>CM066033.1:75306567-75984275 GCA_033557465.1 Ichthyophis bannanicus
AAGAGCATCTTGTGGAAGGTTTCCTGGAAGCATGAAGGATATCCTTTACCTGCTGGGAAAGGTTAAGACCCTGAAGTTCTAGGCTTTCAGCATCCAGGCCCTGATATGCAGAGACTGGGGATTGGTATGCCACAGCATCCCGCCCTCTTGAGAGAAGATCTGGAGCAGATCCTAACTCCAGAGGCGGAGCTTGAGAGAGATGTAGGAGCAGAGAGTACCACATTTGCCATGGCCAACGTGGAGCTATGAGGATCATATGACCTCTGTTTCTCTGAAGCTTGAACAGGGTTTTGGGAATTAGGGGAATGGATGGAAAGGCATACAGGAAGTCCTGACCCCAATGAAGGAGGAAAGCATCCCTGGCCTGACAACCTCGAGCCAGAATTCTGGAACAGAATCAGGGAAGTTTGGCATTCAGCGGACTTGCAAAGAGGTCTATGTCCGTGGTTCCCCAAATTTGAAAAATTTGGGCCACTTGGTCTGCATGGAGAGACCATTCGTGTGGAAGCAGAACTCGACTGAGTCTGTCTGCCCAAGAGTTTTGAATGCCTGGAAGATACACCGCAAGGAGATGAATCTGATGCTCTCTGGCAAGGGCCCATAGTCGCAAAGCTTCGTTGCATAGCGACAGAGAGCCTGTTCCGCCCTGCTTGTTCACATAGAACATGGCTACCTGATTGTCCGTTTGAACCAGGACTGTCTTGTAGCTGAGCTGGGTGTGAAATACTCGAAGAGCAAGGAAGATTGCTCTGAGCTCCAGGAGGTTGATATGAAGATAGGTCTCATGTGGAGTCCAAGTACCCTGGGTAAAGAGGCCGTGCAGGTGGGCTCCCCAACCCACCTGTGAAGCATCTGTTGTTAGAGTGGCTTGGAGTGGGGGTTGCTGAAAAGGAGACCCCACCAGAAGGTTTTTGGGTGACTGCCACCATTGGAGGGACAAAAAGAGTAGTTACTCACCTGTAACAGGTGTTCTCCAGGAGCAGCAGGAATCAGTCCTCACATATGGGTGTCATCGGCGCCGATGAAGCCTCAGCGGAGCATTTCCCCAGCTTTCTATGAAAGCCTTTGGGAATGCAGGCACACATGCGCGGTTCCCTCCCGCCTAAAGGTGCCATCTTACCTCAGTCAAATGACATAGCTAAGAATAGCACACAAAAATGAAAATAAACTATGTACAACTGCAACTCCAAGGGGAGGAGGGAGGGTTGTGAGGACTGATTCCTGCTGCTCCTGGAGAACACCTGTTACAGGTGAGTAACTACTCTTTCTCCAGGACCAAGCAGGATGCAGTCCTCACATATGGGTGACTCCCTAGCTCTGGGCTACCAAGGAACCCAGGCTGAACAAGAGGACTCTCTCTAGTCCCAGCTGCAAAGAAAGGCTTTTCAAGGACACAACCTCCACCGGTAGCCCAGAGGGCAGGAGTTGCCTAAACCTCAAAGAGATTCCGGAGTACTGCTTGGCTAAAAGCAATGTCCCTACAGGACTCCCTCTCCAGGCAGTAATGGGCCGCAAAAGTCTGGCTTGAAGACCAAGTTGCAGCCCTGCAGATGTCTACCAAGGGCACAGAGCGGAGATGAGCCACTGAGGCAGCCATTGCCCTGACTCGGTGGGCTGTAACCCTACCCTGCAAAGGAAGGTCAGTTGCCTTGTAAGCCCAGGTGATACAGTCAGCCACCCAGATGGACAAGGTACGCTTGGACACAGCCAACCCCAACTTATTGGGATCAAAGGAGACAAAGAGCTGGGTAGCCCTTCTATGCCCCTGCGTACGGTCAAGGTAGAAGGATAAGGCCCTCCTACAGTCCAGGGTATGCAGGACTGCTTCAGCCTGGCTTGCATGAGGCCTAGGGAAGAATGTTGGAAGAACCACCTCCTGGTTGAGGTGGAAAGAGGAGACAACCTTAGGGAGGAACTTTGGATGAGTCCTACCCTGTTCCTATAAATCCTGGTGTAAGGCCTATCACAGACCAGGGCCTGAAGCTCACTTACTCGCCTGGCCGAGGTAAGGGAAATCAGGAAGAGTGTCTTCCAGGAGAGGAAGCGCAGTGGACAAGTAGCCATCGGCTCAAAAGGTGGGCGAGTCAGTTGCCTGAAGACCACATTCAGCTCCCACTCAGGGGCAGGAGGACGGATAGGAGGCTTGAGCAAAAGCAAGCCCCTAAGAAAGCGAGACACCAAGGGGTGACCAGACAGAGAGTGTCCCTCCACCAGAGAGTGGTGAGCTGCTAGAGCCAAGAGGTGGACCCGAACAGAATTGGATTTAAGACCTTGATTTGACAAGTGCAGCAAGTACTGAAGGACTACTGGCACAGTACAGGAGAAAGGATCTTCTGTACGTAGCTGACACCACACAGAAAACCTCTTCCATTTGAAAGCATAGGTTTTCCTAGTGGACTGTTTCCTAGAGGCTAGGACAACCTCCTCAACCTCCTGAGGCAGGCCCCAGGGAGCCAAGACTACCCTTGCAGCCTCCAGGCCATCAAATTGAGAGCCTTGAGATTGGGGTGCAGAAGGGAACCCTGCTCCTGAGAGAGAAGGTCGGGTTGCAACCCCAGAGGTAGTGGAGGATCCAGCGCCAGTTGAAGCAGAAGAGGAAACCAAGGCTGTCTCGGCCACCTGGGAGCCACCCGCAGGACCGAGGCCTTGTCCTGAAGAATCTTGAAGAGAGTTCGGGCCACCAAGGGCGTGGGAGGAAACGCATAGAGGAGGCCCTGAGACCAAGATATCAGAAAAGCATCCACTGCTATCCGCAGAGGATGCGGTTGCCTGGAGCAGAACTTTGGCAGTTGGTTGTTCGTTGGGCTGGCAAAGAGATCTATCAAAGGGAGACCCCATGTCAGGAAGATCTTTTGAACTACTGAAGGATGCAGCTGCCACTCGTGGGGCTGCAGTATTCTGCTTAATCTGTCTGCCAGGTAGTTGTCCTGGCCTGGAAGGTACACATCCTTGAGGAGCATGTTGTGCTTGAGGGCAAAAGAACAAAGGTCCTGAGCCTCCCGACAAAGGATCCTGGACCCAGTTCCGCCCTGTTTGTTCACATAAAACATGGCAATTTGATTGTCTGTCTGAGCCAGGGTAGGAGTGAAAGCTTTGAGTGCTAATCGAATAGCTCTGAGTTCGAGGAGATTGATCTGCTGTGCAGCTTCCCAGGGAGACCAGAGGCCCTGGGTGCACTTGCCCAGACAATGAGCTCCCCAGCCTTGCAGGGAGGCATCTGTTGTCATCACTACTGTGCACTTTGGAATTTGAAAAGACACCCTTTTCAGTAGATTGGGTGGGTGCAACCACCAGTTGAGGGAGTGCAGAAATGGTCTGGACACTCTTATCCTGTCTCTGAGGCTGCCTGTGGCCTGTGACCACTGAGCCCGAAGGCACCACTGTGCAGGCCTCATATGGAGCCTAGCATTGGGGGTCACATGTACTGTCGAAGCCATGTGACCTAGAAGCCTCAGGCAGAGTCTGGCGGAGACCAGGGACTTGCTGAGAAACTGATTGGCCAGGGCCATCAACCTTTGGGCCCTGTCTGCTGGCAAGAAAGCCTTTGCCAGCAGAGAGTCCAGCCTTGCTCCTATGAACTCTAAATTCTGGGAGGGGAGCAAAGTGGACTTTGCGAAGTTTATGATAAACCCCAAGGCTTTGTAGAAGAGCAATAGTCCTGAGGGTGGCTTGATTGGCCTCTTGGCACGTCTGACCCCTGATGAGCCAGTCGTCCAGATAGGGGAAGACAAAGATTCCCTGATTTCTCAGGTAGGCCGCCACCACTGCTAGGCACTTTGTAAAGACTCTGGGGGCGGAGGTGAGGCCGAAAGGCAGCACTCTGTACTGATAATGGTTTCCTCCCACAATGAACCTGAGGTACTTTCTGTGGTCTGGATGAATGAGGATGTGAGTGTACGCATCCTTTAGATCTAAGGAGCATAGCCAATCTCCCTGCTGGAGGTAGGGCAGAAGAGTCCCAAGAGTAAGCATCTTGAACTTTTCCTTCACTAGGAACTTGTTGAGATTCCTGAGGTCCAGAATGGGTCGAAGGCCACCGGTTCTCTTGGGCACCAGGAAATACCTGGAGTAGAACCCTTGACCTTTTAAGTGGGGAGGCACAGGCTCCACTGCCCTGTCCACCAACAGACCATGAAGCTCTTTTAGAAGAAGGTCTGTGTGCAGGGGAGGCCTTGGAGGCTCCCTTGGAAAATATGGTGGAGGCAGTTGGTGAAAATGGAGGGCATAGCCCTTGTGGACTATCTCTAGCACCCAACTGTCCCCGGTGACAAGGGGCCACTGGTGGGCAAAGAGGGCGAGGCGACCTCCTGTGCAGAGTTGGGAGAGCAGTGGAGGAGAGGCTACGCTCAAGGAGTCAAAAACCTCCACCCTGCTGAGTGGTAGCAGGGGCCTGAGGCTTGGGGGTCCTCTGCCTACAGGGCCCATTACCCTGGCCCTTGGCTTGCTGACCCTGGGGGCAGCTTGGGCAGCCTGATATTGCGGGTACTGTTTGTAGGCAGTGCCCTTCCTCGGGTAAAAGGGCTTTTTACCCGAGCCCTTCTTTTTATGAGAAGGGGCAGAGGTCTTCCTCGACAGCCTTGTCCGGGTGAGGTGCTCAGTATCGAGTTGAGCGGCCTTCTCGGTCATGGGCTTGCCAAAAAGGTTCTTACCTCGGCAAGGGACATCGACCAACTTGTCCTGATCCCATGGCTCGAGGTCCGATGACTGCAGCCATGCCTGGCATCGAGCCGCAATGCCGGCTGCCGCAACTCGGGCCGAAGCCTCGAAGCCATCGTAGGCAGTGCGGGACATGAACTTCGAGCAGTCCCGAATCCCCGAGGACAAGGACTTAAATCTCTGCAAGGGTTCCCCGGAGAGACCAGCAGAGAACCCGGCCAATTCCTTGGCCAGATCCCGCAAGTACATGCCCATGTACAGCTGGTAGGACTGAACACGGCAAGCAAGCATCGAGCCCTGGAAGCACTTTCTACCGATGCCATCGAGGTTCCGGGCCTCCCTGCCAGGGGGCACCGCGGAGTGCATCTTCTGGCTCTTCAGACGATGCATGGCCGATTCCACAACCATAGAATGGTGTGGTAGCTGTGCCTTTTGAAAGCCAGGGCTCTTCCGGAGTCGATAGATTGAATTGATTCGCTTGCTGAGAACCAGCGCCGAGGCCGGTGCCTCCCACATACGGAAGAGGAGCCGTTCCAGCATCGGAGGAACCGGAACAGTAAAGGCCTCCTTCGGAGGAGAGTCATACTGTAGGGCCTCGAGCTCTTCAGCTCGAGGCTCCTCCTAGGGGTCCGTCGGGATAGCCAAGGCAGTGGCCATATCTCGGATGAACTCCGAGAACCGAGTATCCTCCGGGGGGGGGACCTACTCTGGGGCTCAGACTGCGGTGAGTCCGAAGGGACGCACCGAGTCTTGAAGGTATCAGGAGACTCCTCGTCCTCCATCTCCCAAGCTGACTCATCCGAGGAGGAGTCAGGGTCTGACCCCGCGGGGCCCTGGAGCACCCGACCCGATGCCGGAGGCACCGGCGTCGACGCCCTCGGTCCCGAACGGGAGGTCGAGGGAGACCGTGACCGAGGTCGACTCCGAGCCACGATGGACTCGAGTATCGGCTCGGTCTCCGGGGTCGACTTCGAAGTCGATGTCCTGGTGGTTGGGGCAGATGCACCAGACAGGCTGGCCATCAGTGCCCGCTGCTGTTCCATGAAGGCAGACAATCTGCTCTCCAAGGCTGTCATCCTGAGACTCAGCTCGGGAGACGCAGCAGCCACCGACTCGGCTCCCTGGGAGGAGAGTCCTCGAGGACTACGGGGCTTACGTGTCCAGCAGACTCCGGCTCCACGCGAGGAACATTTGCAGGCTTCTCGAGTTCCACGGGCCCGGGGCGACGGTCGGGGGTCTTAGATCTGGCCCTCGAGGAGCCAGGGACCTCCTCCGATGACGCCCTCGCGAGCCGCTTCTTCCTCTTGCGTTCCCGGTTGGGGGACCCCCTGTCCGAGGAGCTTCGACGGCGCTCGGGATCGGAATCCTGAGATGTCGAGGCCTCAGACGAGGTCCGGGCCCGGCCGGAGGCTGAGTCCGAGAAAAGCCTTTCTTTTTGCTGCTGGCGACTTCGGGGTGCCTTGGAAGACATCTTTCCACATGGCCCGCACGACTTAGGGTCGTGGTCGGGGCCGAGGCACCGAAGGCATCAGTCGTGTGTGTCGGTGAGAGACATCAGTTTCTTACACCGATCACACTTTTTAAAACCGCTGGAAGCCATCGGGGAAAAAAGAGTCCCTGCGAGGTCAAAGGACCGGCCTTCCAGGGAAAAATGGAAAAAAGGGCACGAACGCCAGCCACCAAGGGCAAAAACCGAAAAAGAAGAATCGGGCTCGATACCGGTGTACCGAACCCGGCGGGAGGGGAACCGGCATCGAACCGGGAGAAAAAATAGCGGAAATCGCCGAAAAAATCTAATTTTAACCGGGAGAACAGGACGCACGTCCGGTGGGCTTCACGGAAAAAAAGAGACTGAGGTAAGATGGCACCTTTAGGCGGGAAGGGAACCGCGCATGCGTGCCTGCATTCCCAAAGGCTTTCATAGAAAGCTGGGGAAATGCTCCGCTGGGGCTTCATCGGCGCCAATGACACCCATATGTGAGGACTGCTTCCTGCTTGGTCCTGGAGAATAAGGCGATCTGAGTTTGCTGTTTTGTCTGACAGGCAACCTGACGCCTGAGTACACTGAGTGGATAAGGTCCACTGGGCTGCCCTCATATGGAGGCGAGCATAAGGAACCACATGCACGGTGGATGCCATGTGGCCTAGCAACTGTAACATTTCCCGAGCAGTGAGATGAGGTTTTAGCACTGCTTGGGAAGCTAACTGTACAATGCGAAGGCAGCGGGGCTGTGGAAGGAAGGCCCTTATCTGTCTTGTATCCAGATGAGCTCCTATAAACTCTAGGGATTGAGTGGGAGCAAGGTTGGACTTTGGGAAGTTTATGACAAGTCCCAATATTGAAGGATGCGCATTGTGCGTGACAGAGCAACCCTGGCCTCTGGCTCTGGTGGGGCTCGAATGAGCCAGTCGTCTACGTAAGGGAAGACAAATATTCCCAGGGTGCGGAGAAATGCTGCTACCACAGCCATGCATTTTGTGAACACTCTTGGTGCAGAAGCCAGACCCAAAAGGAAGAACCCTGTATTGGTAGTGCTTTCCTTGAAACAGGAATCGAAAGAATTCCGGTGAGTTGGATGGATGAGAACATGAGTGTACGCATCCTTGAGATCTAGAGAACAAAGCCAATCCTGACCCCGAAGGTATGGCAGCAGAGTTCCTAGAAAAATCATTTTGAACTTCTCTCTGAACAGGAATTTTTTCAATTCTCTTGAGATCTAGAATGGGTCTGTGTCCTCCTGTTTTCTTTGCAATAAGGAAATAGGAGGAGTAAAACGCTGTACCCCATTGAGGAATGGGCACCTCTTCTATTGCTCCTTGAGCAAGGAGCATTGTGACTTCTTGACCTAACCAGTCATTGAGAAGGCCTGAGAATTGAACTGTCTTACTATTGTAGGAGGGGGCATGCTGAGGAAATGAAGCTTGTACCCGTTTCGTACAATAGACAGAGTCCAGTTTTCTTCTGTTATCTGACACCATCTGGGGCAAAATGACATAACCTTCCTGGAATGGTGGAGGGTTCTGGACCGTTCAGGGCCAGGAAGGCAAAGTTCTCTAGACAGGAGTCAAAGCCCCTGTGGAGGCTGAGTCTGCTGAGGCTTAGCTGCTTTTGGCTTCCTTTGTTGCCTAGGTTGTTGCTGCTGTCCCTTTTGGGCAGACTGACCTGAACGATGTCCCTGCTGGGTATAGGAGGGATAAAACAACTTCTTCTTGCTGAAGAATGGTTTCTTAGAGGATCTTTTCCTCGCAGGATCAGCTGTAGATTTAGACAATCTATCCAAAGTGATATTGTCAGCATCTATCTCATTAGCTTTTTCCTGCCAATTCTTGCCAAAGAGATTCTCTCCTGTGCAAGGTATATTCCCCAGTTTGTCCTGTACCCAGATTTCCAAGTCAGATGCCTGGAGCCAGGCAATTCTACGTGCACCTATGGCAATAGCAGAGGTTCTGCTTATGCATTCAAAGCAGTCAAAGGCTGCACGATTCACAAACTTGGAAACATCCTGAGCATGTTTAACAAGAGCAAGATAATATTGCCTTTATCATCAGGAAGGAGAGGGCTCATAAGTTCTAAGTCTCCTGTGACTTCCTTAAGGAACATCCCCATATACAAGATATAGGAACTGATCCTAGCAGAAAGCATGGAAGCCTGGAAGGATCGACGTCCAAAGGCGTCAAGAGTCCTACACTCATGTCCTGGAGGATTAGATGCATGCCTTTTTGCACTCTTCATCCGTCTCATGGCTGATTCCACCACCATGGAATGGTGTGGTAATTGAGTCTTCTGAAACCCAGGACAAGGAGGAACTCGATACATGGTGTCGAGTCTTCGAGAATGAGGAGATGTGGTTAGAGGTGTTTCCCATATCCTTAACATAAGATCATGCAAGATCTCATGAACGGGTAAGGTAGCTACCTCCTTGGGAGCTTTAGGGTATTGTAGGATTTCCAATTCCTTTGCCCTAGGCTCTTTTTTAGGAGCCACTGTGATGGAAAGACCTCAGGCCACATCTCGGATAAAATCCTGAAAGGACATATCCTCTGGCGGAGACATCCTACGCCGAGGAGAAGAGGAATCCTCGGGAAGAAGTACTCTGGTATCGGCAGAGTCTTCGGAGTCTTCAGACTCATCCGAGGATTCAAAGTATCTCTGATCCGGGTGATTGTGCAAGGCACGGTACCGGTACCGATCGAAGTCGGCATTGGAGTGGTCTGGTACCGACTTGTTGATTCCGGATAGAGACGCATGACTCGGTCCCAGTAGTATACCTGCCGATGTCGATGCAGTCGGTGCCGGTTGAATTGTCTGAAGCAGTTTCAGGGGCATCAAGGCCGTGAGAAGAGCCGCCAGACTGTGTTCAATAGCCAAGAATCTCTGGTCTATCGACACTGCTGATGCTTGGGTATCGGTGCCAGTTAAAGCGGCCGGAACCCCAGAGCATGGCACCAGTAGTTCTGCCGAGATTGAAGCCTCAAGAACATCCTGGAGCCCCGTTAGTGCTTTGGAAGCCGAAGCCTCCCGCTGGGGCAATTTTGCCGGTGAAAGTTCCTCAAGGGCAACGCCAGAGGCATCTCAATACTTAGAAGGAGATCTACCCTTTGAGGACTGGCTAGATTTATGTTTAGTTACCTGAGATCCATGGGAGGAAGATGAAGCCCTGGAGGACGTCGATGCCACGGACGCTGCATTGGAGGGAAAAAGGGTGCTAGGTTTAGCAGCTCAGTTTTGCCGGCCCCTTTTTGACATCATTCCACAGGCAAGGCACTCTGAAATAGAGTAGTCAGGACCTAAACATTTGAGGCACCACTCATGGGTGTCAGTGACGGAGATGGTACCGCCACACTTAGAACACTTTTTAAAACCCGAAGCGGGTTTTTCCATTTTGAGGGAAAAAATTGGGCCTAGTGCCCAAAATGGAGCATGGCACCAAAGAAGAAAGTTACTGAAGAAAGACTCCAGAAACAAAGTTTTTTAATTTTTTTAGAAAAAAGAAAAAAGAACCGGCGGTACCAGTATAGTGTCGAGGGAAGGCAGACGTGACCACAAAAAAGTATAAGAAGGGAATTTTCTGCGGTGACAGGATGTGCGACCTGTCGGCTCCGCGGAAAATGAAAAACTGGAGAGGGATAGTTGGGAAAGGCAGGAAGGCAGCATGCTGGCGCAGTGGGATGCTCCCAAAAGTTTCTTATTGGATGCTGGGGAGCATTCCCGCGCAGGCTCAGTCGGTGACGACGATACCCATATGTGAAGACCACATTCCTGCTTGTTCCTGGAGTTCACTTATGCCAGGCATAGAGTAAAAGCAGGAATGTTCCTGTTCCTGGGGTCTTTTTCTTGGATTCTGAGGAAGACTCATGCGCCATAAGTGTCAAACAACCACCAGCAGCTGATGCAACTCCTAGGTCCTTCAATAGGAATGTCCTTGTGCCAAGACTTCAGTTTGTCTCCCAAGATGGTGATTAGACAGTCTTGTTACCTTTGAGCAGATATCACAACGAGGGACATCATATTCCATAGCCAACTACTGCATGCAAATGTAGTGAATGTTCAAGGGGGAAATTCTATGCTCAGGGCAGGAACACTTCTTGAAGCACCTCTTCCACCATAATGAAAAAATAGGGTGAAAAAAAATAAAATTTAGATGAAAAAAGGGTGCCATCTAGGGTGGCTAGACACTACATCATTGAGAATAAGAAAATTTATTGAGGCGTAGTACCTGTGACAAAAAACGATAAAAATAGAAAATGTTGAAAATCTGACTAGGAGGTCTATGGGAACAAGTGTATGTGTCTCATATCCCCTCATGTTAAATGTATCCCCCAATTGTGTTGTGACCACTTTGATTGAAAGATAAGGTGGTGGGGGGGGGCGGAGCCTGATGTCCAGCGGGTAGGACGCTTTGCGTTGAAGCTCCCGAGAGGCCTACTCAGAATCCTGACTTAATACCTATATAAATTTACTATTTCGCTCCGAGCTGACCGGGGCACCTCGGGGGGGATGGCGGCCCATAAACCAGTGCGCTTGGACTTCGGGTCTCCTTCTTCTTCTCACGGAAAACGCTCCAAAACAGAGGTGTCCTCCCCACAGAAGATGGTTCCATTTCGTGAAAACCCCGCAATGCACCTGGAGATTTTGGAGGAAATACGCGGCGTGAAGGAATTGGTGCAGTCCAATGGAGAAGCGCTTCGAGCCATGCGAGAAGACTTTGGAGTGCTCCAGGACCGACTTGAAGGTCTTTCATTACGGCAGGACAATATGGCGGGGGTCCTCGACTCGCACGAGGTGCGCTTGGGCAAACTGGACAAGGCTGAGCGCCAGATACAGACTCTTCAAAAGGAGTTGGAAGATAGCAATAATCGAGCCCGTCGCAACAATGTGAGGCTCCTCGGAATGCCGGAGGGGGTGGAAACAGGAGATATAAGAGAATTCTTGCTCAAAACTCTTCCCTCCTTGCTGAAGATCAATTTTCACAGAGAACTGGAAATCGATAGAGCACACCGTGTTCCTGCCCGCATGGCGCTCAACCGCACGACCCCCCGGCCTATTATCTTTAGCTTGCTACGATATCAACAAGTGGAACAAATTTTACATGCTGCCCGAGCGAATCATCATTTGGAATTTGAAGGTCGTAAGGTCTCCTTCTTTCCTGACTTGGCAAAGCCTACCGTTGACCGTCGGAAGAAACTCCTTGCTCTTCGCCCTCGCCTCCAACAGCTACAGGCTCGCTTTGGCCTGTTGTATCCAGCGAAGCTCCGAGTGACTCTCCACAACCAGACCAGGACGTTCGAGGATCCTGATCTACTATCAACATTTTTGGACTCCAAGAAGCAGAGCAGATGCGCTGATCCCAAATCTTGGACTCTTATCTGCCGGCTCTGTCCGCCATTTTGAGGGGCCCGATGCGGCGGTCATAACCAAGCACAGAAATAGCCTGGACTTTCTTTCTTTCTCTGTATGACTTTTGTTTTTGGTCTCCTATCCCTTCATGATGTGTGCCTCGGTCGGATTCGGAGCACGCACAATCCTACAGGTTATGTGTTTTTTCAATTTCGGCCTTCTCTGGGGTTTCTCCCCGCAGACACATGGTCGCCAGTAATTTTGGGGTTTTGCTTCTCCTCTACCGTACTGCGGTTTTCTTTGTTAATGTGGGGCGCTTCATTGTATTATATTAGCTTATTTTCCTATATCATGTGTACAGCCAGATACAGTCAGTTTGAGGGACACAGTGAAATTATGTGTGCTATCATGCTCAGAATTTTTAACTTTTCTGAATGGCCTTATGTAAATTCTTATTATTCATCGTCAAAGGCATTACTGGTCCACTCAAAGGAAAGAAAATCCTTAGCTATCTTAGCCACGAGCATGTTGATTTGGTGTTTCTTCAGGAAACGCATTTCACTCTGCTGAAACACTGAAACTCAATGCTAGGCCTCACATGGTAGCTGCCTATTCTCCCACCGTTTCCAAATGGTACGGGATAGCCACTCTGGTTAAGAAGTCTTTGCACGCTACTGTACCTGATATCAGTGCTGACATGGAGGGTAGATGGGCCCGTGTACACCTTGAGGTTGGAGATAGTGAACTCACGTGTATTTGCACTATGCCCCGAATGTGGACAACCCTGCTTACTATGCAAGTTTTGCGCAGTTGGCCTCGGCCTCCGCCAATGCTCCATTAATACTTGGTGGCGATTTTACTCAAGTGTTCCCTCAATCTTTTCTTCTCAAATAAGGTGCTCGTTGGTTGGCAGATCCAGTACCGAGCAGACCTGTGTGGCTAGATATAGTAGCGGGCCTTTGTTAACCGATTCCTCTTACCTTTCTCCCTAGTATGACTCTCCCATTAGACTCCCACTATCCACCAATGCTTTTCGACACTTTAGGTGCCTTTAATACTCTTATGCAAACTTTAGACTCCCGACTCTGGTCAGTGCAACTTTAGCATAGCATTCGGTGCACTAGAGTACTCCCGCCATCGGCATTCTCTGCCTAAGGTTGATTGGAGACTTCCGCTCTCTCGGTAGTTCACCGGGTGTAGCATCCAATTTTACTAAACCTTATGTAATGCTATCACTAGCGATACCTTTATAGCGCAGAAAGTATGGGAGAGAGAATTGTATGTGACTTTGAACCCCGGAGCAATGGAGCCTTATCTGGAGTAGAGGGACACGGGTTCCCGACCCGCCTCCCTCACTCAGACCCTCTTCTTTCTAGCCCACCGGTGTTTTTACACTCCTCACAGATTAGACAAATGGAACACTACTCAGGGTAATGGTTGCTGGACACGTCCTGCGGCCATTGGTTTATTGCTTCATGTTATGCATGAATATCCCGCACTACAGTATCACTGGCGTCGGGTCTGGGGTCGTATTTAGTCTATCTCGCACTCTCAGGAGTCCCTTTCTTGGAGGATAATGGGACTTCGCCCAGTTGCGGGGATCCCCTCTCTCCCAAAAATGGCTTATCTCCTTTCGAACTTTATGCTTGGCATTGCTATTTCCCTAATTCAGTAATACTGGGAAATTAGTTCCCATCTGAGCCCCAATGAATGGTGGAATTATGCCTGTCTCTACAGTAAATATGAATAAATACCTCGTCTGTTCGCCTCCTCCGTTCAGACTCCTTCACATTGGTCTCAATGGAAGATGCTCAATGAATATGTACATTTTGCTAAATGCTCTCATCTGACTGTCTAACTTTGTATATATCTCTGTCCCATGATCATGCTGTATTGTGGATACTTTTTGATCGTTTGATGTATAATCACTGTTAATTGGAAGCGCTCACATGCTGATATAAACGGGTAGAGAAGAGAAGCATCGGGGTGGGGGGTAATGGGTTTACTTTTCCTTATTGTATACTTGTTTTGTCTCTTTTGGTGTGTTGTTTCTTTTGTTTGTTGCAAAATGAAAATAAAAGTTTAAAAAAAAAAAGAAAGATAAGGTGGTATACAAAACTGTCTAAATAAATAAATAAAGAGAAGTGTGTGCTGGTGGAAGGAAATGCTGATTCCGCAGACATTTCAGAAGCATCCCCCAGAGTTAGAAATGCTTGAAGTTAGTTGGTTTCATGACCATCTAACTTACTCCATGGTATTCTGCTACCATAAAATCTCCCTCTACCACCCCCTCTGAGCTCCCCCCCCCCACTATTTCTTTCATTGCTTTTGCTTCAGCCTTTAGAAAAAGTAGTTTCTAGAGCGTTGAAGGCTTTGCCTGAACCACAGTGGGATTGATATTACTTACAGCTCCGGGTGATGTTGCCAACCCAAATTTACCACTAAAACAGTGCCAGAGCAGGAAACTAAAAGCTCCTGAAAATGTAGCCAAAGTGCTGTACTCTTCCTTGGAGATGAAAGGAAGATTAGGGAAGACCTAGGTGCAGTAGCAGTAAGACTTGGTAGCTGCTGGTGTAAGCACACTCCCCAGTACCGACTGCTGAATGGTACTATGGAATATATGTACTTACTGTCCCTTGATGGAAGGAGGGCAGCATCCTTACACAGATTAGCAGCTCTGATACTTGTGCAGTTAATATTCTGCCAGTTAACCAAATTGTTTACCTATACCTGGCGTTCTACATAGACAGCAGGTAATTTGCCACACAAAGGTGTCAATGCAGAAAAAGCATTCAGAGCATGCTTAACCATTGCCATGTAATAGATTTGCATGCACTGTCTCCATTGTATGCAAATCTCTCTCATGCATGTTCATAATGGCTATCCTGAAGACCTAGCTGGTTAAGTGTGTCCCCAGGACTGGGCTGAGAACCCTTTGGTAGGGATATTACACCTGTGGTTGGATGTTTGCATTGGCTTCTTGTCATTCAGCATGTGGAATTTGATTTTTAAAGAATGACATGGTTTATCACTGATACATCTAAGGGGTCTGTCTGTGCTTCGTTCCAGCCTGCAGCATTACTTGAAAGATCAATGTGCACTCTCATACCATTTCAGTATCTGCAGCTCCTTACCCTTATTCTTATAGTTAAAACAAAATAGGTTTTCTTCTAGGGAGCAGGCTCAAGTTGTATCTTTTCACAAAGGTATTAGGGCTTTATCTTAAGCATCATTTAAAATGTGTTTGTTAATGTTTCATTGTACATTGCTTAGAGCTGTATAAAAGTCCCAGAAAACCGGTATTCAAATATAAATGATCAGTAATTTTATTTTATGTCAGTTTTGAATGATTAAGATTATGGCATGAGAACTTTTTAAAAGAATAAAAAAAGGGGCATCTACTGCGTGTGAGGTCGAGTGTTCCCTCTTCCTGTTTATACCCAACAAAAATATGGTGAAGTGTTGAGGGGAGGATTCACGGTATTGTTTGAAATTATAGAGCTGTATAAAGGCATATAGGTTAGAAATTTTTGAATAAATACAACCAAAGAGATTCCTTAGTCAATATTGAGCTGTCAATAGAGAATATCCCATATAGGTGAGCAAGGACGACAGTCAGCCATAGAAGCAGCACTCCCTAGCTAATGGCTGGGAGGCTGGACGTTTGCAAGTTCTCCAACACTCTGAACTGGCTGATTGTCACTTTTGGTGTCTCAATGGAATGGAGAAGGTCAAATGTATCTGAGTGAGGTTCCCTTTCAGGCTGCAATGTTACTGGCACTGCTTTTGACATTTAAATTGTATGTGGTCCGTATATTGTTCTTTATTGTGTATGTCTGGGTGTTATCCACTGAAAATGTTGGATCAGCACGCTATAATTGTTTTTTAAAATCCTGAATAAGTTATAACTTCTAATGGAGAGATGCTTCTGGGTGGAACAGGCAATGGATCACATGAAGTCCTGCTGATTTTTGCTTCTTGGGGTGGTTGCATTTGACCTGTTGGATACTCGTATGAATAGATTGACTTTTTGTGCTTCTGCCGGGGATACACACCTGATGTAATGGGTATAGATTGAGGATTTTGTGGTTTTATGACTTCAAGTAGTTATAAGTCCCTGATTGTGATATTTATATATGTAGTAGTCTGTTTGGTGCTCTTTAACTGTAGTGCGGATGTGATGTTTTTAAAATTGATTTAAATGCGTTTTTGTTACTTTAAAAGCTCACATCACTAGAGCTCCCGTATTTCAGTCAGGTTGCTGTCTTGCACGCCGCATGCGCGGCGTTTTTGTGTTCCGTGTCGCCTGTGTTGAGAGAAGTGCGTTTAGAATGGACGTCTGCAGCATCATTGTGATCAAGGTGTAGTTTTGAACGTGTTTTGTGATTGTTATAAATATATAGCCTGGAATGGTTGAAGTGGTCCCGTAGATGGTACATGTTGACAATTTAGGTTTAGTTTTATGGTCATGATGAGGTATTGATACATTATGATTATGTTAATGGAGTCCATGAGAGTGAGTAGTAATTTATATATTATGTAATTTGTTGATAGAGTTCTACCCCTGAAGAAGCTTCCATGAAGCGAAACGTTTAATTGTCACCATTGTGTAGAGGCGTTGGGTAAGCTACGGGTAAAAGTTATTCAATTGGGAAGAGCACCTAAGCCCTGCAGTGGTTGAGAAACGACCAACAAGTTAAGCAATTTGTGTTTTTCTGTATGGATAAGGCTGGTGGTGCTGCAAAGGATGGTCGATGATGCGACTTGGAATGAACATTTAAACATTTGATTGCTTGAAAAGATGCCACATGAGTCTGAGACCTCCTTTGTTTACGTCTTTTGTTACATTTTGCAACAAGTAAGGATATGAAAGTTCACCTGAAGGACTTTTAGTTAATGATGTTTCACTTTGAGTGATTGTTTTTCTTACATGGGATTTTTTTTTTCTGAAAAGTCATAATTGGAAAGATCTGAGTCATCGCATGAGCTCTGGGAGTCTTTAGAGAAGTAGTGGGAAAGCATAGTTACTCTCCTGTAACAGGTAATCTCCAGGAACAAGCAGGAATGAGTCTTCACATATGGGTACGTCGGTACCGACGGAGCCTGCGCGGGAACGCTCCCCAGCATCCAAAAAGAAAGCTTTTGGGAGCATCCCATGCGCATGCGCGCTGCCTTCTCGCCCATTCACTTCCCTCTCATCAGTTTTTCCATTTTCCGCGGAGCCGGAAGGACATATTCCTGTCACCGCAGAAAATTCTTCTTTTTATTCTTAGTTTTTTGTGGTCGCATCTGCCTTCCCTCGACGCTACCAGTACCGCCGGTGCTTTTCTTTCTTTCTTCTAAAGAATTTCTTCCTTTTCTTCAGAAATGTTCCTGTTTTTAGTGTCTGACACTTTCTAGGCCAGTAGGCCTCTATTTTTCCATCATGGAAAAGCCAGCCACTACCCTTAAGAAATGCTCAAAGTGTGGCAGTACGGATATGTTTTCAGACATCCATACTTGGTGTCTAAAATGTATGGGTCCTGACCATTGCCCACTGGAGTGTCTTTCTTGCTGGAGCTCAAACAGAGGTCTTCAGAATCGAGCACAACTCGATACCCGGTTCACATCGCACTCAATGTCACCAGCTAGAATATCTCCACAGGATCAAGTAACTAAACAAAAGTATGTAAAGACTAGGGGTAGATCTCCTTCCCAGTATCGAGATGGCTCTGGCCTTGCCCTCAAGGACATATTGGCAATAAAGGCCCGGCGGGAGTCTTCGGGCTCCAAAGCATTAACGGGGCTTCAGGTTGTTCCCGGGGTTCTTACCTCGATGAACATACCTGCGCTATGCTCGGTGGTTGTGGCCGCTTCGAGCGGTACCGACACCCTGGCATCGGCTATGGTGATGGATGAAACACTCCTCACCGATGATCGCAGTCTAGCGCTCTCGGTTACTTTGGTACTGTTAGAGTTGCCGCAGACCGATCTTCCAGTATCGGTATCGGCTTCGGTACCGGTATCAACATGGGCATCGGTGTCGGTACCGTCCATGCTTACTTCGACAGACTCGCTTCCTTCGATGCCGAGCCTGGAATCGATCTCTAGCATGGATGATTCGGTACCGACTCGTCTCGGTACCGACCTTGGTCGGTACCGAAGACATTGCTTTAAGGAAAATCCGATGCTTCACCCTTTCAGGTCTTCTGATCCCGATGACTGGGATGAATCCATCGGTACCAAGGCTGAATCTTCAACAGGTCTAGCCTTTACCCCTCATTTTAGAGGGTCTTCCTCAGGGGAGATTTCTTTTCAAGCTTTTCTGCTTGATATGGCAAAGTTACTTGCCATTTCTATACCTGGTAAAGAATCCTTCCCAGGGGATTCAGAAATCCTGCATTCCCCCTGGATTCCAAAGGAGGTGATCATGCTTCCTTTGCATCAGATCTTACAAGATCTACTTTTAAGGATGTGGGAAACTCCTTTAACGGTATCACCACATTCTAAGACACTTGACTCCTTGTACAAAGTGCTACCTAATCCAGGTTTTCAAAAGACTCAACTTCCTCATCATTCTATTGTTGTAGAATCAGCAATGAGGCGTATTAAGAGTACAAAGAAGCACTCTTCTTGTTCGCCAGGTCGTGAGTCTAGAACTTTAGATGCCTTTGGACGTCGATGCTTCCAGGCATCCATGCTTTCAGCAAGAATTATCTCATTTATTTTCTATATGGGATTATCTCTTGAAGAGGTCACAAAGAACTTAAAGTCTTTGAACCCTTTTCTTCAAGAACATAAAAGAGCAGACTTTTCCATATTAGTCAGCCATGCTCAAAATGTCGCTAAATTCTTTAATCGTGCTTCCCTGGACTGTTTTGAGTCTATTAGCAGAACTTCTGCTATACCCATAGGAGCACGATGCATAGCCTGGCTCCAAGCTTCAGACTTGGACAAATGGGTACAAGAAAAGCTGGGAAATACTCCTTGTACTGGTGAAAATCTCTTTAACAAGGATGCTTTATTTCAAGCTAATCAGTTAAACACTGATATTGTTGCTTTCAGAGGATTGTCAAAACTTTCCTCTACCCCAGCTACTAAAAAATCTCCTAACAAACTTTATTCCCCTAGGGGGAAAAAGTTGTATTCATCTTCTACCCATCATGCAGATGTTTCCAAAGAAGGGCAACATCATACCAGGCTAAGAAAACCAAAGTCTCTACAGGCTCAGCAAACTCAGCAGTCGCAGGGTTTCTGATATTTTATTTCATTAAATCTTTTTTCCTGTTGAGTTTCAGAACCACTACTTCTTAACTATAGAAGCATTTGTAGTTCTTCTCATCCTTATTGAGAGGTCAGTGATACACTGCCTTAATCCTCTACTTTAGGCATGAATCTCTTGCTAAGGGCAATCCATCCTTTCAGCTCTTAGAGCTATTGGGGATAATCATGCCCTACAGGTAACAAGTTTCTCCTTTCCTTTTAAAGTAAACAGAGGAGTTACAACTACTTACAAGGTATGCTATGCCCTTCACCTTGGCAGTTGTCCTGTACGAGGATATCTTATACTTTTGACTGCAGGGGAGCTTTACCTTTTTCAGGGACTACCAAATTGTAATTCTTCCCAACTCTGTATTACTTCTATCCCTCTTAGTTGAAATTTTCAATCTAATGGTGTTATTATTTGACTGGAGGGCTTACCTTTTAAGCCATAGGATTGTCCTCAATACCTACTCCAGTAAGTAATTTCCATACAGAGTTTCTCCCCTCTGCAGTCTTTCAAATATTTCTTTTAAGACAGCTTATCAGACCATAATTGAGAGTTAGTCACTTCTAATTCTGTCTGTCGGTCCTTGTCCAATCTATAGGACCTATCCTCTTTTGCTGCCTTAATAACACATAATTCCAAGAGAGGTTCCAAAACCTACTTGGACAATTTATTGTTGCAGGCAACCAGCCTGTCTGCTATTCTTAGCCATCTTCAATTCTTTGGCTCCCACAGAATAGATTAGGTTGCACACTGGTAATTAAACAACCAGATCTCACCTGGGCAACCTACAACATGCTCTCTGCAATTCTACAAAAAGCTCTGCAACTATGGGCCTTTGCCAGAGAGCGTCAGAGCCTTTCCTGGTGGGTAACTTCCAGATGGTTGAAAGGCTTGCCCAGTCATGCTCCCACATGACTGTTTTTTTTCCTACCTTTACCATCTTCCTTAAAATATCCTTTTAGGGAAAATGAACCAGGGCTTAGATCACGTGAAAGCATAAAGAATTGCTTAATTCCCTGAGTTGTTCCACATCTCCAGTGGAACTTCTCCAACAGGGATGTATTTCTTTTCACTGCAGTCGGTCCTTGTCTAGTGCATTCCTTCTAATTCCCAATACTTCATTGGAGCTTATGCTGAACAAAGAACACATTATACTCATACTGCCCTCATAGATGGGCAAATAGGGTATTCCCTTTTATTGCGTCTTTTTCTCCACACTGAAGTTATAGAAGGATCCAGACTTCTCGTCTTAAGACTAAGGTTTTCTCTGCACCCCTTCACGTAGATCTCCATTTCTGGTTATTCAAAGTCTAGAATTTTAAAGAGATCTAGACCTATCCTTATGACTAGGAAAATTCCATTGGTTTCCATGTAACCTTCTTCATGGTTCTTCCACGTATAACCAGTAAGGGGTTCTCTATCCATATTTTCAAGCAGGTCTTACCCCTTCTTGTTATTGAGTCTCTCTTTATATATATGTATGTGTGTGTGTGTATATATATATAAATACACATATCTCACTCTGAAAGATTTGTTATTGTCCATATTAATGTTGTTCCAGCATGCCATACGGTTTAAAATGGACAACCAATTTCTATGATAATCACAAACTACCTTCTTTTACTGTAACCTCTCTCATTACGTTACATCTGAAGCTCTCCATGTAAAGTCATCTTAAGTGACATCACTTGGGGAAGACATTCCTGATCTTCAAGAAATTGGAGGCTACACCGCCTACTACAAATATTTCTTTCTTTCATTTGGATAGAGGGGTCTTAAAGACCCATCCTTTTTCTGCAAACCAGTCAGATTTATCTCCTCTCTTTCCTAGAGTTTTTTTTCTGCTCCAAGGACAAAGAGCTTCAAATGTTGGCCTACAGAAGCTTTTGCTTCTCATCCAAAGTCCAACCCCATTAAATTGCCATTTAGGCTTCTGACCTCTGCCTGTATTATGAAATTTATTTCCTCTACTTCACAGTAAGGTATTTTCTTTGAGGATAATGTACTGGTTTCTAGCACCAGACCATTACTCTCAACAAATACTTTTGCAATATTTTTGACTAAGGTCCACATTAGAAAATTGGAATCCAATTTTCACTAACATTTCTGATCTACACAAGGACTCCTCTCTAGACGCCTTGTTTAGTCAAGCTGTTCCACAGCACACCCTTCTCACTTCAACTCCTACCCTCCATCCCCTGGATGCCTCAGGTTCTGGGAGATAGCATGGCCCATCGACTAGATTTGCAACATGCTGGGACCTCCTCCAGGCATCTTAGCTTGGGAGTCCCCATAAGTGAAGACTCATTCCTGCTTGTTCCTGGAGATAGCACAGTTACTTACCTGTAACAGGTGATCTCTGGGAACAGCAGGAATAAGTCTTCACAACCCACCCACCTCCCCTAGGAGTTGTTTCTCTCTCTCTCTTTCTCTCTCTAATTTGTCTACTTCCCTCCTTCGATCTCAGCTACAAACCCAACTGATGAGAGGGAAGTGAATGGGCGGGAAGGCAGCACGCATGCGCGCGGGATGCTCCCAAAAGCTTTCTTTTTGGACGCTGGGGAGCGTTCCCGCGCAGGCTCCATCGGTACCGACGTACCCATATGTGAAGACTTATTCCTGCTGTTCCCAAAGATCACCTGTTACAGGTAAGTAACTGTGCTTTCTCCAGGGACAGCAGGAGTCAGTCCTCACATATGGGTGACGCTGGCACCAGTGGAGCCTGCACGGAGCATTGCCCCAGCTTTCAAAGAAAGCCTTTGGGAATGCCACCACGCATGCATGGTCTCCTTCCCGCCCAAGGGCGCCATCTTGCTCAATCAGGTGCCATAGCTACAGCCCTACCAAGAAGATGGCAAAAATGGACAGCAACTCCAAGGGAAGGAGGGAGGATTGTGAGGACTGATTCCTGCTTGTCCCTCGAACACCTCTTACAGGTGAGTAAAGTGTAGTTACTCACCTGTAAAAGGTGTTCCCAAGGGACAGCAGGAATCAGTCCTCACATGGGTGACGTCAGCACCGATGGAGCCCGCTCGGAGCAATTCCCCAGCTTTCAAAGAAAGCCTTTGGGATTGCTACCACGCATGCGTGGTCCTCTTCCCGCCCAAGGGTGCCATCTTGCTCAGTCACGTCCCTTAGTTCGAGCCCTACCAAGCAGATGGCAAGGGAAGGATAAAAATACAACTCAACAGGGGAGGTGCGAGGGTAGTGAGGATTGATTCCTGCTGTCCCTGTAGAACACCTGCTACAGGTGAGTAACTACGCTTTCTCCAGGAACAAGCAGGAAGTCAGTCTTCACTTATGGGACTCCCTAGCTACAGGCTACCGAACCTGTAACCAAAAAACACCTCCGCAAGGCCGTAAGCAGAAGCTGAAGCCTGAAGGACCCCCTCGGGTCAAAGCCCTCAGTAGCTGTGAAGAAGGGTCGGAGGGCAGGAGTTGCTTATACCCCAAACAGATTACAGAGTACTGGCCAAAGGTGCTGTCCCGTCGGAACTCCCTCTCCAGGCAGTAGTGGGCAGCGAAGATGTTCGCCCGGCAGATGTCCATCATGGGCACAAAGCGCAGCGAGGCTACCGAGGTCACTTTGGCTCATACCCCATGCGTGGTGACTCGACGATCCAGAGGGACACCCGCCTTTGCATGAGCGAAAGCGATGCAGTACACCACCCAAACTGAGAGGGTGCGCTTGGTGACTGCTTGCCCCTGCTGATTGGGATCGTAGGTCACGAAAAGTCTGTCAGACTTGCAGTAAGTCTGGGTATGCTGCAAGTAGAAGGTGAAGGCCTGCTTGCAGTTGAGGGTGTGGAGAGCCGCTGATGCCTGGTCGGCGTGGGGCCTCAGGAAGGAGGTCAGGAGCACCATCTCTTGGTTGAGATGAAAAGCCGACACGACCTTGGGTAAGAATTTAGGATGGGTCCGGAGGATCATCCTGTTCTGATAAAACCTGGTGTAAGGGGCACCAGCCATGAGCACCTGAAGCTCACTGACTCGGCGAGCCAAGGTCAGTGCCACCAGAAAGGCCACCTTCCAGGACAAATGCTGGAGCAAACACATCACCATTGGCTCGAAGGTTGGATGGGTGAGCTGCATGAGCACCACATTCAAGTCCCATTCCGCCGGAAGGGGATGGATGGGCGGCTTGGATAGCAGAAGGCCCCACATGAAGCGGAAACTAACGGCTGCCCCGAGAGAGGTTTTCCCTCAATAGAGAGATGAATAGCCGATATGGCGCTCAAATGAACTCTAACAGTTTGACTTCAGTTCTTCCCTCGAGAGGTAGATGAGGTACTGGAGAACCCACTGAACCAGGCATGAGAAGGGGGTTGATCTGGTGTTCCGAGCACCAGATGGAGAAGTGCTTCCACTTAAAGGTGTAAACCTGCATAGTGGAGTCCTTCCTCGAGGCAAGGAGGAATTCCTTGACCTCCTCCGGAAGGGCCAGAGAGGCTAGAAAGACCTGTTCAGCCGCCAGGCCATGAGGGATAGGGAAGTTAGGTTCAGGTGTAGTACCCAACCCTCTTCCTGCATTAGCAAGTCCCTGGCTGAGCCCAGGGGAACCAGAGGCTCCATCAACAGCCGGAGCAGGAGCGGGAACCAAGGCTGCCGAGGCCACGAGGGTGCTACGAGAATCAGCGATGCCCCGTCCCGTTGAGACTTGAACAGAGTCCTCGCAATGAGGGGAAAAGGAGGGGATGCATACAGAAGACTGGAGGACCAGTCCAGGAGAAATGCATCGGGGCCCTCCCTGCCCGGGTGCGGTACCAGGCCGCAAAAGCGAGGGAGCTGCGTGTTCTGGGGGCTGGCGAAGAGGTCTATCGCTGGAGTGCCCCAGCGTAAAAACAGCCAGCCTGCTACTCTGGGATCCAGCCGCCATTCGTGGGGGCAAAGGATTCTGCTGAATCTATCCGCCAGACCATTCTCCTGACCCGGGAGGTATGCCGCCCTGAGGGACATCCTCCGTCAGGCGTCGAAAGAGCAGATGTGTACTGCTTCCCTGCAGAGGGAGCGCGACCCCGTGCCTCCCTCTTTGTTGATGTAGAACATCGCTACACGGTTGTTGGTCTGTACCAGAACCGACTTCCCACCGAGGAGATCGTCGAAGGCCCTCCAGATGGCCCGGAGCTCGAGCAGGTTTATCTGCTGCTGAGCCTCCGTGGGTGGCCATTACTCCTGTGTGCAGAGAGACCCGCAATGGGCTCCCCACCCTAACAGGGAAGCATCTGTAGTCAGCAACACATTGTGCTGTGGGGTCTGAAAGGGTGATCCCTGCAGGAGGTTGCGGGGGTTTTGCCACCAGTTCGAGGACAAGCGGAGGTCGGGGAGAACCCTGATGGGTTCCCTGAGGTGTCCGAGGGACTGGCTCCTTTGGGCACTGAGCTACCACTGAGCCGTCTGCATGTGCAGGCGAGAGTAAGGAACTACATGCACAGTCGAGGCCATGTGGCCCAGGAGAGGTAGCATGGACCGAGCGGTGACCTGGTGGGCGCTTTGGACGCAAGCCGCAAGCGCTCGGAGGCGGGTGGAGCGATCCACCGGCAAGAAGGTGATCGCTTGCTGAGTATCGAGGCGCGCCCCGATAAACTCGAGAGCCTGCACCGGCTTGAGGTGAGACACTGGGTAGTTGACCAAGAACCCCAAGCTCTCCAAGAGGAGGACAGTGCGCGACATTGCTTGTCAGACCTCCACGACGGAGGAGCCCGTAACGAGCAGGTCATCGATGTAGGGAAAAACCGGCATGTCCTGGAGATGCAGGTGAGCGGCGGCCACGACGAGACACTCCGTGAAGACCCGTGGGGCGGATGCAAGGCCGAAGGGGAGCACCCTGTACTGGAAGTGCTCTCCCTGCACCCTAAAATGCAGGTACTGCCTGTGTTGGGGGTGGATCAAGATATGGGCATAAGTGTCCTTTAGATCCAAGGAGCATAGCCAGTCGCCCTGCTGGAGGAAGGGCAGCAGCACACCAAGAGATAACATCTTGAATTTCTCCCGCACCAGGAACTTGTTTAGCCTGTGGAGATTGAGGATGGGTCTCAGACCCCCCAAGGAAGTACCGGGAATAAAAGCGCCGACCTCGAAGGTGGGGAGGGACATTCTCGACTGCCCGTTGGGCAAGGAGGGAGTGCAATTCCCGCTGCAGCAGAAGCTGGTGTGTGGGGAGTTGAGGAGGCTCTGCCAGGGAGAAAGGGGGTGGGAGCCTGTCGAAATGGAGGCGATAGCCCTCTCGGACGACCTGGAGAACCCAAGTATCCAAGGTGATGATCGCCCACAATGGGGTGAAGTAGACAGGCACCCCTCACACTGGCTGCTGTATCTCTGGAGGGCGAGGGGCCATGCCGCTGGCGTCAAAACCCCCGAGTGGGTTGCAGAGGGCCGGCCTTCTGGCCCTTTGGTTTACGGTGCCCCTGGCCGGGCTTTCCCTGCACCAGAGCAGTCGGCATGGGGGTAGCCGGGTATGGCGGGTAGCCGCAATACTGGAGACCTATCCTGGGGAAGAAGGGCTTCTTGGTTGGCTGCTTCTTCTGAGGCAGAGTGGAGGTCTTGCAGGAGAGACGGGTCCTGGTAACGAACTCCATCTCGATCGCCGCAGCCTTCTCCTCCATCGGCTTACCAAAATGTTGTTCATCGAGGCAGGGTACGTCCAGGAGCTTCTCCTGCACTCATTGTTCCAAATCTGAGGATTGGAGCCATGCTTGGCAGTGGGCTCCAATGCCCGCGGTTGCCACCCGAGCCGATGTCTTGAAGCCATCATAAGAGGCTCGAGAGATATACTTGGAGCAGTCGGCCACTGACTTCAACAGGGCGCAGAATCTGTCGAGGGGCTCTCCCTTGAGGCCTGCGGAGAAACCTCCCAGTTCCTTAGCCAGGTCACGCAGGAACATACTGATGTATAATTGATATGCCTGGATGCGACAAGAGAGCATGGAACCTTGATAAGCCTTGCGGCCTAGGGCATCAAGGGCTCTCGACTCTCGGCCTGGTGGTACCGATGAGTGCGCCTTTGGGCTCTTCTGCTTCCTCATGGCCTATTCCACCACCATTGAGGTGTGTGGGAGTTGGGTCTTTCGGAAGCTGGGCCCGCGCTGCACCTTGTACATTGTGTCAAGGCGCTTGCTCACGATGGGGACCAAGGCTGGGGCCTTCCACATGCGGAGCAACAGCCGAGATAGAATCATTTACAGTAAGGGATTCTTTGGGTGGGGACTCGTACTGAAGAATATCGAGTTCTTCAGCACGAGGGTCCTCCTCGGCCTGGGTGACCAGGCTGAGGGCTCGAGCTATGTCGCGAATAAACACCAAGAGGTGCCTTCGGGTGGTGAGTGCCGCTGGAATGCAGAGGTCTGATGGAAGATCCCGGTGGGTACGGGTTTCCAGGGAGGTGTCCCCATCGGACTCCCAGTCTGAAAAATCGGTTGAGGGATCTGAGCCGGGCGGGTTGCCCTGTCTGACGGCCGGTGACCTGGAGCCAGAGGCCCTGGACGATCTCGCCTCCGAGGGAGAGCGAGCGAGACTGACGTTTAGGACCCTCATGAGGCCTGCGGTTCTCGGGGGTTTCCTGGACGGATTTGTGTCCCATGCGAGGGACCTGCACTCTCTGGGTGCAAGTCAGCGAAGCTGGCTGTGAGTGCCTGCTGGGAAGCAATGAACGCAGAAACGCTGCATTCGAGCGCCAGCATACGGGACTCCCACACGGGCGTGGGGCCCTGGGACACCGATACTGGGGTCACTGGATCGGGCAACGAGGAGGAGAGGGGGTCCTCACCGGGACGACCCTCAGTAGACTGGGCGCCTTCGCTGGAGGCCTCTGCTTCCCTGCGAGGTACCTTGCGGGGCTGTTCCTTGTCGGACTCTCGGGAACGCTGAAGGGGACTAAGCGACCAGGTGCGGAAGTGCTCGTGCTTGTCATGAGTCCTGAACAGCAATTTCAAGGCCTTCTTCTTTTTGCATCGTTTCACCTTGGGGGACCCCTGGTCAGAATGCCACCGAGAACGTGGGACCGCAGGGGGTGAACCCATCGGAGGAGAGACGACCAAGGGTGCCACCGGGGATTCCGAGGCGGCCTTTCGGAAAATGTCTTCGGACTTCTGCTAAGCAGGGCCTTGGAGGACATTTTCTTGCAGAGCGAACAGAGGCTCTGGGTCATGGTCGGCTCCAGGCACCACAGACAACAGTCATGGGTGTCCGTAAGCGACATGTTCCTAGAGCATCTATCACATTTTTAAAATCCAGTAGCCATGGGGGCAAAAATGGCCCCTGCGAGGTCGAAGACCCATGCGGCCAGCGGTTGATAAGAAAAAAGGGCACGAAGCCCAAAACAAAAAATTTAGGAAAAATGTGTATCCCCGGGAACTCTGAAGTAGAGCAGGAGAAAGGACGGATAGAGGACCAGTGCAACCGGAAAAAAGAGAGCCTGTTAAGGCGAGTAAAACTAAACTTTTTCTGGGGGACGAGGACGTGCGTCTGAAGGGCTCCACGGAAAAAGGGAGACTGAGCAAGATGGCACCCTTGGGTGGGAATAAGACCACGCATGCGTGGTAGAAATCCCAAAGGCTTTCTTTGAAAGCTGGGGAATTGCTCCACACGGGCTCCGTTGGTGCCATCACCCATACGTGAGGACTGACTTCTTGCTTGTTCCTGGAGAATTACGCTTTCTCTAGGAACAAGCAGGAAGTCAGTCCTCACATATGGGACTTCCTAGCTACAGGCTAACGAGGACCTGTAGGAAAAATCACGGCAGAGCCGTGAGCAGTTGCCAGTGAATCTGAAGGCAAGCCCGAGGACCCAAGTCCATGGAGGGCCACAAGTCCGGTAGCCTGAATAAGAAGGGTCAGAGGGCATCAGTTGCTTAAACCCCAAACAAATTATGGAGAACCGCCTGGCTAAAGGCCGAGTCCCAATGGGACTCCCTCTTCAGGCAGTATTGAGCCGCCAGGGTATGAGCGGAAGACCAGGTGGCGGTCCGGCAGATGTCCACCAGGGGCACCAAACGTAGGCTAGCGACCAACGTAGCCATCGCCCGGACATTGTGCGCAGTGACTTGGTGGTAGCCCAGCCTGGGCCTAGGCAAAGGCGATGCAGTCCGCCACCCAAATGGACAAGGTTTATCTCCAGGTGGCTGGGTTCATAGGAAACAAAAAGCTGCCCAGTCCTGAGGTGGTTCTGAGTCTGCTGTAGATAGAAGGAAAGGGCCCTCTTGCAGTCCAGGATATGGAGAACTGCTGACACCTGATTGGTATGGGACCTCGGGAAGAAGGTGGGCAGCACTATCTCCTGATTGAGGTGGAAATCCGAGACAACCTTCGGGAGGAACTTGGGGCGAATGTGCAGAACCACCCTGTTCCTGTAGAACCTTGTGTAGGGTGCCTCGGCCATCAGTGCCTGGAGTTCACTGACCCTACGGGAAGAGGTGAGAGCCACCAGAAAAACCACCTTCCAGGACAGGTGCCACATGGAGCAGGTAGCCATGGGCTCGAAAAGCGGCTTAGTCAGATGCATGAGGACCACGTTTAGGTCTCATTCCACAGGTGGGGGGTGGATGGGGGGAGAGGAGGAAGCCCCGCATGAAGCGAGAGACGAGGGGCTGCCCCAAGAGGGGTTAGCCCTTGATGGGATGGTGGTTCGCTAAGATGGTACTCAGGTGAACCCTGACCGAGTTAGACTTTAGAACAGCCTGTGAGAGATGGAGCAGGTATTGCAGGACCAAGTATATAGGACAGGAGAATGGGTTCGCCCATTTCTCCAAGCACCACACTGAGAACCAGTGCCACTTGAAGGCGTACGCCCGCTTGGTCGAGTCCTTCCATGAGGCCAAAAGGATGTCCTCGATCTCTGTGGGGAGATGACGAGGTGCTAAGGTGACCTGCTCAGCAGCCAAGCTGTGAGGGACAGAGACCCCAGATTGGGGTGAAGGAGCAGGACCCCCTCCTGCGTCAGGAGCTCTGATAAGCTCCCGAGAGGGACTGGGGGCTCTGTTGCAGAGGGAACCACGGCTGTCTGGGCTACCTTGGGGCCACGAGGATCACTGAGGCCCTGTCTACCTGGACCTTGAGGAGGGTCCGAGCTATGAGCGGTGTGGGGGGGAAGGCATACAGCAGGCCCATTGTCCACGAAACGAGGACGGGTCCAGAGCCACCCTGCCCAGGTGCAGGAGGAGGCCACAGAACCGGGGAAGCTGCGTGTTCGCGAGGCTGGCAAAGAGATCCAGGTCTGGGGTTCCCCAGCACTGGAAGAGCCGCTGCGCCATCTCAGGGCACAGGCGCCACTCGTGCAGCTGGATGACTCTGCTCAGCTGATCGGCCAAGGCACTGTTCTGGCCTGGGAGATAGGTGGCTCGGAGGGTTACACCCTGGCTCACTGCAAATGAGCACAGGGCCATGGCCTCCTGGCAGAAGTTGTAAGAGCCGGTAGCCCCCTGTTTGTTCAAGTAGAACACTGAGACCTGGTTGTCCATCTGAACCAGCACCACTCGGTGCCGCAGGTGGTGCCGAAAGGCCTTCAGCAAGAGGAGGACAGCTCGGAGATGAAGCAAATTGATCTGCTGCCAACTCTCCTAGTGTGACCAGGTCCCTTGGGTGTGCAGCTCCTCGCACTGGGCCCCCCAGCCCGAGAGGGAGGCATTCGTAGTCAGGACCACATAGAGGATCGTGGTCTGGAAGGGCACGCCTCGGAGCAGGTTTTGTGTGTCCTGCCACCAGGTCAAGGACTCCATCAAGTGATGTGTGACTGAGAAGGGATCTCGTAGTCAGCCGGTTGCTTGGGTCCACCGCGTACAGAGGCACCACTGCACCGCCCACATGTTGAGGTGGGCATTGGGCACGATGTGGACTGTGGAGGCCATGTGGCCAAGAAGGCAAAGCATTGACCATGCCAAGACCGTGTGGCAGCTCGTATGTTGAACACCAGGGAACTGAGGCGGTCTGCACTGTCCAGGGAAAGGAAAGTCATGGCTTGAAGAGTATCCGGATGAGCCCCTATGAACTCCAGGGATTGTACCGGAGTAGGAAGGGATTTTGGGTAGTTGACCATGAATCCCAAGTGCTGCAAAAGCCAAATTGTGCAGCTTGTGGCCTGCAGGGCCTCCGAGGCTGTCTCCTTTTATGAACCAGTCGTCTAGATAGGGGTAGACGAAGGTACCTTCTAGACAGAGGTTTGGCCACCACTACCGCAAGACACTTGGTGAAGAGCCATGGGGCGGAGGTAAGTCCAAAGGGAAGCACCCTGCACTGGTAGTGGTTCCTGCTTACTACGAAGCACAGGTACTGTCTGTGCATGAGGTGGATGAGGATGAGGATGTGGGTATAAGCATCCTTTAAGTCCAAGGAGCATAGCCAATCGCCCTGCTGGAGGTAGGGCAGCAGTGTTCTAGGGGAGAGCATTTTGAACTTCTCCCACACCAGGAAACTGTTCAGGTTCCTCAGATCGAGTATGGGCTGGAGATCTCCTGTTCTCTTCGGGATGAGGAAGTAATCAGAAGTAAAACCCCCTTCCTCTGAGGTGTGGTGGGACTACTTCCACCACCCCATCTTTGAGGAGGCCTGCGAGCTCCTGAGTTAGTAGGGTCTGGTGCAGGGGAAGCCACTGGAGCCCTCCCGGATGACCTGGAAGACCTAGGCATTGGTGGTGATGGATTCCCACCTGAGGGCAAAGTGGATCAGCCTTCCCCCTACCGGCAGCTGGTTGTCCAGTGGTCGAGAGGCTATGCCAGTGGTGTCAAAACACCAAGGCTGCCTGTGCTGGGGCCGGTGGTTGGGTCTTTTGTCCTTTCGGCTTACAGGGCACATGGGCCACGCTCTTATCTTGCCCGCCCTGGGTTTGCATTGGTGTAGACGGGTAGGAAAGGTAGCCCCAGTACGGTGCCCCTTTCTGCTGAAGAAGAGTTTCTTGCCCTGTGGTTTCTTCCTGGTGTGGGAAGAGGTCTTCCGAGAGAGCCGAGTACGGGTGATATACTCAGCCTCAATCTCGGCTGCTTTATTCTCCATTAGTTTTCCAAAGAGCTGCTCCCCGAGGCAAGGGATGTCGAGGAGTTTCTCCTAGACCCTCTGCTCCAGGTCAGAGGATTGGAGCAAGGCTTGCCGTTGGCCACCGATGCAGGCCACCGCTACTTACGTGGAGGACTTGAAGCTGTCATAAGCTGCTCATGAGAGGTACTTAGAGCACTTCCTGATGGACTTCGAGAGTGCTTGGAAGTGCTGGAGGTGGTCCCCATTGAGGCCTGCCATGAATCCTCTGAGCTCCTTAGTGAGGTCCCAGAAGAATATATTAATAGACAATTGGTAGACCTGGATGCGGCATGCTAGCATGCAGCCTTGGTAAGCTTTCTGCCCGAGGGCATGGGACTCTCTGCCCGGGGGGGATCAAAGAGTGGGTCTTCAGGCTCTTCTGTTTATGCATGGCCGATTCGATGACCATGGAAGTGTGGAGAAGCTGTGCCTTTGAACCCTATACATAGAGTCCAGGCATTTGCTGACAATGGGGACAGAAGCCAGGGTTTCCCACATACGGAGGAGCCAGCTAAGGATAGAGGGAACCGGAACAGTTTCCTTCAGTGGTGCCTCATATTGGAGGATATAGAGTTCCTCTGCTCGGGGCTCCTCCTCCAATTCGGTGGAGAGAACAAGGGCCCGCACAATATCACAGAAAATTCTAAAAAGGAGGTGTCCTCGGGAGGAGACCTCCACCTCTGGGTCAGCAGAGATGGGTCTGAGGGAGGGGCTCAGTGAGAGCGAGTCTCTGGTGAGGTTTCCCCATCAGACTCCCAGTCCAAATAGTCCATGGAGGATGCAGAGTCAGGTGGTTCCAGAGGGGTCGGTGACCCACGCCAGGCTCCTAAGGACAGAGCCTGTCCGGAGCCAGAAACGCTTGTCCGAGATGATCTCATACCCGAGGAAAAGGATGGAGATCGAGACCCTTGCGAAGGACCCTCATGAGGCATCTGGCTCTCAGGGGTCACTGTGGCGGCATGGGGAATCCTCGAGATTGAGGTCCCGGTGGTCTAAAGGCATGTGCCAGTAGGGCCAGGCATCAGCGCCTGCTGGGCAGCAAGGAAGGCAGAAATGCGTTCCAAGGCCAGCATTCGGGCCTCCCACTTGGAAGTGGGGCCCTGCGACACCGACACTGGGGTGACTGGGTTGGGTGTTGAAGAGGAGAGGGGGTCCTTGCCGGGATGACCCTCAGGAGACCATTACTGGAGGCCTTTGTATCGGTTCGTGGTACCTTTCTCGGTCGCTCCCTCTCTGACTCTTTGGACTGCCGTGGGGGCTGAGAGACCATGCGCGTGATTTCTTACGCTTGTCTGGCTCCCCGGATTGTGTCTTCGCGGCCTTCTTCTTTCGCTCACGATCCGGTGACCCTTGGTCAGAGTGCCTGCAGGCCTGCAGAGGGGTCTTGGGGGACTCCAAGAGTTGCGGGGCCGTGGTGCGAGAGGCTACTGGGGATACAGTGGTGGAGTCTGCCTTATGGAAGATACCATTTAGCTTCTACCGGTGACTCTGGATGGCCTTAGAAGACATCTTTTTGCAGACGGAGCATTGCTCCGGATCGTGGTCAGCCCCCAGGCACCGGAGACAACAGCCATGGGTGTCTGTGAGAACACTGATCACATTTTATGAAACCGGAGGCCATCGGGGCAAAAAGGACCCCTGCGAGGTCGAAGACCCTCGACACTGCTAGCTGTTAAAAAGGGCATGAAAACGCAGAAAGGTAAAGGACGGGAAAAACAGATCCTAAGACCGACAGCCGAGGCAGTGGTGCTCGAGGTGGAGGGAAGGGAACTGGCGTTAGCTCGAAAAGACAAAATTGTATTGGAAAGAGAAAAAAATGTTTTCCAGGGATGAGACACACGTCTGAAGGGCTCCACGGAAAAAGGGAGCCTGAGCAAAATAGCACCCTTGGGTGGGAAGGGGACCACACATGTGTGGTGGCATTCCCAAAGGCTTTCTTTGAAAGCTGGGGAAATGCTTGCACGGGCTCTGTCGGTGCTGACATCACTCATATGTGAGGACTGACTTCCTGCTTGTTCCTGGAGAATAAAATTATTCTAGAGCTTGCATTAAACTAGTAATCTCAGGTTCATTTGCCTGAAGATAAAGTTGAGAAGATTCACATATTCCTGATTAAGTTTTGACGGCTTAACTGGTGAATCCATCAGTATGGCCTCGATCAGTGGCTGTGAACAGAACAGTGCTCCGTATCTGTCTAGAATGGAGGTGTTTCTCCAGTACAGGTTGTAGAAGTGGTAAATCAGGGTAGTTCATTTGAATGAACCTTCTGAATGTTCTAGGAGATAGCAGTCTTGTTAGCAAAAGGAAGACAGGTGCATCAACCTCTGGAACCGAAGAAATGTCTGACATCTTAGAACTTGATCTAGAGAGTCTTTCTGACCTGGCTCTGGCTCTATGATCTTTGTATAGTGCAGAAAGGTACTTTGAAAGCCATCAGTGTTGTACATAAGAACATAAGATATGCCATACTGGGTCAGACCAAGGTCCATCAAGCCCAGTATTCTGTTTCCAACAGTGGCCAATCTAGGTCATATGTACCTAGCAGTTTCCCCAAGAGACACAAGACACTGTACCTCCCCTTAGTGACAAGTCTGAGAGGGACCGTGAAATATTGCTTCACCTTTAGCACCAACAGCTTTCTTATTTTTCGTGCTATTGATTCAGTATTGCTCCTTGGAGATGACTGGCCTCTTTATCTCAGCCTCAAGTTGACATTTCATTAGTGCCAAGTTTTTTTCTTGCTCTGGCCTCTTCCCAACACATCAATATTTTCAGTTTTGACAAAAGGGGCTTCTGGAGAAGGAATGGGGGTCACTGGGCATTTTGAATCATTGCAAGGAGTAATGAACTTACACTTCTTTTTGTCAGCGTATTCCAAAATTTGGTGGCTGTTGACAATGAGGAGCCTTTGCTCAAAGTTTATTCTTGTTTTGCCTTGTTTTTAAATGATTCCTTACCTTTGCCTAGATTTCTTGTACTGGATTGCACCTGGAGGATCCTTGCACATGCTACTCATTTCTAGACATGGTGGTCATTAGTAATCAACATCTTCCAAATGCAGTGATAACATTTCTTAGAAACTACTCAAAGCCGTTAACAAAACACTCCAGAGGGGAAACTGAAACTGCAGGGCTTAAAAATAGCACAATAAAAAAAAAAGATATACTTAGATAAGAGACACAACAAGTGCAGCAAAAAACTCGAGTGTTTGTATATCTGAACAGCAGGGCAAATGAAAAAATAGTATTTATTAAGATATTGAGCTCTTGCAGGTTGGCACTGTCAGATGATATCAGACATTTCTGTGGCCAATTCATTCTGCTTAGTGATGAAAATGGTCTTTTCTCAGGGACATGTGCTTCTCCTTGGAATGGAGAGCTAATCCAAAGTGGCAGATGACAAAGGTCCAAATCATTCTGTGGCTTTTAGCAGATCCACTTACTTCTTGACCTTTTTAACTAAAGAGATTCTTGGCATGTCTATACTGTAAGCCTGAGGCGTGGCACTAGCAGCCATGAGCGTTGGAATACTCCTACAGCCATGGCCGATGTTTCTGATCAAGCAGAAATATACTTCTTGCCTCACTGAGTGAATAACGTCATCCTGTTTCTCTTGAGGGAAAAAACTTGGCAAAACTTAATGTCTTCAGCAGAGTGGGAAGCACTTACTGAACCCATGTAAAGCTGGGAGAAGCAATGTGGGAATAAATGAATAATCCTTACACTTTTGGCCTTTGCGTCTCCAAGACATAATATGTCTCATCCGCTTATTTAGCGACAAGTATAATGCTACAAAGTTTACCCAACACTATGGAGACAGACAGAAGAGAAGCCCTTTCTCCACAGAGCTTACAGTCTTAGACTAAGGAGCAGACATGGCTTCTGAAGTACAGCAGAATGTTAGGCCAGCATTTTCTCTGTACAGTAGCAACTTTTATTAGAGAGGAAATTAAAGAGAGATAGTGATAGCTTTTGATCAGGTGAAATAAAATGCATCTCTTTGTATTGAGGTCAGGGTTCACGTCAAATAAGCGAGGAATCAACCCTCTTGAAGCTTATATAAGAAACACCACCAATAGGGTGAGTGAGCAGGAGGCAGGATGGACACTTAAGTAAAAGTCACCAATCAATCTTGCTTCCTTTCCTAAAAACAAAACTTAAAGCATGTAACAGCAATGTCAAAAAACTGGAATATCTTAGCTATAGATGTCCCCAATTCAGGTGGCTGGCTGGAACGTAAGAATCACTAGGGATATCTAGGGATGTTTTAGGTCAGTCTGTACAGTTAATGGACTTTCCACACACGCATCTCAACTTTCTTATGTAGCTAATGGATGGGCTCTCTTAGTAGCTTATAGGGGGTATCGAGATATTTTAGGAGACCAAATATAAGCACCTTGAATTCTCCATCCTGATACTTCAATGGTATGGCCTTGGCCATTTTCCAGACACAAGCAGCACAGAAGAAGCCTAGTTCTGCTTGTGGAGAAGGCCAATCTAATGGGAAGCCTTGTGAAGCATTCTCAGCTCTAAGACAAACTTTGGCCTCATGCTCTGATATTACTGGAGTCTTTAAGGTCTAAGTCAGCACTGTGGAGCTGCTTGAGACTTGAGTGTGAAGAAGCTGAAAGATGTACACTTTTCACAGACAGCATTAGCGTCAATGACATCCTGGATGCCACTCACACTCACCCAGTGCTATGGGCATGAGTTCACTACTTGATGCCAAAGCACTTGGTGCTAACTCAGTTGATATGTCTGGAGATGGTCTCAATGATCTCCCTGTCCAGCTCCTGCTCAAAATTTTACTGACCCCAAAACTGGAGAAAGAGACGAAAAGCCATCCTCTTGGCTGACCAGAGGGGAAGAAGCAAGGCTTATGGCATAGACAGCTGAATACTTAATTCATGAATTCTTTGACAGTGACTCATAAACTCACCTTCCATTGTTACTTTGGAAGAGGAATAGTGTACACTTCTATTTCAAAGCTTTCAACTTCTGGGACTACAGGGAAAGGTGTTTTAGTTCAAAAGCTTCCATGAAATATTCAGCACTCAAGATTAACATGGAAAAAACGTCTGACAACTGTGGGATGGCTCTCTTCTTCTGGACCACCTCCTTTGACTTCTGAATCAATAAACTACCTGCACGTGGTGTGGGTTTCCTTGTCCCTTTAGTGCCAATCCCTTTGATACTTTGCATCTGAACTGCAGATGTCAAGAAGTTTGTCTTGAGAATCTAGTGGCCTTATATTATGTCGTTGTGCTTTTGGTCTTACTCCAGACACATTCTGTAATCTTTCCAGTAGTCTGGTATGCTGGCCTGTTTCTATGACACTGTAATAAAAAACTGGCTGAAATCACAGGAAATGATTGTGAAAACATTATGGCTCAAAGACTGAGATGGAGCCACCAAAGCTCAAGAGTAATGAAAAACACAAGCCCTGTGCAAATACTGAAAAGATTTAAAAGTGACTAGAATGACTGAGGAAGCCCACAGTAAAGAAAGCACTTGGTGAGAAAAACTACACTAGAAAAGAAAGGCCCCTGCAGCAATGTTCTTGCAGGAATGTTGACGCAACACTTGAGGGACCTTTTCTATACCAATGCCATCGGATGACATCACTCACGGGGTGACTCATCATCCTGCTTGTTCATGCAAAAAAACAATATGTATGCCTTTAGTGTCTTTGCAGCAAAATAATTCACAGAAGTGTTTCAAGGTCCACAGCTCACTATACTGGGTTGTTACTGATATCCCCTGCACTGTCTCACACCAGTGAAGACTAGATTTTCTAGATAGCATAGTTACTTACCTTTAACAGGTGTTCTCCAGGGACAACAGGAATCAGTCCTCACATATGGGTGACGTCGGTGCCAACAGAGCCCGCACGGAGCATTTCTCCAGCTTTCAAAGAAAGCCTTTGAGACATGCTACCACACATGCGTGGTCCCCTTCCCGCCCAAGGGAAGTCTTGCTCAGTCAGATGACATAGCTAGGACGGCAGTAAAAACTAAAACAAGGTAGGGAGGCAACTCCCAGGGAAGGAGGGAGGGTTGTGAGGACTAATACCTGCTGTCCCTGGAGAACACCTGTTACAGGTGAGTAACTACACTTTCTCCAGGAACAAGCAGGAAGTCAGTCCTCACATATGAGACTCAGCTCCAGGCTGCCGAGGACTGAAAAAAGGACAGCAATAATGGTGACCAATCGGTTAGCCATGAGTTGCAGAAGGTGAGTTGCCACTGAGAGAATCTGCATGACCCTAGTGTCCAGCAACATTATCACTCTGGTAGCCTGAACACAGAAGGGTCGGAGGGCAGGAGTTGCCTACACCCTGAGAATATTACAGAGTACTACCTGGCCAAAGGCACTGCCCCTGTGGGACTCACTCTCTAGGCAGTAGTGAGCTGCGAATGTGTGAAATGAAGACCTTGTGGCGGCCTTACAGATCTCCATCACCGGCACTGAGCGGAGGTTGGCCACTGACGCAGCTATTGCCCTCACACGATGCGCTGTGATCTGGTGCTCAAGGGAGAGGCCAGCTTGCTCATAGGCAAGGGTAATATAGTCTGCCACCCAAGTGGACAGAGTTTGCTTAGTCATGGGGAGCTTTGTCTACTGGGGTCATATGATATGAAAAGCTGAGGAGCTTTGTGATGGGCCCGAGTCCTGTGCAGGTAGGAGGACAGGGCCTGTTTGCAATCCAGTGTATGAAGCACTATTTTTCCCTGCCAGCGTGAGACCACAGGAAGTAGGTGGGGAGGACCACCTCTTGGTTGAGGAGAAAAGGAGATACACCTTCGGGAAGAATTTGGTGTGCGTGTGAAGCACTACCCTGTTCTTATAGAACCTTGTATATGGTGGATTTGCCACCAGAGCCTGGAGTTCGCTCACTATATGAGCAGATGTGAGGGCTACCAGAAAAAACATTTTCCATGACAGGTACCAAAGGTGACAAGTGGCCAGGGGCTCGAACGGTGGTTTGGTGAGCTGAGAGAACATCATATTGAGTCCTACTCTACCGCTGGCGGGCAGAGAGGGGGCTTGGAAACAGGAGGCCCCGGAGGAACCTGGAAACTAGGGGCTGGCTTAAGAGGGATTTCCAGCTATGGCACTCAGATGCACCTCACCGAGTTGGATTTCAGCCCAGTGTGCGAGAGGTGTGGTAGATACTAAAGAATCAGTTGCACATGGCAGGAGAAGGGATTCTCCTCCTTCTCTGCAAACTAGGCAGAGAACCTCCTCCACTTAAAGACATAAGCCCGTCTGGTGGAGGGCTTTAGGGAGGCCAATAGGATCTCCTCAATTTCCCCAGGAAGATTGAAAGGGGCCAACGCTACCTTTTCAGCAGCCACACAGTTAGTGCTAGCAACCCGAGGTTGGGGTGCAGGAGGGAGCCCTACCCCTGGGAAAGGAGGTCCAGGTCCCAGCCCAGTGGGACTGGGAGTGCCACTGATAGGGAAAGCAGCAGAGGGAACCAAGGTTACCTGGGCCACCTGGGGGCGACCAGTATAACTGACGCCCTCTCACTCTGGACCTTGAAGAGGGTCTTGGCGACCAGGGGGGTTGGTGGAAACGCATAGAATAGGCCCTCTGACCATGGAATAGGAAGGCATCTGTTGCCACTCTTCACGGGTGCGGTTGGCACGTGCAAAAGCGCAGTAGCTGCGTGTTGTCCAAGGAGGTAAATAGGTCTATCACAGGCCTGCCCCAGTAGTGGAAGAGTTGCTTCGTTACCCTGGGGTTCAAGCGCCAATCGTGTGGGCGAAAGACTCTGCTCAGTCTATCTGCTAAGCAGTGTCCAGGCCTGGCAGCTACATTGCTCGTAGGAGCATGCTGTTGCATGGACTGCGAAGGAGAGGAGGGCTACCACCTCCTGGCAGAGGAAGTACGAGCCTGTGCCCCTCTGCTTGTTGATATAAAACATGGAAACCTGGTTGTCTGTCTTTCTGGATCAGCACAGGTCAGGGCCACAGGCAGTGGTGGAATGCTCATAGGCCAGGGAAGATTGCCCTGAGCTCTAGGAAGCTGAACTGCAAGAGTGACTGCTCCTGGGATCAGCTGCCTTGCGTGCAGCAATCCCCGCAATGCGCTCCCCAACCCAGGAGGTAGGCATCTGTTGTCAGGGTCCTCTGCAGTGCAGGTGCCTGGAAAGGCATTCCCGTCTGGAGGTGGCAAATGTTTTGCCACCAGGTGAGGAACTCCGCCAAGTGGCGGGTGATTCTGAACCTGCCCTAGCCTGCCCGTGACTTGAGTGTCCACTGCGAGCAGAGGCACCATTGGGCTGTCCGCATGTGTAGGTAGGCTAATGGGGTGACATGGACTGTTGAGGCCATGTGACCCAACAGGCGGAGGAGGTGGCGAGCCAGTACTGATCGGCAGTTTTGAACCTCTCCTGCCAGTTGTATGAGGCGGTCTACCCTTTCTCTTGGGAGAATGACCTTGACTTGCAACGTGTCTAAATGAGCCCAAATGAGCTCCAGATTTTGGACTGGAGAGAGATGGGACTTGGGGTAGTTGATGATGAACCCCAGGTGCTGCAGTAGAAGGGTTGTTTGCTCTGTGGCCTGACTGACCTCTGAGGCCGCAGCCCCTCTGATTAGCCAGTCATCCAGGTAGGGGAAGACGAAAGCCCCTTGTAGGCGCAGGTGGGCAGCTACCACTGCCAGGCACTTGGTAAAGACCCTTGGCGAGGAAGCCATGCTGAAGGGCAGTACGCTGTACTGGTAATGCTCTCCTCCCATGACGAACCATAGGTACTGCCTGTGGGAAGGCTAGATTAGGATGTGTGTGTATGCATCCTTTAGATCCAAGGAGCACAGCCAATCTCCCTGGTGGAGGTAGGGCAGCAGTGTTCCAAGGAACAACATCTTGAACTTCTCCCTCACCAGAAACTTGTTTAAGTTTCTCAGGTCTAGTATGGGTCTGCATCAGTGCGGTTTACATTGAATAAACTGAAATTACATTGAACAGGGTATTATAACTTGGAGATAGCTATTTTACAGGGAACATGGGCTATGGAGGGTTAAGTGGCTTGCCCAAGACCACAAGGAGCACCCGTGGGACTAGAAACCCCAGTCCTTCCGGCCCAAGGTTGCTGTCCTCTAGTGGGATTTGAACCCCCGACCTTCCGGCCTGAAGTACCTTGCCCCAACCACTAGGCCACTCCTCCACTCCACTCCAGTTCTCTTTGGGACAAGGAAGTACCATAGATGTTTGGGTTCAGGCTCCACTGCATTGTCCCTGAGCAGACCTGCCAGCTCCGAGAGCAGAAGAGTCCGGTGAAGGAGAGGTCACACAGGCTCTCCTGGGAAGAACTTGGATAGTAACTATTGTAAGCGGATGAGGTATCCCTCCTTTAACACCTGCAGCACCCACTGGTTTGAGGTACCTCAACCCATTTGTTGGCAAAGAGTGCCAGGCGGCCTCCTGTGGCTGGTGAAGGTCTCCTGGAGGAGGGGAGGCCCTGCCCTGGGAGTCAAAAGCTCCCCCTGGTTGGGCTGGAGTCGGGGCTTGGGTCTCCTGAGCTCCCTCTCCCTGTCTCTTGGGGTGAGAACCCTATTGCTGGCCCAAGAAGGGCTGGTAACGGTGACTCTGCTGGAAGTGCCCCTTTTTCCCTTGTAACAGGGGCCTTTTCTGAGGATTTCTTGCGGCGAAAGGAAGAGTTTTTTTTTTAAATTTTATTTTATTTATTTAACAAGCCTCAAGGAACCTCGCATGGTCTCCGCCAGCTGAGGAATCCTTCTTGAGGACCTTGGTGGGACGCTTCTCGGAGTTGCCAGAGTCCCTCCGACTCATCTTACCGGGTTTCCCTAGTGGCTTCTATCTTGGCCGCCTTGTCGGCCATGGGTTTGCCGAACAGGTTCTCTCCGGTGCAGGGGACATCAAGCAGCTTGTCCTGGATCCCTTGTTCAAGGTCCGATGGCTGCAGCTACTACTCAAGTTGCTGACTTGAATCCATTGTAGGCCGCTCAGGAGAGGAATTTTGAACAGTCCCTGATCCCGGAAGCCAGAGCTTGGAACTGTTGAAGAGGTTCCTCGACCAGCCCTGCCGAGAACCCAGACAACTCCTGGGTTTAGGCCTTCAGATACGTACCTATGTATAACTCATAGGCCTGGATTCGACATCCCAGCATCGAGCCCTGGTAGCACTTGCACCCAAGGGCATTGAGGGCTCTAGCATCCCTTCCAGGGGGGAGAAGAAGAGTAATTCTTCTGTCTCTTGAGCTTTTACATGATTGACTTGACAACCATGGAGTTATGTGGGAGATGGGGCTTGTGGAACCTCGACCCCTTCCTAACGTAGTATATGTCGTCGAGGCATCGGCTGATCACCGCTACCAATGCCAGGGTCTTCCACATTCACAATAGTAGCTGCTCGAGGATCGGCTGCACCGTGAGAGTTTCCTTGGGTGGAGACTCGAACTGGAGGATCTCCAGTTCCTTGGTGCGGGGGTCCTCCTCCACTTCAATTTGCACTGAGAGGGCTTGGGCCATATCCCTGACGAAGTCATGGTAGGCCATGTCCTCAGGAGGAGAATTGCGCTGGGGGAGACTGTTCCGAGGGGATGTCTTGGTGTCATCTGGTTTCCGGGGAGGCCTCGTTGTCTGTTTCCTACAGAGTTGAGGGGAGATAAGTCCAAGGCCTTGTGGCTCCGTGCCTTGAGGCCTGGACCGAAGTGCTGGGGGTCCTCTGAGGACCTGGGGTCCAAGTCTCAGAAACTTGCCAGGGAGGACTGGATGCCCGAGGAACATAAGAAATGCCATACTGGGTCAGGTTACCTCAGGCCGTAAGGCTGGGGGTTCAATTACCACATGGGGACAAGCAACTTCAGGCCGGAGGGACTGGGGTTTCTGGTCCCATGGCCACTCCTTGTGGCCTTGGGCAAGCCACTTAACCCTCCATTGCCTCAGGTACACTTAGATTGTGAGTCCTTCGGGGACAAGGGAATAAAAAGTACCTGTTAGTATATATGTAAACCGCACTGATTCTAAAGAGCACGGTATAAAAAATAAATAATAATAAAATAAAATCAAGGTCCATCAAGCTGAGTATCCTGTTTCCAACAGAGGCCAATCTAGGTCATACGTTCCTAGCAGTTTCCCCAAAAGACACAGGTTCCACAATGCTTGTACTGGGTCAAGCATTGATATCCTGGGTCCCTTCTGTGATAAGGAAAGCTGTGCTAAACCAAGGGAAACACAGGATAGTGGTGACTATGTCTTTAAGACAGGAGACAGGCAAGCTTTTCAGAGGGCTAAAGCTACAGCCAAGCAAAAGAAACACGTACTTGCTGAGGCTAAGCCACGCCCAAGCCCCAACGTGAGTACAGGCTTGGACTCTAATGACAACCACCTGTGCAGAGGGGTGTGGTAGCTAGGAAGCAGTTTTTTAAACCTGCTTCAGTGCAGAGAGAGGCAGCAGCAGCAAAGGAAGCAACCCTTGTATAAAAGGTACGCTTGAGCCAGAGACCAGCAAAAGTATAGCTGGGGAGATTGCTGGAGAGGTGGAACAAAGTGCCGTGCATTGTGTGCAAGAGACAGTTCAGAAAACCCAAGCTGCCAGAAGGGGGGTGGAAGCTGTTACAAACGAACGTAACCAAGACCCAGCCAAAGGCAGAGACGTAGTGCTGAACACAGCTGAAGCAGTTAAGCTTTTGTTCCAGGGAAAGAAGCCCCACGCTCCTGATACAGCCAATGCTTACCAGGGAGAGCAGTTCTGGAAAGGACTTTTGAACTTTCTACAGAATAGTAAGTTGGAAAACACTGTTGAAAATCCTGAAAGAGATAAGCAATTTGCAGAACAGGAAGGTATGCAAATTGACACTCTTGAGTCAGATTCAGTGTATGACGAATCACAGATGGATTGTTCTTTTTGCATGAGGGAAGTTGAAAACTGCTAGAAAAGGCTGTAAAAAGAACCTTTTTGAAGAGCAATTTTTCCTTAGCCAGGAAAGTGCTAAGACCCTCTTTAAGCTAAAGAACTTTGCTAAGAACAGAAGTTGAATTAAAGCAGCATTATTGGAAAATGACCAGAATTTACCTATGCTGAGATGTGTACTGAAAACAGCTGCTGTGTTTAAAAGAAGTATTTCAGTTCTTTAACTTCCCATGTACTTTTGTTCCTGTAAGTTTTCTGTTTTGGAGAATAATCCTTTTGCCTGCGTTACCATTGAATTTAATGCGTGGAAAGAACCCAAACATAAATTTCTTGTTGTTGCCTTAAACAACCCCAGTGGTCACACCCTACTTTGTCTTTAATGAAAAGAACTACAAGTCCCAGGATTCCCTGCTGGAGACAAAAATAGTTTTATTTAAGGACAAATATGGCAGCCCTTTGCCTGTGAGTCACCGGCCCAGGGAGGGGGTCACGACACTTCTTAATAATGGTTTATGGATCTTTCCTCCAGGAACCTGTCCAAACCTTTTTTAAACCCAGCTACACTAACAGCCTTTACTACATCCTCCGGTAACAAATTCCAGAGTTTCATTACATGTTGAGTGAAAAAATATTTTCTTTTATTAGTCTTAAATAGGTTACCCTGTAGCTTCATTGCATGTCCCCTAGTCTTTCTATATTCTGATAACGTAAACAATTGATCTATGTTTACCCGTTCCACTCCGTTCATTAATTTATAGACTTCTATCATATCTCCCCTCAGCCGTCTCTTTTCCAGGTTAAAGAGCCCTAACCTTTTCAGCCTTTTTTCATAGGAGTATCCTTCCATCCCCTTTACCATTTTGGTGGCCCTTCTCTGAACCTTTTCTAATAACACTATATCCTTTTTAAGATACCAGAATTGCACACAATATTCAAGGTGTGATCGCACCATGGAACGATATAGAGGTATTATAATATCTTTTGTTTTATTTTCCATTCCCTTCCTTATGATACCTAGCATTCCATTTGCTCTCTTGGCCGATGCTGCACACTGGGCCGAGGGTTTTAACATGTTATCCACAATGACGCCTAAATCTTTTTCCTGGGTGGTGGTTCCTAATGTGGAACCTTGCATCGTGTAACCATAGTTTGGGTTGTTCTTCCCTAGGTGCATAACTTCGCACTTGTCCACATTAAATTTCATCTGCCATTTTGATGCCCAGTCTTCCAATTTATCAAGATCCTCTTGCAATTTTCCACAATCCTCTTGGGTTTTAACAACTTTAAATAGTTTTGTGTCATCTGCAAATTTGATAACCTCACTCGTTATTCCCTTTTCCAGGTCATTTATGAATATGTCAAAAGGCAGCGGACCCAGCACAGATCCCTGGGGTACACCACTATTCACCTTTCTCCATTGGGAAAATTGGCCATTTAGCCCTACCCTCTTGTTTTCTATCTTTTAACCAGTTCCTGATCCACAATAGTACACTGCCTCCTATCCCATGACTCTTTAGTTTTGCCAAAAGTCTCTGATAAGGGACCTTGTCAAAGGCTTTCTGAAAGTCCAGATACACTATATCAACCGACTCACCTTTGTCCACCTGTTTATTCACACCTTCAAAAAAACATAACAGATAAGTAAGACAAGATCTTCCTTGTCTAAAGCCATGTTGGCTGTCTCCCATTAGGACATGACTATCTACATGCTGAGTAATTTTGTTCTTTATGATGGTTTCTACCATTTTTCCCGGTACTGACGTCAGGCTCACCGGTCTGTAGTTTCCAGGATCACCCCTGGAACCCTTTTTAAAAATTGGCGTTACATTGGCGATCCTCCAATCTTCAGGTATTACAGATGATTTTAATGAAAGTTCACAGATTACTAATAGCAGGTCTGCAATCTCATATTTTAGTTCTTTCAACACCCTTGGATGTATACCATCCGGCCCAGGTGATTTGCTACTCTTCAGTTTATCTAATAGTTGTAATACATCTTCCTGATATATTGCTATTTCCTTCAATTCTTCCGCACCTTTACATACCACTTCAGTCATGGGTAACATCCCTACATCTTCCTCAGTAAAGACCGAAGCAAAGAATTCATTCAGTCTCTCCGCTATTGCCTTGTCGTCTCTTAGTACCCCTTTAACCCCTCTATCATCTAATGGACCAACTGACTCTCTCACAGGTTTTTTGCTACGAATGTACTTGAGAAAGTCTTTATTACGCGTTTTTGCTTCTGCAGCAAGCTTCTCCTCAAATTCTCCCTTTGCCTGCCTTAGCAATGCCTTGCATTTGACTTGCCAGTGCTTGTGCTGTTTCCAGTTTCGTCGTTTGGCTCTTTTTTCCTTTTCCTGAAAGATGCTTTTTTGGCAACAACAGCCTCGCTGACCTCACCTTTAAACCATGCTGGCACTTTTTTGAACGTCCTTCCACTTTTCTTAAAGCGTGGAATACAGCTGGTCTGGGCTTCCAAGATAGTATTTTTCAACAACACCCAAGCTTGATGGAGGTCTTTATAACCTTTGCAACTGCTCCTTTTAGTTTTTTCTTAACTATTTTCCTCATTTTATCAGAGTCTCCCTTTTGAAAGTTAAAAGGTACTACTGTGGATTTCCTTACTATCCCTCCTCCACTAATTAAATCAAATGCGATCATGCTATGATCACTATTGCCAAGTGGCCCCAACACCCTTATCTCTTGCACTACATCTGGTTTTCCACTAAGGACTAGGTCCAATATGGCTTTCCCTCTGGTCGGTTCATGAACCAGCTGCTCCAAGAAGCAGTCATTTATTTCATCTAGGAACTTTGTCTCCCTAGCATGTCCTGCTGTGACACTGACCCAGTCGATACCGGGGTAATTGAAATCACCCATTATTACTGCGCTGTAACTTTTGTTAGCTTCCTTGATTTCTTTGAGCATTTCATCATCCATTTGTTCATTCTGGCCAGGCGGTCGATAGTACACCCCAACTGCCATCGCCTTCCTCTTTTTACATGGAATTTCAATCCACAGAGATTCTACAGCAAATTTTGTTTCCTGCAAAACTTTAATCCTTTCTGACTCAATGCCCTCTCTAACATAGAGCCAACCCCTCCACCAATTTGATCAGTTCTATCATTACGATATAGTTTGTACCCAGGTATCACAGTGTCCCACTGGTTGTCCTCCTTCCACCATGTCTCTGATATTCCAATCATATCTAACCTCTCATTTAGTGCTATATATTCTAACTCTCCCATCTTATTTTTTAGACTTCTAGCATTTGCATACAAGCATTTTAGAGACTGTATTTTATTCATATTAATCTGGCTATTGGTAGGCATGGGTAATTTGGTATCTTTAAGCTCTGTCTGCTCCATACTTGAAGGCATTTGGGCTACTATACTCTTTTTTGGAACCTCTCTGCTTTTGGTAGTATCCTTCAAGGATACATTCTTCCGAACCATGCGCTCTTGGGCGACTGTCGGCTTTTCCCTATTATCTAGTTTAAAAGCTGCTCTATATCCTTTTTAAAGGTTAATGCCAGCAGCCTGGTTCCAACCCAGTTAAGGTGAAGCCCATCCCTTCGGAAGAGCCCCTCCTTTCCTCAGAATGTTCCCCAGTTCCTAACAAATCCAAAACCCTAATCTCTGCACCATTGTCTCATCCACGCATTGAGACTCCGGAGCTCTGCCTGCCTTTTGGGTCCTGTGCGTGAAACGGGAAGCATTTCGGAGAACACTATCCTGGAAGTTCTGGATTTCAACTTCCTACCTAAAAGCCTAAATTTAGCCTCCAGAACCTCCCTACCACATTTTCCTATGTCATTGGTACCGATATGTACCAAGACAGCAGACACCTCCCCAGCACTATTTAAGACCTTATCTAGGTGGTGCGTGAGGTCCGCTACCTTTGCACCAGTCAGGCATGTTACCAGGTGATCCTCACGTCCACCAGCCACCCAGCTATCTACATGCCTAATGATCGAATCACCAACTATAATGGCTGTCCTAAACCTTCCCTCATGGGCACATGGCCCTGGAGAAACTTCCTCGGTGCGAGAGGGTTTTACATCACCTGGAGGACAGGTCCTAGTTACAGGATCACTTCCTGCCACACCAGGGTGATGCTCTGTCACGTGACCTCTCTCCTCCATGACAACAGGGATGCTGCCAGACTGGAGGTGGGACTTCAGGACTATATCCCTGTAGGTCTCGTCTATGTACCTTTCTGTCTTTCTTATGTCTTCCAAGTCTGCTACTCTAGCCTCTAGAGAACGGACTCGTTCCCTGAGAGCAAAGAGCTCCTTGCACCTAGTGCATACGTAAGACCTTTCACCAACTGGGAGAAAATCGTACATGTGACACTCAATGCAAAAGACTGGAAAGCTCCCATCTTGCTGCTGGACTGCTGTCTACATCTTAGTTTTAAGCTTGTGTTTAGATCTTTAAGTTCTTTACTTACTAAGGGTTGCTGTGGATATTTATACTAATAAAACTGTACCTAATACGTTTAATATACCTTGTTCACCTGAAGCTTAATTATTCTCAGGTCCTTAGTGTATGACTGATTTGGATAACGAGCTTCACCTGAGAGCACCTCCTTTCCTTTAAGATGTGTAAGTACCTATAAAGCTACGATTATCCCAGGGGTGGGTGGGTGTTGGGGAGGGAGGGAAATAACACTTATTAAAAGAGAGCTGCTACACAGTACCCTGTCCTGTGCTGCTGAGGTAAGCTGTGACCAACTTCCTGGGTGATTAACAGTCCTTGCTTGGATAGAAGGAGTCTTTCAAAATGGCCTTTTGACCTGTCACCTGGTATTTAACACCTATTGAAAACGTTTCACAGTTCTGTTGCCCCCTAGGTAGAAGGCCTCTTTGTAAAGGTCTCTAGAAGACTTTATTTGTTGCTCAAAGAGTACTGACCCTGTTTTGCCTTTTATGCTAAGTTATATTCTGATTTGTATTAAATTACAGCTCTTTGCTGCTGCTAGGCTTTGACTTATTATGAAATTTAAACTACAAGCTCTCTGCTGGGTTCTAAATTTAACCAGAAAGCTCTCTTCTGTGTTTTAAATTTAAACATAAAGTACTTTGCTGATATTAGGCCCTGAGTGACTATTAAATTTAAACTACAAGCTCTCTGCTGGGTATGAAATGTAACCAGAAAGTTCTCTTCTGTGTTTTAAATTTAAACTTAAACTGCTGCTACTAGGCCCTGACTGATTTAACAAAAAACACTTGGTTCACAGATTAATTAGCTTTAATACAAAGAAGTCCTTTCAGAAAATTCCCAGAAGTATATACGCACAATTGCAGATCTCTCTCCAGAAGTAGCAGTCCCTTTTTCTAGTCTAGACCAGGAGATTGTAGTAAAGGCTGTTAGTGTAGCTGGGTTTAAAAAAGGTTTGGACAAGTTCCTGGAGGAAAGGTCCATAAACCATTATTAAGAAGGGACCCAGGATATCAATGCTTGACCCAATACAAGCATTGTGGAACCTGTGTCTTTTGGGGAAACTGCTAGGTACTTGTGACCTAGCTTGGCCACGGTTGGAAACAGGATACTGGGCTTGATGGACCTTGGTCTGACCCAGTATGGCATATCTTATGTTATGACCAAGGGCTTATCCAAGGCCGGTGGCGCTTGGAGCTCGGCTCGACGATGGGGACTCCCCCCAGTCGGTTGCCTGGTTGTCAGGGCAGATGATGCAGACAAACTGGACATCATTGCCTGCTGCATGGCCAGAACAGCAGTGATGTTCTGCTCCATAGCTGCCATTCTGATTTCCAAACCAGAAGGCTCTGCAGCTTTCGGTGCGGGCACTGAGGATTTTGGGCCTGGCTCCGGCATTCTCGTGAGTGCATCCTTGACGAGGACTATGGCCTCGAGGAACCTTGCATGGCCTCCACCGGCTGAGGAATCCTCCTTGAGGACCTTGGTGGGACGCTTCTTGGAGTTGCCAGAGTCCCTCCGACTCATCTTACCGGGTTTCCCCAGTGGAACCTCGACGGATTGAAGACCTTTTCTTCTTTTGCTCAGGATCAGAGGTCTTCTTGGAGGAGCTGGCGCCACAGGACTCAGAGGATGCTCGGGCCTCACGAGAAGTGCTGGGCTTGAAACTTGGCGTCGGGGAGGCCGATGATGAGTCGGACCTTGGGAATAGTTTCTCCTGCAATTCCGATCTCTTTTTATTAATTTTAGGTGTCATGACTTGGCACAGGTTACAAGAGGTGTTATCATGATCCGGGTCCCAGGCAGCATAAGCAGCAGTCATGGGTGTCGGGTGACAGAAATGGTTTGATTGCAGCGGTCACATTTTTTGAACCCATCAGGAGACATGGTGGGAGATACCCCTGGGCAAAAAAAAGTTGCGAACACCGGTCGAGGGAAACCTTGATCAAAAAAGAGGGAAAGAGCCAAGAACAGCACCGAGCCCAGCGCCGGCTCGAGGTGGGAAGAGGAACCAGTACACAAACCGGGAACAGCTAATTTTTTAAGGATATAGCAAGGAGTTTTTCCAGGGAAACTGGACATGCGTCCATTGGGCTCCATGGAAAAAAGAAGACTGAGCAAGATGGCACCCTTGGGCGGGAAGGGGACCATTAATGCGTGGTAGCATGTCCCAAAGGCATTCTTTGAAAGCTGGGGAAATGCTCGATGCGGGCTCCGTTGGCGCCGATGTCACTCTGCTTGTTCCTGGAGAATTAATAAAACCTTCAAGGTTTCTATCATTAGGCTCTGAAAGATACTGCCTGCACCATCAAACATGACTGAGGACAGAGTCTCTGTGGTCCAATACACTGAGCTATATAGTTAGGAGAGAGGCACTGCATAGCGGCATTGCTGATATCTTAAATTAGGACAGTTTCTTCATTCCATCCCCCCTCATTATAAACAACCTACAGGAAAATAAAACTCATGATAACATGGTAAAAGAACATGTTATTTTTTCTGGGGGCAGTAGACAAGCCCCATCATGATGCACAGTTTTATGCTTTTCTGGTAATAACGACTGGAAAAAGTGAGCACAAACTAAGTCCTCCAGGGAATGTCAGGAAAAATGGAGGCAGAGTCTACACATCCCTGGGGCAATGGCAGAACACCATGGATTTGATGCTGTGATATACTGAGACACCTATTCCATTCTGATCTGATGCTCACTAATCCTCCTGGATATTATCCTGGGATAAAGTGAGGTCACCAGGCCCTAGCTACAATGATGGAATTAAGGGACAGACTATGCCCCCCTCAGGGAATATCACCGAGATAAAGTGATGTGCAGTCTGTCCCTTCCTAGGAACGGTGCTGGGATAGTGAGGCGCAGTTTGTCTCTTCATGGGAATGATGCTGGGATAAGGCAAGCCACAGTCTGTCCCTTCCTGGGAACGGTGCCGGGATAGTGAGGCGCAGTCTGTCCCTTCCTGGGAACGGTGCTGGGATAGTGAGGCGCAGTTTGTCTCTTCATGGGAATGATGCTGGGATAAGGCAAGCCACAGTCTGTCCCTTCCTGGGAACGGTGCCGGGATAGTGAGGCGCAGTCTGTCCCTTCTTGGGAACGGTGCCGGGATAGTGAGGCGTGGTCTGTCCCTTCCTGGGAACGGTGCTGGGATAGTGAGGCGTAGTCTGTCCCTTCCTGGGAATAATGCTGGAATAAAGTGGGAGGCAGTCTGTTCTTTCCTGGGAATGATACTGGATTAAGAGGGGTACTGTCTGCCTTTTCATGGGAATGATACTAGATAAAGCACGTTCTTCCTGGGAATGATGCTGGATAAAGTGGGGTGCAGTCTGTTCCTTCTTGGGGATGATGCTGCATAAAGCAGGGTGCAGTCTGTTCCTTCTTGGGAATGATGCTGAAATGGGGTGCAGTCTGTCCTTTCCTGGGAATAATACTAGATAAAGCACATTCTTCCTGGGAATGATGCTGGATAAAGCGGGGTTCAGTCTGTTCCTCCTTCGGAATGATGCTGAAGTGGGGTGCAGTCTGTCCTTTCCTGGGAATGATACTAGATAAAGCACGTTCTTCCTGGGAATGATGCTGGGATAAAGTGGGGTGTAGTCTGTTCCTTCTTGGGAATGATGCAGAAGTGGGGTGCAGTCCGTCCATTCCTGGGAATGATGCTGGGAGATAAAGTGGGGTGTAACACGTTCTTCCTTGGAATGATACTGGATAAAGTGGGGTGCAGTTTGTCCCTTCCTGGGAATGATGCTGGGATAAAGTGGGGTGCAGTCTGTTCCTTCCTGGGAATGATGCTAAAGTGGAGTGCAACACGTTCTTCCTGGGAATGATACTGGATAAAGTGGGGTGCAGTCTGTTCCTTCTTGGGGGTGATGCTGAAGTGGGGTGCAGTCTGTCCCTTCCTGGGAATGATGCTGGGATAAAGTGGGGTGCAAAACGTTCTTCCTGGGAATGATACTGGATAAAGTGGGGTGCAGTTTGTCCCTTCCTGGGAATGATGCTGGGATAAAGTGGGGTGCTGTCTGTTACTTCCTCGATGCTGGGATAAAGTCAAGGAAACTACACTCAATTTACATCTGAAGAATCAGAAATAAAATAAATCCAAAATAGCGGCACACTGAGGGGTGAAGGAGATAAGAGACTAGTAAGAGGGAATGAATATGAAAGAGACATGAAGAAGGAACAAGAATGTTAGAAGGACAGACAGAAACAAAATAAAAACATGTATGTTGCAAACTCAGAGCAGACAGAACGCTGACACTACGCACTGGCTATAGGTCCTTCCCTAGCCGGGTCTAAGTGTTTCATTCTCAGGAGAGATGACGGCACTGCAGGCTGGATCGAAGCTCCGTCAGAGGGCTTCTTGGCTGGAGGTCAGGTATTCCTCTGCTCTCTTGTGTGCCTCCAGGGCCTTAATAGTGTAGACATCCAGGGGCAGTTCAGACTTGCGACGCAGGAGAACCTTTTCTTTTTTAATGTCCTTCAGCATCTACAGAGAACAAAACACACTGGTAAAAAGAGAAATGGAAGACTTCCCAAAGAACCCCTCCCAATGCATTCAGGGAAGGAAACAAAGTGCAAAAACTTGAAGAGGAAAAAAATGTTGCAAATAATGGAGGGCATGTCAAGAAAATGATAGGGGGAAAGGAAGCATTTACCAAAGACAGGCAGCAGCAAGAGAAACATCACAGCTCTGAGCTCATTGTGCTCCCTGTACTGGGAAAACGAAGGGTGAGATGGGAACACTAGTATAAAATGTAAGCTGCTCTGCACTTCCTTCTAGTGGAAAAAGCAGGATATACATCTGTGAATTATACTGAATTCAGTTACTTACCTGTAAGCAGGAGTTCTCCAGGGATGGCAGGATATGAATGACAGTTTCAGACCTTTGAAAGAAATTCTCCACTTCCCACCTGCCGCATGTCATCACTTAAGTCTTAGTAGAACTCAGTGTAGACTACGACTCCTTGAGGAGGTGTAGGTTTGCGAGGGACTCATATCCCGCTATCCAAGGAGAACAACTGCTACAGGTAAATAACTCAGCTTCACCTATGGACACACACAGTAATGTCCTCACCCTTTTGTCTAAAAGGAAAAAGGGGAAATAATGAAGTAAGATAATGCTGCAAAAGGCAAATGCCACAGCCTGGGAATAAATAAACGGACCTGGGGGAGATGGAACTGGATTCCAGAAGATGGACTGCTCAAACCTAGTCACATCAAGAGTCTCTTTCCAAAAGAAGATTAAATTAGACTTACCTGCTAATTGTAGTTCCTGGAGGAACTCCAGTCTAGTCCCGGAAACTCTGGGGTTGTCCTCCTCTTCCAGAAGCTTGGAGACTTAGAAACGTCATTCTTTGATGACACTGGTATAAGGACATAGGCACCGCCTCCTCACTCCAATAACCTATTGACAAAGTAGACTCACTGGAGCAACAATTAAGTAGTAAAACACTTATTAACAAACGGTAAACTAGTCTAAAACTATAAACTTCCCTCTTAGGTCTTAGTATAACTGCAGAGGCCCTCGCTCCCCTCTCAGGAAGAGACTCGACCTTCATATAATCCCCCTTTTTAAACCTCCCCGTCTGGACCAGAAGCCCCACAGTTTACTTTTTCCCTTACTTGTGAGATCCACTGCTTCAGGCTCCAATCCTACCAAAAGACCGGGACGGGATCTGGGACTAGACTGGAGTTCCTCCAGGAACTACAATTAGCAGGTAAATCTAATTTAATCTTCCTTATTGTCCCTCCAGTCTAGTCCCGGAAACTCTGGGGATGTAACGGAGCAGTGAAACAATTCAACGGGCGGGACCTGCTAGACAAGCCTGAAGCACAGCTGCCCCAAAACAGGTATCCCTACTCGTCTGTACATCCAGGCGGTAATGCTTGACAAAAGAATTTAAAGACGACCACGTCGCTGCTTTACAAATCTCTACTGCAGGAACAAATTTGTACTCAGCCCAAGAAGCTGCTTGCGCTCTAGTCGAATGTGCTCTCAATCCTTCTGGTACCAACTTACCCTTTAACATGTATGCTGATACTATTGCCCCTTTAATCCATCTGGCAACAGACACTTTTGATGCTGCTTCTCCTTTCCGAGGACCCCCAAACAAAACAAATAATCTATCTGATTTTCGGAACTCTGCAGTCCGTTGGATATACTTCTTCAAGGCCCTACGAATATCCAATAGATGCAACTATTCCGTGGAAGAGTTCTCTGAAACCCTACGGAACACCGGTAACGATACTACCTGATTCAAGTGGAAAGGAGATATTACCTTCGGCAAAAAGGACGGCACCGGCCTCAATACTACCTTTGAATCATAAAAGAACAGGAAAGGCTCCTTACAAGATAAGGCCTGTAATTCCGAAATTCTCCTTGCCGACGCAATCGCAACTAGGAAAACCACTTTCAGGGTAAGATCTTTCAAAGACGACTTAGGGAATCAGCCATTGGAGCCTTTGGCTAACGCTCCCAAAACCAATTGCAGATCCCATTGAGGAACTACTTGTCTGCACGATGGTCTCAGAAGCACCACCGCTCTTAAGAATCTCTTAATATCTGGATGAGCGCTTGCCCATTGATTTTCCTCTATAATAGGAGAGCGCTGCCAACTGTACGCTTAAGGAAGAGGTCGCTAACCCTTTCTGAAAACCATCCTGCAAGAACGCCAAGACCTGCAGCACTGACGCTCGTAAGGCCTCCCAATTTCTGTCTACACATCAAGCCTAAAAGATGCACCACACGCGAATATATGCTAAAGAAGAAGATCTCCTACGAGCTCCTAACAAGGTAGCAATCACTGCCTCAGAGTACCCTTTAGCTCTTAACCTTGCCCTTTCAAGAGCCATGCCGTAGCGAGAATCGATCCACCTGAGGCATAAACAACGGACTGTGCGACAAAAGATCCTTCCTGACTGGCAGATGCCAAGGCTTCCCCACTACCAGTCTCCTGAGGTCCGCATACCAAGGCCATCTTGGCCAATCCGGAGCGATCAGTATCACTAATTCTCTGTGAAGCTCGATGAGTCGCACTACGCGGCCTATTAACACCCACGGAGGGAACACATACAATAGTCGCTCTACTGGCCAGTCCTGTATGACAGCATCTAGACCCTCCGACATTCTCTCTCTCCTTCTGCTGAAGAATCAACTGATCTTTGCAGAATTGAAAGTCACCATGAGGTCCATTATCGGCGACCCCCAGCGCCTCACCACCATCTCGTAAACTTCTGGATGAAGCGTCCACTCTTCTGGATATACCTTTACTCGACTCAAATAATTGGCCTCCACATTGTCCACCCCTGCCACATGCGTTGCCAACAGAGCCTGAAGGTTTTGTTCGACCCATTCGAACAACTGTTCTGCTTCGGCCTCCAAGGGAGCACTGCTGGTGCCCCCCATCTATTGATGTAGGCCACTGCGGTCGCATTGTCGGAAAACACTTTAATCGCTCTTCCCTGTAGATAAGAACATTAGAACATAAGATCATAAGATATGCCATACTGGGTCAGACCAAGGTCCATCAAGCCCAGTATTCTGTTTCCAACAGTGGCCAATCTAGGTTATATGTACCTAGCAGTTTCCCCAAGGGACACAGGTTCCACAATGCTTGTATTGGTTCAAGCATTGATATCCTGGGTCCCTTCTTAATAATGGTTTATGGACCTTTCCTCCAGGAACTTGTCCAAACCTTTTTTAAACCCAGCTACACTAACAGCCTTTATTACATCCTCCGGTAACAAATTCCAGAGTTTGATTACACGTTGAGTGAAAAAATATTTTCTTTTATTAGTCTTAAATAGTTTACCCTGTAGCTTCATTGCATGTCCCCTAGTCTTTCTATATTCTGATAAGGTAAACAATTGATCTACGCTTACCTGTTCCACTCCGTTCATTAATTTATAGACTTCTATCATATCTCCCCTCAGCTGTCTCTTTTCCAGGTTAAAGAGCCCTAACCTTTTTAGCCTTTCTTCATAGGAGTATCCTTCCATCCCCTTTACCATTTTGGTGTCTCTTCTCTGAACCTTTTCTAAAATCGCTATATCCTTTTTAAGATACGGCGACCAGAATTGCACACAATATTCAAGGTGCGGTCTCACCATGGAACGATATAGAGGCATTATAATATTTTTTGTTTTATTTTCCATTCCTTTCCTTATCATACCTAGCATTCTATTTGCTCTCTTGGCCGCTCCTGCACACTGGGCCGAGGGTTTTAACATGGTATCCACAATGACGCCTAAATCTTTTCCCTGGGTGGTGGTTCCTAATGTGGAACCTTGCATCGTGTAACCATAGTTTGGGCTGTTCTTCCCTAGGTGCATAACCTTGCACTTGTCCACATTAAATTTCATCTGCCATTTTGATGCCCAGTCTTCCAATTTATCAAGATCCTCTTGCAATTTTCCACAATCCTCTTGGGTTTTAACAACTTTAAATAGTTTTGTGCCATCTGCAAATTTGATAACCTCACTCGTTATTCCACTTTCCAGGTCATTTATGAATATGTCAAAAGGCAGCAGACCCAGCACAGATCCCTGGGGTACACCACTATTCACCTTTCTCCATTGGGAAAATTGGCCATTTAGCCCTACCCTCTGCTTTCTATCTTTTAACCAGTTCCTGATCCACAATAGTACACTGTCTCCTATCCCATGACTCTTTAGTTTTGCCAAAAGTCTCTCATGAGGGACTTTGTCAAAGGCTTTCTGAAAGTCCAGATACACAATATCAACCGACTCACCTTTGTCCACCTGATTATTCACTCCTTCAAAAAAACATAACAGATTAGTAAGACAAGATCTTCCTTGTCTAAAGCCATGTTGGCTGTCTCCCATTAGGTCATGACTATCTACATGCTGAGTAATTTTATTCTTTATGATGGTTACTACCATTTTTCCCGGTACTGATGTCAGGCTCACCGGTCTGTAGTTTCCCGGATCACCCCTGGAACCCTTTTTAAAAATTGGTGTTACATTGGCGATCCTCCAATCTTCAGGTATTAGAGATGATTTTAATGATAGTTCACAGATTACTAATAGCAGATCTGCTATCTCATATTTCAGTTCTTTCAACACCCTTGGATGTATACCATCCGGCCCAGGTGATTTGCTACTCTTCAGTTTATCTAATAGTTGTAATACATCTTCCTGATGTATCGATATTTCCTTCAATTCTTCCGCACCTTTAAATACCACTTCAGTCATGGGTAACATCCCTACATCTTCCTCAGTAAAGACTGAAGCAAAGAATTCATTCAGTCTCTCTGCTATCGCCTTGTCGCCTCTTAGTGCTCCTTTAACCTCTTTATCATCTAATGGACCAACTGACTCTCTCACAGGTTTTTTTTCCTACGAATGTACTTGAAAAGGTCTTTACTTCGTGTTTTTGCTTCCGCAGCAAGCTTCTTCTCAAATTCTCCCTTTGCCTGCCTTATTAATGCCTTGCATTTGACTTGCCAGTGCTTGTGCTGTTTCCAGGTTTCGTCGTTTGGCTCTTTTTTCCATTACTTGAAAGATGCTTTTTTGGCAACAACAGCCTCTCTGACTTCACCTTTAAACCATGCTGGCAGTTTTTTGGACTTCCTTCCACTTTTCTTAAAGCGTGGAATACAGCTGGTCTGGGCTTCCAAGATAGTATTTTTCAACAACAGCCAAGCCTGATGTACGTCTTTAACCTTTGCATCTGCTCCTTTTAGTTTTTTCTTAACTATTTTCCTCATTTTATCATAGTCTCCCTTTCGAATGTTAAAAGGTAGTACTGTGGATTTCCTTACTATCCCTCCTCCACTAATTAAATCAAAGGTGATCATGCTATGATCACTATTGCCAAGTGGCCCCAACACCCTTATCTCTTGCACTAGATCTGGTGTTCCACTAAGGACTAGGTCTAATATGGCTTCCCCTCTGGTCGGTTCATGAACCAGCTACTCCAAGAAGCAGTCATTTATGTCATCTAGGAACTTTATCTCCCTAGCATGTCCTGACGTGACACTGACCCAGTCGATACCGGGGTAGTTGAAATCATTATTATTACTGCGCTGTAACTTTTGTTAGCTTCCTTGATTTCTTTGAGCATGTCATCATCCATTTGGTCATTCTGGCCAGGCGCTCTATAGTACACCCCCACTGCCTTCCCCCTTTTACATGGAATTTCAATCCATATAGATTCTACAGCAGATTTTGTTTCCTGCAAAACTTTAATCCTTTCTGAATCAATGCCCTCTCTAACATAGAGAGCAACCCCTCCACCAATTTGATCAGCTCTATCTTTACGATATAGTTTGTGCCCAGGTATCACAGTGTCCTACTGGTTGTCCTCCTTCCACCATGTCTCTGATATTCCAATCATATCTAACCTTTCATTTAGTGCTATATATTCTAACTCTCCCATCTTATTTTTTAGACTTCTAGCATTTGCATACAAGCATTTTAGAGAATGTATTTTATTCATATTAATTTGGCTATTGTTAGACATGGGTAATTTGGGATCTTTAAGCTCTGTCTGCTCCATACTTGAGGGCATTTGGGCTACTTTACTCTTTTGTGGAACCTCTCTGCTTTTGGTAGTATCCTTCAAAGATACATTCTTCCGAACCATCCGCTCTTGGGTGACTGTCGGCTTTCCCCTAATATCTAGTTTAAAAGCTGCTCTATCTTATTTTTAAAGGTTAATGCCAGCAGCCTGGTTCCATCCCGGTTAAGGTGAAGCCCATCCCTTCGGAAGAGCCCCTCCTTTCCCCAGAATGTTCCTCAGTTCCTAACAAATCCCAAACCCTCATCTCTGCACCATTGTCTCATCCACGCATTGAGACTCCGGAGCTCTGCCTGCCTTTAGGGTCCTGCGCGTGGAACAGGAAGCATTTCGGAGAAAGCTACCCTGGAAGTTCTGGATTTCAACTTCCTACCTAAAAGCCTAAATTTAGCCTCCAGAACCTCCCTACCACATTTTCCTATGTCATTGGTACCGACATGTACTAAGACAGCAGACTCCTCCCCAGCACTATCTAAGACCTTATCTAGGAGGTGCGTGAGGTCCGCTACCTTCGCACCAGGCAGGCATGTTACCAGGCGATCCTCACGTCCACCAGCCACCCAGCTATCTACATGCCTAATGATCGAATCACCAACTATAACGGCTATCCTAACCCTTCCCTCATGGGCACATGGCCCTGGAGAAACCTCTTCGGCGCGAGAGGGTTTTACATCACCTGGAGGACAGGTCCTAGTTACAGGATCACTTCCTGCCACACCAAGGTGATGCTCTCCTGTCACGTGACCTCTCTCCTCCATGGCAACAGGGATGCTGCCAGACTGGAGGTGGGACGTCAGGACTATATCCCTGTAGGTCTCGTCTATGTACCTCTCTGTCTGTCTTATGCTTTCCAAGTCTGCTACTTTAGCCTCTAGAGAACGGACTCGTTCCCTGAGATCAAAGAGCTCCTTGCACCTAGTGCACACGTAAGACCTCTCACCAACTGGGAGAAAATCATACATGTGACACTCAATGCAAAAGACTGGAAAGCCCCCATCCCGCTGCTGGACTGCTGTCTGCATCTTAGTTTTAAGTTTGTGTTTAGATCTAAGTTCTTTACTTACTAAGGGTTGCTATGGATATTTATACTAATAAAACTGTACCTAATACGTTTAATATACCTTGTTCACCTGAAGGTTAACTAATCTCAGGTCCTTAGTGTATGACTGATTTGGGTAATGAGCTTCACCTGAGAGCACCTCCTGCCTTTTAAGATGTGTAAGTACCTATAAAGCTACGATTATCCCAGGGGTGGGTGGGTGTGGGGAGGAAGGGAGGGAGGGAAATAACACTTATTAAAAGAGGGCTGCTACACAGTACCCTGTCTTGTGCTGCTCGCAGTTCCAACCTGTTGATCGACCATGCTTTCTCCTGTTCTGTCTACTGTCCTTGCGCGAACCTTCCTTGAAAGTGAGCCCCCCAGCCTAGCAGACTTGCATATGTAGTCAGAGGTAGCCAGCCTGGTGTTTCCAAGGGCATGCCCTTTCCCAGAGACTCCGGAAGCAACCACACCATTGCAACGCTTTCCGCGCCGCTTCTGGACAGAGTAGCCTCCGGGACAGAGGTTCATTCTGGTGAGACCACCTTCTAAGTAACACTCTCTGCAACGGCCTCATATGGGGCCTTGCCCAGGGCACCAACTCGAGCGTCGCCGCCATCGTACGAAGGAGCTGTAGATAATGCCACGCCGTCGGATGTAGCCTGCTGAGAAATTGCCGGACCAACGTTCTCAACCTGAGAGCTTGATGCGGAGGAAGGAAAACCTTGCCCGCCGCCGTATCGAAACGCGCCCCTAGGTATTCCAGATTCTGAGATGGCACTAAACTGCTCTTGGCCATATTGACCACCCAACCTAAACTCTGCAGGCACTTGACCACCTTGGACATAGCATCCTCGCTCTCTGTCCCTGACTTTGCTCGAATTAACCAGTCGTCCAAATATGGATGAACTAGAACACCTTCCTTTCTCAGTGCCGCTGCTACTACTACCATAACCTTGGTAAACGTCCGTGGGGCCGTAGCCAGCCCTAACGGTAACGCTCGAAACTGAAAATGACTCATTGGAACCGCAAACCTGAGAAACCTTTGGTTTTCCTGACGAATCGGAATGTGTAGGTACGCTTCTGACAAATCCAGGGATGTAAGAAACTCGCCTTTTCTGACTGCTACAATGACCGACCTTAGCGTCTCCATATGAAAATGAGACACTCGAAGACACCGGTTCACTCTTTTTAGATCTAGAATTGGCCGATAAGTCCCTTCTTTTTTCGGAACTATGAAATAAATGGAGTATCGACAGAAACCGCATTGGTCTCGAGGAACCGGCACTACTGCTTTGAGAGCTAGCAATCTTTCCAATGTCTGCTTGATTGCCCCCTACTTGCGATGCGCCTTGCAAGGGGACTGTACGAACGAGTCGGTCACCGGCCTTTGAAATTCCAAAGCATATCCTTCTCGAATCACCTCTAACACCCACTGATCTGATGTAATCTGGACCCAGGCAGCGTAAATATCGTGTAAACGACCTCCCACCGGTAGCTCCACCTGGGTCTCCCTGACTTCATTGCGGTTTTCTGAGACACAAAGAGGCGGCAGCAAACCCTCTGCTCACCCTTCGAAACCCCCAAAAGCCTTGGTTTCTATAGGGAAACCATCCCCTCTGATTCTGAGTGAACCTTGAGGAACGAAAACGACGAAAATCCTTCTGAGGCATTCTAGCCATCGGCGGAAATCTACCCTGCTTCTGCTTGTCCTCCGGAAGCCTTCTGCCCTTGGAGTCTCCTAGATCTTTTACAATTTTGTCCAAATCCTCTCCGAAAAGCAGCTTTCCCTTAAAGGGAAGCTTACTTGGCTTTAGAAGACGCATCTGCTGCCCAATTGCGCAGCCAAAGGTATCTCCGCGCTGCTACCACTGAAGCCATACTGTTCGATAGCCCCCCTAATGAGGTCATAATGAATATCAGCGAGATATGTAGCTCCTGACTCCAGTCTAGCTGCCTCACCTGCCGACTCTTTGATCCGCTCTCCCTGGAATCGCTGTGATCAGCGCAGACAGGCTCTTGCTACCCACGCCCCACAAATGGACGCTTGAATGGAAAGAGCATTCACCTCAAACACCTGTTTTAACAAAGCATCCAGCTTCCTGTTCTGGGTATCTTTGAGAGCCGCACTCCCTTCAACCGGAATGGTCGTCTTCTTGGTTACCGCAGATACCGCTGCATCCACTCTCGGTGACTTAAAGAGCTCCTTATCTTGGTTAACCAGTGGATAAAGACGAGACATAACTCTAGACCCCTTGAGTGTTGCCTCTGGCATGTCCCACTCACCTTGAATCATTACCTTTACCACTCTGTGCAAGGGAAAAGCTCTCCGAGTCTTCCAAAATGCTTGTAACAACGGATCTTCCAATGTAGCCTCCTCCGCCGGCCCTGACGCCGGCATATTAAGTGCTTTAAGTGTCTCAGAAATAAGTGCGGGCAATTCTTCTCTCAAAAAAATTCACACTACCCTGGCCTGGTCCTCCTGCTCTGTGATTTCTCCATCTTCCAACTCCTCATCCATCTCTAGATCTTGCTCACCATCTTCAGTGTGCAGATCTTCCGAAATCACCGACTGCTCCTGCTTCTCTTTTTCTATTCTAGATTTCTTCGGCAATACCCCCAAAGTTCCCACAGATAGAGGAGTCCCTGGTCTTTTCTGTCCCAAATCCACACCGATGGAACCAGAAGCCGCCTCTCTTTGAGTGCCCCGGAACGCCTTTTGAATAAGTGTCACAAAGTCCGGGGAAAAAACTGAAGACAAACTACCAGACAAGGATGCCTGAGCGAGTGGTATATCTGGAGCAGTAGAAGGCCCCGGTATGGGCTCCGTAGGATCTAACGCAGAGGGCAGAGGCCCCTGCATGCCTTCCTCCTGATCCTCCTTTTCCATATCCAACTGTTGCTGCTCTGCGGCAGAAGCTTGACTACAGCTCTTACAGACCCCTGTGTCCAAGACTGTAGACTTCTTTACCCCACAGAGTAAACACAACATCTTTGAAGGCATCTTGACCACGTGTCAATCGGCCCAAGTGCCCCTGAAGCACCACACCCAAGAGCAGTGAACCTTCCAAAGAGGCAATAGGATCACCACAGCTGAAACACCCCGAGAACCCTGGGGCGTCTTTTTTTTTTTTTTTTTTTAAACTATCCTGGATATGTGCAGGAGTCTCCCGGAGCTAAATTATGAAGAAAGAAAATTAAAACAAAGCTTTGCTGCAGAAGTAAGAGGCTTTGTTTCCACGCAGCAGCTACTGGCTTTTCCCGTGCGAATCGCACGCGGAGCGGAGCTGCTGCCGGTTCCGGCAGTGAAAATATCAATTAATCGCCGCTGATGCCCCGGTGCCTTACCTTACCCCCCGGAGCAGCGTCGTCTGTGCCTCTCCGTTGTTTCAACAGGGAATGGCTGGCTGCATCCCCAGGGCCTGAACTTCCCCGGTCCGACCCAGAAGGCACTGAATCGCACTGCCGCGATGCGACTGCGGCTCCTCTCTGCTTCGGCACCCGAGCGCTGACAGGCAAGACTTCTGTGATGCACTCGGGATGCCTCAGCTCATTGCTGCTTGCCCTTGCAGCTAAACGGATTGCAACCGGAGCCTGTTCCCCTCGTTTCTACAGTACTACGGAGGAAAGGGAGGGGGAAGGGGAGAGAGGTCTCTAGCAGTCAAAAAATTTAAAGGCACAGTGAAACTGCTGTACTAAAAGTTAAAAAAATGCAAGTTCTAGTGGAAATTAATGTAAATTAAATTAGTCTAACTCAAACTAAATGTCCTTAATTGTTCCTCTAGTGAGCCGGAACCTCCAGGCTTACATCCTCCAGCTGCTTGGAGACTGAGATAACTGGAGTGAGGAGGCAGTGCCTATGTCCTTATACCAGTGTCATCAAAGAATGAAGTTTCTCAGTCTCCAAGCTGCTGGAAGAGGAGCACAACCCCAGAGTTTCTGGGACTAGACTGGAGGGACGATAAGGAATAATGGGTTGTGAATGTAGGAAGAGATGTCCATGTCACAGTTCTGCAAACATCCTCCATGGAGGCTAACCTCAGATGGGCGACCGATGCAGCCTTAGCTTGCACATTATGAACTGTTACACGATACTCCAGAGTCAGGTCTGCCTAGGCAGAAGTGAATTAAATGCAGTTTACTAGGCAACTGGATAATTGAGTTTGATGATGGCAGCCCTTGGCCTGTTACTACTACTAATTTGTTTAGCGCTGTACATAGAGATGTAAGAGACACTTCTGCTTGTCAGAGCTTACAATCTAATCAGCAGGAACAGTCTCTTACATCTGTCTAAACAGGAATACCACACTAACCTCATCCTAAAATCAACCAACAAACCTAGAGACCTCTTCAATATAGCCCGCACCCGCACAAAGGACCCCAGCTGTACAGAAGATGCCACAATACACCCAGATACCTTTGGAGACTACCTAATCTCGAAGCTCACATCCCCCCCATACTGCTAACCTACAAGACACGGCCCCTGCCCCCAAACACTCCTGGGACAATTTCCACATACCCCCCACTGACCAAGTCACTCGCACCATATCAGCCCTCAACACTATCACTGCACCCACGGACCCTTGCCCAGTACAATGGATAAAATCAGCAAAGACAGAACTCAGCAGATTCATGCAGAAGATCATACACTGCTCACTAACACAGGGATACATGCCCCCTATCACTTAAGTTAGCCACCATATGCCCTATTCGCAAACTCCCCCCTCCATCCTGCAACGATCTCCAGCCTCCCATTCTTCACCAAGATACACGAGAAGACAGTATACCAGCAACTTCAGGACCACGTAGGCTCTTTAGCCCCCCTAGACCCCCACCAACATGGGTTCCGACCCAACCACAGTGTCAAGACCTTACTCATAATGCTCCTTGACAACCTCATTAAGGAAACTGACAACCTAAAAATGGGCTTCCTCCTTATATTTGCCGATATATCTGCAGCATTCGACAATGTCTCCCCACCACACCCTTCTCTGAAGATTCAGTGACATTGGACTATGCAACACCACTCTCAAATGGTTCAACTCATACCTCAGCAATAGACAGCAACAGGTCAAGGTCGGCGCAACCACCTCCTCCTTGTTCCCCTCACCCCAATGGGTTCCGCAAGGCTCAGCATTATCTGCCTTGCTTTTCAATCTCTACATCCAAACCATCTGTGATGTCATCAGGAAACACAACATCCAGTATGCATTGTATGCTGATGACATGATGATTTACACCCAATCAATCTTGAAAAACCAGATTACTCAGCTATAACTGCCTGCCTACAGGACATGACTGAATGGCTCTCTCACATTAACTACAGAAAGAGTCTTCTCAACACAAACATAAGCACAAGACTCAGATGACGTAATAGAGTGGACACCATTCAGATCCCTAGCATTTACTCTAAAACCACCCAATCCACATCTGCAAGAGCACTGTCACTAGCAGCACCTGCCCTCTGGAACTCCCTTACAGATGACCTGAGAGCCACCTCTGATGCCAAAGACTTCAGGAAGAAACTCAAAACCCACCTCTTCACAGAAAACTACAGAGCCATCACTTAATGCACAACTCCCCCTCTCCCCATAGACCCCCCCCGACAAAATCAGCTGCCTCAATTCATAGCACTGTCCTGTAAATATTGTGTATATGCCTCTTTGTGAATAAGTTACAACCAAGAACTTCCTGCATGTCCCCCTACCCCACATGACTATGTCATGTATAACTGCCATGTATCATGTTTGTTTATCATGTAAACTGCTTTGATTATAAGATAAAGCGGTATACAAAACCTGCTAAATAAATAAATAAAGAAGATCGTCATCACAAATATGGAGTATGATAAGATACACACAAGTGGTGAACAAGAGAGTGAGGGGTATCAGGATCCAAAAGCAGCCTTAAAAGGAATAGATTTTCAGCCTGGATTTGTATAGGGCTAGAGAAAGAGCCCAACATACTGACTCAGGTAGTTCGGGTTTAAAAAAAAAAAAGGTTGGATTGACTTTCTAAAGGTTTTAAAAACTCCAAACAGAAGGCCAAGGTTCTCTTGCAGTCCACAGTGTGGAATATGCTTTCAACTTTGTGGACATGAGAGCTTACAGTAGAAGGAACTGGTTAAAGTGGAAATCCAATACCATCTTAGGAAGGAACTTCGGATGCAGGAAACGACTCAGTCTGTCCGCCAGGACACTGTAATCCCTGCCAGATATGTGTCTGAGTGTCCTACCATGAAAAATGGCCTAGTTCCATATCTTACCAGTTTCCCAAACAGGAGGTATGACCTAGTTCTTCCCTGCTTATTGATGTAGTACATCGCCACTTGATTTTCTGTCTGAATTAGTATGATTTGATTGGCCAGATCTCTGAAAGCCTTTAGGACATTTGATATTGCTCTCAATCCCAGGAAACTGATTTGATGAAGTGTTTCCTGGGTGGACCACAATCCCTGAGTGTAAAGTTCATCTGCATAGACTGTAGTGAGTACTTCTTACTAAGCCGGAATTTGGAAGGGAACACCTTTTGCCAGATTGGAATGGTTCAATCACCTAGGTCAGTGTGTCCCGGAGTGTCATAGTGACACATATGGAGGCTGTTATTATAAAGGAGCCATGCAAAGATATGCACCATTTATGTGCGTATGTCACTATTTTCAAGACTTAGGCACATAAATGGGCACCTACGTGCATACTTTAGGCAGCTGCTATTCTTTAAGTACGCGCATTAGATCGATCGTGTGTTATTTTAGTGTGAGTGTGCAGAGGGGTAGAAAAGGACAGAGCACAAATTTATGTGCATAAATTATAAAATATTATAACTTATGCGTGTTATTTAAAAATCTAGGCATTGCGATTTACACCTGCCATAGAGCATGCATAAGTACTAACCGCCCATCAAACTAGGCGTGTTGACCACTAACGCCCTATTTCTAAAGTTCAAGCATACTTTACATTTAAAACACGCCTCAAATATGCACGTACCAATAAACATTATCACTGCAGGAGTTTATAAAATTACCCTCATGATATCATGGAGCCTGTGAGTAGCCTGATACCACTGTGTGCTCAAGGTCCATCGAGTTTCTCTCATTTTGAGATGTCAGCATCAGCCAGGAGTAGCAATGGATCATGGATCAAAATACACAGAAACTATGGCAAATGCACATATGGATTTATTGGAATCGAACCGAGTCATCCAATAGATCCTTATGTGCTTCTTCCAAAGTCTGTGTGGTTTTGATCCATGGTCCATATCCGCTTCTGGTTGATGTTGCTGTAATCTGTGGATTTTGTTTCTTCGTCTGTTTAGATCATATTGAGACATGCCAAGGGTACTATGTGTACTGCTGACCCATGTGGCCCAACATTCTCAACATATTCCATGCTGATGTCTGCTAACTCCTTTGAATTTCTACCGCAGACACAAGATTGATGATCCTTTCTTTTAGAAGAATGGCTTTTACCTGAGTCACATCTAGCAGAGTTCTTATGAATTCCAGTTGAGTTAAGGAGCTTAAATTGGACTTGATCATTTATTTATTTAAAAGGTTTTATTATACCGCTTTATCAGGAGTGGAGGAGTGGCCTAGTGGTTGGGGCAAGGTACTTCAGGCCGGAAGGTCGGGGGTTCAAATCCCACTAGAGGACAGCAACCTTGGGCCGGAAGGACTGGGGTTTCTAGTCCCACAGGTGCTCCTTGTGGTCTTGGGCAAGCCACTTAACCCTCCATAGCCCATGTTCCCTGTAAAATAGTTATCTCCAAGTTATAATGCCCTGTTCAATGTAATTTCAGTTTGTTCAATGTAAACCGCACTAATGCAGAATAGCGCGGTATATAAGAGAATGTAAATAAATAAATAAATAAATTTCAGTCAAAGTGGTTTACATTGAAACTTAAACTTGGTAATGTCCATTAAACAGGGACATGGATAACTTGGAATTTTCTGAGGCAATGAAGAGTTACGTGACTTGCCGAAGGCCACAAGGAGTGCTAGTGGGAATAAACCCTTGCCTCTTAGGTCCCAGTGCTCTACTCTAACCATTAGGCTACTCCTCCACACTATCATTTACGATAACCACTAGCAACTCCAGCACCTGAATGAGTGTGCATAGAGATTCTTCAGCTCCTTCCTGAGATGTGCTCATGAAACACCAATTGTCCAGTTAGGAAAATATGTACACTCCCAGTCTGCAAAGATACACTGCAACTACAGCGAGACACTTTGTGAAGACTCATGGTCCTGATGTGAGGCCAAATGGCAGTATGCAGCACCGTTAGTGGTGTGTCCCTATTACAAGTCTGAGATACTATGGCTAGGATATATCTGAATATGGATGTAAACATCCTTTAAGTCCAGAGAATATAATCAGTCTCCTTTTTAGAGGTAACAAATGAGGGTGCCCAAGGTAATCGTTCTGAATTTTCCTCTGATGAGGTGCTTATTCAGAGCCCTTGGGTCTAAGATGGGATGGAATCCCCCTGCCCTAGTTGCGATCAGGAAATATCTGGAGTAGAATCTCTTCCCTTCTTTCCCTGATGGGACGGGCTCAACCGCATTGATCTCTAGAAGGGAAGAAAGCTCCTTTGGCAGTAACTCCAGATGCCCAGAACTTGATCAAGATGCTCTTTGAGGGTAACTCGGTGGAATAAGTGAAAGATGAAGACTGCACCCTGACTGAACAATTTTTTAATAACCAGTGATCGGAGGACATAAGGGGTCAGTGATCTGTATAAAATCTTTGCATCCTTCCTACTGGAAGGTCATTCAGTATGGAATTAGATAACTGGCTATGATGTTGTGGAGGCAATCAAAGCCTTGCTACTGCTTTTGGCTAAACAGCAGGTTGGGATATCTGGGCTCTCCAATGGGGACAAGTAAAAGCCCTATCTAGTTTGGGAGGACCATAAGGAAGGAAGATACCTGTTGTTGTTATTGTTGTTTTTAAGTACTGTTGAGTCAGTGTTGACTCATTGCGACCCTCTGAATACTTGTCCTAAACTGTATTCGGTCTGCAGTCAGGCAGCTCATTGTTGACAGAGTGGCAATCATAGCTGCTGTTACCATATCGATCCATCTCATTGCTGGCCTTCCTCTTTTGCATTGACTTCTACCTCGCCATTCATAGCCATTCTGCCAAGAGCAATGCGTCTTCTGATTTCTTGACTGCCTGTTGTTTCTTTATTGATAGTTGATCCAAGTAGATTAAAGTTACATAGAAACATGACAAAAGAAAAAGACCACATGGCCTATCTAGTCTGTCCTTCCATATCAACAACTACAACAGTCCCCTTTTTACCTTTAGAGATCCTCTGTGTTTGTCCCATGCTTTTTTGAATTCAGTTACAGTCCTCATCTCTACCACCTCCACTAGGATCCAAAATTCTTTCCATAAAGAAATATTTCCACATATCACTCCTGAATCTATCCCCCTTCACCCTTCACCCTCATCCCATGTCCCCTCGTAGCAGAACTTGCTTTCAAATGAAAGAGGCTCTCTCCCTGAACATTTATGCCACGGAGGTATTTAAACATCTCAATCATATCAGCTTTATCCCACCTTTCCTCTAAGGTGTACATATTAAGATCTCTAAGTCTGTCCTCATATGCTTTATAATGAAGACCACTAATCATCTTAGTAGTCACCTTCTGCACAGACTCCATCCTGTTCACATCGTTTTGAAGGCGCGGTCTCCAGAATTGCACACCATACTCCAAATGAGGTCGCACCAAAGACTTATACAGAGGCACTCTCACCTCCTTTTTTCTGCTAGCCATTCCTCTCCGTATGCACCCAAGCATCCTTCTAGCTTTTACCGTTGCCTTTTCTACCTGTTTAGCTACTATAAGATCATCAGACACAACCACACCTAGGTCCCGCTCTTCTTTAGTGGACAAAGTACTTCACCCCCTATACTATATTGCTCCCTTGGATTGCTGCAGCCCAAATGCATGACCTTACATTTTTTAACATTAAATCCCAGCTGCCAAATTCTAGACCATTCTTCAAGCTTAGCTAGATCCCTCCTCATGTTATCTACACCTTCCTGGGTGTCTACTCTATTGCAGATTTTGGTATCATCCGCAAAGAGGCAAACCTTACCCGACAACCCTTCCGCTATATCACTAACAAAGATGTTAAAAAGAATCGGACCAAGGACAGATCCCTGGGGCACACCACTGGTAACATCCTTCTCCTCAGAGTGAGCTCCATTTATCTGTAATCTTTGTCGCCCCCACCCAACCAATTTCTAACCCAAGTAGTAACTTTAAGGTCCATCCCTAGGGTGCTCAGTTAGTTTATAAGTCGCCTGTGAGGAACGATGTCAAAGGCTTTACTGAAATCCAAATACACCACATCTAGGGCTCTCCCTCGGTCCAATTCCCTGGTCACCCAGTCAAAGAAATCAATCAGATTTGTCTGACAAGACCTGCCTCTGATGAATCCATGCTGCCTCGGATCCTGTAATCCGCTGGACTCCAGAAACCTCACTATTTTCTCTTTCAGCAGCGTTTCCAATAATTTACTCATCACCAAAGTTAAACTAACCGGCCTGTAGTTTTCAACCACATCCTTACTTCTGCTTTTGTGTAAAGGCACCACATGAGCCTCTCTCCAGTCCTTTGGCACCACTCCCGACTCCAACGAGGCATTGAAAAGGACAGTCAGTGGAGCTGCTAGAACATCCCCAAGTTCATAAGAACATAAGATATGCCATACTGGGTCAGACCAAGGTCCATCAAGCCCAGTATCCTGTTTCCAACAGTGGCCAATCTAGGTCATAAGTACTGTGGCGCTCGAGCCCCTACCAGGCGGCCGCCTAGTAGGGACGGGTAGCCACCTCTTATCTTTTCCTAAGCTTGTAGTTGTGTGAGGAATAATGAGCCAAGTGGTTTATCAAAGCGCACAGGAATTTATTCAGCTTCCTTGCTGGTAAGTGGATACAAATTCTTCAAGCACATTTATTCTCCAGACAAAAGAAAAATAACGGATAACTTCTCCCATAAACAAATGTCCAAAACAGAGTAACAGCGAATTCAACCATACAAGCTTCTGCCCCAGTCTTTTACTGTTTAACGTTTCTGCACATGAAGGAATATGCCCTTCTTTTTAAAACTCTTCAAACAGGCTGTCAGCTTATTCAAGGCCGTTGCAAACACCAACAGTTTCAGCTGTTCAACCCCAACTGAGTTACTGCCGATAAGCTTGGAAGGAAAGACTCTTAGGCCCTTTTTAATTATATGACTCCTTCTCTCCTTTCTTTCAGCTTCAGAACTACCTTCACACCTATAGTAGCGTTCTTAAGGTTCAACTGTTTCTGGCTTACACTAATTCACTTTAGTGCATGCATCACATTCCATCTCTGAAACACTGGAAGTTACATCACCCTCTTTGGCTTCAACCTCCATGCTCTCAGCTGAGCTGTAGCAGGGTTCTGCTTGGAAACGCTCAGGAACTTTCTGTTTTAAAGTTTTCAACAGGTCAAACAACCTCTCCCACTTTCTTGCCCTCCCTTCTCTGGGCACGTCTCATATGGGGTGTTCTTGTTTAACCTTCCTGGTGAAACATTTCTTTCTACGCTGTGTTATCTGGGGTACAACAGTTTCATCAGAGTCAGAACAGGAAACCCACTTTGAAGGCCTTACTGCCTCCCCTCTCCTACCTTGGAGTTTTGGTGCAGTATTCTCTTGGTTGGAACTTCGGCCAGTCAGGACTCCCTCTGCCTCAGAGTAGGGCAGAGACCTTTGGTAAAACTTTCCCGCTCTCTTGCCAGGGTAGGTGGTTCTCCCAAGAACCTTCCCTATGTCCTCTGTGGCTACTGTGCTGACTATTGTGGCTTCCTTTGTACCTTCTTTGGCTGCCTTTATAGCCGTTCCTTTCTCTGCTGCTCCCTTTGGCTGCAAAGCTCCTTTGTCCTTTGGCTACAGGGTTGTTCTCTCTGGACCTTCTGGAACTTGGACTGGAACCTGAGCTGCAACTCCCACTTGGACCTGGACTGCAACTCCGACAGCAACTGCAACTGTGTCTCCAACCGTGTCTCCCCCTGTATCTCCAACCGTGTCTCCCCCTTGTATCTCCAACCGTGTCTTCCCCTGTATCTCCAACCGTGTCTCCCCCTGTATATCCAACCGTGTCTATCTCTGGTGTTTGTTTGCTCCAATTTAAATATTGAGCAGGGCAACTCCATTCCTGGCCCTGCCCATCTGTACCTCCCAATCTGTACCTCCCACTCCTATCTATGGTTGACCTGGAGTGTGGGCGTGGCTTACAACTAGGTCTGCCCTCTAGATTTCTCTCCGGGCTTCTGCTGTGGACTATGTGATCCTGTGTACCCATCCCCCGCAAAGAGGAAAAATTCTTCTTCTCTTCCCTTTTTCCTGGCTGGGCTGCACTCTCCTTACCACATATTCCCCCCCCCTTAGACTATTACGGGCTGGCGCCATAACCCGCGAACAGCACGTAATACGAGATAAGGCGTCAGCATTTGTATGGAGTTTCCCGGCCCTGTGCTCTATCGTAAAATCAAACTCTTGCAGGGCCATATACCACCTTGTTAACCGGGCATTATTGTCCTTCATTTTATGTAGCCATTTTAGCAGGGCGTGATCGGTCACAAGTAAAAACGTCCGTCCCGTTAGATAAAATCGCAGTGCATTTACGGCCCACCGTATTGCAAGGCACTCACGCTCAATGGTGGAATATTTTTTCTCTGGAGGCGTCAGCTTGCGACTTAAAAACATTACTGGGTGCTCCGACCCCTCCTGCTTTTGAGACATCACAGCCCCTAGGCCTGTTTCTGATGCATCGGTCTGAACGATAAAAGGTAGGCTAAAATCCACCCCCCGTAATACAGGTGCCTCACAGAGTTTCTCCTTTAATCCACCAAAAGCCTGTTCCGCCTCCTGATCCCAGCGTAACTGATTAGGGGGCATTCTTTCTAAGCATCTCGGTTAACCCCGCTGCTTTGGCTGCAAAATGTGGGCTAAATCGTCTATAATACCCCACTAATCCCAAAAAGCTCCTGAGATCCTTTTTGGTTGCAGGTCTCGGAAACTTTCTCACACTCTCTACTTTGTCAAAGAGAGGTTTTACCATACCTTGGCCTACCAGGTGACCCAGGTACTTCACCTCCGAGGCCCCAAACACACACTTAGCGGGATTTAAGGTAAGACCCGCCTGTCCCAATGCCCCCAACACTGCCTTAACCTGGACCAGATGTTCATTCCAACGTGAACTATTGTCAACGATATCATCCATATAGGCCGCTTCGTATCGCTGGTGTGGGCGCAGGACCATGTCAACCAGCTGTTGACAGGTTGCGGCAGCTCCGTGGAGCCCAAAAGGCATCCGGCGAAACTGAAAGAGCCCTATTGGGGAGCTGAATGCAGTTTTTGGCCTAGATTCCCTGGTGAGGGGAATCTGCCAATACCCCTTTGTTAAATCCAAAGTGGTCAAATAAGTGGCCTGCCCTAGCCTATCTAAGATCTCTTCAATCCGAGGCATAGGGTACGTCTCAAAACGTGAGATGTCATTCACCTTGCGGAAGTCTATGCAGAAACGCATAGACCCGTCGGGCTTAGGGACCAAGACTACTGGATTGTTCCAAGGGCTCTTAGAAACTTCAATTACGCCCATCTTCAACATTTCCTTTATTTGGGTCACTACCTCCCTTTGCTTTGCCTCTGGGAGTCTATAAGGTCGCTGGCGCACTATTTCCCCGTGCGGTGTCACGATCTCATGTGCGACCAGCTCTGTTTCCCCTGGCACTGGGGTAAGGACGTCCGAGAAGTCCTTTAATACCCTGGTCAACTCACTTTGCTGGCTCCAAGAGAGTCTTTCCCCAAACCTATAAGCAGGATCTGCCCTGCCTTTCGCAAGTTGGGGTCCTAATTCGTCCTCTTCCTCTTTGACCCCACAGGCCGTTAGCCCCTCTATTTCGGCTATCCCTGTGGAACCAAATCCCTTGGAGTCCCTGGCGGTGGAGGAGAGCTCATCCACCTCTTCTACGGGTGGAAAGCCTACCCTTTCACAAATTAATTGTGCCACCCTGTCTCCGATGTTCACCTTGAAGTTCTCTTGAGAAAAGTTAAACAAGAGGACTTTCAATTCCCCCCTGTAATCTGGATCTACGACCCCTGCGCCTATGTCTATAAAGTTTTTAAGGGCGAGGCCAGATCTGGGCGCGATCCTTCCATAACACCCAGGTGGTATTCCCACCTTGAGTCCAGTGTTCACTATGGCCTTCCCCTGCTTAGGTATAACTACCTCTACGGCGCTATATAGATCCAGACCAGCAGCTTGTTCAGTGGCTCGCTTAGGAATCCTAGCTTCAGGGGTAATCCTACAGAACCTGATAACAAACTTCTGTTTAGGCGCCTGTATTTCCCTCTGAGTGACCGCGGACCATCCCGCCGCGTCTACTCTTTTCCCAAATAGGGGAGCAGGCATTATTCCTCCCGTACCCCCTGTATCTCCAACCGTGTCTATCTCTGGTGTTTGTTTGCTCCAATTTAAACATTGAGCAGGGCAACTCCCTTCCTGGCCCTGCCCATCTGTACCTCCCATTCCTATCTATGGTTGACCTGGAGTTTGGGCGTGGCTTACAACTAGGTCTGCCCTCTAGGTTTCTCTCCGGGCTTCTGCTGTGGACTATGTGATCCTGTGTACCCATCCCCCGCAAAGAGGAAAAATTCTTCTTCTCTTCGCTTTTTCCTGGCTGGGCTGCACTCTCCTTACCACAGTACCTAGCAGTTTCCCCAAAAGACACAGGTTCCACAGTGCTTGTATTGGGTCAAGCAGTGATATCCTGGGTCCCTTTTAAAAATGGTTTATGGACCTTTCTTCCAGGAACTTGTCCAAACCTTTTTTAAACCCAGCTGCACTAATAGCTTTTACTACATCCCAGTAACAAATTCCAGAGTTTGATTACACATTGAGTGAAAAAATATTTTATCTTATTAGTCTTAAATAGTTTACCCTGTAGCTTCACTGCATGTCCCCTAGTCTTTCTATATTCTGATAACGTAAACAATCGATCTATGTTTACCCGTTCCACTACATTCATTAATTTATAGACCTCTATCATATCTCCCCACAGCTGTCTCTTTTCCAGGTTGAAGAGCCCTAACCTTTTTAGCTCCTTTTTAGTTGTCCACTATTTCAATTTCTTCTCCATCAGCGATGAACTTATTGATATTGCCAATTGTCAGGATCTTTTTCTTCTTTATGAAAGGAAGCTTGTTTGTACAGGGCTGTGTACACTGTGAGGGTACTTAATAATACTATATTACTGAAAGCCCTCAGAAAGAGTTAACACTACAGATTCAGTAGCTCAGACATTCCAGGGCCTATTACTTAGCTAATGACCTTGAGAGACTCTACTGAAAAACTATGCTGAACTTTCACATAACAGAGAAACTACGTTTGTTTATGATACAGAAAGTGCAGGGAAGAAACTTTCCCTTCAGTCTTGAAACAAAGATGTGAAAACTGCTTGTGTTAGAATTATTGTTTAAGAAGTTATGTCTGGGAATACATGTATGTCTCCTCCTGATGACCTATACTAATAAGATTTGACGTATGACATAGAGACATAAGAGATGCACATTATGAATATACAAGATGCTTGATGTAGAAAAATAAGGTGGAATTTATGCTGTGAAATGGAATTTTGACCAATAAAAATAGTGACCGAAGTAGGTGGACAAGGTGCAAGTTTTGCTCTCTCTCCCAAAGCTTTGGTGTTTTTTATATAATACAATTGTATGTGATTTGTATTATTAATGATTACTGCTTCCTTCTCATTGTCCGAGTGTGGAAATCCGTTACCCAAGAGCCCAGGTGCTGTTACCGGTGAGGGGAGGAGCAGAGTACATTTTCACTTTACATTAAGGTGCAGGCCCATTTTAAGACTATTTTCCTTGATCTTGAGAAGCAAATGTTTCAGATCGTCTTCACTTTCAGCCAGTAATGTATCATCATCAGCATAGCAAAGGTTGTTGATGAGTCTCCTACCAATCTTCACACCTCAGTTGTCTTCATACAGTCCTGCTTCTCTGATGATTTGTTCTGCATATAAATTAAACAGGTAGGGGAAATGTATGCAGCCTTGTCGTACACCTTTGCTGATTTTAAACCATTCTGTTTCTCCTTGATCCATTCGAACTGTTGCTTCTTGATCAATGTAAAGGTTGTGCAAGAGAACGATCAGGTGTTCTGGTATACCATACTTCTTGATGTGGTCCAGAATTTCTCATGCTTTACAGTCAAAACCCTTGCTGTAGTCAATAAAATATATATAGATATCCTTTTGGTATTCTTTAGTCTTTTCAAGGATCCAACTCACATCTCCGATGATATCTACATTCATGAGTGGCTTGCTCTTTTTCAACATTAGCTTGAGTTTGCATACTAGTAGTTGGTGATCTGTACCACAGTCAGCTCCAGGTTTTGTCTTTTTTGATGTTCTAGAGCTTTTCCATTGTTGACTTCCACAGATGTAGTCAATTTGATTGCTGGCACAAGAAAAGCAGGACAAAGTACCAACCATGGAAAGAGATCTTTATTAAAGCCTAATAGGTCAAACTGACAAGTGTTTCAGCCGGGGGGCCTTCTTCAGGAGTTCATGACCTCTACAATACATAAAATAAAGACATTTTAACACCACCACAATTCAAAATCAAACATGCATATTAAAAAGAATGGAAAACCATTAAACCCCAATAAAAATCAATAGTAAGTAGAATAATTAGTAGATAACATAAAATAATGAAAATGTCCAAAAACAAATCCTTAGCATATGTAAAATGTTGAGTCTAATATTGAATAAATACATAAAAGTGGACAATTGGGAGAAGGACAGTACAATATGACATACAAATTGTGTATTGTGTAAACAACAGACCAGCTAACTTAAGAAAATACATGGAACAATTATGAACCAAACCTAGGAAGAGAAAAGAACAAGAGAAAGAAAAAGCATATCCAATATAGCCATGAGATTACTACTTACCAAGTATTTATTTTATTTATTTATTTAACATTTCTTATATACCGCGCTATTTGTCATCAGCGCGGTTTACATCAAAACAATACCAAGTATATTAAAATGTGCAAAACAACAAGGTAAAAACACCAAGTTATATCAAAGTGTGCAGCGTAACAGTGCTGAGACACCGGGTTGACCTCTAAAAAAGATTTTTTTCCATGGTTGGTCCTTTGTCCTGCTTTTCTTGTGCCTGCTGACGCTGCAGGAAGAGTGTCCCCCTTTACTTTTGTCAATTTGATTATTGTACAAGCCATTGGGTGAAGTCCATGTGTACAGTCACTGCTTGTGTTGCTGGAAGAAGGGTTTTGAGATGAATAGATCATTGGTCTTGCAGAATTCTATCAGTCTTTCTCCAGCTTCATTTCTGTCACCAAGTCCATATTTTCCAACCACTTTGCCTTCTTCTTTGTTGCCAACCTTTGTGTTCCATTCTCCTATGACTATCAGGATATCCTGTTTGCATGTTCTGTCAATTTCAGCTTGTACTTGTTCATAGAACTCATCAACATCATCCTCTTCTGAAGCTGTTGTTAGGGCATATACTTGAATTATAGTTGTCGATGGACATTCCTCATAGTCGAATAGAAATTAAGCGCTCACTGATTGTGTTGTATTTCATTACAGTTCTTGCAAGTTTCCTCAATTATAAATGCAACACCATTTCTTCTTTGTCTTTCATTTCCACCATAGTAGACCATGTGATCATCAGATGCAAAGTGCCCGATGTCAGTCTATTTCAGTTCGCTGACACCCAACAGATTGAGCTATACACGTTCCATTTCATTCTTGACTACCTCCAACTTCCCTTGGTTCATGCTTCATATATTCCATGTCCCAATATGTAAGACATCTTTGCAGCTTCTGGTTCTCATTTCATGCGCAGCTACATCAGCAGTCAGACATCCCGAGGGCTTTGATCCAACCGCATCATAAGTGCTGGCTTTACTATGAAGTCTTCAGCTACATAAGAGTAATAGGGATGTCTTTTGCACTCCACTCTAGTACCTCCTAGATGAGGAGGTGGCCAGTTCAGAAGTGGGCATGGAGAGGGCCTTAAGAGTACCACTATACTTCTTAATTGGCGTTGCGGCTTCTTGAACATTATCTCTAAAGAGATTTTCTCCATGACATCACATGTCAGCAAGATTCTCTTGGATATTATACCTTAAGACTGAAGCTCAGAACAATGAAAGTCTCCAGGTACTAATACTCACTGAGATAGTTCTTGATGCCATATCAAAAATATCATAGGTTGTTCAGACCATGTATTTTTCACACTCCTGCCCAATAATGAATGAAGTTGCTTGGCCTTCTCTTGAAGGAGTGTGTCTGCCAACTCCTGCATCTGATGCAGTGTGTTCCTCAAGTACATGCCTTTGAAGAGTTTGTATGAGGCTATGCGGGACATGAGCATAGCATTCTGAAAACATTTCCTCCCAAAAGTTCTAATGTCCAAGAAGTACAAATGTTTGAAGCCTAGCCAACAAAGTTCCTAACCTGGAAGAAGCCTTAACGCTGGAAATGGAGTTGGGACATTGTGTCCATTACAGAAACATGGTTCAACGAGTTGCATGAATGGGATTATGGCCATAGCTGGCTATAATTTATTTAGAAGAGATAGAGAAGGCAGAAAAGGAGGAGAAGTAGCCCTATCTGTCAAAAGCAATATTAAAGTTGTGAAATGCAGGGGACATGGGGAAAAGCAGCAACACTGTGGATTGTGTTGAAAAGAGGAGATGGCACTATCATCCATATTGGTGTAGTCTACAGGCCTCCAACTCAAACCGAAGAAATGGACAGACTTGCTTATCGATATTGCAAAGGTAGCCATGAAGGGGAAATGATCACATTGGGTGACTTTAATCTACCCGATGTGGAATGGGGTATTCCTTCTGCACATCTGGAAAGAAGTAAAAAAAAATTGTGGATGCCTTCCAAGATGCACTGCTTAGACAAATGGTGATGGAAACGACCAGGGAAAGTTCGATGCTGGATTTACTACTCACGAACGGAGACAGCATGTCGAATGTCCAGATGGATGCCCATGTGAGCAGCAGCGATCATTAAATTGTGTGGTTTGAGATAAAAGCCAAGGCAGAGTGCAATCACAGCAAGCTCAAAGTCCTAGACTTCAAAAATGTTGACTTCAGTAAAATGGCCATGCGCCTAAAGGCAGGCAGTGTGGGAGGAGGTAAGGAAAGTGGAGTTGCAGTGGACTAAACTAAAGGAAGCAATAAAAAGGGAAACAGATACATATGTAAGGAAAGTAAATAAAAACAAGACGAAAAGAAAACCCATATTGTTCTCCAAAGCAGTAGCTGAATAAATAAAGGCAAAAACCACAGCTTTAAGTTCACAAACAGAGGAACACAGAAAAGAATACAGGATTAAAGCTAAGAGAGACAAAAAGAGAAATAAGGATAGCAAAAGCAAAGGCAGAAGAAAAGATGGCTAAAGATCTGAAGTATGGTGACAAAACGTTTTTCAGGTATATCTGGGAGAAGAGGAAGATCAGAGGTGGAATTGCCTGACTCAAAAGTGCTGAGAATGGATTCGTGGAAAGTGACACTCAAAAAGCGAAAATGCTAAACAAATATTTATGCTCTGTTTTTACTACAGAAAATCTGTACAGAAAATCCTGGAGAAGGACCACCTGTGATTGACAAACATTCAAGTGGGAATAGAGTATATGCTACTCCATTCAAAGAATATAATGTTTTTGAACAGCTTGCAAAATTGAAAGTGGACGAGGCCATAAGAACCAGGATACTGAAAGAGCTGAGAGAGGTTCTTGCAGGGTCTTTAAAGGATGCTTTTAATAGATCCTTGGAGACAGGACTGGAGAAGGGCTGATGTGTTACCTCTTCACAAAAGTGGTAATAGGGAAGAAGTAGAAAGCTACAGGCCAGTAAGCATTACTTCGGTGGCAGGAAAAGTAATGGAGACGCTCCTGAACGAGAGAATAGTGGACTTTCTCAAAACAATAGTTGCATGATCCGAGGCAACGTTGTTTACAAAGGATGATCATGCCAAACAAATCTGATTGAGTTCTTTCACTGGGTGACCAGAGAACTAGATCAAGGGCATGTGATGGATGCGTTCTACCTAGATTTCAGCAAAGCCTTTAATACTGTTCCTCATAGGAGGCTTATCAATAAGCTGAACAACCAGGGGATGGGTCTCAGGGTGGTGAACTGGATCATAAATTGGTTGACTGACAGACAATAGAAGGCGATGGTAAATGGAACTCACTCGGATGAAGGGAAGGTGATTAGCGGGGTGCCCCAGGGATCGGTCCTGGGCTGGTGCTGTTCAATGTGTTTGTGAGTGATATTGCTGAAGAACTGAATGGAAAAGTCTGTCTTTTTGCAGATGACACGAAAATTTGCAAGAGTGGACTCCCCTGAGGGAATGGATAACAAAGAAAGATCTACAAAAGCTGGAAGAATGATCTAATGCTTGGCAGTTAAGATTTAATGTGAAGAAGTGCAGTGTAATGCACTTGGAATGAAGAAATCCAAGGGAATTGTATGCGTTCTCTGAAATGCTTCCCATTCCACATGCAAGACCCAAAAGGCAGGCAGAGCTCCGGAGTCTCAATGCGTGCAAAGATGAGGGTTTTGGATTTGTTAGGAACTGGGAAACATTCTGGGGAAAGGAGGGGCTCTTCCGAAGGGATGGGCTTCACCTTAACCGGGATGGAACCAGGCTGCTGGCATTAACCTTTAAAAAGGAGATAGAGCAGCTTTTTTAAACTAGATAATAGGGGAGAGCAGATAGTCGCCCAAGAGTGCATGGTTCGGAACAATGTATCCTTGAAGGATACTACCAAAAGAATGAAGTTAGGGCATATCAGCAAGGAGGTTCCAATAAAGACAAAAGTAGCCCAAATGCCCTTGAGTATAGAGCAGACAGAGTTTAAAGATTCCAAATTACCCCTGCCTACCAATAGCCAGATTAATATGAATAAAATACAGTTCCTAAAATGCTTGTATGCAAATGTTAGAAATTTAAAAAATAAGATGAGAGAGTTAGTATAGCACTAAATGAGAGGTTAGATATGATTGGTATCTCAGAGACATGGTGGAAGGAGGACAACCAGTGGGACACTTATTTTATTTTTATTTATTACAATTTCTTATATACCGCGCTATTTAGCATCAGTGCGGTTTACATTATAACTTAACGACCATAACAACAAGATGTGATACTGGGGTACAAACTATATCACAATGATAGAGCTAATCAAATTGGTGGAGGGGTTGCGCTCTATGTTAGAGAAGGCATTGAGTCACAAATGATTGAAGTTTTGCAGGAAACAAAATTTGCTGTAGAATCTCTATGGATTGAAATTCCATGTAAAAAGGGGAAGGCGATGGCAGTGGGGGTGTACTATCGACTGCCTGGCCAGAATGGACAAACGGATGATGAAATGCTCAAAGAAATCAGGGAAGCTAACAAACGTTACAGCACAGTAATAATAATGGGTGATTTCAATTACCCTGTTATTGACTGGGTCAGTGTCACGGCAGGACATGCTAGGGAGATAAAGTTTCTAGATGAAATAAATGACTGCTTCTTGGAGCAGCTGGTTCATGAACCGACCAGATGGGAAACCATTTTGGACCTAGTCCTTAGTGGAACACCAGATCTGGTACAAGAGATAAGGGTGTTGGGGCCACTTGGCAATAGTGATTATAGCATGACTGCGTTTGATTTAATTAACGGAGGAGGGATGGTAAGGAAATCCACAGTACTACCTTTTAACTTTCGAAAGGGAGACTATGATAAAATGAGGAAAATAGTTAAAAAAAACCTAAAAGGAGCAGTTGCAAAGGTTAAAGACTTACATCAAGCTTGGGTGTTGTTGAAAACTACTATCTTTGGAAGGCCAGACTTACATCAAGCTAGGGTGTTGTTTAAAAATACTATCTTGGAAGCACAGACCAGCTGTATTCCACGCTTTAAGAAAAGTGGAAGGAAGTCCAAAAAATTGCCAGCATGGTTTAAAGGTGAGGTCAGAGAGGCTGTTGATGTCAAAAAAGCATCTTTCATGAAATGGAAAAAAGAGCCAAATGACGAAAACTGGAAACAGCACAAGCATTGGCAAGTTAAATGCAATGCATTGATAAGACAGGCAAAGAGAGAATTTGAGAAGAAGCTTGCTGTGGAAACAAAAATGCATAATAAAAGACTTTTTCAAGTACATTTGTGGCAAAAAAAATGTGAGTCAGTTGGACCATTAGATAATGGAGGGGTAAAAGTGGCACTAAGAGGGGACAAGGCCATAGCAGAGAGACTGAATGAATTTTTTGCTTTGGTCTTTACTGAGGAAGATGTAGGGATATATACAGCAATATATACTGTATATATTGCTGTAAATAACGTAGATATGTTTATTCCCTGTTGAATCCAAGTTTCTAACCCTTGTTCAATGTAAATTCTATGTGGCCCGACCACATAGTAATATGTTGTTTTACTGTAAACCGCACTGATATTGTAATAGCGTGGTATATAAGAAAGGTTAAATAAATAAATAAATAAATAATAAATAAAAATGTTACCAATGACTGAAGTGGTATTTAAAGGTGATACTGTGGAAGAATTTAAAGAAATATCGATACACCGGGAAGGTGTATTACAACTATTTGATAAACTGAAGAGTAGCAAATCACCTGGACCGGATGGTATATATCCAAGGGTATTGAAAGAACATAAGAACATAAGATATGCCATACTGGGTAAGACCAAGTTCCATCAAGCCCAGTATCCTGTTTCCAACAGTGGCCAATCTAGGTCATACGTTCCTAGCGGTTTCCCCAAAAAACACAGGATCCACAATGCTTGTATTGGGTCAAGCACTGATATCCTGGGTCCCTTTTAAATAATGGTTTATGGACCTTTCCTCCAGGAATTTGTCCAAACCTTTTTCAAACCCAGCTACACTAACAGCCTTTACTACATCCTCCGGTAACAAATTCCAGAGTTTGATTACACATTGAGTGAAGAAATATTTTCACTTATTTGTCTTAAATAGTTTACCTGTAGCTTCATTGCATGTCCCCTAGTCTTTCTATATTCTGATTACGTAAGCAGTCAATCTATGTTTACCCGTTCCACTCCGTTCATTAATTTATAGACTTCTATCATATCTCCCTTCAGCCGTCTCTTTTCCAGGTTAAAGAGCCCTAACATTTTTAGCCTTTCTTCATAGGGGTATCCTTCCATCCCTTTTACCATTTTGATGGCTCTTCTCTGAACCTTTTCTAATAACGCTATATCCTTTTTAAGATATGGCGATGAGAATTGCACACAATATTTAAGAACTGAAATATGAGATTGCAGACCTGCTATTAGTAATCTGTGAACTATCATTAAAATCATCTGTAATACCTGAAGATTGGAGGATCGCCAATATAACGCCAATATTTAAAAAGGGATCCAGGGGTGATATGGGAAACTACAGACCGGTGAACCTGATGTCAGTACTGGGAAAAATGGTAGAAACAATAATAAAGAACAAAATTACTAAACATGTAGATAGTCATGGCTTAACGGGAGACAGCCAACATGGCTTTAGCCAAGGAAGATCATGTCTTACTAATCTGTTATTTTTTTTGAAGGTGTGAATAAACAGGTGGACAAAGGTGAGTCGGTTGATATTGTGTATCTGGACTTTCAGAAAGCCTTTGACAGAGTCCCTCATCAGAGACTTTTGGCAAAACTAAAAAGTGATGGGAAATGGATGCTGTGTACTATTGTGGATCAGGAACTGGCTAAAAGATAAAAAGCAGAAGGTAGGGCTAAATGGCCAATTTTCCCAGTGGAGAAAGGTGAATAGTGGAATACCCCAGCGATCTGTGCTGGGTCCGCTGCTTTTTAACATATTAATAAATGACCTGGAAAAGTGAATAACGAGTGAGATTATCAAATTTGCAGATGACTCGAAACTATTTAAAGTTGAGGATTGTGGAAAATTACAAGAGGATCTTGATAAATTGGAAGACTAGGCATCCAAATGACAGATGAAATTTAATGTGGACAAGTGCAAAGTTATGCACCTAGGAAAGAACAACCCAAACTATGGTTACAAGATGCAAGGTTCCACATTAGGAACCACCACCCAGGAAAAAGATTTAGGCGTCCTCATGGATAACATGTTAAAACCCTCCGCCCAGTGTGCAGCGGCGGCCGACAGAGCAAATAGAATGCTAGGTATCATAAGGAAAGGAATGGAAAATAAAACAAAGGATATTATAATGCCTCTCTATCGTTCCATGGTGCGACCGCACCTTGAATAGTGTGTGCAATTCTGGTTGCTGTATCTTAAAAAGGATATAGCGTTATTAGAAAAGGTACAGAGAAGAGCCACCAAAATGGTAAAGTGGATGGAAGGATACTCCTATGAAGAGAGGCTAAAAAGGTTAGGGCTCTTCAACCTGGAAAAGAGACGGCTGAGGGGAGATATGATAGAGGTCTATAAGTTAATGAATTGAATGGAACAGGTAAACATAGATGGATTGTTGACGTCATCAGAATATAGAAAAGCTAGGGGACATGCAATGAAGCTACAGGGTAAACTATTTAAGACTAACAAGAGAAAATATTTTTTCACTCAACGTGTAATCAAAGTCTGGAATTTGTTACCGGAGGATGTAATAAAAGCTGTTAGTGTAGCTGGGTTTAAAAAAGGTTTGGACAAGTTCTTGGAGGAAAGGTCCATAAACCATAATTAAATGACCAAGGATATCACTGCTTGACCCAATACAAGCATTGTGGAACCTGTGTTTCTTGGGGAAACTGCTAGGTACTTATGATCTAGATTGGCCACTGTTGGAAACAGGATACTGGGCTTGATGGACCTTGGTCTGACCCAGTATGGCATATATTATGTTCTTATATTCTTATGCGATAGGGGGGGGAGAGGTTGGTGTGAATGGACTAGGACGACCACCTCGGAGTGATTGTTTCTCAGGATCTCAAGGTGGCAAAACAGTGTGAGAAGGCAATGGCCAAAGCCAGAAGGATGCTGGGTTGCATACAGAGAGGAATTAACAGCAGAAAGGAGGAGGTACTAATACCACCGTACAAGTTGCTGGAGAGGCCTCACTTGGAATATTGTATTTAGTTTTGGAGATGATATCTCAACAAAGGATATAAAAATACTGGAAACTGTTCAGACAAAGGTGACCAAAATGCTTTGGAGCCTGCGCCATAAGACATATGAGAAGAGACTTGAAGACCTAAATATATATACACTAGAGGAGAGGAAGGACAGGGGAGTTATGATAGACCTTTAAATACTTAAAGAGTATTAATGAAGAAACAAACCTTTTTCAAAGACAGGGAAGCTGTAAAACTAGAGGGCATAATATGAAGCTCAAGAGGGTAAAATGAAAGGCAACGTCAGGAAATATTTTTTCACGGAAAGGATGTTTGGAATTTCCTCCCGATGGAAGTGGTGGGGGAAACACAGTAACAGAATTTAAAATGGCATGGGACAGACACAGTGGATTCCTTTATAGCAACACGATAAAATCAAGATAAACTTAACTCTCTCTTATATCTCAAGAAATAGTTGGTGACCTGCTTTGAGTGGTGGGTACACCCCTAAACAAATCATGGGGAGGGGTGACCTGCACCGAACAGCAGGTGCACTTTGCCACCTTGCTGGGCAGACTAGATGGACCATGCTGGTCTTATCTGCCGTCATATACTATGTCACTATGTTTCTCTCCCTGGGGGGGACTTCTGACTTGTGAGAATGGATTCAACTACTATGGAGTGGTGAGACAGCTGCAGCTTTTCAAATCCAGGCCTTCCGAACTTGATACATCTGGTCAAGCTCAGAATTCTGTGAATGGGCGTTGTCACAGCTTCTTTGGGTGGAACTGGAGGATTTATTTATTTATTTAAAGTTTTCATATACGGCCTTTCTACAATTCAAGGCGGTTTACATAGAATTCAACATAACAGTGTAGTTACAACTGTTGTATATAGAACAATAATTTGTAATAGGAAACTTAACTCTAGTTAACAAGTAACAGTATATTGCCAGAAAGGCAACTATGTACATTTCGTAAGAATAAGGGGAGAGGGTAAGGGGGTAAAAAGGAGAGGGGCAGGAGTGCATAAGGAGGAGAATTGATAGGAGTGGGAGTGTGAAGCAAGTTACATTGGATCTGGGTTGTCATGGGGGATGGAGCCAAAATATTCTTGGAAAAGGAGTGTTTTTAGGTTTTTTTGGAACTGTGTGGTCGGAGCAACCTCATAGGTCAGGTGGAAATGCATTCCATTCTGAGGGGGCGTACAGGGAGAAAACCTGATTACAAGTAGCTTGTTTGCTCCGTAGTTTTTGTGAAGGGATGTGGAGTAAGTTAGCAGAGTTTGTCCTACGAGATCTGGAGCTAGTAGGCTTGGAGGGGGGGGGGGGGGCAGAGTCAGGGGGCTGATTAAAGGTGGATTATTTTGTGGGTTAGGGTGAGAGATTTAAATTTTATTCTAGACAGGATGGGGAGCCAGTGTAGGTGTTGGAGTATAGGGGTGATGTGGGATCTTCTGGAAGTCTTGAAGATTAGACGCACAATTGTGTTTTGGGCCAGTTGGAGTGAACAGGTGCTCTGTTTTGGAAGGCCGCGATATATACGGTTGCAGTAATCAAGGGTAGGGGTAGTTAGGGCTTGGCAAATGGCCTGGAAGGAATCTGGGTTTAAAAGTGGGCGGAGGTTTCTAAGGGTTCTAATTTTGGAGTATATGGAGCCGATTCTTCTATTTATTTGTTCCTGGAAGGTGAGGTTCTGATTAATTATAATGCCAAGATAGTTAACCTCTGTTTTAACAGAAATAGGGTAATTATCAAGGACAATTCATTTAGGGGAAGTGTAGGATGGGTCAGTGAATAGATGGAGAGCTTCTGTCTTGGTTAGGTTAATGAACAGATTATGTTGCTGAAGCCAGTTTGATTTCCTTGAAGCAATTGCTGATATTAGCGAAGCTTGGTTTTATTTTGTTAAATGGGGTGAAAAACATGATGTCGTCTGCGTAGAGTTGAGATTGGATTTTGTATTCTTGGAAGATTTTGCATATGGGTTGGAGAAAGATGTTGAAGAGGAGGGCGGAGAGGCTAGAACCCTGGGGAACACCTTGAGATTGAATGAATGGCAGGGAGGATTTATCACCAATTCTTACCTGTTGAATTCTGTGGTCCAGATATGAATGGAACCGGTTATAAGAGTGATACCAATGCTTCTGCCCTGAACCCCTCTGTATCTAACTTAAATGGAATGGGCTTAGTCATTTCCGATTCAAAATTTGGGAATGGGAGGAGATTTTCCTCTCTCATGAGGTGAAGAGGGATCTGATAGTAAATCAGTGGAATCCTCTTCAGAGAAAATGTAGTTACTCACCTGTAACAGGTGTTCTCCGGGGACAGCAGGAATCTGTCCTCACGAATAGGTGGCTATGGCACCAATGGAACCCAAGTGGTAGCTTCTCTCCAGCTTTCAAAGAAAGCCTTTGAGAGATGCCCCACACATGTGTGGTCCCCTTCCTGCCCAAGGGTGCCATCTTGCCTCAGTATGATAACATAGCTAAAAGGCAAAAATGACACAAAGCAACTCCACAGGGAGGAGAGAGAGCTGTGAGGACCGATTCCTGCTGTCCCCGGAGAACACCCGCTACAGGTGAGGAACTACGCTTTCTCCTGGAACAAGCAGGAAGTCACTCCTCACATATGGGACTACCTAGCTACAGGCTACCGAGAAACCTGTAAAAAGCCAAGGGTGACCAGAAAAAGGTGAGCCATGAGCAGCAGCAATTGACTCCTAGGATAGTAGACTTCTGAGTGACCCATGTGTGAATAGACTTCAGGAACATGTTCCTAAGTTAATGCATAGTGATCAGACAGGGTTTGTGATGGGGAGACAAGGGAGGTGATAATATATGCAAGATCCTCAACCTGACCTGGCAATTGCAGAAGGAAGGGGAAAAGGCAGTGTTTATTACCGTGGACACTGAAAAGGCTTTTAACAGGGTGGAGTGGCCCTTTATGTTTGCTGTGTTAGAAAAAAATGGGCATAGGAGAGAAATTTAGGAGATGGGTACAGGCGTAATATGCAGCCCCAGCAGCATGGATACGAATCAATGGTGGTTACTCTGAGTGTTTCCAGTTGGGGAGGGGAATGAGGCAGGGGTGCCCCTTTCCCCACTGCTATTTGTACTAGTGATAGAACCACGTGCATTTCGCAAATGGGTGGCAGGTAGATATTCGGGGAATACAGATGGGGGAGGCAGTGTCCACGATTGACTTATTTGCCGATGGTGTCATCTTTACACTGGGGGGAACCTCTCCTTTCCTTGCCGGTCTTGATGAAGGAAATTGATCTATACAGCGAGGTGTCTGGATATAAAATAAATTTTGGAAAACTGAAATGCTGGGCTTCAATCTGTCTCCAGAGCTGAAGCGCTGTCTGGGGCAGACTTAGTGAAGTGGAAGGGTTTATATCTTTCGTGGCTAGTTAATATGAACGTGTTACCACTTGCCATATTTTTGTTCATATCGATACTTTGTTGGATATCTAAGAAATTTTTAAAGAATTTCCAGAGGATGGTAATGGAATATATTTGGGAAGGGAAAGTACCCAGGGTAGCGCGAGGGGTGCTTTTTAAGAAGAGGATGAAGGGGGGGGGGGGACTCGGGGTACCATGTCTAGCCACCTATTATGAGGTGGCGCAGCTGCGAGCTCTTCTAGCTAGGAGGGGAGGAGGAGAGGAACCAGAGTGGGTTAGTACAGAGAGAGTGGGGAAGGAGAATTAGAGAGTAGAATGTGGGATCCTTTCAGTAGTAGGAAGGGAGAGTGGGGGGACAATCCATGCTCGCAATGTGGAGGGTGTGGAATCGCTGTAGGGAGTGATTACTGGAGGGAAAAAGGTACTCACGACGGGCTATCATACGGGGGTTGAGAGAATTCCCGCCAGGACAGGAGGGGCAGAGCTTTCGGAGGTGGGAGGAGCAGGAGTTAGTGAGGTTGGGGCAGGTAGCAGATGAAGGAGGGTGCATGCTCCCAAGCAATGTGGGAGGTGTGGAATCGCTGTAGGGAGCGGTTGTTGGAGGGAAAAAGATACTCATGATGGGCTATCATACGGGGGTTGAGAGAATTCCCGCCAGGGAAGGAGGGGCAGAGCTTTTGGAGGTGGACGGAGCAGGGGTTAGTGAGGTTGAGGCAGGTATAGATGAGGGAGGGTGTGCATGCTCCCATCTGCCTCCTTAAAGGAAAAGTATCGGCTTTTGGAGAGGGATTATTATGCCTATCTTAAATTGCCATTTTGTCAGGCAGCCGCATATTAGGCAGGATTTGGACCGCAGACCTACTTCATTTGAAGTTCTTATGGCCCAGGAGAGTGGGCTGATGTCTGCTTTGTATGGGTGCCTGAGGGGGAAGGGCAGAGGGAGGCCACTGCATATTCGGAAATGGGAGGAGGTGAGATGGGATTACATATATATATATATGTATATATACATATATATATGAGGCTACCAGACAGCTGGCTCCGAGTATGTCTTTGCTGGAAAATAGCTTAAAGATTAGATTTTGCAAGCACTGGACGCCAGTCGGACTATATGCCATAAATAAACAGTATGTGGCGAAATGTTGGAAGGGATGTGGGGGAACAGGAGATCTGAAGCATATGTTGTGGGACTGCTCTAAGGTGCAAGGAGTTTGGGGCAGTAGAACAGTTATTTTGGGAGGTAATGGGTATACAAATCCACTTGAGCCTGGCTCAGGTAATTTTGAATGAGCTGCCTAACGGAGGAGGTAAGGAAATGGGACACTTCTTGGATTTTGTATAATAGCAGCACGGATGGAGATGGCGGTGCGGTGGAAGAAGCCAGACTTGCCGAATATGGAGGCTGTGGTCAGGAGGTCGGACTTTGTGTGTTGCAAGAGTGAGATTGCTGCACATAGGCACAATACTATGTGAGCACTTCTCACTAAGAGTGTTACTGGGGAGAGGATTGGAGGAACTGGAGGGCAGGGGGAGGGACTTTGAAGAACCTCTTTATGAGCTTTATTGCTATTGTGTGTACAATTTCTCCAGTGTTTGGGGACGGTTTGTGCGAGATAAGTGTTGAAAGCATTGATTACTGGTGCTATTATTGTTTAATTTAAAAAAAAATACCAGTTAGAAAAATAAAAGAAAGAAACAAGTTAATCATAGCAAAATCAAATTGCTCAGTTTTGAAAAGAAAATTACTCCAGGGTGCTCAAAGGTAGAGAGATGGGGGGAGGAGAATATCCAGGGTGCTCAGAGGTAGAGAGATGGGGGAGAGGAGAATATCCAGGGTGCTCAGAGGTAGAGAGATGGGGGAGAAGAGAATATCTAGGGTGCTCAGAGGTAGAGAAATGGGGGAGAGGAGAATATCCAGGGTGCTCAGAGGTAGAGAGATGGGGGAGAGGAGAATATCAAGGGTGCTCAGTCGGGGGGAGAGGAGAATATCCAGGGTGCTCAGAGATAGAGGGGAGGAGAATATCCAGAGTGCTCAGTCAGGGGGAGAGGAGAATATCCAGGGTGGCTCAGAGGTACAGAGATGGGGGAGAGGAGAATATCAAGGGTGCTCAGTCGGGGGGAGAGGAGAATATTCAGGGTGCTCAGAGGTACAGAGATGGGGGAGAGGAGAATATCAAGGGTGCTCAGTCGGGGGGAGAGGAGAATATTCAGGGTGCACAGAGGTAGAGAGATGGGGGAGAGGAGAATATCCAGGGTGCTCAGAGGTAGAGAGATGGGGGAGAGGAGAATATCCAGGGTGCTCAGAGGTACAGAGAGGGGGGAGGGGAGAATAACCAGGGTGCTCAGTCGGGGGGAGAGGAGAATATATCCAGGATGCTCAGAGATAGAGAGATGGGGGGGGGGGAGGAGAATATCAAGGGTGCTCAGTCGGGGGGAGAGGAGAATATTCAGGGTGCTCAGGGGTAGAGAGATGGGGGGAGGAGAATATCCAGGGTGCTCAGGGGTAGAGAGATGGGGGAGAGGAGAATATTCAGGGTGCTCAGAGGTACAGAGATGGGGGAGAGGAGAATATCCAGGGTGCTCAGAGGTAGAGAGATGGGGGAGAGGAGAATATTCAGGGTGCTCAGAGGTACAGAGAAGGGCGAGGGGAGAATATCAAGGGTGCTCAGTCGGGGGGAGAGGAGAATATTCAGGGTGCTCAGAGGTAGAGAGATGTGGGAGAGGAGAATATCCAGGGTGCTCAGAGGTAGAGAGATGGGGGAGAGGAGAATATCCAGGGTGCTCAGAGGTACAGAGATGGGGGAGAGGAGAATATCCAGGGTGCTCAGTCGGGGGGAGAGGAGAATATCCAGGATGCTCAGAGATAGAGAGATGGGGGTGGGAGGAGAATATCCAGGGTGCTCAGAGTGAGAGAGAGGGGGGAGAGGAGAATATTCAGGGTGCTCAGGGGTAGAGAGATGGGGGGAGGAGAATATCCAGGGTGCTCAGGGATAGAGAGATGGGGGAGAGGAGAATATTCAGGGTGCTCAGAGGTACAGAGATGGGGGAGAGGAGAATATCCAGGGTGCTCAGAGGTAGAGAGATGGGGGAGAGGAGAATATTCAGGGTGCTCAGAGGTAGAGAGATGGGGGAGAGGAGAATATCCAGGGTGCTCAGAGGTAGAGAGATGGGGGAGAGGAGAATATCCAGGGTGCTCAGTCGGGGGGGAGAGGAGAATATCCAGGGTGCTCAGTCGAGGGGAGAGGAGAATATCCAGGGTGCTCAGTCAGGGGGAGAGTAGAATATCCAGGGTGCTCAGAGGTAGAGAGATGGGGGGGAGGAGAATATCCAGGGTGCTCAGTCGGGGGGAGAGGAGAATATCCAGGATGCTCAGAGGTAGAGAGATGGGGGAGAGGAGAATATCCAGGGTGCTCAGTCGGGGGGAGAGGAGAATATTTAGGGTGCTCAGGGGTAGAGAGATGGGGGAGAGGAGAATATCCAGGGTGCTCAGTCGGGGGGAGAGGAGAATATTCAGGGTGCTCAGGGGTAGAGGAGAATATCCAGGGTGCTCAGTCGGGGGGAGAGGAGAATATCCAGGGTGCTCAGAGATAGAGAGATGGGGGGGGGGGGGGAGGAGAATATCCAGGGTGCTCAGTCGGGGGGAGAGGAGAATATTCAGGGTGCTCAGGGGTAGAGGAGAATATCCAGGGTGCACAGTCGGGGGGAGAGGAGATTATTCAGGGTGCTCAGGGGTAGAGGAGAATATCCAAGGTGCTCAGTCGGGGGGAGAGGAGAATATTCAGGGTGCTCAGGGGTAGAGGAGAATATCCAGGGTGCTCAGAGGTAGAGAGATGGGGGAGAGGAGAATAGCCAGGGTGCTCAGAGGTAGAGAGATGGGGGAGAGGAGAATATCCAGGGTGCTCAGTCGGGGGGAGAGGAGAATATCCAGGGTGCTCAGAGGTAGAGAGATGGGGGGGAGGAGAATATCCCGGGGGCTCAGTCGGGGGGAGAGGAGAATATTCAGGGTGCTCAGAGGTAGAGAGATGGGGGAGAGGAGAATATCCAGGGTGCTCAGTCGGGGGGAGAGGAGAATATCCAGGGTGCTCAGAGGTAGAGAGATGGGGGAGAGGAGAATATCCAGGGTGCTCAGTCGGGGGGAGAGGAGAATATCCAGGGTGCTCAGAGGTAGAGAGATGGGGGAGAGGAGAATATCTAGGGTGCTCAGTCGGGGGGAGAGGAGAATATCCAGGGTGCTCAGTCGGGGGGAGAGGAGAATATCCAGGGTGCTCAGAGGTAGAGAGATGGGGGAGAGGAGACTATCCAGGGTGCTCAGTCGGGAGGACAGGAGAATATCCAGAGTGCTCAGAAGTGGGAGCATGAAGATAATGGTGCTAGAAGATGGCCTTATGATACTGCCTGTACATTACAGAAGGTATGCACAGTGCTGTACATATGCGCAGAAGATCGAGCCCCTGTTCCATGGAGCTTACTATTGTGTGAAGAGATGCAGGAGAAGATAAACATTCAGGGAGAATCAAGGAAAAGATTTTAAGGTCTCAAATTGGGTTAATGGATGTGCTTAAAAAGAATACAGAAACCAATTTAATAAAATCTGTATAAAGGTTCATGCCACAGAACAATCGCTATAAGAGAGGAAATGGATTTGTAGGGAAATCCCAGCAGCTCACCCACAGCTCTTCTCTCTATAGCATAGTTACACACCTGTAGCAGGTGTTCTCTGGGAATAGCAGGAGTAAGTCCTCACATATGGTTGACATCACCGACAGAGCCCATGTGGGAACGCTCCCCAGCTTCCATATGAAGCTTTTGGGAGGTCCATCGCGCATATGCACCTGCCTTCCTGCTTGAAGGAGCCATCTTTCTTCAGTATGATGACATGACTTTAAGCAAAAACAACTTCACGGGGAGGAGGGAGGGTTGTGAGGACTTATTCCTGCTCTTCCCGGAGAACACCTGTTGCACGTGAGTAACTATGCTTTCTTCGTGAAAAAGCAAGAATGAAGTCCTCATATATGGGACTCCCCCAGCTACAGGCTACCGAAAACCAGCAAAACAAGTGCAATGCGGCAAGCAAAAAGAGAACTGAGAGAAACAGCACGAGTAATCTCAGTACGGGTTCCACCGAATCAGAGTGCGGTGCGGACATCAACATCAGGAAGACTCTGCGGTAGCCTGGACAGACAGAAGGGATGATGGGAAGGAGTTGAATCTAAGTCCCAAACAGGTGTCAGAATACGGCTTGACCAAAGTTGTGTCACCCTGGGAATCCTGAGAGTAATGGGCCGTGAAGGTGTGGACTGAAAACAATGTAGCAGCCCTATAGATCTCCACTGTGGAGACAGAGCACAAATTTGCCAACAAAGCAGCCATAGCTTGAACGTTATGAGCTGTGACATGGCATGCAGGCTCAGATCAGTTTAAGTAAGAATGCGCATTGTCTAGAAGTTAGACTTCATGAGCAGTTACTGTTGAAAACCCAAATTTCTTTGATGGTAACATCAGTTAGTTCTGAGGTGCTCTGTACTGCATCTGGATCTGACTGATGTGCAAAGTGAGGGCCTGAAGGATCCCCTGGTTCAGTTCTCTCTCACACTGCTGTAGCTAGCAACAGTGTGACACTGCAGTAGGCGTCTTGTTGTCCTGGGAAACTGGAAGAGGAGATGTCTGCTTAATTCTGGAATCTCGGTCTCAGCAGCTAAGCTCATCTCCTTGTGAGGACAGACTGTTCTTGGAAATTGGTGGCTACGCTTCTGCATGATGCTCTCTACCTGATCATCTGAGACCTTTCTAGGTGCCGAGCAGTAAGAGGAGAAAGACTTCAAGGGCTCCTCATGGACTATGGATGGGATTTTATGGTTTACTTAAAACTTTATATACTGCTTTTCTAAAATAGGATATGCTTTTTTATGTATTTTCATTTTGTGCCTGGTCAATGTGACCAGTTTTTTAAACATGTAATTGCATTTTTATCATTGTTTTCTAGACTTCTTTGTGTGGCTTCTACATGGAGTGAAGGAGTGGTTTAGTGGTTAGGGCAGCAGCCTAGACCCAGAAAGAAGATGGTTCAAATCCCACTGGTATTCCTTGTGGCCTTGGGCAAGCCACTTGCTCAGGTACAAACTTAGACTGTGAGCCCTTTGGGAACAGGGAAATGCAACTCACCTTGATCTTCTCCTGGAAAGGTGTGAGCTAAATGCTGTACTCTAGATACCTTTAAGATGGTTTATAAAAGAAAAATTTAAAAAGATTAAAATGCTCAAAGATATCAAAAGTACTGCAATATGAACCATAAAAGACTTATTTAAGCACCAAATTTTGTTCAGCATGATGGAATGCTGTGAGGAAACTTTGGATGCTGGAACAGATAAATAAAAAAAGAAAAAAAAAAAAACCCAAGCACAAAATGTCGAAGTGCAGCAGCCTCAGAATGTGCTTTTGAGGTATTTGCAGGCCAGGCCACCAGGCGGGAAATGCCCAGGAATCATGAACTGGTAGACAGATGCTTGGATCTGCAGCTTGCAACTGGGTAGAGAGAGGCACAGACAGGAACTTGCAGATAAAAAGAGCTAGAGAGAAAATGTCTCCAGAGCTTGGCTGCAGGCCCAGAAGTAGAACCAGTAGATAAACCGTACGAAGGGAAGAAGGTATCAGGGTTTGAGTCCATGACCCCTGGGTGCTGAGGTTTAAAACATGAAGCAGAACTGTAGAAGTTGCAAAGCCAAGGTGACATTTTACAGTACTTACCAGATAATGTTTTTTCTTCGAGTCCTGCTAGACCAATCTAGACAAGTGGGTTGTGTCCCCCTACCAGCAAATGTAGAGACAGAGGAAGCTTCCAGAGATTTCTTATGACATTATCAGTTCATATCAGCCAGAGCCACTAGAGGGAGCCTTCAGTAATCAGAGAGGTCAACGCATCTTTGGTAGTAGACTGGCTAATCTACTGAAAAGGGCTTTAAACTAGATTCCTTGGGGATGGGTGAAGAAAGCCCCCAGGTAAGTGAAAGCCCCCAGGTAGGTGATACATTAAATACCTTTATGGAAATGGGTAACAGGGGTAACATATGGAAAGCAGTGTGTATTAATGCCCGTAGCATGGGAAATAAGATCCCTGAGGTTGAAGCTTTGGTGGGAGTGGCTGACTTGGATTTAGTGGCAGTTACAGAAACATGGTTCACAGAAAACAATGACTGGGATGTAACTATACCTGGCTATACTTTATTCAGGAAGGACAGGGTAGGAAGAAGAGGAGGAGGAGAGGCACTATATGTAAAAACTACTATTAAAGCTTTGGAATTACAGAGCTTAAAAGGGAGAGAGGAGGCATTGTGGGTTAAACTAGAAAGAGGGAAAGAGAAATCTATTTGCATTGGAGTGATATACAGACCTCCTTCACAAGAGGAAGAGGTGGACAGAGAGTTAATTGAAGACATACGCAGCATTGCTAGGAAAGGGGAAGTGCTACTGATAGGAGATTTCAATATGCCAGATGTTGATTGGCACATTCCTGCTGCAGTATCATCTAGAAGTAAGGAGATCCTGGATTCTCTACAGGGAGAACTATTCAGGCAATTGGTAACAGACCCCACACGTGAAGGGGCCATACTGGACTTGGTGCTTACCAATGGTGAAAGTGTTTCTGATGTTGTAGTGGAAGATCATTTTGCATCCAGTGATCACCAGATGGTGTGGTTCAGTATTAGGACTAGGGCTGTTAGAATCCATTCCAAGGTGAGGATCTTAGACTTTAGGAAGACTAACTTTGCGAAGATGGGCCAATACCTCAGGGAGTCGTTAGTGGGATGGGAACAGCTGGGGGATGTAGAAAAACAGTGGGCAAAACTGAAAGGGGGTATTTTAAGGGCAACCAACCTTTTTGTTAAAATGGTAAATAAAGGCAAAAGGAACAGGAGACCGCTATGGTTTTCGAAGGAAGTAGCTGAAAAAGTGAAGAAAAAGAGGGAGGCCTTCATGAAATACAAGAGATCACAGAGAGCAGAAGACAGGCATCTGTATTTGGAAAAACTTAGAGAAGCTAGCAAAGTAGTCAAGAAGGCAAAGATTCAAAAGGAGGAGGAAATAGCCAATGCAATAAAATGGGGGGATAAGACATTTTTCAGATATATTAGTGAGAAGAGGAAGAGCAAAAGTGGTATTGTCAGACTCAAGGGTGCAGGGGGGGAATATGTAGAAGCTGATAAGGATAAAGCGGAATTGCTTAACAAATATTTTTGTTCTGTGTTCACAGATGAAGAACCAGGAGCAGGACCTCAGAAAACACCCACAAATAAGAACAGAAGCGAGGGACATCTTGAACTATTTTCAGAAGACTGTGTTCGTGAGAAACTAGCTCAACTTAAAGTAGACAAAGCGATGGGACCGGATGGGATACACCCTAGAATACTGAGGGAACTTGGGGACGTTCTAGCAGCTCCACTGACTGACCTTTTCAATGCCTCGTTGGAGTCGGGAGTGGTGCCAAAGGACTGGAGAGAGGCTCATGTGGTGCCTTTACACAAAAGCGGAAGTAAGGATGTGGTTGAAAACTACAGGCCGGTTAGTTTAACTTCGGTGGTGAGTAAATTATTGGAAACGCTGCTGAAAGAGAAAATAGTGAGGTTTCTGGAGTCCAGCGGATTACAGGATCCGAGGCAGCATGGATTCACCAGAGGCAGGTCTTGTCAGACAAATCTGATTGATTTTTTGACTGGGTGACCAGGGAGTTGGACCAAGGGAGAGCTCTAGATGTGGTGTATTTAGATTTCCGTAAAGCCTTTGACACTGTTCCTCACAGGCGACTTATAAACAAACTGAGCACCCTAGGGATGGACCCTAAAGTTACTGCTTGGGTTAGAAGTTGGTTGGGTGGGAGGCGACAAAGAGTACAGGTAAATGGAGCTCACTCTGAGGAGAAGGATGTTGCCAGTGGTGTGCCCCAGGGATCTGTCCTTGGTCCGATTCTTTTTAACATCTTTGTTAGTGATATAGCGGAAGGGCTGTCGGGTAAGGTTTGCCTCTTTGCGGATGATACCAAAATCTGCAATAGAGTAGACACCCAGGAAGGGGTAGATAACATGAGGAGGGATCTAGCTAAGCTTGAAGAATGGTCTAGAATTTGGCAGCTGGGATTTAATGTTAAAAAATGTAAGGTCATGCATTTGGGCTGCAGCAATCCAAGGGAGCAATACAGTATAGGAGGTGAAGTACTTTTGTCCACTAAAGAAGAGCGGGACCTAGGCGTGGTTGTGTCTGATGATCTTAAAGTAGCTAAACAGGTGGAAAAGGCGACAGCAAAAGCTAGAAGGATGCTTGGGTGCATACGGAGAGGAATGGCTAGCAGAAAAAAGGAGGTGATAATGCCTCTGTATAAGTCTTTGGTGCGACCTCATTTGGAGTATGGTGTGCAATTCTGGAGACCGCACCTTCAAAAGGATGTGAACAGGATGGAGTCGGTGCAGAGGGTTGCTACCAAAATGATTAATGGGCTTCATTATAAAGCATATGAGGACAGACTTAAGGATCTTAATATGTACACCTTAGAGGAAAGGCGGGATAGAGGTGATATGATTGAGATGTTTAAATACCTCCGTGGCATAAATGTTCAGGGAGAGAGCCTCTTTCAATTGAAAGCAAGTTCTACTACGAGGGGACATGGGATGAGGGTGAAGGGAGATAGATTCAGGAGTGATATGCGGAAATATTTCTTTACGGAAAGAGTAGTGGATCCGTGGAATAGTCTCCCAGTGGAGGTGGTAGAGATGAGGACAGTAACTGAATTCAAGAAAGCATGGGACCAACACAGAGGATCTCTAAAGGCAAAAAGTGGACTGTTGTAGTTGTTATGGAAGGACAGACTAGATAGGCCATGTGGTCTTTTTCTGTCGTCATATTTCTATGTTTCTATGTTTCTATATCAAAGCATATGGTGAGGAACCTCAGAGCTCACCCAAGAGCACAAGGATAAGAAACTGGATGTGAGGAAACCTGATATAGTAGTAATGGAGAACACCACCAGAATGGCATTGTTATAACAGGGGTGTCTGTTTCAAGTGATTATTTTACGAATCGCGTGGAGAGCAGAAGATCCTGAAGTATCAAGAAATGTAGTCAAAGACCAAAAAAATGTACCAGAAAGATACAGAAATATTCCCCATCATATTGGGAGCCACAGGTTTGATAAAGAAGGATTTCCAAGCACATTTTGACAAACTGCAGAAGGAAGCTCACTTTGGCACAATGCAAGTACTACGCCAAGCATTAGCAGTACATTTTGAGAGATTGAGATTACACTCCATATACCCTGGCTTAGAAGTGAGGTTCATGACTGTCAAGGTATGTATAAAACTAACCTATTTGAAGAAAGTGCCCCATCATACAATCTCTGTGAAGGTAACTAGGTTCAACAAAACAATAACCATAACTATGTACAGTTCTGGTCAACATTATTGGCACCTTGGCAGTGATGACAGCCTCCAAACGTTTCTTGTTGCCATCAATACGTTTTGTACATCTGTCTGCTGATAATTTCTCCCATCTTCAACTGTGATTTGTTTCAGCTCATGAATGTTTCCAGGATTCCTTTTACCAATGGCAGATTTTAGCTCTTTCCAAAGGTTCTCAATTGGACTGAGATCAGGACTCATTGCTAACCAGTTTAAAACAGTCCATTTGTTCCTTTTTAACTATTCTTTTGTATTTTTGGATATATGTTTTGGGGCACTGTCCTGCTGGAGAACCCATGACTCTTGATCCAGACCTAGCTTTCTGACATTAGGTAGCACATTTCACTCCAAAGTATCTTGTTAGTCCTCTGACTTCATGATTCCTTCAATACGTTCCAGCCCTCCAGTTTCTGAGGCAGCAAAACAGACCCACAACATTATGGAATCTCCACCATATTTAACTGTAGGAAGGGTTTTTTTATTTCCTTATAAGCTTCATTTCTTCGCCTGTAAATGTATTGCTGATCTGAATTGCCAGAAAGCTCAAGTTTACTTTCATCTGTCCACAGAACATTTTCCCAGAAGGATTGTGGTATCTCAAGGTGGGTTTGGGCAAAGATCAGGCGTGCCTTTTTATTATTTATTTATTTATTTACATTCTGTTATATACCGCGCTATTCTGCATCAGTGCGGTTTACATTGAACAAACTGAAATTACATTGAACAGGGCATTATAACTTGGAGATAACTATTTTACAGGGAACATGGGCTATAGAGGGTTAAGTGGCTTGCCCAAGACCACAAGGAGCACCTGTGGGACTAGAAACCCCAGTCCTTCCAGCCCAAGGTTGCGGTCCTCTAGTGGGATTTGAACCCCCGACCTTCTGGCCTGAAGTACCTTGCCCCAACCACTAGGCCACTCCTTCACTCCACTAGGCCACTTATATCTGTCTTTGAGCAGTGGGGTCCCTCCTTGGCCTTCACCCATGAAGTCCTTCTTTGTTTAGTGCAGGGCATATGGTGTAGGTTGAAATTACCACTTCAGATTGTTCCAGGTCAGCCTTAAGCTCTTTGAATGTTGTACGTGGTGTTTTTACAACAGTTCGCACTAACCTTTGAAGACCTCTTGGATTAATTTTCCTCTTTCCACCACATCCTGGGAGGTTCTTAGCAGTTCCATGAGCAGAAAAAGCGTAGCTACTCACTTGTAACAGGTGTTCTCCGGAAACAGCAGGAATCAGTCCTCACAGATGGGTGTCGTCGGCGCCAACTGAGCCCGTATGGTAGCTTCTGCCCAGCTTTCAAAGATGCCATCTTGCCTCAATAGGATGATATAGCTCAAAAAACAAAAAATGACACAAAAAACAACTCCACGGGGAGAAGATAGAGTTGTGAGGACTGATTCCTGCTGTCCCTGGAGAACACTGTTACAGGTGCGTAGCTACACTTTCTTCGGGCTAGACAATCAGAACTGGTCCTTATTTTTCAGAGTAAAATTGCAGTTGAGCTAAAAATATCACTATTACTCTTATCTTATAGGAATGATTAAATTTAGTCTTTAACTTCCCATCATACTGGTGCACATATTTTATACGGTAGTATTTGTTTTCAGTTTGTTTTTACTTTTGAACGGGTCTCAGACTTATAAGGAGCTATGGTATTGGGTTTCTTCACCAAATGCTCCTAGATTGCATCAATGACCCTTCATGTTCTGTAAAACTTCATAACTTTTTGTAACTTTCACATAAACAACGTGATCATGAAACTGAAATTGAAAAAAAGTCAGGCTTATCTCAATTTGGAAAATCCCACGCCAGACTCAGCAGTGCTGCGTTTCACAGGTATTATGTTTCGTCAGGGGCTCATAAACCTTGGGTGAAATTTGGTCGGCTTATAAGCCCCTGACGAAACATAATACCTGTGAAACGCAGCACTGCTGAGTCTGGCGTGGGATTTTCCAAATTGAGATAAGCCTGACTTTTTTTCAATTTCAGTTTCATGATCACGTTGTTTATGTGAAAGTTACAAAAAGTTATGAAGTTTTACAGAACATGAAGGGTCATTGATGCAATCTAGGAGCATTTGGTGAAGAAACCCAATACCATAGCTCCTTATAAGTCTGAGACCCGTTCAAAAGTAAAAACAAACTGAAAACAAATACTACCGTATAAAATATGTGCACCAGTATGATGGGAAGTTAAAGACTAAATTTAATCATTCCTATAAGATAAGAGTAATAGTGATATTTTTAGCACACTTTCTCCGGGAACAAGCAGAAAATCAGTCCTCACATATGGGACTCCCCATTTCCAAGCTACTGAAAACCTGCAAAAAGCCATGGGTGACCAGGAAAAGGTGAGTCGTGAGCAGCAGCAATGAGTCCTTGAGAAGACAGACTCCCAAGCAGCTCAAGTGTCCAGCAAGAAACCAGCACTGCGGTAGCCTGAACACACAAGGGCCGGAAGGCAGGAGTTGCCTACACCCCGAATAGATGAAGGAGTATCACCTGGCCAAAGGCACTGTCCCTACAGGACTCCCTCTCCAGGTAGTAATGAGCTGCGAAGGTATGGACTGAGGATCAGGTGGCGGCACAGCAGATTTCCGACAAGGGAACGGAACGCAGGTTTGCCATGGATGCCGCCATGGCCTTGACACTGTGTGCCGTGACCCAGCACTCCAGCGAGAGCCCAGCCTGCTTGTAGGCAAGGCAATGCAGTCCACCTCCGTTTGGTCACTGCTGCCCCCAGACGACTGGAATCATAGGAGATGAAAAGTTGTGAGTCTTTGCGATGGCCTGGGTACGTTGGAGGTAGAAGGACAGGGCCCTCTTATAGTCCAGAGTATGAAGAACAGTCTTCACCCTGCTAGCATGAGGCCGCGGAAAAAGGTGAGGAGTACCACCTCCTGACTGAAATGGAAAGGGGACACCATCTTGGGATGGAACTTGGGGTGTGCGCAGAGTACGACTCTGTTCTTATAGAACCTTGCGTAGGGAGGATCCTCCACCAATGCCTGGAGCTCGCTGACCCTGCGAGCCGACGTGAATGCCACCAAGAATATGACCTTCCAGGGAAGGTACCGTAGGTGGCAACTAGCCAGGAACTAAACGGTGGGCCAATGAGTTGTGACAGTACCACGTTGAGGTCCCACTCTGTTGTCGGCAGGTAGTCAGGGGACTTGGACAAAAAGAGACCCCAGAAGAAGCGGGTCACGAGAGGTTGGACGGAGAGGGACTTGTCCTTGGTAAGGTGGTGGTGTGCTGTGAGTGCATACAGGTGAACCCTAATAAGAGTTGGACCTCAGTCCTGTCTGAGATACGTGAAGCAAATATTGCAGCACAAGCTGCACAGAGCACGAGAACGGGTCGATCCGTCGCTCCACGCACCACAGTGAGAATCTGTGCCAATTGAAGGTGTAAACCCTTCTTGTGGAGGTCCTATGGGAGGCCAGGACCACCTCCTCCACCTCACCTGAAAGACTGAACCGGGCCAAGGCTACCCTTTCAGTAGCAATTCTGGTAACCGTATCTTAAAAAGGATATAGCGTTATTAGAAAAGGTTCAGAGAAGAGCCACCAAAATGGTAAAGCGGATGGAAGGATATTCCTATGAAGAAAGGCTAAAAAGGTCAGGGCTCTTTAACATGGAAAAGAGGCGGCTGAGGGGAGGTATGATAGAAGTCTATAAATTAATGAACAGAGTGGAATGGGTAAACGTAGATCGATTGTTTACGTTGTCAGAATATAGAAAGACTAGGAGACATGCAATGAAGCTACAGGGTAAACTATTTAAGACTAATAAAAGAAAATATTTTTTCACTCAACGTGTAATCAAACTCTGGAATTTGTTACCGGAGGATGTAGTAAAGGCTGTTAGTGTAGCTGGGTTGAAAAAAGGTTTGGACAAGTTCCTGGAGGAAAGGTCCATAAATCATTATTAAGAAGGGACCCAGGATATCAATGCTTGACCCAGTACAAGCATTGTGGAACCTGTGTCTTTTGGGGAAACTGCTAGGTACGTATGACCTAGATTGGCCACTGTTGGAAACAGGATACTGGGCTTGATGGACCTTGGTCTGACCCAGTATGGCATTTCTTATGTTCTTAGCCAGGCCGTTAGCAACAGAGACCGCAAGATGGGTATAGGAAGGAGGCCTCCTCCTGCGACAGCAGCCCTGGGGCACTCCCCAGGGGGATCCGGGGTGCCATGAATAAACCATGGAGCAGTGGGAACCACAGTTGCCTGGGCCACCAAGGGGCTACTAGCATCATCGATGCCACATTGTGTTCAGCCTTGAACAAGATCTTGGCTATCAGTGGCATGGGCGCAAAGGCATAGAGAAGGACCTCCGTCCACAGGACAAGGAATGCATCCATTGCCACCTGGGATGGGTGGCAGAAGTGGGGCAGCTGGGCATTGGACAGACTGGTGAAAAGTTCATCCATGGAATCCCCCAGAGCTGGGGCCACTATGGGGTCTAGCCATCACTCGTGCATCTGGAAAACCCTGCTCAGCCTGTCCACCAGGGCGTTGTCCTGGCCCGGCAGATACACCGCTCACAGGAACATCCCATGGCATTCATATATGAGCATTCACATATGAGCAGAGAGCTACTGCTTCTTAGCAGAAGATGTACGAACCCGTGCCCCCTTGCTTGACGACGTAGAACACTGCCACCTGATTGACCATTTGGACCAGCACTAAATGGTGTTGCAGGTGGTGACGGAAGGCTTGGAGTGTCAGGGGTATGGCCCGAAGCTCCAAGAGGTTGATCTGCTGCAGACTGTCTGTCTGTGACAAGCTGCCCTGAATGCAGAGGCCGTCACAGTGGGCTTCCCAGCCTAAGAGGGAGGCGCACATGGTTAGGACACTCTGGGGGCGGGGCTTGGAAGGGCATCCTGGCCAGGAGGTGCTGGGTGGCTTGCCACCAGGTGAGAGAGTCGGCCAGTTGGCAGGTCACTACCATCCTGTCCTGCAGTTGGCCTGTGGCTGGGGTCCACTGGGCAGAGAGGCCCCATTGAGCCACCCTCATGTGTAGGCGGGCATCTGGGGTAACGAACTGTGGATGCAATGTGACCCAATAGGTGGAGCAGGAGACAGGTGGTCACCAAATGTCGGTGCTGCATGGCCATAGCCAGCATCATGATGTGATCGGCCCTGTCCCGAGGGGAAAAGGCCTTAGCCTGAACGGTATCCAGCCTTGTCCTATAATCTCCAGACACTGTGTTGGGAGGAGACGGAACTTTGGGAGATTTATTACGAACCCCAAGTGCTGCAGGATGAAGATGATGCACATCGTTGTATGTTGCACCTTGCGGCAGTGGGGTACTTATAAGTCAATCGTCCAGGTAGGGGAAGACGAAGGCTCCCTGGAGACAAAGGTAGGTCGCGACTGCTGTCAGGCACTTGGTGAACACCCTCGGTGCAGAGGCCAGCCCAAAGGCTAGCACCATGTACTGGTAGTGGCCATCTCCCACCATGAACCTGTGGTATTGCCTGTGGTTAGGATGGATGAGGATGTGTGTGTACACATCCTTTAGGTCCAAGAAGCATAGTCAGTCTCCCTGGCTGGAGGTATGGCAGCAGTGTTCCAAGAGAGAGCATTTTGAACTCTTTCACCAGGAACCTGTCTAAATCCCACAGGTCCAGAATGTGCCGGAAGCCTCTGGTCCTCTTGGGTATGAGGAAGAACCTGGAGTAGATTCCCTTGCCCTTGAGATGTGTGGGCACCAGTTCAAACGGCCTTGTCCTCCAGAAGGCCTGCGAGCTCTTGCAGTAGTAATGTCTGGGGGGCTCTCCCGGAAAGAACAGAGGGGGCGCCTGTGTCAGGTGGAGGAGGTAACCCTGCATCACCACCTGCAGTGCTCAGGAGTCGGTGGTGATAGATGGCCTGCCACCTGGGGGCGTAGAGAACCAGATGCCCCCCTGTGGGCTGCTGGCTAGACCTCCTGGGGAAAGAGAAACTATGCCCAAGGAGTCAAAAACTCCCACCAGGCTGGGCTGGGCTGGGCTAGAGCCGGAGCCTGGGTTTGGGAACTTTAGGCTTACGAGAGTCATGCCCTTGTCCTGCTGCCCCTATTGGGGAGCTGGTAAGGCCTGGTAGTGAGGGTAGTTTTCATAAGCCTTCCTCTTCTTCAGGTAGAAGGACCTTTTACCCAAAAGCTTCCATCGGGAAGGGTCAGCGGTCTTCTTGGAGAGCCTGGTCCTAGTCATGAACTCGGACTCCAACTCTGCAGCCTTATCAGTCATGGGTTTGCTGAAGAGATTCTCTCCTTGGCAGGGGATATTGACCAACTTATCCTGAACCCATTGCTCCAGGTCTGAGGACTGTAGCCAGGCCTGGCGTCGAGCACCGATGCCCGCCACAGCTACTCTAGTTGCTGAATCGAAGGCTGCCCAAGTCATAATCTTGAAGCACTCTTAGACACCCGAAGCAAGGATCCAGAACCGCTGGAGGGGTTCTTCGGAGATACCAGCTGAGAACCCGGCGAGTTCAGGTATATGCCTGATGCAAATGATTCCCATCTGGGTATTCGGGTTGGACCCTCCCGTTCCTTTCCCGTGGACTCGCAACGAGGACTGCGGGCCTGGGGCCCGTGGGACTTGCCCACTTTCCCAGGCTCGTCCAAGGTGGTCTTTGAGGGCTTCCAGCTGCTCTTGGTTTCTTCCTCCGGGGTCTGGCTGGAGGATCCACGGCCTTGGGGTTCCAAGGCAGCCTTGGAGCATGGTGTCGCCAGGGACTCCAGTGCAGAGTCTGTCTTGTGAAAGGAGGACTCCCGCTGCTGCTGACGGTGCTTGATGGCCTTGGAGGTCATCTTCTGGCAGAGACCACAGTCCAAGGGGTCATGGTCTGGCCCGAGGCATTGGAGGCAGTAGTCATGTTGGTCAGTGTGTGACATGGGGAGGGGTGGCCTGCACAGAGCAGTAGGGGCACCTACTCTTGCCATCTTACTGGGCAGACTAGATGGACCATACTGGTCTTTATCTGCCATCATTTACTATGTTACTATGGCCTTGGCCAGTGGCTTTAAGAACTGTGACCGATGTGCCCACACCATGTCACGCACCGCTACAGGTCGCAATCTACTGTGATCCATTTGTTCCTGGGATGTTTGATTCTTTGTGGGAGCAGTGGTGGACTTTGTTCTGTTTGTATCCTAGCAGAGGTGCGTTTCATTGCAGCTAGTTCTTCCCCATGTTGGGGAAGATGGCCCTCGTGAAGTTCAAAGCCTCAGGCCTAGCCAGGGAAAAAGGGAACAAAGCCAGTTGAGGAGCCCTTGAAGAAAAAGGAGAAAAAAGAAACGGACTTATGATGTGATGCTGAGGCAAGGGAACATAATTAATGTGGCCATTTTAAACATTAGAGCCATCATACATTGGTTGATTCAAATCATGTGAGTACTGACAATTGATCACAGGTGTGTCTAATTTTAGTGCAATGGGAATGTGGTTCTTCTTTTCAAACTGATTCGAATTGTTTATAAGGGTGCCAATAATCATGTCCTGGCAATGTCCCAGTTTTTATACTATTTTCTTTTATTTGATTCTTTTATGTGCAAATATATGTGCATATATAGTCCAAAGAGTGGAGGTGAAGCCAAGTAGTTAGAGCAATAGCCTATTATCCAGGAGATCTCGGTTCGATTCCCACTGGCACTCTTTGTGGTGTTGGGCAAGTCACTTTATCCTCCATTGCCTCAGAAGAAAAGGCCTGGCAATCCACTTCCGATCATACCTTGCCAAGAAAACCCAGGGCCTGCTGGGTCTCCAGGAGTCAGCATTGACTTGAAGGCACTTAAAAAATATACATAATCCAAAGCTACTGTATTTCATTGGCTTTTTTTTTTAAAGCAGCTATTGGACATTACAGAGTTGAACTGCAAGGGTGCCAATAATGTTGATCACAACTGTATTTATTTATTTAACTAGGCTTGTTGTTGTTAAGTGCCGTTGAGTCGGAGTCGACTCATGGCGACCCTCTGGATAACTATCCTAAATTGTGTTCGGTCTTGAGTCAGGCAGCTCATTGTTGACAGACTGGTACCCGTAGCTGCTGTTATTGTATCGATCCATCTCATTGCTGGCCTTCCTCTTTTGCGCTGACCTTCTATCTTGCCAAGCATGTCGTCTTTCTCTAATGATCTCTCTTCGCATGATGTGTCCAAAGTATGAAAGTCGAAGTCTTGTCATCTGAACTTCTAAAGAAAGCTTAGGTTTGATCTCCTCTAGTACCGACTGGTTTGTTCTTCGGGCAGTCCATGATATACACAGTATTCGCAGTCAGCAACATAATTCAAAGGCATCAATTTTCTTCCTGTCTATCTTTTTCACTGTCCAGCTTTCACATCCATATGATGTTATTGAAAATACCATGGCTTGAACAAGTTGAATCTTTGTATGGAGAGAGACATCTCTGCTTTTGAGAATCTTATCTAGGTCTTTCATAGCCATTCTGCCAAGAGCAATGCGTCGTCTGATTTCTTGACTGCTTGTTGCTTCTTTATTGATAGTTAATCCAAGTAGGTTAAAGTTATTCACGATTTCAATTTCTTCTCCTTCAGCGATGAACCTGTTGATTATGCCAGTTGAGCTGCTTGGGAGTCTGTCTTCTCAAGGACTCATTGCTGCTGCTCACGACTCACCTTTTCCTGGTCACCCATGGCTTTTTGCAGGTTTTCAGTAGCTTGGAAATGGGGAGTCCCATATGTGAGGACTGATTTTCTGCTTGTTCCCGGAGAAAGTGTGCTAAAAATATCACTATTACTCTTATCTTATAGGAATGATTAAATTTAGTCTTTAACTTCCCATCATACTGGTGCACATATTTTATACGGTAGTATTTGTTTTCAGTTTGTTTTTACTTTTGAACTTTTGTCCACTAAAGAAGAGCGGGACCTAGGCGTGGTTGTGTCTGATGATCTTAAAGTAGCTAAACAGGTGGAAAAGGCGACAGCAAAAGCTAGAAGGATGCTTGGGTGCATACGGAGAGGAATGGCTAGCAGAAAAAGGAGGTGATAATGCCTCTGTATAAGTCTTTGGTGCGACCTCATTTGGAGTATGGTGTGCAATTCTGGAGACCGCACCTTCAAAAGGATGTGAACAGGATGGAGTCGGTGCAGAGGGTTGCTACCAAAATGATTAATGGGCTTCATTATAAAGCATATGAGGACAGACTTAAGGATCTTAATATGTACACCTTAGAGGAAAGGCGGGATAGAGGTGATATGATTGAGATGTTTAAATACCTCCGTGGCATAAATGTTCAGGGAGAGAGCCTCTTTCAATTGAAAGCAAGTTCTGCTACGAGGGGACATGGGATGAGGGTGAAGGGAGATAGATTCAGGAGTGATATGCGGAAATATTTCTTTACGGAAAGAGTAGTGGATCCGTGGAATAGTCTCCCAGTGGAGGTGGTAGAGATGAGGACAGTAACTGAATTCAAGAAAGCATGGGACCAACACAGAGGATCTCTAAAGGCAAAAAGTGGACTGTTGTAGTTGTTATGGAAGGACAGACTAGATAGGCCATGTGGTCTTTTTCTGTCGTCATATTTCTATGTTTCTATGTTTCTATGCCAGTTGTCATGATCTTTGTCTTCTTTACATTAAGGTGCAGGCCCATTTTGAGACTATGTTCTTTGATTGTGAGGAACAAATGTTTCAGATCATCTTCACTTTCAGACAGTAATGTGGTATCATCAGCATAGCGAAGGTTGTTGATGAGTCTTCCACCAATCTTCACACCTCTGTTGTTTTCATACAATCCTGCTTCTCTGATGATTTGTTCTGCATATAAATTAAACAGGTAGGGGGAAAGTATGCAGCCTTGTCTTACACCTTTGCTTATTTTAAACCATTCTGTTTCTCCTTGTTCCGTTCGAACTGCTGCTTCTTGATCAATGTACAGATTGTGCAAGAGTACGATCAGGTGTTCTGGTAAACCCATGCTTCTTAATGTGGCCCAGAGTTTCTCATGGTTTACACAATCAAAAGCCTTGCTATAGTCGATAAAGCACAAATAGATATCGTTTTGGTATTCTTTAGTCTTTTCAAGGATCCATCTCACATCCGCAATGATGTCTCTCGTTCCTCGCCCTTTCCTGAACCCTGCTTTCACTTAAGGTAGTTCTTGTTCCAGGTATGGTTGTAGTCTCTTTTGAATAATCTTCAGTAGAATCTTGCTGGCATGTGGGATCAGAGCGATTGTGCGATAATTTCCACAGTTAGTTGGATCACCTTTCTTTAATACTGGTATAAACACAGATCTTTTCCAGTCAGTTGGCCATGATGTTGTCTTCCATATTTCTTGGCAGAGCCATGTAAGTATGGTAACAGCTGCATTAGATTGCTTTAATACTTCTATGGGAATGCTATCAATGCCTGGTGCTTTGTTCTTTGATAAGGCTTTCAATGCTGCTTTAACTTCTTCTTTCATCACCAATGGTTCCCAATCATAAGATACAGGTTGAAACGGCTGTTGGTCCACTTGATCTTTATCATATAAAAACTCTGTATATTCCTTCCACCTTTTCTTGATCTTCTCAGCATCATTCAACATAGAACCTTGAGCATCTTGTAACATTCCAATTCGAGGCTGGAACTTTTTCTTTAACTCTTGTAGCTTTAGGAAAGCCGATCTTGTTCTTCCTCTAATAGTTTCTGCTTCTATATCCTTGCATGCGCTGTCGTACTACTTTTCCTTGTCCTGTCTTGCTGCATGTTGGAAATCTCTGTTGAGTTCTGTTATTGTCTTTCTTTCTCCTCTGGCTTTAGCTTCTCTGCGTTTCTGGGCAATTTTCAGAGTTTCTTCCGTCATCCATTTTGGCCGTTTTTGCTTTTTCGCCTTTTGTAGAGACTTCTCGCTTTCTTCCAACACAACCTTCTTGATGTCATTCCATAACTCTTCTGGTGCTCTGTCATTTGTATCTAAAGCAGCAAATCGATTTTGCAGGCAGTCATTAAATTCCAGTGGTATATTCTCAAGGTCATATTATGCTGCATTCATGAATGGTTTGCTCTTTTTCAACTTTAGCTTGAGTATGCATACTAGTAGTTGATGATCTGTACCACAGTCAGCTTCAGGTTTTGTCTTTGTTGATGTTACAGAACTTTTCCATCGTTGACTTCCACAGATGTAGTCAATTTGATTTTTATACAATCCATTGGGTGAAGTCCATGTGTACAGTCGCCGCTTGTGTTGATGGAAGAAGGTGTTTGAGATGAATAGATCATTGGTCTTGCAGAATTCTATCAGTCTTTCTCCATCTTCATTTCTGTTGCCAAGTCCATATTTTCCAACTACTTTGCCTTCTTCTTTGTTGCCAACTTTTGCGCTCCAGTCACCCAAGACTATCAGGATATCCTGTTTGCATGTTCTGTCAATTTCAGCTTGTACTTGTTCATAGAGCTCTTCAATTTCATTCTCTTCTGCAGCTGTTGTTGGGGTATATACTTGAATTATAGTTGTGTTGATAGGCATTCCTTGTAGACAAATAGAGATTAAGCGTTCCCTGACTGCATTGTATTTCATTACAGTTCTTGCAAGTTTCTTCTTTATTATAAATGCAACACCATTTCTTCTTTGTCTTTCATTTCCAGCATAGTAGACCATGTGATCATCTGATGCAAAGTGCCCAATGCCAGTCCATTTCAGTTCGCTGACACCCAACAGATCAAGTTGTACACGTTCCATTTCATTCTTGACCACCTCCAACTTCCCTTGGTTCATGCTTCGTACGTTCCATGTTCCAATGCGTAAGACATCTTTACAGCTTCTGACTCTCATTTCATACGCAACTACATCAGCAGTCAGACGTCCCGAGGGCTTTGATCCAACCACATCATAAATGCTGGCTTTACTCTGAAAAGTATTCAGCTCTTCCCCAGTAGCTAGTTGAGTGCCTTCCGACCTGGGAGTCTCATCTTCCAGCACTATAGCACAATTTGTTTTGTTGTAACTATTGTGACATAGTGGGTCCTTCTAGCCCGTTTAATGAAGCTAAAAAGCCAGGAACAAAAGTAGAGCTGAGCTGTAAACAGAAGCACATGGCTCCTGGTTACCGTGGGAACCAAGCACAGAGGCAAGAGAAACGCCGGTGCTATCATTCAAGGGGAGAATCACAAGGTAATGCAGGACACCTGTTAGGGGGTGGAGTTGAGCACGGCCCCAGAATTCACCCTATTAAAGAAACTGCAGTGGAGCTTATGGAGTTAAGCAGAGAAGGAGGGAATGAGGAGTTGGCTGAAGAAGCAGGAAGTGAGGCATATGAGCTGGAGAGAGAAGCTATTGAGAGCTACACTGAAGACAGCTATGCCCAGAGTAAGCCAGAGTCTCTATGGAAAGGAGAGACAGATTCCTTCCTGAGGAGAAAGAAAGAAACCCCGAGGACAGGATATAACAAGGGCAAAGGAGATTGTCTGCAATATCCTGGGGAGCACGGGAGAGACAGAAAGCCTAGGAGGCAAGTGAAATGCTATGAGCAGGGCTTAGGTTGGGAACCTACAGCTATTCAAAAGCACCAGAGAAAACCTCCACCAGTAAGGCTGAAAGGTAAGCCAAAAGGCTTGAATGTAATTAATTACCGTGACTGTTTGTACCCAGAAGGGTGGTGCTGGGAAAAGAATACTGAGCCTAATAATCTGTGTGAAAGCCAGTACTTGACCCAGGCATATCGAGTAAAGCCTGGAGCAGTGGGAAAGGGCGTGGCACCAGCAGTGCCGGGTTCAAACATTTCCTCATGACCAGGAAGAATTGATGGACTGTGAACCAGAGTGTATTGATACTGGAGAAGATATAGATATAATGGACTGTACATTATCTCTGGCCAATGGAATAGTTTCATTACGGTGAAAGCCTGTTTGAGAAGAGAGTACAGCACAGGTTTCATGTGGAAACAGAGAGCTGTGAGGAAACAGCGTGGTTTTGTTTGAATGTTTGTTTTCACCTTGGTTAATGATGAAGAAAGCCTTTTTCTGTTAAAGAACTTTTGTTTGTCCAAATACCAGTAAATACCTGGATTGTGTTTTCTGTTCATGGTAAAATCCACCCCGGGAGGGGAAATAAAAATCCTTTGGTTGCTTAACCACTTCTTCCACAACTGCTCCTTATTGATTTAGTGAAAAGACTACATTTCCCAAGGGGCATTGCTCCAGGATCTGTGTAATAGCTGTTTCAATAGGGAAAAACCCACTCCCTTAACCTCTACTCGGGGGTTTAAGGAGAGCTGGTGACACTATCCATTGGGTTTTCATGGCAAGATACAGAAGTAGATTGCCGGGCCTTTCTTCCGCGCAGTTTAAGTTTGGTGTTGTTGCCGTTGTCACAGAAATGTAATCCTCCGCCATCAACACTATCCCATTCTGCTGCTGCCCAGATGGGCTTATATATTGTTTTTCTACCAGCCAAAGCAGTGTACATTCAGGTACTGTATATTGTGATGCAGTGGGTAATATAGAGCCTATGGAAGTTACTGAAAATGAGGAACTTACCTCAGATTTGGCTGTAGAGAGAAACTCAGTGCATGGAGAAACAGCTGAGCAGCAAGGGCTGTCAGCGCAAGAAAAGCCAAAAGCCATTAAAGGTAGTTTTCCCTGTAACAGTTCTGACGCAGGAAGAAACAGAAAAGCTCATCAGGAGCACCTGTGTCCTAACTCCCACGTAACGTGCAGGGCAGGGAAGCATATAAGTTCCTGGTTAGAACCAGGAAGAAGGGGTGAAGGGAGAAGGAGTAGTGCTGGTAAGAAGGAAGAACCAGGAAGTGAATGCAGAAGCAGAGCTCGAGAGAAAAGGGTTGGAGCAAGCAGTGCTGGGAAAGGCAATGCTCAAGAAAGCAGACCTGGTGAGAAACCAGGAGGGGCCAGCAGCTCAGGAGGACGGTATGAGCAACCAATGAGCACAGGTTAGCCCAGAGGAAGTTTACCGGCTGAAGGAAACTTCAAGCATGGCTGCAAAGCAAGAAACAGCTGGGAAGGTGACCAGGAGTTTGTTAGCTCTGAGCCTGACTGGAAAGCCAGGGAGAGAGTCCTCTACAACCCAGGAGCTAAAGCTAGAACCAAGGTAAAAAGGTGGGAGCCTTGTTCTTTTAAAGAAAGGTTTAAAAGCTCTGCATGTTTTAAAGGGCGTGGCCCTGAATACAATGTTATAGCTGAAGGATATCCAAAGCTTTCATTTGGGGAGGAAAACCAGCAAGGAGCCTTTCTCATACCAGGCAGATATAACCCTGGGCTTAAAGATCCCTTGGCAGGAAGGGATATTGGTGTATCACAAGAGGCTGTGCCAGAATTCAGCACATGTGAAGAATGTGACTCAGAGAGTTTGGGGAGTGAAGCTGAAGGGATGATATGGGAAAATAATAGCCATACTTCAGACCCCATTCCAATGGACTGTACCATATGTTTTTCGGATGACCTCACTTCTTTGTGTTAACTTTTGAGGAGAATAACTTTGTGACAATAACAAAAGAAAAGAAGATATTTTCTGTTGCCATTTTTGTTCAATGCTGTGTTTTGTGTTGCATTCCTGAGAATGTCTGTTCGGGAAGGGGAATAAAACCCTAATTATTTACTTTACCACTTGACCAAAAGACTCTGTTTTAATACAAAGAGCAGAGCAAAACTTCAATAACCCTAGGCAGCCGCCTAAATAGGGTTAAAAAGGGCTCTATCATACGAGCCCCATCACAATATACATATTTTCCCTTGTCCCTGAAGGGCTCACAATCTAAGTTTTTGTACCTGAGGCAACGGAGGGTTAAGTGGGACTAGAAACCCCAGTCCTTCCGGCCTAAGGTTGCTATCTTCTAGCGGGATTTGAACCCTTGGACCCTCCGGCCTGAGGTAACTTGCCCCAACCGCTAGGCCACTCCTCCCTTATAGGATGTGCTTCAACAGAAGGCTCATCAGAATGCTACGAGTCTGCAGGGCTCACCACAGAGAATAGAAGACCAAGCAGTTATCCAGGGCGGGTCCTTGGGTCCTTAAGTGGTCCAGCAGGACTCAAGTAAAGGACATTATCTGGTAAGTAAAATTCATCCTGTCATTCTAGACCAATCCAGATAAGCGGGATGTAACAAAACTACAACTCCACTGGGTGGGAAGAAGACACAGCAGTTTCAAGACCTCTGAGCCAAAGGCCATGTTCGCCTGAGCATGGACATCCAAGCGGTAATACTTGACAAAAGTGGAAAGTGATGCCCACATTACATAGTAACATAATATATGACAGCAGATAAAGACCAGTATGATCCATCTAGTCTGCCCAGCAAGGCGGCAAAAGCAGGTGCACCTGCCGCTCCATGCAGGTCACCTCTCCGCATGCCTTTGTTTAGGGGTGTACCAACTGCTCCGCGTAGGTCACCCCTTATTTGTTGAAATAGTTATGTTTATTTTGATTTTATCCTGTTGCTATAAAGGGATCCACAGTGTCTGTCCCATGCCATTTTGAATTCCGTCACTGTCTTGCCTCTACCAAGCATCCATCACCCTTTCAGTGAAAAAGTATTTCCTGACATTGCCTTTCAGTTTACCCACTTGCAGCTTCATGTTATGCCCTCTAGTTTTACAGCTTCCCGTCTTTGGAAGAGGCTTGTTTGTTCATTAATACTCTTTCTGAATCAAATCTCCTCTATCCCTCCTCTCCTCCAGAGTGTACATGTTTAGGTCTTCAAGTCTCTTCTCATATGTCTCCTGATGCAGGCTCCAAATCAATTTGGTCACCTTCCTCTGAACCCTTTCCAGTCTTTTTATATCCTTTGCAAGATACAGGCTCCAAAACTGGACACAATATTCCAAGTGAGGCCTCACCAGCGACATGTACAGTGGCATAAGTACCTCTTCCTTTCTGCTGGTAATTCCTCTTTAAATGCAACCCAGCATCCTTCTGGCATTTGTTACCGCCTTGTCACACTGTTTCGCCACCTTGAGATCCTCAGAAACAATCACCCCAAGGTCCTCCTGGTCCTTGCACACCAACCACTCGTCCCCTATCGCATACAATTCCCTTGGATTTCTGCTTCCCAAGTGCACTTCTTCACATTAAATCTTAACTGCCAAGCATTAGCCCATTCTTCCAGCTTTTGTAGATCTTTCCTCATGTTCTCCACTCCCTCAGAGGAGTTCACTCTGTTGCAAATTTTCATGTCATCTGCAAAAAGACAGACTTTTCCATTCAGTCCTTCCGCAATATCACTCACAAAAATATTGAACAGTACTGGCCCCAGGACCAAACCCTGGGGCACACCGCTAATCACCTTTCTTTCATCTGACTGAGTTACGTTTACCATCACCTTCTGTTGTCTGTCAGTCAACCAATTTCTGATCCAGTTCAACACCTTGGGATCCATCCTCAAGATACTGAGTTTATAGATAAGCCTCCTATTTATTTATTTAACATTTCTTATATACCACCTTTCATGATATCAAGGCGGTTTACATTGAACAAACTGAAATTACATTGAACAGGGCATTGTTCAATGTAATTTCAGTTTGTTCAATGTAAACTAGAAACATAGAAATATGACGACAGAAAAAGACAACATGACCTATCTAGTCTGTCCTTCCATAACAACTACAACAGTCCCCTTTTTACCTTTAGAGATCCTCAGTGTTTGTCCCATGCTTTTTTGAATTCAGTTACTGTCCTCATCTCTACCACCTCCACTGGGAGACTATTCCACGGATCCACTACTCTTTCCGTAAAGACATATTTCCGCATATCACTCCTGAATCTATCTCCCTTCACCCTCATTCCATGTCCCCTCGTAGCAGAACTTGCTTTCAATTGAAAGAGGCTCTCTCCCTGAACATTTATGCCACAGAGGTATTTAAACATCTCAATCATATCACCTCTATCCCGCCTTTCCTCTAAGGTGTACATATTAAGATCCTTCAGTCTGTCCTCATATGCTTTATAATGAAGCCCACTAATCATTTTAGTAGCCACCCTCTGCACCGACTCTATCCTGTTCACATCCTTTTGAAGGTGTGGTCTCCAAAATTGCACACTATACTCCAAATGAGGTCGCACCAAAGACTTATACAGAGGCATTATCACCTCCTTTTTTCTGCTAGCCATTCCTCTCCGTATGCACCCAAGCATCCTTCTAGCTTTTGCTGTCACCTTTTCTACCTGTTTAGCTACTTTAAGATCATCAGACACAACCATGCCTAGGTCCCGCTCTTCTTTAGTGGACAAAAGTACTTCACCCCCTATACTATATTGCTCCCTTGGATTGCTGCAGCCCAAATGCATGACCTTACATTTTTTAACATTAAATCCCAGCTGCCAAATTCTAGACCATTCTTCAAGCTTAGCTAGATCCCTCCTCATGTTATCTACCCCTTCCTGGGTGTCTACTCTATTGCAAATTTTGGTATCATCCGCAAAGAGGCAAGCCTTACCTGAAAGCCCTTCTGCTATATCACTAACAAAGATGTTAAAAAGAATCGGACCAAGGACAGATCCCTGGGGCACACCACTGATAACATCCTTCTCCTCAGAGTGAGCTTCATTTACTTGTACTCTTTGTCGCCTCCCACCCAACCAATTTCTAACCCAAGCAGTAACTTTAGGGTCCATCCCTAGGGTGCTCAGTTTGTTTATAAGTCGCCTGTGAGGAACAGTGTCAAAGGCTTTACTGAAATCTAAATACACCACATCTAGGGCTCTCCTTTGGTCCAACTCCCTGGTCACCCAGTCAAAGAAATCAATCAGATTTGTCTGACAAGACCTGCCTCTGGTGAATCCATGCTGTCTTGGATCCTGTAATCCGCTGGACTCCAGAAACCTCACTATTTTCTCTTTCAGCAGAGTTTCCAATAATTTACTCACCACCGAAGTTAAACTAACCGGCCTGTAGTTTTCGAGATCATTAGAGAAAGACATCATACTTGGCAAGATAGAAGGTCAACGCAAAAGAGGAAAGCCAGCAATGAGATGGATCGATACAATAACAGCAGCTACAGGTACCAGTCTGTCAACAATGAGCCGCCTGACTGAAGACCGAACACAATTTAGGGTAGCTATCCAGAGGGTCGCCATGAGTCGACTCCGACTCGACGGCACTTAACAACAACAACAGTTTTCAACCACATCCTTACTTCCGCTTTTGTGTAAAGGCACCACATGAGGCTCTCTCCAGTCCTTTGGCACCACTCCCGACTCCAACGAGGCATTGAAAAGGTCAGTCAGTGGAGCTGCTAGAACTTCCCCAAGTTCCCTCAGTATTCTCAGGTGTATCCCATCCGGTCCCATCGCTTTGTCTACTTTAAGTTGAGATAGTTTCTCACGAACACAGTCTTTTGAAAATTGTTCAAGATGTCCTTTGCTTCTGTTCCTATTTGTGGGTGTTTTCTGAGGTCCTGCTCCTGGTTCTTCATCTGTGAACACAGAACAAAAATATTTGTTAAGCAATTCTGCTTTATCCTTATCAGCTTCTACATATTCCTCCCCTGCACCCTTGAGTCTGACAATACCACTCTTGCCCTTCCTCTTTCTCACTAATATATCTGAAAAATGTCTTATCCCCCCATTGTATTGCATTGTCTATTTCCTCCTCCTTTTGAATCTTTGCCTTCTTGACTACTTTGCTAGCTTCTCTAAGTTTTTCCAAATACAGATGCCTGTCTTCCTCTCTCTGTGATCTCTTGTATTTCATTAAGGCCTCCCTCTTTTTCTTCACTTTTTCAGTTACTTCTTTCGAAAACCAAAGCGGTCTCCTTTTCCTTTTACCTTTATTTACCATTTTAACAAAAAGGTTGGTTGCCCTTAAAATATCCCCTTTCAGTTTTTCCCACTGTTTTTCTACATCCCTCAGCTGTTCCCATCCAACTAACGACTCCCTGAGGTATTGGCCCATCTTCGCAAAGTTAGTCTTCCTAAAGTCAAAGATCCTCTCCTTTGAATGGATTCTAACAGCCCTGGTCCTAATACTGAACCACACCATCTGGTGATCACTGGATGCAAAATGATCTCCCACTACAACATCAGAAACACTTTCACCATTGGTAAGCACCAAGTCCAGTATGGCCCCTTCACGTGTGGGGTCTGTTACCAATTGCTTGAATAGTTCTCCCTGTAGAGAATCCAGGATATCCTTACTTCTAGATGATACTGCAGCAGGAATGTGCCAATCAACATCTGGCATATTGAAATCTCCTATCAGTAGCACTTCCCCTTTCCTAGCAATGCTGCGCATGTCTTCAATTAACTCTGTCCACCTCTTCCTCTTGTGAGGGAGGTCTGTATATCACACCAATGTAAATAGATTTCTCTTTCCCTCTTTCTAGTTTAACCCACAATGCCTCCCCTCTCCCTTTTCAGCTCTGCAATTCCAAAGCTTTAATAGTAGTTTTTACATATAGTGCCACTCCTCCTCCCCTACTTCCTACCCTGTCCTTTCTGAATAAAGTATAGCCAGGTATAGTTACATCCCAATCATGGTTTTCTGTGAACCATGTTTCTGTAACTGCCACTAAATCCAAGTCAGCCACTCCCACCAAAGCTTCAACATCAGGGATCTTATTTCCCATGCTACTGGCATTTATACACACTGCTTTCCATATGTTACCCCTGTTACCCATTTCCATAAAGTTATTTAATGTATCACCTACCTGGGGGCTTTCACTTACCTGGAGGCTTTCTTCACCCATCCCCAATGAATCTAGTTTAAAGCCCTCTTCAGTAGATTAGTCAGTCTACTACTGAAGATGCTTTGACCTTTCTTGGACAGATGGATGCCATCTCTGCTCTGCAACCCTTGGAACAGCATCCCATGGTCTAGGAAACCAAAACGCTCTCGATGACACCATCCACGCAGCCATGCATTCATCTCCAGGATGTGAGCCTCTCTGCCTTAGCCTTTACCCTCAACAGGGAGGATTGAAGAGAACACCACCTGTGCACCTAACTGCTTCACCCTCTGTCCCAGAGCCATGAAGTCACTTTTGATATGTTCCGAGGTATACCTGGCAGTATCATTTGTTCCAACATGGATTAGCAACATTGGGTAATAGTCAGTGGGCTTGATGAGTCTCGGCAAACTCTCCATAACATCTTGGATTTTGGCACCAGGCAGACAGCATACCTCTCTGGACATCAAGTCTGGTCGGCAGATGGACGCCTCAGTACCCCTCAGAAGAGAATCTCCAACCACCACTACCCTTCGTTTCCTTGTGGTCACTGATTCTGCAACTTTGGGGTACTTGAGCTCTGGTTCTTTCCTTTCCAGGGATGCTTTCACCTCCTCCACTTCCAGGGCTGCATAATGGTTCTTCAGTTCAAGGGCTGGAGAAGTTGGATTGGTGATTTTGCAGGCCCTGGTGACTTGTGTCCAACCATCGACATTCTGTTGGCACCCATCTTCTCCTCTGCTGGAGAGCTTGGTTGCTGCAAGAAGCATCTCATCAATGTACTTCTCACTGTCTTGAATGCTCCTCAGCCTCGCCACCTCCTCTCTGAGTTCCTCCACTTGTTTCCTCAGAGCTTCAGCATGCAGGCACCCTGCACATGGAACCGGTCCTTCAACTGGCATTAGGACCTCTGTCTGGACTGAGGCAGAAGCTGTAACGGGGGCAACAGCTTTAGCGATCCGATTTTTCCAAGCCAGTGTTCTGTTCGTGGAGCTTAGGTATTGTTGGTTGATCTGGAGAGCTCCTGTAGGAGAGCCTGAACAGGGCAGGGCACTGGAGCCTTTTAACTTGGAGATAACTATTTTACAGGGAACATTTAATTCATTTATGAGGAACCAAATTAAAGGCTTTGCTGAAATCTAGGTAGATCACATCCATCGCATGCCCTTGATCTAGTTCTCTGGTCACCCAGTCAAAGAACTTAATCAGATTTGTTTGGCAAGATCGTCCTTTGGTAAAACCATGTTGTATTGAGCCATGCAATCTGTTGGTTTTGAGAAAATCCATTATTTGTTCTTTCAGGAGTGCCTCCATTACCTTTCCCGCCACCGAGGTAAGGCTTACTGGCCTGTAGTTTGTCACCTCTTCCCTATTTTATTTATTACAATTTCTTATATACCGCACTATTCGGTATCAGCGCGGTTTACATTACAACACAATGACCATAACAACAATCTGTTTGGTTTTACATAGAACAGGAGTACAACTTGGATAACAGGGGTGAACTATATACATGAGATATTTACATGGAACAAGACTGGGGTAACAATAACATAATGAACGTAAGGGTCATTATGTTATTGTTACCACTTTTGTGAAGAGGTACTACATCAGCCCTTCTCCAGTCTTGTGGAACTTCTCCCATCTCCAAGGATCTATTAAAAACATCCTTTAACAGCCCTGCAAGAACCTCTTTGAGCTCTTTCGGTATCCTGGGATGTATCCCACCCGGTCCCATGGCCTTGTCCACCTTCAGTTTTGCAAGTTGTTCTAACACAACATCTTCTGTGAATGGTGTTGTATCTACTCCATTCTCATTTGTATATTTGTCAATCACAGGTGGTCTGTCTCCAGGATTTTCTTTAGTACAAACAGAGCAGAAATATTTGTTTATCATGTTCGCTTTTTCAATATCACTTTCCACAAATCCGTTCTCATTGAGTCCTGCAATTCTACCTCTGATTTTCCTCTTCTCCCAAATATATCTGAAAAAGGTTTTGTCACCACAATTCACATCTTTTGCCATCTTTTCTTCTGCCTTTGATTTTGCTATCCTTATTTCTCTTTTTGTCTCAGATGTCTGAGGGGGCTACCAAGCTATGCTCTGCCCATGAGAACGCTTGTGCCCATGTGGAATGCGCACACAAACTCTCTGGAACTGGCCAGCTCCACCACAGGTACGTGAAGGTAATTGCCTCCTTGGATCCAGCACTCCAAAGTAGACTTGGCAGCCACATCACCTTTACACAGTCCCGCAAACAGCACAAATAGATGGCCTGACTAATAGAGCTAGTAACCTTCAAGTACCAGAGAAGCTCTCTCTAAACATCCACCAGACGAAGGTCCTTGTCCTTCCCTTGGCACTACTCCTTAGAAAAGAAGAGCAAACAGATTACCAGATTCACATGGAAGGCAGATACCACCTTGGGCAGGAAAGAAGGAACAGGCTTAATGCACATGGCCTTCTCCAAGAATGATAAGCAGGGATCCCTGCATGACAAGGCTTGCAGGACGGACATATATCTTGCTGAATAGATTGTGACCAGAAAGACAGACAGTCTTGAGGGTCAGACCTTTAAGTGTAGCATGCTTCAAGGGCTTCGACATCAAGGCCCAGAGTACCAGGCAGAGATCCCATGGAGGAATAATGGAATGCAGAAGGGACACAGATGTCGTAGCCCCTGGAGAAACCAGGAAACAGCAGGATGCCAGGCAACGGACTGCCCCGCCACAGACCTCCTGAAGCAGGAAAGGGCCGCCCCCTGAACTTTCATGGAACTAAGAGAAAGAACTTTGTCCAGACCCTCCTGAAGAAAAGCAAGCAAAGATGGTATCAGGCCTAGCCTGATGCTGATGGCACCAATGCACAGGGCAAGCTGGTAGATCCTCTCCTAGCCTTGAGAGGTGTGGAAACCACAGCGGTAGAGTAGCCCTTATGTGCTAAGTGGTGCCTCTCAAGAGTCATAAGCGAGAAGCAAGCCGAGTTGTCTTGAAGAACTGGTCCTTGATGTAACAGCCCCCGGATTGAGAGCAGTCGCAGAGGAGGGTTTTGCAGAAGCCTTCTCATGTCCCCGAACCACAGCCGCCATGGCCGATCTGGCGCTACCAGGATCACCCAGCCTAGATGCCAGCCTATGCATCGAAACACATGACCTACTTGTGGCCATGGAGAAAACATACAGCAGGCCGCACTTCGGCCACAGCCGAACTACGGTGTCAATGCCCTCTGAGACTGTTTCTCTGTGGTGACCGAAGAAGCACTATGCTTTGGCACTAGACCGCGTCACTATCAAATCCATCTCAGGATGACCCCAGTGGCGCAGCAATTCCCGCTCCCTGGTATAGAGAGTGACGACTGAAGAAATCCACCGTCATTGTGTCGACTCTGGCAAAGTGTTGCACCAACAGAGCTAGTAGATTCCTTTCCACTCAGGAGAACAGGAGAGTCATCAACAAGGCCACTCAGACACTCTTCGTGTCCCCTTGCCAACTGATGTACGCCACTGCCATGGCATTGTTCGAGTAGACTTGAACTGCTTTACCCTTGACCAGAGTCTGGAAGTACAAAAGGGCCAACTGAATGGCCTTTGCCTCAAGGTTGATGGGCCATGCCAACTTGTGGCTGTTCCAGCTACCCTGAGCTGTTCGGTTCTCACAATGAACTCCCCAGCCAAACAGACTGGCATTCATCGACTGGAGAAGTCACGAGTGATTTCCAATGGCATACCCTTCCTCAGGTGCCGCGGTTGCTGTCACCACCGCAGGCTTGTCACCACCTCTGACTGGAGGGGCAGCCTGACCTTCAACTCCTGAGAGGTGGAAGACCACTGAGAAAGCAAGGACCTCTTAAGTGGCCTCATATGAACTCACGCACAAGGCACCATGTCGATCGCGCCACCATCAAGCAGAGAAGCTCTAGATAATCCCAAACTCTGGGAGCCTGCTGAAGCCAGAAGGCTGCCAATTGGGCCAACAATCTGTTTATGCTCTCTTCAGGCAGGAAGACTCTGCTTACCTGAGTAACATGCTCCCAAGAAGTCCAGTGATTGGGAAGGTACCAAATGGCTCTTTCCATGATTTATCACCCAATCAAGACTTCTAGGAACTGCACCACCCAGGCTGAAACCAGACACGCTTTGGACTGTGACTTGGACCGAATGAGTTAGTCATACAGATACAAGTGTACCCTAGTGCCATAGTGCAGCGGACACCACCACCACCATTACTTACAAGAATGTCCTTGGGGTGGTGAAGAGGCCAAATGGGAGAGTGGCGAACTGAAAATAAGAGCCAAGGACTGTGAAATGAAAAAAAGCACTGCTGGATCCTCTTGGATAGGAATATGGAAGTAAGCCTCGGCTAAGTCCATAGACACGAGGAACTCTCTGCAGTGTACCACCCAAATCACTGACTGAGGGGTCTCCATATGGAAGTGAAGTGTGAGCAAATGAGCGCTGATTCCCTTAAGGTTGAGGATTGGCAGAAGGAACAGTCTTTCTTTGGCACCCCAAAGCCTGGCCCTGGTTGGCTGAAGTAACTGGGACCACTGCCTGTAGATACAGAAGTCTGTTCAGGGTGTACCGAACTGTGGCCCTCTTAGCTGTAGAACCACAAGGAGAGACGACGAAGGTGTCCAGAATAGGGTTTCTGCATTTTAAAACATAGTCATGCTGAATGGTGTCTAGCACCCGGCAATCTCAGTGGTGTCTAGCACCCGGCAATCTCAGTGGTGTCTAGCACCCGGCAATTCTCAGTCAAATTTACAGTATCACAATCAACTCACCATGTAGATACCCAAACCTATGAAGTGAATTGTGTTTTCTATTCAACTTCTTTGATTATGACTCCATGTAATAAGTTTTGTAAATAGTTTACCCCTGTTATCCAAGTTTCTGTCGCCTGTTATATGTAAACTCATACATGTTAACTGTAATGAGCATTTTGTTCCATGTAAACCGCGCTGATGCTGAATAGTGCGGTATATAAGAGACTGTAAATAAATAAATAAATAAAATCCTTGGTGAACTGGGCCCACTCCTGGAAGATAAGGTTAAGCCTGCCGCCCACTTGGCGTGTCTGAGAATAGGCCCCCAAGCCATCATTGTGCCTGATGGGAGGAGGTTCCTCTAGAGGTGTTGGAGTCCTGGGATCTGCGCAGTCCACGAAAGAGCTGAGTCTAAGACCAGAACCCAGAAGAGGAGGAGGAGGGCGACTTTCCATGGCAGCATCTACGGAAGTCCCGGGAGCTATGAGAGAATAGCACATGCAAGAAATATGGGCACATGCATTAGAGAAAGATATGCCCATATGCCTCCCAGGCCCTTTTGGCCTATCCTTCAGGAGGTGAAGAGGTTTCTACTCACCCAAGTCTGCCCCAATCAAGAGCTCTCCTCTGAAGGGGAGCTGAGTCAATTGGGATTTGGAGGACAAATCCCCCACCCAATGGTGAAGCCATATCCAACATTATGCCACAGTTGACAGAGCAATGTCTTTAGCCCCCAAGTGGACAAAATCATACATAGTGTCTGACAAGGTGGCTGTAGCTGACTCCAAGACGGGCGTAATATCCTCTGGCGTAAGGGACTGAATCCATTGGAGTAGAGCTTGAGTCATCAAAACCATACACTCCACCAACTGAAGGATAACAGCAGAGGCTGCAAACTGATTCTTCAAAATAGCATCCACCTTACAAAACAGGGTGTCTTTCAGGACCGTTCCGCCCCCACCGGAATGGTAGTCCACTCTGTAACCGCTGTAACTGTGCATCCACACTCAATGTGTTAAACCACTCAACGTGTTGATCCTACGGCAGGGCCTAAAGCCTTCTGCAAATTTTTAGCCCTTTCACCGGGGAGATGGGCAAGTTCCACTAAGCGTATCATGCTCTTGATAACCTCTGGAAAAGGAAAAGCCATCTTGGACTTCCAAACCCCCTGCAAGAGGGGGTGGATCTGCTGCCCTTTTTTAGCAGCTGGAGGATCAGCCAAATTTAGGGCAGATGACACATGAGCAATCAGGGCCGCCAATTCATCCTCAGCAGGTGAATAACACTGGACGTCGTGATCTTCAGACTGAAAAGACAATTCATCCTCCAAATCAGAATCAGCACCCGACACCTTAGGACTGAACTCCGACCTGAACCTCCAGACTCCAACCGTCGCCAAGAGCACTCAGAAGGCGGAGACTGAGCCGGGCTCCGAGCAGGTCAAGAGAGATCGAGAGGACCTGGAGGCTCCAGAGTCGGCATTGCCACGCCAGAAAGACCAAGCTTACTGCAGAAAGGAGAGGGCAACCGGAACCTGGGATCTCACCACTAGCCAGATGACCCCTACCACAGAGGGAAGCAGCAGATGACTCCTCTTTCTGGAAAGGGGAGCATCCAGAGGAGGGAGTGTTGAGACGGGAGGCCTGATGAGCATCTTTCTTCAGGGCAACATCCGCTGCCAATGGCAGCAAAAATAAGGCCAGAGCATTCACATCTCCCTGTTGCAAGGGTGCATTTGAAGCCTCCAGGCAAGCCAAGTAGATAACAGAATCCAGCAACGAGACACTCCACTTTCTACATAAGAACATAAGATATGCCATACTGGGTCAGACCAAGGTCCATCAAGCCCAGTATTCTGTTTCCAACAGTGGCCAATCTAGGTCATATGTACCCAGCAGTTTCCCCAAGGGACACAGGTTCCACAATGCTTGTATTGGTTCAAGCATTGATATCCTGGGTCCCTTCTTAATAATGGTTTATGGACCTTTCCTCCAGGAACTTGTCCAAACCTTTTTTAAAACCCAGCTACACTAACAGCCTTTACTACATCCTCCGGTAACAAATTCCAGAGTTTATTACACGTTGAGTGAAAAAATATTTTCTTTTATTAGTCTTAAATAGTTTACCCTGTAGCTTCATTGCATGTCCCCTAGTCTTTCTATATTCTGATAAGGTAAACAATCGATCTACGTTTACCCGTTCCACTCCGTTCATTAATTTATAGCCTTCTATCATATCTCCCCTCAGCCATCTCTTTTCCAGGTTAAAGAGCCCTAACCTTTTTAGACTTCCTTCATAGGAGCACTGCCTCGCCCCCGGTGTGCCAAGCTGCCCCTGTCGATTGCAACTGGAGGAGGGCGGCGGTAGTGGCAGTATTTTAAAAGCAGCGGCTTTGTGCCACTGCTCTGTTGCCTGCAGCAGGCTATGTGCTTCACTACATTGTGTCAGAGAGGGATCAGAAGCAGCAGGTCATAGGTGCCAACGCACATAGCCTGCCATAGGCAACAAAGCAGAGGCACAAAGCCACCCACCCGGGTCGGCCACCCTAGCTCACCTAGTAGACGGGCCGGCCCTGACCCCAAGCTGACCCCTACTCAAAACCATTTTTGTATGTGCTGTGATCATGTTACGCCCCATTCCCAAAGGGGCATAACATGATCACAGCACATACAAAGATGGTATTTTAAGAATTATATAGTTAAATGGCCTTCTTGCATACAATATCATAGTATTTACTTTTGGAATATTTTTAAACCTTTTCTTATTTCTGAATCGCCATATATCTGACTATTGCACATTTTTGTGCTGTTAGCATATGCAATTCACTTCCTTTTTTGACCGTGCATTGTCCGAGTCATCTTTCTGAAGCTGGATAAGCAGAGACTTGGCCACTTTATGTATGTTCACAGAGGCTAAGAACGACATCTGGCAGCATCTAAAGCCAATGGTCTTCTTTTCAGAAATATTGAGTTAAAGAACTGACAAAAGCAAGAGACTGTATGCAAACACATGCCCCAAAGCTCTGTATAGCAAGTAAAATAAACTACACTAGAATCATGACAAAAATGAAATCGTTTTTTTGAAAAAGGCCAGTTGAAGCAGTGATAGCATAAGAAATGAGACTTTAAAATCTTTATGCCCTACAACGGAGGAAAATGAGTTGAACTGCCACTGCAGAAGTGGACTAGGGATGCTTTATAAGGTAAACGTTTCTCTAGAACTCCATGAGACGGCCCATATTAGTGCACTTGTGCAAATGATACACCATGCTTGTCCTCAGAGTAAGTGTGCATTCTCCAGGATCAGCAGGAATCAGTCCTCTCATATGGGTGACGTCACCAAAGGAGTCTGTGCTGAAACACACATGTATGGTGGTCTTCCTGCCCAAAGGAGCCATCTTTAGCTCTGTATTTTGACATAGCTTAATTAAGCCAAAAAAGAAAGAAACTCCATGGGGAGGAGGGAGGGTAGTGAGGACCGATTCCTGCTGATCCTGAAGAACACCTGCTACAGGTGAGTAACTACACTTTCTCTGGGACCAAGCAAGAAGTCAGTCCTCACATATGGGACTCCCTAGCTACAGGCTACTGAAAAAACCTGTAAAAGGCCCAATGGGGCAACCAGAAAAATGAACCGAGAACAAACAGCATGAGCAATTGCTGAGAGATTCTGAGAGTCAGCGTCTAGCCGGGACATCAACATCAGATAGACTCCATGGTAACCTGGATGGCCAGAAGGGCCAGTGAGAAGGAGTTGCTTCAATTCCCAAAGAGATGCCCGAGTACAGCTTGGCCAAAGTTGCTGTCATGCCAGGAATCTCCATCCAGACAGTAATGGGCTGTGAAGGTGTGGACCGAACATCACGTAGCAGCCCTACAGATCTCCTCCCATCGAAGCAGCCATAGCTCAGACATTGTGAGCCGTGACATGACGTTCCAACTTCAGCTCTGCCTGAGTGTAAGCAAAGGAGATGCAGTCCACCACCCAAATGGACAGGGTGCGTTTCGACACTGCCACCCCTAGCTTATTGGGATCAAAAGAGATAAAGAGCTGGGAGAAACAGCAATGGGCTTTCGTCCTCTCCAGATAGAAAGCCAGTGCTCTCTTAAGTCCAAGGTGTGCAATGAGACCTCAGTTCTGTTGGCATGAGGTCTTATTTATTTATTTTATTTATTTATTTACATTCTCTTATATACCGCGCTATTCTGCATCAGTGCGGTTTACATTGAACAAACTGAAATTACATTGAACAGGGCATTATAACTTGGAGATAACTATTTTACAGGGAACATGGGCTATGGAGGATTAAGTGGCTTGCCCAAGACCACAAGGAGCAAAGTCTTGGGAAAAAGGTGGGTAATACCACTGATTGATTGAGATGAAAAGCAGAAAACTACCTTAGGTAGGAATTTTGGGTCAGTTCGAGAACCACCTTCTTCTTATGAAACCTGGTGTACAGCAGATGCGCCACCAGCGCTTGCAATTTGCTGAATCTGCGCGCAGAAGTAAGTGCCACCAGAAAAATGACCTTACAGGTAAGGAATTTTGAACGGGCAGGAGTTAAGTGACTCAAAGGGGGGTGCGAGGAGCTGTCTGAGCACCACATTGAGGTCCCATTGGGGTTTAAGTGGGGTGGGGGGAAGAGGAGAGATAGTAGGAAACCCGCATAAAGCAACTCACTAAGGGTGAGCAGAGAGCGGTTGATCAGCTATGGGCTGATAAGCGGCTACAGTACTGAGATGCTTTCTGACTGAGTTGGACTTCAGACCAGAGTCTGACAAGTGCAGAAGATATAACAAAACTGACTCCACACAGCAGGAGAAAGGGTCCAGAGACTTGTTTGCACACCATATGGAGAACCTGAGTCACTTGAAGGTGTAAGCACATCTCGTTGTGTCCTTACATGATGCGAGGAGGATGTTCTCCAAGTCCTGTGGTAAGCGGAGCTCTGTATGTACTACCCACTCAGCATCCAAGCCATTAGCGCTAAGGACGACAGGCTGGGATGAATCAGAGTCCCATCATCCTGCAAGATCAGTTCCGGGGCACAGCCCAGTCTGAGCGGTTGCCATTGAGAATCTGAACAGGAGTGGAAACCAGGGTTGCCTGGGCCAGTGCAGAGCAATGTGGATCATGGTAGTGCTGTCCACCTGCAACTTGAAAAGGGTCTTGGCCACCAAAGCAGTTGGTGGACAGGCATAGAGAAGACCCTTGCTCCAGTCCAGGAGAAAAGCATCAGGAGCCAAGCGATTCTTGCATAGCACTTTGGAGCAAAACAGCAGGAGCTGGATGTTGCGGGGCGTGCAAAGAGGTCTATGGATGGCATGCCCCACATCTGGAAGATGTGGTTGGCAACCTGCCTGTTCAGAGTTCACTTGTGTGGCTGAAGGACATTGCTGAGGCGATCTGCCAGGATGTTAAGCTCCCCATGCAGGTATACTGCTCTGAGTAGCATACCGTGCGAGACTGCAAACTTCTAGAGGCAGACTGCCTCCCAGCAGAGAAGGTATGAACCTGTGCCACCCTATTTGTTGAGGTAAAACATGGCCACCTGGTTGTCTGTCTGTATGAGGATGAACTGGTGGGAGAACTGTTGCTGAAACACTCAAGAGGACATTGGTAATGGCCCGAAGCTCCAGGAAGTTGATCTGATGGCGGTTTTCCCCTACAGTCCAGAGGCCGTGTGGACAGGCCATTCAGATGTGCCCCCCAGCCAAATTTGGAAACCGGTCGTTGGGACTTGCTGGTGCGGTGGGGCCTGGAAGGGATGCCCCACAAACAGGTGAGCAGGGTGCTGCCACTAGGACAGGGACTGAGGGGTGGAGTCACTGTGACCCTGTCCCAAAGACATCTCGTCACCTCATGCCACTGTGTGCAGACAGTCCACTGCGCCTGATATATCTGAAGTTGGGCTGACGGGGTAACATGGACTGTAGAGGCCATGTGGCCCAAGAGGCACAACATCTGCCAAGCTGTGACAACAAGGCAACGCTGGACATCCCTTGCCAAGGTGACTAGGCGTTAGGCCCTGTCCGCCGGAAGGAAAGCTCAAGCCAGTGTGGTGTCGAGGAGAGCCCCAATGAACTCGAGGCGTTAAAATGGTTGAAGGTGGGACTTTGGGTAGCTGATGACAAAGCTCAGCTGTTCTAGTACCTGAATGGTGCACTGCATGGACTGCCGGACCTCATCTAGTGTCCCGCCCCTGACCAACCAGGTAGGGGAAGACAAAGATTCACAGGATCCGGAGGAAGGTGGCAATGATTGCCAGACATTTGATGAAGAACCTTGGGTGGAGGAGGCAAGGCTGAAGAGTATAACCCTGTATTGATAGTGTTGTCTGCTGAGCAAAAAGTGGAAGTACTGATGGTGTAGGGAGTGGATGAGAATGTGCACGTAGGCATCTTTGAGATCCAAGAAGCACAGCCAATCTTCCCGTTGAAGGTAGGGCAGCAACATTCCAAGAGATATCATCTCAAACCTTTCCTTCACTAGGAAGTGATTGAGATTGTGGACATCCAGGATGGATTGGAACACGCCTGTTTTCTTAGGAACTAGGAAGTAGTGGGAGTAGAAACCCTGTTCTGTTTGGGATGGTGGAACAAGTTCCACCGCCCATTCTGCCAGAAGGGCCTGGACTTCCAGTTGGAGTAGTTTGTGTTGGTGATGCTCGAGAACGTACTTCCCTGAAAAGAAAGTAGGGGAGATCTGAGTGATGCAAAGCAGGTGGTCCGCAATGCCCAGGTGTCGGCTGTTATGCTGGGCCACCTGTGGGAAAAGTGTATCAGCTGCCGCCCCCTCCACCTGTGATAGAACGGAGGCTGGGAGGGGAAGTCAGGCCAAGGTACAAAGCCAGGAGTCAAAAAACCCCAACTGGCTGGGGCTGCGGTGCTGGTTGAGGCTTTGGGGCTTTCGGCTTATGCTGCTGCCTCTGGTTTTGACCCTTAGCCTGTTGCCCCTGTTGGGACGGCTGGTACGAATAATACGGGGTGTAAGTATCATAGGCCTTTTTCTTTTTAGGGTAAAAGGACTTCTTCCCTGAAGCCCTTCTCATAGAAGGATGAGCGGCCTTTGTCGCGAGCCTATTCATGGTAAGTTGCTCCGTTTCCAACTCTATGGCCTTCTCCACCATGCGTTTAATGAAGAGATTCTCTCCCCAGCATGGGACATTGGCCAACTTGTCCTGAACCCACTGTTCTAAGTCCTAAGACTGTAGTCATGCCAGGAGGCAGGCACAGATGCCCACAGCAGCCACGCTGGCTACAGACTCGAATCAGTCGTAGGTTGCCTAGGTGATGTACTTGGAGCACTCCTTTGTTTTGCTCACAAGGCTCCGGAAGCACTCAAGGTGCTCTCCTGACAGACCAGCCAGGAATCTGGCAAGATCCCCCGCCAGGTCACACAGGTACATGTATAATTGGTATGCTTGGATCCGAGACACCAGCATCGAGCCCTCGTAGCACTTCAAAACCAAAGCAATCCATGGTGTGTGCCTTCCTACCCGGGGGCACAGAAGAGTGTGTCTTGGAACTTTCAATCTGGTGCATGGCCAATTCCACCACCATGGAGTTGTGAGGGAGTTGTGCTTTTTCAAACCCAGTGCTCTTGTACACTCGATACATGGAATCGAGGCATCGGCTGACTCTTGGCATCATGAAAGGTGCTCTATATGCTGGGAAAATGGATGGAAATGAGGGGAAAAAAAAGAGGAAACTGACTATTTATTTCTCTTCTATCATGAAATTCAAAGTGACATGATGATCTTATCCTGACCTGCACAGCTTCTGTTTCCATTGTTTTCTTTAGTAACTGTATATCAGGCGCAGAGAAGCCATTCCAGTATCAGGTGGATTGGAACCATAATGGCCTCTTTAGGGCGAGTCAGGTACTGAAGGATTTCCAACTCCTCCACCCGAGGCTCCTCCTCCGCTTCAAGAGTGAAGGGCAAGCCTTCCCCATGTCCTGCATAAACTCGAGGAAGAAGAGGTCCTCGGGGGGAGACCACCTCAACTCATACGGGGACAATGCAGTGATGGGCGGCCTCTTAAGATTCCTCTTCAGTTTCCCAATTAGAGTCCGAGTCCAAAAGGAACTCTAAGTACCGCCACGAACGGTGACTGCACCAGTGGCACTTGGGTGGGAGTCCTCAGCTCCCGTTTGTCCGAACCCGATGCACTCGGGGGGAGGGGGCACCCGCTGCATTGAGAGGGACCTCAAACTCTCATGGGAGCCACCCGAAAGAGCATGGACCTCTAGGATGGGCTGCATCTCTGCAAGTGAAGCACCCGCCATGGACGGGGCCGTCACTGGTGCCAAGGAACCAGAGGTCACCAAGTCCCTGGCAGCTTGCTGAGCAACGAACGCAACAATGCTACACTTGAAGGTCTGCATCTTCTCTGCGAAGATAGAGGTTTCCGCTGCCGCTGGAGTCAGCGCCACAGCCTTTGGTGTTAATGCCGACTTCCTTGGCGGGAACTCCTCAATGGTCATAGCCTCAGGAGTCCCACGCCTGTCCTCTGGGGCCTCAGGAGGCAACTCTTCCCAGCTTGAAGGGGCACTCCCAGCTCTCGCCTTCAGAGTCACACTGAGGGCTCTGATGCAGATGCCCACGGGCCTTCATCCTGGGATCAACATCACCCTTCAACGCTAACAAGGTCAAAGTATGGTCCTTCTGGGGATACTGCTTATCAAAGGACAGCAACTGTTTCAATGACCTCCTGGCTCCATATGGGCCTGGCCTCTGTGCGAAGCCTTGGTGGGGGGGCCTTCGAAGGCATCGATGCCGAGGTCGATGCCTGGCACGATGTCAATGCCTCGGAACCAAGCCTCTTTTGTATTATCTGCAAGCAGAAAGCACAGTTCGAGAGCTCATGGTCCGGCCCGAAGCAATGAAGATCTCAGTTGTGGCGGCCCTACTGGTGCACTTCTTGAAGCCACTTGTCAGTTTTGACATGGTAGGGAAGGCAGCCTCCGCTAAGTCAAAGGATTCCAATGTTCTTACCAACCAGGGGGGGTGCAAGAGGAAAATCCCATATACCGAAAAGGAAAAAGGTAAAAAAACCCAAAGAAGAACGTGGTGCTGAGACATTGATGTTCCCGGAGACGAAAGGAAGATGCTAAACATTATATGATTACGAAAAATTAGCAAAAAACTAGCAAATAAAAAAAAAGGTCAACTAAATTCCAGGACACAGATGATGCCTGGAGAACTCCACGATAAAAAGAAGACTGAAGTAAAGATGGCTCCTTCGTGTGGGAACACCGGCACGCATATATGGAGCACCTTCCAAAAGCTTCCTATGAAAGCTGGGACTTGTTCCCATGTGGGCTTAGTCGGTGACGTCACCCATATGTGAGGATGACTTCCTGCTTGGTCCCAGAGAAAGCAGATGATCCTAATGTGCTCTTTCATACTGGAAGAATGCAAGGGAAATAGGGACGGGAGACCCCAATGTGCTCTCTCATACTGGGAGAATGGAAGGGAAATGGGTATGGGTGACCCCAATGTGATCTCTGTTCTGGGAGAAGGGAGGTGAGGTGGGGATAGAAGACCCCATGGTGCTCTATATGCTGGGAAAATGGATGGAAATGAGGGAAAAAAGAGGAAACTGACTGTTTATTTCTCTTCTATCATGAAATTCCAAGTGAGATGATGATCATGTCCTGACCTGCACAGCTTCCGTTTCCATTGTTTTCTTTAGTAACTGAATATCTTCAGCAGTTGGCGTTTCTGTTTCCATTGCATAGATGACAGGCAGGTGTAGAGGGGCATAATACATCGGATACTAGAGGAGGGAAATCCAGATAAGGAAGGTTAGTGTGCAAGACGTTCTACAACATCCCACAAAAGCACTTGAGACGACAGACCACTGTATAGACTCCATGCCTCAGCTTCTGTCCTTCCCTCTCTGAAAAGGGAGCATGACTGCATCATCCCAGGCCTCCCTTCGTGTAGTTACTCACCTATAACAGGTGTTTTCCAGGGACAGCAGGAATCAGTTTTCACATATGGGTGATGTTGGCACCGACGGAGCCCTCATGGAAGCATCCACCCAGCTTTCAAAGAAAGCCTTTGGGAGATGCCACCATGCATGCGCAGTCCCCTTCCCACCCAATGGTGCCATCTTGCTCAGTCAGATGACATAGCTAAAAGATGGCAAAAAAGTAAAGACTGCAAAGAAGCAACTCCAAGGGGAGGAGGGAGGGTTGTAAGGACTGATTCCTGCTTTCCACGGAAAATACCTGTTACAGGTGAGTAACTACGCTTTCTCCAGGAAAAAGCAGAAAGTCAGTCCTCACATATGGGACTCCCTAGCTACAGGCTACCGAAAGCCCATGGAGAAAAATCACGGTTACCCTCAGGGGAAGCCACGAGCAGCAGCAATTCAGCCTGCAGAAGCAGACTGCAGTAGGATCCGTGTGTCCGATGGGAACCAGCACTCCGGTAGCCTGAACATAGAAGGGCCAGGGTACAGGAGTTGCCTAGACCCCGAAAAGATTATGGAACATAGCCTGGCCGAAGGCACGGTCCCGTCGGGACTTACTCTCCAGGCAGTAATAAGCTGCAAAGGTATGGACGGAAGACCAGGTGGAACACAGGTTTGCCACAGAGGCCGCCATGGCCCTGATACGGTGCGCCATGACTCGGCCATCCAGTGAAAGCCCTGCCTGCTTATAGGCGAAGGTGATACAGTCTGCCACCCAGGCATACAGCGTACGCTTGGTCTGCCATCCAGGCAGACAGCGTACGCTTGGACACCACTTCTCCCAGTCTACTGGGGTCATATGAAATAAAAAGCTGAGAAGCTTTACGCTGGCCCTGGGTAAGTTGAATGTAGAAGGACAGGGCCTTCTTACAGTCCAAGGTATGGAGGACAGTCTCCACCCTACTGGAGTGAGGTCTCGGGAAGAAGGTGGGGAGCACCACCTCCTGGGTGAGGTTAAAAGGCGATACCACCTTCGGAAGGAATTTGGAGTGTGTGCGGAGCACAACCCTGTTCTTGTAGAACCTGGTGTAAGGTGCCTTCGCCACCAAGGCCTGGAGCTCGCTAACCCGGTGAGTGGAGGTGAGCACAACCAGGAACACCACCTTCTACGAAAGTTATCGCAGATGGTAGGTAGCCAATGGTTCAAAAGGCGGGTGAGTAAGCTGCACCAGCATGACATGGAGGTCCCACTCGTTGGCTGTGGGGCGTACCGGGGGTTTCGATAAAAGGAGTCCCCTCATGAAACAGGTCAACAACGGCTGGGCCGAGAGCGGTTTGCCATCCACCGGATGGTGATGTGCCACTACGGCACAGAGGTACACTCTGATGGAGTTCGATTTGAGTCCAGAGCGTGAGAGATGAAGAAGGTACTGGCAGCACCAGCTGCACTGGACAGTTAATCACGTGCTCTGTGCACCAGACTGAAAACCTGCATCACTTGAAGGCGTATGCTTTCCTGGAGGAAGACCTCTGCTGGTTGCTCTCACCCTGCGACCAACTGCCCTGGGTGCAGAGGTCCTCGTAGTGAGCTCCCCATCCCAGCAGAAAGGCATCTGTTGTGAAAAGCTTAATGGGGCGCGGAGTCTGGAAGGGCATCCCTACCTCGAGGTACTGGGGATTTTGCCACCAGGTCAGGGATTATGCCAACCGGCAGGTCACTACAACTCTGTTATGGAGACAGCCTATGGCCTGCATCCATTGGTCCCAAAGGCACCTACCTCTGTGCAGCCCTCATGTAGAGGCAGGCATCTGGGGTGACATGGACTATGGAGGCCTTGTGTCCGAGTAGGTGCAGCAGAAGCCGAGCGGACACTGAGGGACAACATTGTATGTCCACGGCCAGAGCCTGAGCTGGGCGGCTTGGTCCCCTAGCAGGAAGGCCTTTGCCTGGAGAGTGTCCAGTCTTGCCCCCATGAACTCCAGAAACTGTCACAAACCCCAGACTTTGCAGGACCTGGATGGTACGTGTGGTTGCCTGCTGCACTTCTGAGGCCGTGCCTCCCTTTATGAGCCAAATACCCCTTGAAGGTGGAGGAAGGTGGCCACGACTGCCAGGCACTTGGTGAAAAACCTTGGAGCGGAAGCCAAGCTGAAGGGCAGCACCCTGTACTGGTAATGGATGCCCCCACTATGAACCTCAGGTGCTGCCTGTGGTTGGGGTGAATGAGGATGTGTGTGTAGGCATCCTTCAGATCCAAGAACATAGCCAATCTCCCTGCTGGAGGTAAGGCAGCAATGTTCCAAGGGAGAACATCTTGAACTTCTCCCTCACCAGGAATCTGTTTAGATTGCGCAGGTCGAGGATGGGCCTTAGGCCCCCTGTTCTTTTTGGTATGAGGAAGTACCTGGAGTAGAACCCTTTGCCCCTGAAAAGGAGGGGAACTGGTTCTACCATTCTGTCCTCGAGAAGACCTGCCAGTTCCTTCAGTAGAAGGTCCCGGTGAAGGGGAGACCTGAGCGGCTCTCCCAGAAAGAAAGGGGAAGATGTCTGGGCCAGGTGGAGGAGGTAGCCCTCCTTGACCACTTGGAGTGCCCAAAAATCGATAGTTATGGCTGGCCACCTTTGGGCAAAGTGAATGAGACATCCCCCTGTGGAATGCTGACCTCCTTGGGGTGGAGAGGCTATGCTGAAGGAGTCAAAAGCTCCCCCCTGGCTGGGCCAGGGCCGACGCCTGGGGCTTGGGAGCCTTCTGCTTACGAGGGCCAAACCCATGTCCCTTGGCCTGATGACCCTGCTGGGGAGCTGGGGAGGCCTGGAAAGGTGGGTAATTTCTGTAAGCAGCCCCTTTCCTCGGGTAGAAGGGCTTTTTACCCGAGCCCTTCTGTCAGGGAGGGGCAGCGGTCTTTTTAGAAAGCCTGGTCCTCATCATGAACTCAGTCTCCAGCTTGGCGGCTTGACGGTCATGTATTTGCCAAAGAGGTTCTCTCCTTGGCATAGGACATTGACCAATTTGTCCTGAACCCATTGCTCGAGATCAGATGACTGAAGCCAAGCCTGGCATCTGGCACCGATGTCCACTGCTGCTATTTGAGTGGCCGACTCAAAGCCGTCATAGGCTGCCCGAGACATAAACTTGGAGCACTCACGGACAGCTTTGGACAATTTCTTGAATTGCTGCAGGGGATCCTCAGAAAGACCAGCTGAGAACCCGGTGAGTTCCTTCGCCAGGTCTTTCAGGTACATGCCCATGTACAGCTGATATGTCTGGATCTGGCCAATGAGCATTGAGCCCTGGTAGCACTTTCTGCCAAGGGCGTCCAGGGTGCGTGCCTCCCTGCTGGAGGGCACCGAGGCATATGTCTTCTGACTTCAGCCGACGGATAGCCGACTCCACCACCATGGAGTTGTGCGGCAGCTGTAACTTCTGGAAGCCCAGGTCACTTGCTCACCACCAGCACTGATGCCGGTGTCTCCCATATACAGAGCATTAGCCGTTCCAGGATGGGAGGGATGGGCACCGTAAGAGATTCCCTCGGAGGGGCCTTGTATTGGAGGATTTCTAGCTCATCCGAGGGTCCTCCTCTGATTCCATTGGGAACACTAGGGCCTTGGACATGTCCCTGATGAAGTCGAGGAACACCATGTCCTTGGGTGGGGATAGACGCCGGGTCTTCAAGTGAGGGGAGTTGAAGGGGACATTGCGGTGGCGATGGGTATCCGGTGACGACTCATCCTCCGTTTCCCACTCAGAATAGTCCGCCAAGGGCTCGAGGGAAGGGTGGCTTGCGGGCTCCAAGGCTGATCCCTGCCCGTGGCCCTTGGAGGCCCCGTGGTCGGTGTTGAGCGCACTGGCTGGGGAAGATCATGGCCCCGTGAAACGCGAGCCAAATTGAGAACTCGGCCGAGGATTGACTCGAGACCGAAAGACCTCAAGGATCGGCTCGACCTCCAGTGGTACCGGACAACGCCTGCTGCTGGTCCATGAAGGCAGACAAGCTGCGCTCCAAGGCTGCCATTCTGGACTCCAGGCCAGAAGGCTCTGCAGCCGAGTGGGCACAGAGGGAGTCCTCGATGAGGATGGTGTCAGGCGACTGAGGCCGGCCTGAGGTAAAGTCCTTTTGGGGGACCTTCGCAGGTCGCTCCTTCACTGATCCCTTGGACGAGCATCTAGCACTGTGGGACCTGGTTTGGGACTTACCCGGCCCGTCTGAGCCATCCATGGACGTCACCTTCGAGGTCTTCATCTTCTTCTTGATTTCCCTCGAGGGAGATCCCTTTCGAGGAACCACGGCATCGGTTGGGGTCCTTAAGGCTACCCAGGGATTCCACGGTTTCGGAGGAGGTCTTCGCCTTTGGAGATACCGGGGACTCGGGGGAAAACTTATCGTGCTGCTGCTGGCAGCTCTTGAGAGCCTTGGTGGATATCTTCTTACAGAAGCCACATGCTGTAGGGTCATGATCCGGCCCCAAGCAACGAAGGCAGCAGTCGTGTGTGTTGGTCAGGGATAATATTTTGGCACACCAATTACACTTTTTAAAACCACTGGTAGCCATGGGAGAAAAACGTATCCCAGCGAGGTCCCTGCCAGTTGGAAAAAAAGACGCAAAGGCGCCAAAAAGGGAGAAAAAAACTACAAACCTGAGACTCAATGCCGGGGCAGTGGGCTCAGGTGGCGGGAAGAGAACCGGTGCAAAACCGGAGGAGAGTATGAAACTCAGGTCAAGAAAATCAACTTTTTCCAGGGGAGATCAGACAGACATCTTAAGGGCAATACGGAAAAGAGACTGAGCAAGATGGCACCCTTGGGAGGGAAGGGGACCATGCATGCGTGGTGGCATCTCCCAAAGGCTTTCTTTGAAAGCTGGGGGGGATGCTTCCGCGAGGGTTCCATCGGCACCGACTTCACCCATATATGAGGACTGACTTCTTGCTTGTTCCCAGAGAATGTATTACATCCAATGTTTCAGAAATAAAGATGATGAAGGCTGTTTTGAGCAAAGCTTATTATGATTTGGGCGAACACGAGCAACGATTATATGAGAGAAGTGGGTAAGAGCATTTTCTTGGTTGATTGTGTGTGTGTATGGATATGAGTGAACTGCCCTCATACTCTGAACTACAGCACACAATACCCTCCTCACCCCCCCTCTACCACCCATGCACCTTCCACAAGTACCATCCAGCACTCACTCCTCCCAAGCGTTCAGAACAACACTCGTACAGATGCCTCATAACTATACCAACGTCATCCATCTCCACTACCATCCCCACTGCCCTCCAAATAACAACACAGCTACTCAGATGTGCATTAATCAATGCCAGGTCAGTGAAAAATAAAATTCATGCTATTACTGACCTATTTACTGAATACCAACTAGATATACTAGGAATTACTGAGACACAATCACTCAGATCCCACAAGCCAGCAAGATTCTACTCAAGATTATTCAGTAGAGACTACAATCAGACCTGGAACGAGACCTGCCTGAAGTGCAAGCAGGGTTCAGGAAAGGGCAAGGAATGAGAGACATCATTGCGGATATGAGATGGATCCTTGAAAAGACTAAAGAATACCAAAAGGATATCTACATGCGTTTTATTGACTACAGCAAGGCTTTTGACTGTGTAAACCATGAAAAATTCTGGGCCACATTAAGAGGCATGGGTATACCAGAACACCTGATCGTTCTCTTGCACAACCTTTACATCGATCAAGAAGCAACAGTTTAGCGGAACAAGAAGAAACAGAATGGTTTAAAATCAGCAAAGGTGTACAAAAAGACTGCATACTTTCTCCCTACCTGATTAATTTATAAGCAGAACAAATGAGAGAAGCAGGACATTATGAAGAGAACCGAGGTGTGAAGATTAGTGGAAGACTCGTCAACAACCTTCGCTATGCTGATACCACATTACTGGCAGAAAGTGAAGATGACCTGCTACTCAAGATCAAGGAATAGTCTTAAAATGGGCCTGCACCTTAATGTAAAAAGACAAAGATCCTGACAACTGGCAAAATCAATAAGTTCATCGTTGATGGGGAAAAAATTGAAATAGTGGACAACTTTAACCTACTTGGATTAACTATGAATAAAGAAACGACAAGCAGGGCGCCCTGCCAGGTACAAACCCCCGATCACTCATTCCACCACCCCCAGAGCCCTGACTGGCGACAGTAATAGTGCTGAGGGCTGCGACCCCTCCTCCCCTCTCCTGCATAAAACTGCCACCCATCGCCTGCCTAGATCTGCTTCCCATCGCCTGCATAGATCTGCTTCCCATCGCCTGCAGAGATCTGCTTCCCATCGCCTGCCTAGATCTGCTTCCCATCGCCTGCACAGATCTGCTTCCCAACGCCTGCCTAGATCTGCTTCCCATCGCCTGCACAGATCTGCTTCCCATCGCCTGCACAGATCTGCTTCCCATCGCCTGCCTAGATATGCTCCCAACGCCTGCACAGAACTGCTTCCCATCGCCTGCACAGATCTGCTTCCCATCGCCTGCACAGATCTGCTCCCATCGCCTGCAGAGAACTGCTTCCCATCGCCTGCACAGATCTGCTTCCCAACGCCTGCACAGATCTGCTTCCCAACGCCTGCACAGATCTGCTTCCCAACGCCTGCACAGATCTGCTTCCCAACGCCTGCACAGATCTGCTTCCCATCGCCTGCACAGATCTGCTTCCCATCGCCTGCCTAGATCTGCTCCCATCGCCTGCAGAGATCTGCTTCCCATCGCCTGCCTAGATCTGCTTCCCATCGCCTGCACAGATCTGCTTCCCATCGCCTGCACAGATCTGCTTCCCATCGCCTGCACAGATCTGCTTCCCATCGCCTGCACAGAAAGCACAGTTACTTACCTGTAACAGGTGATCTCTGGGAACAGCAGGAATAAGTCTTCACATATGGGTATCGTTGGTACCGACGGAGCCTGCACGGGAACGCTCCCCAGCGTCCTGAAAAAAAGCTTTTGGGAGCATCCCACAGCGCCTGCGCGCTGCCTTCCCGCATTTCCTAACTGCCTCTCTCCAGTTCGAGTTTTAAAGCTGAGACAAAGAGAGAGTAAGGAAAGGAAAGATAGATACAACTCCTAGGGGAGGTGGGTGGGTTGTGAAGACTTATTCCTGCTGTTCCCAGAGATCACCTGTTACAGGTAAGTAACTGTGCTATCTCAAGGAACAAGCAGGAATGAGTCTTCACATATGGGGACTCCCCAGCTAGAGATGCCTGGGAGATCACCCAGATTGTGAGTCCCTGGGAAGGGCTCTACCTCTACCCATGAATCTCAGGCATCTAGTTCAGGGATGGAGGGTAGGAGTTGATTAGGTATGGAACAGGTGTTGAGAACAGCCTGACCAAACAAGGCATCCCGGCGGGACTCCTTGTCCAAGCAGTAATGGGCTGTGAAGGTATGAACCGATGCCCAGGTGGCCGCTCGACAGATTTGGTCGATGGACACAGAATTTAGATGAGCCATAGAGGTTGCCATGGCCCTCACATTATGAGCTGTGACATGGCCCTCCAGAGAAAGGTTCTTACTTTGGTAGGCGAAGGAAATACACTGAGCAATCCAATTGGACAGAGTTCTCTTAGAGACTGGAAGTCCTAAATGAGAAGGATCAAAAGCAACAAAAAGTTGAGAGGACTTTCTATGTTGCTGTGTCCTGTGTAAGTAGAAAGCAAGTGCTCTTTTACAATCCAGGGTATGAAGATTCCTCTCTGCACTTGATGCATGAGGTCCTGGAAAAAAGACAGGTAAAAACACCTCCTGGTTCAGATGAAAAGGTGAGACCACTTTAGGCATAAAGTGTGGATTAGTTCTAAGGACTACCTTGTCATGATGGAACCTTGTATAAGGAGGATTAGCCACTAAAGCTTGCAGCTCACTGATACGGCGAGCTGAGGTGACTGCAATGAGAAAAATTACCTTCCAAGAAAGGAATTTTAAGGAGGTAGTGGCTAAGGGTTCAAAGGGTGGCTTCATAAGCTGGCCAAGAACCAGATTCAAGTCCCAGGCCACTGGAGGTGGTCTAATGGGAGGTTTAGTCAAAAGAAGGCCTCTCATGAATCTTGCTATAAGAGGATGAGAGGAAATAGGTTGTCAATTGAGAGGCTTAAGGGATGCTGCAATAGCATTCAAATGGACTCTGATTGAATTTGTTTTAAGGCCTGCATGGGATAAATGCAGCAAATAGTCTAGTAAAGAAATCAAAGGTATTGCAAGAGGGTTGAGACCCTTCTCTGCACACCAAATGGAAAACCTTTTCCATTTAAAAGCATATGAACGTCTGGTGGAAGGCTTTCTGGAAGCATGAAGGATATCCTTCACTTGCTGAGAAAGTTGTAAATCTTGAAGGTCTAGGCCTTCAGCAACCAGGCCCTGAGATGAAGAGACTGAGGATTTGGGTGCCACAAGGTTCCCTCCTCCTGAAAGAGGAGATCTGGAGCAGACCCCAGGTCTAGGGAGGGAGCTTGAGAGAGATGCAGAAGTAGAGGGTACCACACTTGGCGTGGCCAAAGTGGTGCTATGAGGATCATAGTCCCTTTGTCTCTCTGAAGCTTGAACAGAGTCTTGGGGATTAGGTGGAAAGGCATAAAGGAAGTCTTGCCCCCAATGAAGGAGGAAGGCATCCCTGGCCTGAACTCCCTGACATGGAATTCTGGAACAGAACCGGGGAAGTTTGGCATTCCACGGACTTGCAAACAGGTCTATGTCTGGGGTACCCCAAATCCGAAAAATTCTGGCTATCTGGTCCTCATGGAGGGACCATTCGTGCGGAAGCAGAACTCGACTGTGTCTGTCTGCCCAAGAGTTTTGAACTCCTGGAAGATATACTGCCATGAGATGGATTTGATGCTCTCTGGCGAAGGCCCGCAATCTCAGAGCTTCGTTGCAAAGCGACAGAGAGCCAGTTCCCCCCTGCTTGTTCACGTAGAACATAGCTACCTGGTTGTCCGTGTGGATGAGGACTGTCTTGTAGCTGAGCAGGGTGTGGAAGACTCTGAGAGCCAGAAAGATTGCTCTGAGTTCTAAGAGGTTGATATGAAGATATGTCTCCTGTGGAGACCAGATGCCCTGGGTCGAGAGATCTTGTAGATGAGCCCCCCAACCCTTTGGAGAGGCATCTGTTGTAAGGGTTGCTTGGGGTAACACCTGTTGAAAGGGGGACCCCAGCAACAGATTCTGAGTGGACTTCCACCAGTGGAGGGACGAAAATAGGCGACTGGAGGTTGCTATTTTGTCTGACAGGTAACCTGATGCCTGGGTCCATTGGGTGGATAGGGTCCACTGAATTGCTCTCATGTGAAGGCGAGCATAGGGAACCACATGCACCGTGGATGCCATGTGGCCTAAAAGTTGCAACATCTCTCGAGCAGTTAAATGGGATTTTAACTGAATCTGGGAGGCTAACTGCACCAAGCATAGGCAACGGGCCTGGGGAAGATAGGCCCTTGCAGATGTGGTATCCAGTAAGGCCCCTATGAACTCTAGAGACTGAGTAGGGGTAAGATGTGATTTTGGAATGTTGATTACCAGTCCCAGATACTGAAGAACACGCCTTGTGCAGGCTAGAGAAGTCTGGGCCTCTGACTGGGATGAAGCTCGGATGAGCCAGTCGACCAGATATGGGAATACGAATATTCCTAGAGTGCGTAGGAATGCAGCTACTACTGCCATGCATTTTGTGAACACTCTTGGAGCAGAGGCCAGACCGAAAGGAAGCACTTTGTATTGGTAGTGCTTTCCTTGGTACAGGAAGCGAAGGAATCTTCTGTGTGTTGGATGGATGAGAACATGGGTGTACGCATCCTTGAGATTTAGAGAACAAAGCCAGTCCTGACTCTGGAGGTATGGAAGGAGAGTTCCGAGAGAAGTCATCTTGAATTTCTCCTTGCATAGAAACTTGTTCAATTCTCTGAGATCTAATATGGGTTTGCAGCCCCCTGTTTTCTTTGGGATGAGAAAATAGGGGGAGTAGAACCCTGAACCCTGTTGAAGAAGGGGTACTTCTTCTATTGCCCCTTGGGCGAGAAGGGTAGCAATCTCCTGACCTAGAAGGTTGAGGAGAGATGTTGGAGAATTGAACTGTTTCACCATGGTGTGAGGATGAAGGTTTAAGAAATGAAGCTTGTACCCTTCCCTTATGATGGAGAGGGTCCACTGCTCTGCTGTGATTTGTTCCCATCTGGGAGCAAAGTGAGCTAACCTTCCTGGGATGGTGAGGGGCTCTGGATGTTCTAGAGCCAGAAAGGCTAAGTTCTCTAGTGGAAAGTCAAAGGCCCTGTGGAGGCTGAGGCTGTTGGGCCGTAGCAGTCCTCGTAGCCTGGGTTTTGGCCTGTTTTGGGTGTTGCTGCCTCTTTATAGCAAAACGACCTTGAGAAGAGGCCTGACCATAAGAAGAAAATTTCCCTTTCTTTGGGAAAGATTCCTTTTTGAACAACCTCTTTTTGAAAGGAGCAGTAGTAGACTTTGAAAGTCTATCTAAAGCAGAATTTTCAGCATCCATCTGGTTGGCCTTTGCTTGCCAATCTTTGCCAAACAGGTTTTCGCCTGTACAGGGAAGGTTACCTAGACCATCCTGTACCCAGGATTCCAAATCAGAGGCTTGCAACCAAGCAACTCTGCGTGCACCTATGGCAATAGCCAAGGCTCTACTGACCCCCTCAAAAGAGTCAAAGGCTGCACGGTTGGAAAACTTAGATAAATCCTGTGCCTGTTTAAGCCAGGTGATCTGTAACTTCTTTTAGAAACATCCCCATATAGAGACTATAGGAGTTGATTCTGGCTACAAGCATACTGGCCTGGAAGATTTTCCTGCCAAAGGCATCTAGGGTTCTGCATTCTCTTCCTGGAGGAGCAGAGGAATGCCTTTTTGTACTCTTGATCTTTTTCATAGCAGACTCTACCACAATGGAGTGGTGAGGAAGCTGAGTCTTATGAAATCCAGGACAAGGAGGAACACGATACATGGTGTCCAACCTTCTGGAATGAGGGGAGGTGGAAAGAGGAGTCTCCCATATGCCCAACATGTGTTCATAAAGAATCTCATGTATTGGTAAGGTGGCTGCCTCTTTAGGAGCCTTAGGATATTGTAGGATATCTAATTTTTTGGCTCTAGGTTCAGTCTCAGAGGTCATAAGAACATAACATAAGATATGCCATACTGGGTCAGACCAAGGTCCATCAAGCCCAGTATTCTGTTTCCAACAGTGGCCAATCTAGGTCATATGTACCTAGCAGTTTCCCCAAGAGACACAAGTTCCGCAATGCTTGTACTGGGTCAAGCATTGATATCTTCGGTCACTTCTTAATAATGGTTTATGGACCTTTCCTCCAGGAACTTGTCCAAACCTTTTTTAAACCCAGCTACACTAACAGCCTTTACTACATCCTCCGGTAACAAATTCCAGAGTTTGATTACACGTTGAGTGAAAAAATATTTTCTTTTATTAGTCTTAAATAGTTTACCCTGTAGCTTCATTGCATGTCCCCTAGTCTTTCTATATTCTGATAACGTAAACAATCGATCTACGTTTACCCGTTCCACTCCGTTCATTAATTTATAGACTTCTATCATATCTCCCCTCAGCCTTCTCTTTTCCAGGTTAAAGAGCCCTAACCTTTTTAGCCTTTCTTCATAGGAGTATCCTTCCATCCCCTTTACCATTTTGGTGGCTCTTCTCTGAACCTTTTCTAAAATCGCTATATCCTTTTTAAGATACGGCGACCAGAATTGCACTCAATATTCAAGGTGCGGTCTCACCATGGAACGATATAGAGGCATTATAATATCTTTTGTTTTATTTTCCATTCCTTTCCTTATCATACCTAGCATTCTATTTGCTCTCTTGGCCGCCGCTGCACACTGGGCCGAGGGTTTTAACATGGTATCCACAATGACGCCTAAATCTTTTTCCTGGGTTGTGGTTCCTAATGTGGAACCTTGCATCGTGTAACCATAGTTTGGGTTGTTCATCCCTAGGTGCATAACCTTGCACTTGTCCACATTAAATTTCATCTGCCATTTCGATGCCCAGTCTTCCAATTTATCAAGATCCTCTTGCAATTTTTCACAATCCTCTTGGGTTTTAACAACTTTAAATAGTTTTGTGTCATCTGCAAATTTGATCACCTCACTCGTTATTCCACTTTCCAGGTCATTTATGAATGTCAAAAAACAGCGGACCCAACACAGATCCCTGGGGTACACCACTATTCACCTTTCTCCATTGGGAAAATTGGCCATTTAGCCCTACCCTCTGCTTTCTATCTTTTAACCAGTTCCTGATCCACAATAGTACACTGCCTCCTATCCCATGACTCTTTAGTTTTGCCAAAAGTCTCTGATGAGGGACCTTGTCAAAGGCTTTCTGAAAGTCCAGATACACAATATCAACCGACTCACCTTTGTCCACCTGTTTATTCACTCCTTCAAAAAAACATAACAGATTAGTAAGACAAGATCTTCCTTGTCTAAAGCCATGTTGGCTGTCTCCCATTAGGTTTTGACTATCTACATGCTGAGTAATTTTATTCTTTATAATGGTTTCTACCATTTTTCCTGGTACTGACGTCAGGCTCACCGGTCTGTAGTTTCCAGGATCACCCCTGGAACCCTTTTTAAAAATTGGTGTTACATTGGCGATCCTCCAATCTTCAGGAATTAGAGATGATTTTAATGATAGTTCACAGATTACTGATAGCAGGTCTGCAATCTCATATTTCAGTTCTTTCAACACCCTTGGATGTATACCATCCGGCCCAGGTGATTTGCTACTCTTCAGTTTATCTAATAGTTGTAATACATCTTCCCGATGTATCGATATTTCCTTTAATTCTTCCGCACCTTTAAATACCACTTCAGTCATGGGTAACATCCCTACATCGTCCTCAGTAAAGACCGAAGCAAAGAATTCATTCAGTCTCTCCGCTATCGCCTTGTCTCCTCTTAGTGCTCCTTTAACCCCTTTATCATCTAATGGACCAACTGACTCTCTCACAGGTTTTTTGCTACGAATGTACTTGAAAAGGTCTTTATTTCGCGTTTTTGCTGCCGCAGCAAGCTTCCTCTCAAATTCTCTCTTTGCCTGCCTTATCAATGCCTTGCATTTGACTTGCCAGTGCTTGTGCTGTTTCCAGGTTTCGTCGTTTGGCTCTTTTTTCCATTTCCTGAAAGATGCTTTTTTGGCAACAGCCGCCTCTCTGACCTCACCTTTAAACCATGCTGGCAGTTTTTTGGACTTCCTTCCACTTTTCTTAAAGCGTGGAATACAGCTGGTCTGGGCTTCCAAGATAGTATTTTTCAACACCACCCAAGCTTGATGTACGTCTTTAACCTTTGCAACTGCTCCTTTTAGTTTTTTCTTAACTGTTTTCCTCATTTTATCATAGTCTCCCTTTCAAAAGTTAAAAAGTAGTACTGTGGATTTCCTTACTATCCCTCCTCCACTAATTAAATCAAAGGCGATCATGCTATGATCACTATTGCCAAGTGGCCCCATCACCCTTATCTCTTGCACTAGATCTGGTGTTCCACTAAGGACTAGGTCTAATATGGCTTCCCCTCTGGTCGGTTCATGAACCAGCTGCTCCAAGAAGCAGTCATTTATTTCATCTGAGATGGACAGGCCATTGGCCACCTCCCTAATAAAGTCCTGAAAAGACAAGTCTTCAGGAGGAGACATTCTCCTTTTTGGAGAAGAGGGTTCCTGAGGAAGGATCCCCGATGCTTCAATTGAGGCCTCTGAAGAGTCAGAGTCTTCAGAAGAATCAAAGTATCGACTGTCTGGATGCTCTCGTAGAGCCCGATACGCGTACCGGGAGGTATCGACATCGGGAGTAATCGGTACCGGGCCGGTACTGATAGGCATCACTGGATAGCGTACCGCTGCCGTCGATGCTGATGTCGATGCAAGCGGTACTGGTATCGGAACCGGAATCGGATCCTGTACCGGAATCGGTACGGGTACCGACAACGGGGTTTGTTGCGGTACCGTAGGTGTTGCAGCTTGAATGAATGCCGTGATGGCACGCTGCATGGTCAGAATATTCGGATCCATTGACGCCACCAATGTCTGGATATCGGTACCGGTAGGAACTGCCGGTACCCCAGAACATTGTAACAGGTGATCGGTCGAGGCCGAGCCATCGATGTCAACCTGTGACCCCATAGGTAGTGCTTTGGAAGCCGGAGCCTCCCGCCGGGGTAATTTTGCCAGTGTGGTATCCTCAAGAGTAAGCCCGGAGGCATCTCCATACTTAGAGGGAGATGAACTCTTTGAGGACCGGCCAGATTTAAGTTTGGTTACCTGAGATCCATGGGATGAAGAAGCAGCCCTGGAAGACGTCGATGCCACGGAAGCTGCATCGGAGGGAAACAGGGTACTGAGCTTAGCTGCCCGATTCTGTAACCCTCTTTTGGACATCATAGAACAGAACTCACAATCCGTAATGGAGTGGTCAGGACCTAAACATTTTAGACACCAGTCATGGGTGTCGGTGACAGAAATAGTGCTACTGCACTTTGTGCATTTTTTAAACCCGGAGGCAGGTTTTTCCATGAGGGAAAAATATCTCTGTAGGCCTAAGGCCCCAGAAGAAAAATGCACTGAAAAAGTAGAAGTTTTTTTTTTTTAAAGAAAGAAAAAGAACCGGTAGTACCGGTGCGGAATCGAGAAGGCAGACACGCGACTAAAGAAAAATAAAAGAAAATAAGAAATTCTTCAGCGGTGAGAGGAAACACGACCTGCTGGCTCCGCGGAAAAGAAGAACTGGAGAGAGGCAGTTAGGAAAGGCGGGAAGGCAGCGCGCAGGCGCTGTGGGATGCTCCCAAAAGCTTTCTTTCAGGACGATGGGGAGCGTTCCCGCGCAGGCTCCGTCGGTACCGACGATACCCATATGTGAAGACTCATTCCTGCTTGTTCCTGGAGATCTGCTTCCCATCACCTGCATAGAACTGCTTCCCATCGCCTGCCTAGAACTGCTTCCCATCGTCTGCATATAACGGCAACCCATCATTGCTGAGAACTGCTTCCCATCGCCTGCATAGATCTGCTTCCCATCGCCTGCACAGATCTGCTTCCCATCGCCTGCACAGATCTGCTTCCCATCGCCTGCCTAGAACTGCTTCCCATCGCCTGCCTAGAACTGCTTCCCATCGCCTGCACATTTCTGCTTCCCATCGCCTGCATAGATCTGCTTCCCATCGCCTGCATAGATCTGCTTCCCATCGCCTGCACAGATCTGCTTCCCATCGCCTGCCTAGTACGGCTACCCATCATTGCTGAGAACTGCTTCCCATCGCCTGCATAGATCTGCTTCCCAACGCCTGCACAGATCTGCTTCCCATCGCCTGCACACATCTGCTTCCCATCGCCTGCACAGATCTGCTTCCCATCGCCTGCACAGATCTGCTTCCCATCGCCTGCACAGATCTGCTTCCCATCGCCAGCATAGAACTGCTTCCCATCGCCTGCACAGATCTGCTTCCCATCGCCTGCACAGATCTGCTTCCCATCGCCTGCACAGATCTGCTTCCCATCGCCAGCATAGAACTGCTTCCCATCGCCTGCACAGATCTGCTTCCCATCGCCTGCAGAGATCTGCTTCCCATCGCCTGCACAGATCTGCTTCCCATCGCCTGCACAGATCTGCTTCCCATCGCCTGCCTAGAACTGCTTCCCATCGCCTGCCTAGATCTGCTTCCCATCGCCTGCCTAGAACTGCTTCCCATCGTCTGCATATAACGGCAACCCATCATTGCTGAGAACTGCTTCCCATCGCCTGCATAGATCTGCTTCCCATCGCCTGCACAGATCTGCTTCCCATCGCCTGCACAGATCTGCTTCCCATCGCCTGCCTAGAACTGCTTCCCATCGCCTGCCTAGAACTGCTTCCCATCGCCTGCACATTTCTGCTTCCCATCGCCTGCATAGATCTGCTTCCCATCGCCTGCATAGATCTGCTTCCCATCGCCTGCACAGATCTGCTTCCCATCGCCTGCCTAGTACGGCTACCCATCATTGCTGAGAACTGCTTCCCATCGCCTGCATAGATCTGCTTCCCAACGCCTGCACAGATCTGCTTCCCATCGCCTGCACACATCTGCTTCCCATCGCCTGCACAGATCTGCTTCCCATCGCCTGCACAGATCTGCTTCCCATCGCCTGCACAGATCTGCTTCCCATCGCCAGCATAGAACTGCTTCCCATCGCCTGCACAGATCTGCTTCCCATCGCCTGCAGAGATCTGCTTCCCATCGCCTGCACAGATCTGCTTCCCATCGCCTGCACAGATCTGCTTCCCATCGCCTGCCTAGAACTGCTTCCCATCGCCTGCCTAGATCTGCTTCCCATCGCCTGTCTAGAACTGCTTCCCATCGCCTGCCTAGAACTGCTTCCCATCGCCTGCCTAGAACTGCTTCCCATCGCCTGCCTAGATCTGCTTCCCGACGCCTTCATAGAACTGCTTCCCATCGCCTGCCTAGAACTGCTTCCCATCGCCTGCCTAGATCTGCTTCCCATCGCCTGCCTAGAACTGCTTCCCATCGCCTGCCTAGAACTGCTTCCCATCGCCTGCCTAGAACGGCTACCCATCGCCTGCCTAGAACTGCTTCCCATCGCCTGCCTAGAACTGCTTCCCATCGCCTGCATAGAACTGCTACCCATTATTGCAGAGAACTGCTTCCCATCACCTGCAGAGAACTGCTTCCCATCACCTGCAGAGAACTGCTTCCCATCACCTGCATAAAACGGCTACCCATTATTGCATAATACTGCTACCCACTGCCTGCATAGAACTGCTACCCATTGTTGCTGAGAACTGCTACCTATTATTGCCTACAACTGCTACCCATTGTTGCATAGAACCACTACCTATTGTTGCTTAGTACTGCTATCCATTGCTTGTTCTGACCCTGCTGCCCACTACTATGGCCCCACATCTCATTGTCCTTCTCTTCCTCATCCTCCCCAACTGCCTCCCCTCTTATCAACACCCTCCCTCCTCTTCCCCCACCCTCCCCTCTCTTCTCCCCACCCTCCCCCTACCCTCCTCACCTCTCCCTACCCTCCCTCTACCTTCCTCACTTCTCCCTCCATTCTGCCCCCTAGCCTAGCACCTGCTCTTGAGCTTATTCACACCATCCCCTGCATTCAACCAGCCCCCCTCTCCTTAAAGCAACCCCACCCTCGCTTCCGCTGTACTATCTCCACTCTACCTCGCTCTCTTATACTCATTCTCCTTCTCTCATCAGGTATTATCAACCCCAACCCTGGTCCCCCCCGATTTCCTTCTCACACTAAAAAATATTCCTCACGTACCCCATCTAATCTCATCTACATCCCACTCCTTCCTCCTTCCGCCCTCCCCCATTCATCCCACAATCACTCATCCATAAATATCAACTCCAACCTTACTCCCAAAAATAATCCCTCACAGAACCTACCTGTTACCATCAATTTACCCCTCATTTCCCCTCCCTCATGTCCCCCCTGGAGAGCACATACACCCAGACATACCTACCCACACCCTGCTCCCTCTAAATCTCGGTATTACTCTAGTAATAGACCCCCACGCTACTCTGACAAGATTTCCACAAGTAACTTATCCAACCTTATCCATATCCCTCTCCTCCCCCCCTCCGCTCTCCCGTTTTCATGCGCCCTATGGAACGCATGCTCAGTCATTAAAAAAACACTTATCCACGATTTTTTTTCTCTCTAATGCCCTACACCTTCTTGCCTTAACCGAGACCTGGCTCCCCCCAGACGATACCGCTTCCATTGCCTCTCTCTGCTATGGGGGCTACCAGTTCTCCCATACACCTCGATCTATTGGTCGCGGTGGTGGCGTCGGCCTCCTTCTCGCTCCCTCCTGCCAATTCCAACCCCTCCTGCCACCCCCCAATCACACTCCCCCCTCTCCTTTGAAGTCCACGCCACTTCCCCTCCGAGTAGCTGTTATTTATCGCCCACCCGACAAATCCAAATCAACCTTCCTCGCCGACTTTGACTCATGGCTCTCCACCTTTATGGATCCCTCCTCCCCTACTCTTATTCTTGGCGATGTCACCATTCACATCGACAACCCCTCTGACCCCCATGCCTCTAAGTTCATCGCTCTTACCTCCTCATTCGACCTCCAACTCTGCTCCACTGCTCCCACACACCTACATGGCCACTGCCTTGACCTAATACTCTTCTCCAATTCCTCTCCCTCTTAATTCCTCTCCCTCAAACGTCTGCAATTCAATCCTTCCCTTATCTGACCATCACCTCTTAACATTTACTCTTCAGCTTCCGCCATCCCAACCTCGTCCTGTCTCCTCTGACATGTTTAGAAACCTTAATAATATTGATCCCCTGACTCTCTCCTCCACCATCTCTCCATCTCTTTCCTCCATTTTATCATCCGAGTCTTTCGACGAGGCACTATCTTCATACAATGTTACTCTATCCTCAGCCCTTGACACTCTTGCCCCTCCCACCCCACGTCCTGTAAAACTATCTACTCCCCAACTCTGGCTTTCACCCACAATCCGTTACCTACGCATCTGTGCCCGTTCTGCCGAACGAACGTGGTCCAAATCCTGCTCCCCGGAAGACCTTTTACACTTCAAATTAATGCTTAGCTCCTTCCAGTCAGCCTTCGCACCTGCCAAACAAGATTACTACATCCATCTGACCAATTCCCTTGCCTCTGATCCTCCCCATCTCTTTAATACCCTCAATTCTCTCCTAAAGGTCCCCCTGCCCCCAATCCCGCCCTCCCTTTCTGCCCAAACTTTAGCCACTTTCATGACAAAATCCACAAAATTACCCTCCATTTCCCTACCCCCTCATTTACCTCCCCTCCTCCCCAATTCTCTTCCCACATCCATCCTCCCCCACCTCCCCCATCCATACTCCCCCTACCACCCTCTCCTCCTTCCCTCCGATCTCTGAAGAAGAAAACACACTCCTCCTTTCCTTCTCCAAACCCACCACCTGTTCATCAGACCCTATCCCTACCCATCTCCTACGTTCCATCTCCCTCACCATAGTCCTCTCCATCACTCACATCCTTAACCTTTCTCTCTCCACTGCAACCGTCCCCGCTGACTTCAAACATGCTGTTGTCACACCCCTCCTCAAGAAACCCTCACTTGATCCCACATGCCCTTCTAACTATCGACCCATCTCCCTCCTTCCCTTCATATCCAAACTATTGGAATGAGCAGTCCACCGTCGCTGCCTCGACTTCCTCACCTCCCAGGCCCTCCTGGACCCACTACAATCCGGCTTCCATCCCCTACACTCCACTGAAACGGCACTCACAAAATTCACCAACGACCTGTTCCTGGCTAAATCTAAGAGCCTCTATTCTATCCTCATCCTTCTTGACCTTTCTGCTGCCTTTGACACTGTTGACCTCAACCTTCTCCTCACCACCCTCTCCTCGCTTGGCTTCAAAGACTCCATTCTATCCTGGTTCTCCTCCTACCTCTCCCATCGCTCATTCAGTGTATGCTCTGGTGGCTCCTCCTCCTCCCCTACCCCGCTCCAGGTAGGTGTACCTCAGGGATCTGTCTTGGGCCCCCTCCTCTTCTCTCTCTATACCCAAGGCCTCGGAGCGCTTATCTCCTCCCATGGCTTTCAGTACCATCTCTATGCTGACGACTCCCAAATATACCTCTCTACACCTAACATTTCTCCAGCAACACAATCCAAGATCTCTGCCTGTCTTCTGGACATCGCTGCCTGGATGTCTCAGCGCCGATTGAAACTGAACACGGCCAAGACTGAACTCCTTGTCTTTCCACCCAATTCCTCCTCCCCACTCCCCCCTCTCTCAGTCCAGGTGGATGGATCTACTATCCTTCCTGTTCCCTTGGCCCGCAATCTAGGGGTAATCTTTGACACCTCTCTCCCCTTCTCCGCTCATATCCAGCTCGTAGCTAAGACCCACCTCTTCACCGTTGCATTCAGATCCCGACTTCCTTCCTCATCTTACCCTGACCCCCACCCTACGTTTATGACCAAACCTTAGACCAAACTATACCACACCATACCTTCTGCTGAACTGACCAATGCTCTGTACTGTTCTAAATAGATTGTAAGCTCCGATGAGCTTGACTCTGACGGGCAGGGACTGTCTCTTGTATGTTGACTACCTCTTGTAGGTTAGTTGTGCAGCGCTGCGTGCGTGGTGCTTTACAAGTGCTAAATAGTAGTAGTAGTAGTAGTAGTAGTAGCAGTCAAGAAATCAGATGACGCATTGCTCTTGGCAGAATGGCTGTGAAGGATCTAGACAAGATTCTCAAGAGCAGAAATGTCTTTCTCCATACAAAGATTCGACTCGTTCAAGCCATGGTATTTTCAATAACGTCATATGGATGCGAAAGTTGGACAGTGAAAATGATAGACAGGAAGAAAATCGATGCCTTTGAATTATGGTACTGGTGACAAATACGGTGTATACTATGGATTGTGAAGAACAAACCAATCAGTACTAGAGGAGATCAAACCCAAGCTTTCTTTGGAAACTCAGATGACAAGATTTAGACTTTCATACTTTGGACACATCATGCAAAGAGAGAGATCATTAGAGAAAGACATCATGCTTGGCATGGTAGAAGGTCCACGCAAAAGAGGAAGGCCAGCAATGAGATGGATCGATACAATAACAGCAGCTATGGGTGCCACTCTGTCAACAATAAGCCATCTGACTGAAGAATGAACACAGTTTAGAACAACTATCCAAAGGGTTGCCATGAGTCGACACGACGGCACTTAACACCACCAACTGAGACACCAATAATGTCCTCCTCAATCAGCTTAAAATAGAAGGATATTCACTGTTTCACTGTCCAAGAAACAACCGGAAAGGAGGGGGTATTGCTGCTAACCAAAACACATCTCCACTTCCGTCCCCTAGCATCCAGGAGCACCGATGAGATGGACTCAATCACCATCACGAATAACCACATAACCATTGACCTCATTTACAGGACTCCCACCACCTCCTCCAATGACCTATCTGCAATAACAGAACATATCATAGAAAACTCCAAAACCAAGAAAGACCTTATTACCATGGCAGACTTCAACCTCCCCATCCCTACCTACCAATGCGGCAGACACATTCCTCTTGATGGACCTCATTAAAAATGTAACATACCCTATGCATAACAAAGGAAACATCTTTGACCTAATGTTCTCTCCCCACCCTCCCTATACATACTAGCTTCCCATATACAGTACAAACCTATCCAAAACCATGGACCGAACACATCCTCATCAACTTCTCTATATCCCTAAAATCCCCATTAACTCAGACAGACTAACAACTGACCCAGCGACGATTCGGATATTTCAACAAGGAAGCCTTCCTAAAGAACACCACAACAAGCAAACATGGAAACCTCAGATACAACAATACTAATGGCCAACTGGAACAAAGTGCTTGGAGATGCAGTGAAGCCACCAGCCAATCAACACAATGTATGCAAAAAAGCCACACCCACAAAACCTCCTGGTACTCCCGCACTCGACGTCAATTAAAAACCAAACTAAGACAACTATAATGGAAATGGCGCAAAACCACCCAGATCGAAGGCCGCAACAAATACCTGCTGCTGCTTCAGAATTACCATGCAACCAAAGACAAAGCCAAAAAGGACTATCAAAGATCATCAACTCCTCTATCAATCGCCCATGAGAACTATTTGACATAGTCAAGCGCCTCACAGAACCGCCCACCGACCACAGCCTAACACCTGCCATCAGCCATCAACTAGCTGCACATTACAAACAACTGCACCCACATCAGAAACTCACCGTCTACCCTTCCATTACCACTACTTCTGACACCACTTGCTGGTCCTCCTTTCGGGCAACTTCTAACGAAGAGATCGAAAATATTCTAATAATGCTCAACACCTCAATCTCACCACTTGACCCATGTCCAGCCAAATGGATCAGAGCTAAAAAGACCAAACGCAGCCCATTTTTCTTCAAAACAAATGAAACACTTAAACAAGGGATAATGGCAAAATCTCAAGTTATTCTATCCGCCCAACCTTAAAGAAACCATAGAAACATAGAAATATGACGACAGAAAAAGACCACATGGCCTATCTAGTCTGTCCTTCCATAACAACTACAACAGTCCCCTTTTTACCTTTAGAGATCCTCTGTGTCTGTCCCATGCTTTTTTGAATTCAGATAGTGTCCTCATCTCTACCACCTCCACTGGAAGACTATTCCATGGATCCACCACTCTTTCCGTAAAGAAATATTTCCGCATATCACTCCTTAATCTATCTCCCTTCACCCTCATCCCATGTCCCCTCGTAGCAGAACTTGCTTTCAATTGAAAGCGGCTCTCTCCCTGAACATTTATGCCACAGAGGTATTTAAACATCTCAATCATATCACCTCTATCCCGTCTTTCCTCTAAGGCGTACATGTTAAGATCCTTCAGTCTGTCCTCATATGCTTTATAATGAAGACCACTAATCATTTTAGTAGCCACCCTCTGCACCGACTCCATCCTGTTCACATCCTTTTGAAGGTGCGATCTCCAGAATTGCACACTATACTCCAAATGAGGTCGCACCAAAGACTTATACAGAGGCATTATCACCTCCTTTTTTCTGCTAGCCATTCCTCTCCATATGCACCCAAGCATCCTTCTAGCTTTTGCCGTTGCCTTTTCTACCTGTTTAGCTACTTTAAGATCATCAGACACAACCACGCCTAGGTCCCGCTCTTCTTTAGTGGACAAAAGTACTTCACCCCCTATACTATATTGCTCACTTGGATTGCTGCAGCCCAAATGCATGACCTTACATTTTTTAACATTAAATCCCAGCTGCCAAATTCAAGCTTAGCTAGATCCCTCCTCATGTTATCTACCCCTTCCAGGGTGTCTACTCTATTGCAGATTTTGGTATCATCCGCAAAGAGGCAAACCTTACCTGAAAGCCCTTCCGCTATATCACTAATAAAGATGTTAAAAAGAATTGGACCAAGGACAGATCCCTGGGGCACACCACTGATAACATCCTTCTCCTCAGAGTGAGCTCCATTTACTTGTACTCTTTGTCGCCTCCCACCCAACCAATTTCTAACCCAAGCAGTTAGGGTCCATCCCTAGGGTGCTCAGTTTGTTTATAAGTCGCCTGTGAGGAACAGTGTCAAAGGCTTTACTGAAATCTAAATACACCACATCTAGGGCTCTCCCTCAGTCCAACTCCCTGGTCACCCAGTCAAAGAAATCAATCAGATTTGTCTGACAAGACCTGCCTCTGGTGAATCCATGCTGCCTCAGAACCTGTAATCCGCTGGACTCCAGAAACCTCATTATTTTCTCTTTCAGCAGCGTTTCCAATAATTTACTCACCACCGAATTTACACTAACCGGCCTGTAGTTTTAAACCACACCCTTACTTCCGCTTTTGTGTAAAGGCACCACATGAGCCTCTCTCCAGTACTTTGGCACCACTCCTGACTCCAACGAGGCATTGAAAAGGTCAGTCAGTGGAGCTGCTAGAACGTCCCCAAGTTCCCTCCGTATTCTCGGGTGTATCCCATCCGGTCCCATCGCTTTGTCTACTTTAAGATGAGATAGTTTCTCACGAACACAGTCTTTTGAAAATTGTTGACGATGTCCTTTGCTTCTGTTCCTATTTGTGGGTGTTTTCTGAGGTCCTGCTCCTGGTGCTTCATCTGTGAACACAGAACAAAAATATTTGTTAAGCAATTCCGCTTTATCCTTATCAGCTTCTATATATTCCTCCCCTGCACCCTTGAGTCTGACAATACCACTCTTGCCCTTCCTCTTCTCACTAATATATCTGAAAAATGTCTTATCCCCCCATTTCATTGCATTGGCTATTTCCTCCTCCTTTTGAATCTTTGCCTTCTTGACTACTTTGCTAGCTTCTCTAAGTTTTTCCAAATACAGATGCCTGTCTTCCTCTCTCTGTGATCTCTTGTATTTCATGAAGGCCTCCCTCTTTATCTTCACTTTTTCAGTTACTTCTTTCGAAAACCATAGCGGTCTCCTTTTCCTTTTACCTTTATTTACCATTTTAACAAAAAGGTTGGTTGCTCTTAAAATATCCCCTTTCAGTTTTTCCCACTGTTTTTCTACATCCCTCAGCTGTTCCCATCCAACTAACGACTCCCTGAGGTATTGGCCCATCTTCGCAAAGTTAGTCTTCCTAAAGTCTAAGATCCTCGCCTCTGAATGGATTCTAACAGCCCTAGTCTAATACTGAACCACACCATCTGGTGATCACTGGATGCAAAATGATCTCCCACTACAACATCAGAAACACTTTCACCATTGGTAAGCACCAAGTCCAGTATGGCCCCTTCACGTGTGGGGTCTGTTACCAATTGCCTGAATAGTTCTCCCTGTAGAGAATCCAGGATCTCCTTACTTCTAGATGATACTGCATCAGGAATGTGCCAATCAACATCTGGCATATTGAAATCTCCTATCAGTAGCACTTCCCCTTTCCTAGCAATGCTGCGCATGTCTTCAATTAATTCTGTCCACCTCTTCCTCTTCCTTCAGATTCCACATCATACCGAACTATCGCCAGTTTCCCATTCCTGGCAAAAGTCATCGAGAAAACAGTCCAGCTCCAGCTTCAGGACACATCGATGAGAACTATTTACTTGATCCACAACAGCATGTTTTCTGCCCACTGCATGGAGTTGAAACTCTAATGACCTCACTCATGAACACCCTAACCCAAGGAATACAAGACCGCTCACAAGCCTATCTAATGATATTCCTGGACATCTCTGCAGCATTTGACACTGTCGACCATGACATACTCCTCTAGCGGCTACAGACAAATGGCATACAAGACAGTTTTGAAATGGTTTCGGTCCTAAAAGACAGCAGCAAATTAAACTAGGTACCAGTACCTCCACGCCATACCAACAAACACAAGGAGTACTCAAAGGTTACACACTGTCCGCACCCCTCTTCAACTTATATCTCCAGCCCATCTGCTCGATCATTAAAAAGCACAATGTCCATTTCCATATATATGCTGACGATATTATGCTATACTGTCCACTCCACACTAACCAACCATCATACACTCAGATTGAAGATTGTTTCACAGACATCTCCCACTGGCTTATGGCAAATAACCTATTATTAAACTACAAAAAAACTGAAGCTTTGTTTATCACAAGGGACTCCTCATTCATCCCTCCAAATACAACACCACTAAACACTCCCCAGATAAATGTTAGATCAGAGCTGAAATACCTTGGAATAACACTTGACCAACAATTTTCCTTCAAAGCTCATGTAACAATAACAGCCAAAAGAATCTACTTCTAGACTAAGGCTCTGCAACGACTCTGCCTCCTCCTAGAACCAGAAGATTTCTGCTCAGCACTTCAAGCCTTCACCCTCCCTCATGCCAACTACTGCAACATTATCTACCAGGGCTTACCACAAACCACCCTCCTCCCCCTGCAATCTGCGCTTCACACTGCTGCATGTACAATCCAGAGAGCCGCTAAATATGACCACATCACTCCTATCCTAAAACAACTTCACTGGCTGCCCCTCCACAACAGAATTAAGTATAAATCCCTACTACTAACGCATGAAGCACTTCACTCACACCCCTCCAAACCCTCCTTCAGAAACTCAGTACAAATAGACCAAGATGACTCACTACAATCAACAAATTCAAAACACCATAATCTAAAACAAAGTTCAATCAGCAAACTTGCCACAGAGAATTCAAACTATATGCACCATTCCTTTGGAACTCTCTGCCAGACACAATACAAAATATCACCGACCTTTCCTCTTTCCTCATACACTTGAAAACCCACTTATGCTTTGACCACTTTGGACCCACCACCTAATCAGTGAACCAACATGACACCAAAATGGTAGACACCCTCAAGTCAGAACCTACACCTGTAAATAGAAATACGTATAGCTGTCCTATTGTATATAGTTCATTAATGTATATAGCTCATTGTTTGCAAATAAATGGCCATTAAAAATTATGTAACTAGCGAGTTATTTGTTCAGGTAACTGTTATTTGCCAACTAAGATCTCTCCTGTTCTATATACTTGATGTTTTGTTCAATGTAAACCACTTTGACCTGGTGAAAAGCAGTATATAGGCCTAAACAAATAAATAAATAACAAGGGATAGCATTGGATGTAATACAGTCTTGAAGGGGTGGTTCCGGAGTAATGTGAGGCTTAGCTAGTCTAAGAGTAAAATATTTAGAATAATAGGTGAGTTTAAGGGAGTTTCCTATCAAAAGAACATGAGAAAATAAGATATGCCATACTGGGTCAGACCAAGGTCCATCAAGCCCAGTATCCTGTTTCTAGCAGTGGCCAATCTAGGTCATACGTACCTAGCAGTTTCCCCAAAAGACACAGGTTCCACAATCTTGTATTGGGTCAAGCAGTGGATATCCTGCGTCCCTTTTTAATAATGTTTTATCGACCTTTCCTCCAGGAACTTGTCCAAACCTTTTTTAAACCCAACTACACTAACAGCTTTTACTACATCTTCCAGTAAAAAATTCCAGAGTTTGATTATATGTTGAGTGAAAAAATATTTCTTCTTATTTGTCTTAAATAGTTTACCCTGTAGCTTCATTGCATTTCCCCTAGTCTTTCTATATTCTGATAACGTAAACAATCGATCTACGTTTACCCATTCCACTCCGTTCATTAATTTATAGACTTCTATCATATCTCCCCTCAGCCGTCTCTTTTCCAGGTTAAAGAGCCCTAACCTTTTTAGCCTGTCTTCATAGGGGTATCCTTCCATCCCCTTTACCATTTTGGTGGCTCTTCTCTGAACCTTTTCTAATAACGCTATATCCTTTTAAGATATGGTGACCAGAACTGCACACAATATTCAAGGTGGGATCGTACCATGGAATGATACAGAGGCATTATAATATCCTTTGTTTTATTTTCCATTCCTTTCCTTATGATACCTAGCATTCTATTTGCTCTTTTGGCCACCATTTTAAAATGTTATCCACAATGACGCCTAAATCATTTTCTTGGGTGGTGGTTCCTAATGTGGAACTTGCATCGTGTAACCATAGTTTGGGTTGTTCTTCCCTAAGTGCATAACTTTGCACTTGTCCACATTAAATTTCATCTGCCATTTTGATGCCCAGTCTTCCAATTTATCCTCTTGCAATTTTCCGCAATCCTCATGGGTTTTAACAACTTTAAATAGCTTTGTGTCATCTGCAAATTTGATAACCTCACTCATTATTCCTTTTTCCAGGTCATTTATGAATATGTCAAAAAGTAGGGGACCCAGCACAGATCCCTGGGGTACACCACTATTAACCTTTCTCCATTGGGAAAATTGGCCATTTAGCCCTACCCTCTGCTTTCTATCTTTTAACCAGTTCTTGATCCACAATAGTACACTGCCTGCTATCACATGACTTTTTAGTTTTGCCAAAAGTCTCTGTTGAGGGATCTTGTCAAAGGCTTTCTGAAAGTCCAGATACACTATTTCAACTGACGCACCTTTGTCTACCTGTTTATTCACACCTTCAAAAAAACATAACAGATTAGTAAGACAAGATCTTCCTTGTCTAAAGCTATGTTGGCTGTCTCCCATTAAGCCATGACTATCTACATGTTCAGTAATTTTGTTCTTTATGATAGTTTCTACCATTTTTCCCGGTACTGACATCAGGCTCACCAGTCTGTAGTTTCCTGGATCACCTCTAGAACCCTTTTTAAAAACTGATGTTACATTGGCCATCCTCCAATCTTCAGGTATTACAGATGATTTTTTTGAAACTCTGTTTATTAATTCACATCATACATTTATACAACTCAAGTCAAATACATACATAGAGCCCCTGACAGGGTTGTTTCTGATCCACCGCCATGGGGTTCAAGCAAACATGGCTAACCGTGATGGCAGTTATTGACAAATACACCAAGTCCTTTTAAGTTTCTTTTAACCCCTCACCTCCCCCCCTCTTAACCCCCTCAACCACCCCCCCTCCTTAATGTAGCCTCTGCCCCTTCAATTTACACTTGTTAGGAACACATAGTTATGGAATACCCATTAACACTCCCCTTACCCTTCCATTTGAGCACCTGCTCCCTAGCTGTCAGTCTTCAACTTGGCGCTACGAGCCTGCGGTCCTAGCCGCTGGAGATAGGGTTCCCAAATCAGTAGAAAGGAGGTCCATTGTTTAACACTCCCTCGGGCTCCTCTCCGCTCCAGCAAGATTAACTGGTGGAAGCTATTTCGCCACTCCCAAAAAGTAGGAGCCACCGGGTCTCTCCATTTTTGTAGCAGTGGACCCTTACCCACCAGACATGCCTTTCGCACCAAAATCCTCTCCCACCTCCCCTTCGGATGAAGCGGCTGGAGCTGGTCTAACACCACTAGGGACCCCGTCCATCAAATCTGTTGGCCAATTAGGCTACTCATATAGTTACCTATCCTTAACCAGTAACCACAAACTTTCAAGCACCTCCACCACATGTGCCCCAAATCTGCCAGAGAACAAGAACACTTCGGGCAACCTCCATCTGACGTAAGGTGGCTGCGCATTGCTTGTCATGGGGAGAAGTGTGCTCGAATCAGACATTTGAACTGTATCTCGCGCCATCTAGCCCCGTCCACGAGCCCTGGAATTTGACTTAATGCTCTCCCAATCGACCCTGGAACCATCTCCAGGTTCAGCTCCCTTGCCCAAAGTGCCTCCTCCATCGAATAGTCTGGCAGGGCATCATATGCCTCCAACCTTCTCTTGAAATCTGCAATCTTGGGCAGGCACTCATCTCCCAAAGCAAAAAATGCCAAGATCTTTTCCGAATGCTCCAGTTCCAACGCCGCCCTCAGCAGCGATGCAACATAGTGAGAAATCTGGGCATATGCAAAAGTGTCTAGAAGGTAGCTCATACTCCTTGCAAAATTTGTCGAAAGACTTACACATCCCTTCCTGGTCCACCACATGCCCCACACTTCGAATGCCCGCCTTCCCCCATTGCCGAAAAACAGCTGTGTCCGTTCCAGGGGAGAACCGAGCATTTCCCCATAAAGGCAGCCATCGTGACACCTCTGGGCTGCCACCCCAATTTTTTTGTAGCCGCTGCCAAGTACATCGCGCTGGCATCACCAGCACACTACTAGTCGCTCGACGGGGCACCGTTGAACTGTTCAAATGCAGCACTGCCGTCAAACCATGGGGGGGCCACCAACGCCTCCTCTATCTCTGTGGGAGTATACACATCTGTATTACCCAGCCAATCTCCATTGTGCTGGGCCTGGCAAGCCAGCACATATGCTCCCAAATCCGGGACTCCTATCCCCACTTGCTTCCAACCCTCCCGCAGCCGGTTCATCGGGATACGCGCCCTGGCCCCCTTCCACAAAAATCCCCGAATCTCCCGCTCTATACAAATTACATCCTTTAGTGGCATCCACACTGGGAGAGTCTGTAACCAATAGAGAACACGTGGTAAAATCACCATCCCTAGCGCTGCCGCCCTTCCCAACAACGACAATGGCAGAGGAGTCCATGCCTGCAATTGTGCCCGAGTCTTAAGAAGTATCTTTTCAAAAAATTTTTTATATAGATCTTTCGGGTCCCTTGTCAGAAGGATACCCAGATACACAAACGAATCATACACCCATCTCAGCGGAAAGGTCCCTCCCCTCCAACTCTCTCGAAGCGTACCCGCTACATCCAAGGCCTCCGACTTCTCCATATTGATACGTAGTCCTGCAAACCTTCCAAATAGTGCAACTTCCTCCAGCAGGCATGGCAACGACCACTGCGGGAACGTCAAATGCACCAACATATCATCCGTGAAAGCAGCCATCTTGAACCCTTGTCGCCCCATACGGACTCCCTGAATGTCCTTGGCCTCTATCCTCCTCAACAAGGGGTCCAGGGATAGCACAAACAACAATGGAGACAACGGGCACCCCTGACGCGTACCTCTTTCTAAGCAAAATTTCTCAGACAATACTCTGTTGCACAGCACTCCCGCAGTCGGCTGTGTATAAAGCAAGTCCACCATGCTACAAACGACCCTCCTACCCCGTAGCATGGTAAAAGCAAGTGCAAGTACTCCCAATTCACTTGGTCAAATGCCTTCTTGGCATCAAAGCTAATCAAAAGGGACTGCTGCTCCATATCCCGCACCCACTCCAAAGATGCCAAAATTTTCCGGAGATTCCGCACCGCATATCTGCCTTTGACAAAACCCACTTGTGAGCCAAGAACCAGCTCCCCCATAAATTGGGCCAAACGATCTGCCAGTATCTTAGCCAGCATTTTCAAATCAAAGTTTAGCAGAGAGATGGGCCGATATGAGGCAGCCTGCATGTGATCTTTCCCTGGCTTAGGTATAAGTGTAATGTACGCATGATTAGCCCCCCACGCAAAACCTCCCTGCTCAACTTGTTTATGGTACATCGCCACCAGCGATGGAGGTGTCAGGTCTCCCAGTAGCTTATAGAATTCCTCCCCAAAACCATCAGGGCTTGGTGCCCGATAACAACTGGCCTTCTGGATAACCCTCTGGACTTCATCCACCGTTATCGGGGCATCTAGCTGTGCCCTCTGATCATCCGTCAATCTAGACAGTTGCACATTTTGCAGGTACTGTCGCATGGCATTTACCGACCCCTCCCTCTTTGAGTATAGTTTTTGATAAAAGGATCTGAACACCTGGGCAATGGCTCGACTTTCTTTATGCAATCTCCCCTGTTCATCCCGCAAGGCCGCCACTGCGCGAGAGCCTCAACTAACCTGGAGACAGCGTGCCAAAAGCCTCCCTGGCTTATCTCCAAAGCGGTAAAGCTGATATCGATAATACATCAAAGATTTTTTGGCCCTCCCATGCAGTACCTCGTTTAGGGCTGCTTGGGTCTCCCACAGTTTTCGTTTGTTGGCCGCACATGGATTAAGTCCATACCACCGCCTATCCTTCACCACCTGTTTTTCAAGGTGGACTATCTGCTCCGTCAATACTTTCTGCCTTCATGCGACATACCCAATGATATCCCCCCGCAAAACCACCTTTGCAGTCTCCCAATTCTGGGCTCTCCTGATGACATTCATTATGAGAAGCAAACTCTGTCCAGCACTTCTTAAGGTAGGCCTGAAACTCAGCATCTTTATACAGTTCCATCGGGAATCCAGAGTCTGGCCTGCACTGCGGTCATGGTCCATTCAAGATCTACCCAGATCAAGGCATGATCCGAGATCTCCGTAGGGCCGATTTGGGCATCCTCCACTCGGGCAAAAACTCTCTCAGACACCAAGATATAATCGATCCATGCACTCGAACCGTCCGCCCGCGATTGGTGGGTGAAATCCCTATCCATCGGGTGTAGAAGTCGCCAAGGATCCACCACCCCCAACCGTCGCCGCAGGGCCTGCAGGGCTCTCATCGTCTGCGCCCGTGCTCCTTCCCCTCCCCCTCTGGTCATATCCAACTCAGTATCCAGTACCCCATTTAAGTCACCACTCAAGATCAGGGGCACCTCGGGCAGCTGCTCCACACGAGAGGCTAATCAGGCATAAAGCGTCCGGTCCAACACATTAGGGCTATAGAGGCTCACCAGCACTATGGGCCATCCCTCCAGGGTCCCATACAAAATCACATACCGGTCTTCGGGGTCCACATAGTCTTGCTCCCGAATAAACCTAATCCTTTTATGCATTAAAATGACCACACCACCTTTCTTCCCTTTCGCTGGGGCCCCCCATACCTGCCCCACCCAGTCCCTTTTCAATTTATAGTGCTCTTCGGCAGTCTGGTGGGTTTCCTGTAGCATAGCAATATCACATTTTTGTCTAGCCAGGGCTCGCAACACTTTATATCTCTTAATAGGGGTCCTTATCCTACATACATTCCATGAAATGATCTTCAGGGTATCGGTTCCCAGAAAGTTCCAATTTCTCCGGCTCTCCAGTTTAACATGGGAAGGGCCTCCCCAGCCTGAGGCCCCCCCAAAAACTCATCCAGGTGTTGCATTCCTATGTCCAGGTTGTCTCTGAGGCTACTCGCTATCCACCCCCATACCCAACTCCCCCACCCAACCCTACTATTCCTCCAGCTACCTATTCCCATGTCTAGGTTACCTCCCCTCTCTACCCCACCCCTCCTCCTCCCCCCGACCCCAATCCCATCCCATCGCCTTATCCCAACTCCCACTCTCCCTCCCCATCCGCTGATCTCGCTTCTCCTCCTCCTCCTCTCCCTCCGTTAGTCACCTTGATGTGTTTAGGCCCCCCCCCCACCCGCACTCTACTATCCCCAAATCCCAAGTCTCAATCCTTCCCCCCTAGATCCCCGTGAGGTCTCCCAGTAGGGCTATCCAGATGTGACAATGACTGTCCCCGACCCCCGTGGGACCCACCCAGAGAATCTTAGTCTCCCGCACGTCTGGCTGTTCCCACGGGAGAAACCTACTCCCCCAGCCCCCCAATCCCCCCGCTTCACCTTTATGGCAAGAACAAAAAGACAAAAAAGACACACTCACCCCAGCTAGTATTATTAAATATACTCACATCCCAATTTCTCATACTTGTCCTACCTCTCGAACAACCCGTAGTCCACACATACAAAGATACAACTTTAGCCTTAACCTGTTTTAAATGTTTTAAATAAATAAATAAACAAACAAACAAACCTCCTCCCACCAAGCCGCAGGAGAAATTGAATCCCCCTCACCTCCTTTCACACCTTCCAAACCGGGTGCCCACAAGTCCCCAGTCCAATTTAACTGCCTGGGTCACTCTCACCAGGCCTCTTGACTCCTCCAAACAGCTGCCACAGCCAGAAGGCTCTCCAGGTCTTGTTCACGGCCTGCTGAGTCGCACCGCCTGCGCCTCTGCCTCCGGCACCTCTGCTGCTCCCACTGTTTGCTGCACTATGTTCGTGACGTACGGAGCCGCCGCCGCAGCCATCTCAAAGATCCGGTGTCCTCCATTGTGGGTAATATGTAGTTGAGCTGGGTACTAGACTGTGAATTTTATATTTGCATCCACCATCTGTTGGCAAATAGGTGCATAAGCTCGTCTGCGTTGGCTCAAAGCCACTGAATAGTCCTGCGCCACTCTAATTTTAGCAGTCTCGTGTTCCAGTACCCCTTGCTTCCTAGCTGCCCGCAGCACCGCCTCCTTCTGCGGGAACTCCAGGAACTTGGCCAAGACCACTCTAGGCCGGCGATCCTTGGGCTGCTTTGGCCCTACGCGGTGCATTCTTTCCAATCTGATGGGCCCATAATCCTCTTTCTCCTTCAAGATCAACAAAATCAGCTTCTCCAGGTAGGCCTGCAACTCCTTATCCGGGATCCGGTCTGGAATGCCCAAAAAACGCAGGTTGTTCCGCCTGGTTCGGTTTTCCAGGTCATTTATTTTTGCTGCCTGGGCCTGAAGCACTAGTGGCACGTGCTTCATCTCCTGCGTGACCACCTCTAGGCCCTCCTCACTCTGCACTATCTGGGATTCAGCCTCTTGCATCCGATTCCCCAACGATCGCAGGGTTTCCTGCAAAGAGTCCATCTTGCTGTGTAATGTGTTAAATTGGGCCGCTAACGCTCCAGCCACAGCCGCAGATACCTCATCCAAAAAGGATTGTGAGGCCGGCGATTTCGGCGCTGGGGACGAGTCCGCCATCTTGGGCTGGTAGGCCGCCCGCTCCTTCTCCCTCAGACTTGCCTTTACCGCCACTGCCATGGCCGGCTACAGCCACCTGCATGCGCGCTGCTCCTCGGCTTCTCCGCCGGCGTCTTTGAGGGAGCGCTGCAGGCAGCAAAAATGGCTCGTTTCGCCAGTGAGGTTGGGGGTAGCCTGGAGAGCTAGCGTTTCACGTCCACTCGCTCTCACCACATCACGTGACTCCATTACAGATGATTTTAATGATAATTCACAGATTACTAATAGCAGGTCTGCAATCTCATATTTCAGTTCTTTCAACACCCTTGGATGTATACCATCCGGCCCAAGTGATTTGCTACTCTTCAGTTTATCAAATAGTTGTAATACATCTTCCCGGTGTATAGATATTTCTTTCAATTCTTCCGCAGTATCACCTTTAAATACCACTTCAGTCATGGGTAACATCCCTACATCTTCCTCAGTAAAGACCAAAGCAAAGAATTCATTCAGTCTCTCCGCTATGGCTTTGTCCCCTCTTAGTGCCCCTTTTACCCCTCTATCATCTAATGGTCCAACTGACTTCCTCACAGGTTTTTTGCTACGAATGTACTTGAAAAAGGTGAAATTTCACTTACCGTTAATTTCCTTTCCTGGAATACTGCTAGACCAGTCCAGACAAACGGGTTATGCACCCCTGCCAGCAGATCCTGGAGACAGAATTCCACCAGAGCTCTGATAGGGTGGAGGCTGGTGATATACTGCTACCCCTAGGGGGCTCTGTCAGTAACGTACAAAAGCTATGGCAACTTAAACTGAACCGTACCCCAGAGGGTCCCAATGAACTATATACAAGGGAGCCGAAGAACTCCCCAGAACTGAAGCTAGCATGCAGCAACGCACTCATGGATCACCCATGGCGAGGCATACTAAAAAGGAAGAACAGCGGTCGGCGGCTGCACAGCGCCAGCAGCATTGCAACAGACAGCAGGGCAGGTCCTGGACTGGTCTAGCAGTATTCCAGGAAAGGTAATTAACGGTAAGTGAAATTTCACCTTCCAAGTCATACTGCTAGACCAGTCCAGACAAACGGGCAGTACCCAAGCTACCTGCTCTCAAGGGGGGGTCAAGGCCGCCGACAGTACTGCAGCTGCAAAGCAGCCATCCTGACGAGCCTGAACGTCCAACCTATAGTGACGTACAAAAGTGGACAGCGAAGACCAAGCCGCTGCCCGACAAATATCCAGAGGTGCAACTTGAGACCGCTCGGCCCACGAAGCCGCTTGCGCCCGTGTAGAGTGAGCAAGGAGTCCCGCCGGAACCGGTTTCCCCCGAAGAATATAAGCTGCCTCAATGGCCCCTCTGAGCCACCTAGAAATGGTAGATTTGGAGGCCGCGGAGCCCCGACGAGGACCCGCAAACAGGACAAAAAGATGATCAGACGTACGAAACAAGTTCGTGACTTTCAGGTACCGGGTGAGCACTCTCTTAAGGTCCACCGCCCGCAACGGAGAACGACTACCGTCACACTGAGCCCTGGTAAAGGCTGGTAGGAAAAGAGGCTGGTTAACATGAAACGGTGTCAGCACCTTTGGCAAAAACGAAGGGACAGTCCGAAGAGAAACGCCCTCCGCCAAAAAGGAGAGATAGGGATCTCGACAGGAGAGAGCTTGTAGCTCGGAAATACGGCGCGCTGACGTAATAGCCACTAAGAAGACAGTCTTTAGAGTCAAATCTTTGAGCGAACAGGCCTTCAGAGGCTCAAAGGGAGGAGCAACGAGGGCACGAAGCACGAGAGCAAGATCCCACGTCGGCACCAGAGGACGTAGCGGAGGTCGTAAGAACTTAACCCCGCGGAGGAAGCGAGACACGTCCGCATGCGAAGCGATTGATCGCCCCGCTATGAGACCCCGAAAGCAAGACAAAGCGGCGACCTGTACCCGCAAGGAACCGAGCGCCAAGCCTTTATCCAGCCCGGCCTGGAGAAAAGCCAGAATGTCCGGGATACCGGCATGCCAGGGAGATAGGCTATGCTGGGAACACCAACTGTGAAAACACCGCCAAACCCTGGCGTAGGCCATTGACGTTGACGACCGCCGCACTTTGAGTAGGGTAGCGACCACACTCGGCGAATAGCCCTTGCGCCCTAACCTGTGGCGTTCAATAGCCAAGCTGTAAGCGAGTATGGAGCCGGGTCTTCCATCTCCACCGGACCCTGGGTCAGGAGACCGGGAAAGGCCCCGAGATGGAGCGGCGATGCTCGAGACAACCGGACTAGATCCGCATACCACGGTCGGCGAGGCCAATCGGGAGCCACCAAGATCACCGGACCGCGATGTTCCCTGATCCTCTGGAGAACCTTGCCTATCATGGACCACGGTGGAAAGACATACAGAAGAAGGTGGGTCGGCCACGGCTGAGAGAAAGCATCTATGCCGCACGCACCCTCTTCCCTCCAACGGCTGAAATACCACGGCGCTTTGGCATTCTGCGCCTTGGCCATGAGATCCATCGCCGGCAGTCCCCAAAGTTGAACAATGGAACGAAACGCTTCCGGCTGCAGCGACCACTCCCCGGGATCCAGAGAGTGCCGGCTGAGAAAATCGGCCTTCACATTGTCCACGCCCGCGATGTGCTGCGCCGAGATAGCCAGAAGATGCTTCTCCGCCCACGGAAGGAGCAAGCGCAGTTCCTGCGAGACACCCGGACATTTCGTGCCGCCCTGGCAGTTGAGGTAAGCCACCGTCGAAGCGTTGTCGGACAAAACCCGAACTGCACGTCGCTGCAGAAGAGGCTGAAACTGAAGCAGAGCCAAGCGCACCGCGCACGTCTCGAGACGATTGATGGACCAACGTGCTTCGCGAGGCGACCAAACACCCTGCGCCGAAGCCATGCCGCAATGTGCTCCCCAACCGGAGAGGCTGGCATCCGTTGTGACCAGGAGCCAGCGCGGAGATTCCAGAGGCACCCCTCGAAGAAGATTGCGTGCTTGAAGCCACCAGAGAAGGTCGCGGCGCACCTGGGAAGGCAGACATAACCGGACCTGATAATCCTCCGACACTGGCGACCAACGAGAAAGAAGCGCCGCCTGTAAGCTGCGCATGTGTGCTCTGGCCCACGGGACGAGATCTATCGTCGCTGCCATGGACCCTAAGAGATGAAGGTAGTCCCACGTCCGAGGCGCCGCTTGATCCAGGAAGCGGTGAAGCTGAAGAGAGATCTTCCGAACCCGTTCCTGCGTGAGAAAGACCCGGCCCCGACGAGTGTCGAACCGAGCACCGAGGAAATCCAGAACCTGAGTCGGCCAGAGACAGCTTTTGGCGCGATTGATCACCCAACTGAGCTACTCTAAGAAGAGGACCACCCGAGCGACGGTCTCGCGAGCTTCTGACCGGGAGTCGGCCCGGATAAGCCAGTCGTCGAGGTAGGGATGAACCCGAATGCCCTGCTTGCGCAAGGCCGCCGCCACCACGACGACCATGATCTTTGAGAAAGTCCGAAGAGCTGTCACCAATCCAAAGGGCATTGCGCAAAACTGAAAATGCTGCCCCAGCACCGAGAACCGGAGATAGTGCTGATGTTCGGTCCGGATCGGGATATGAAAATAGGCCTCCGCTAAATCGAGAGACGCCAGGAACTCGCCCTTGCGCACGGCTTGAATCACGGAGCGAAGGGTCTCCATGCGAAAATGAGGAACGCGAAGATCGCGATTCACGCCCTTGAGATCCAGGATAGGCCGAAATGAACCATCCTTCTTGGGCACCACGAAATAGATGGAGTAGCGACCTCGACCCCTTTCGCAAGGAGGAACGGAGCAAATGGTGTTTAAGGACAGAAGGCGACGAAGGGTCACTTGAACGATTCGTCGTTTCTCGGGGGAGGCTGCTGGAGAGACGACGAATGCCTCTGGGATGGCTCGAGCGCACTCGAGCGAATAACCTCGAGAAATGCCGTCGAGCACCCAATGATCGGAGGTGATGCGTGCCCACTCTTGCAAAAACATTGCCAACCGACCCCCGATCGGCGGCAATGCCCCGAGCGGGCTTCCCGCCCCGTCAGTGGGAGGACCGCCCGGCTGTGGAGAACTTCCCTGCGGAGGAAGGCTCAGTGCCCTTACGGGCCCCTCGAAAGGACTGCGACCGCGCTCCATAGCGATTGGCTGGAGTTGCCCCCTGGGAGGATTTAAAGGGGCGAAACTTTCGGGAGTCCCGAGACCGGGAATAGCGCCGAAAATTCTGTGCCCGTGATGACCGGTGAGAAGATGTCTTAGGCCTATCCTCCGGCAAGCGTTGAGGCTTAACTTCACCCAGGTCCTTCACCAGCTTATCGAGCTCATCGCCGAAGAGAAGTCGACCTTTAAAGGGCAACTTGGAAAGCCGGGCCTTGGATACTACATCCGCTGCCCATTGGCGGAGCCACAGCCAATGCCTAGCCACCGTGACGGCAGCAAGCGAGCGAGCCGAAAGGCGCAGCAAGTCATAGAAGGAATCCGCGACAAAGGCCGTAGCCGATTCAAGGCGGGTGTGGGACGGATCATCTGGCAACCATTGAAGCCAGCGGAGCAATGCCCGTGCCGTCAAGCCCCCGCAAACTGACGCCTTGAGAGCAAGGGACGACGAAGCAAAGGCAGTCCTGAGAAGATTTCCCACCTTACAGTCCTGCGGATCCTTAAGCGCCGCCCTGCCCTCCACCGGGATGGTGGTGTGTTTCGTTACTCCAGTGACTAAGGCATCCACCTTAGGATATGCCAGCCACTGCTCATGATCTTCCGGAGACCAGACATAAAGCTGATTGAGGCGGCGAGAGTTACGCAGCGGCACATCTGGAGAATCCCACTCCCTGGAAATCATTTGCTGCAACTCCGGTGGAAAGGGGAAGGCCTTGGAGGGCTTTCGAATGCCCTGCAAAATCGGATCCGCCTGGGACTGACCCAGAGACGTCTGCGGCTCCCCCAAATTTGTAAGGCGTAGCGCTTCCGACACCTGGGCAATCAAGGCGGACAACTCTTCCTTCCGGAAAAGCCGAATGTCTTGGGAGTCGTCCTGGGCAGGTAAGGACGAATCTGAAGGAGAATATTCGCCATCCTCCTGATCCGAGGAAGCCGCAGAGCCCTCTCCCAATGACCTGTCATCAGGGCAACTGAAAACCTCTTCAGGAATAAACTGAGACGCCCTGAGAGAACGGGATCGCTTATGACCTGCAGCAGGCTGTTTCTGCTTGTCCGCAGAAGGCACAGAGATGCTCCCCGGAGCTACTGGCAGCTGCTGTGGCCCCCTCGCCGCAGACTCCGCTCTCCATAGAGACCACGCCTGGCGAAAAAGGGATAGGAGATGTTCCTCAGAAGGCAGTCCTGCTGGCGTGGATAGCCCTGGAACCTGAGAAGCTGCGGGAGAGGCATCTCGTGGCTCCACAGACAGCAGTGGAGGCGGCTGACCATCCACAACAGGCAGAGGAAAGGTTGAAGGGTCTGAAGGCAAAACAGCAGCCGAAGACTCGCCCGGGTGGGTCAGGCAAGCAGTGCATAGGCGATTCTGCAGGTCCTTGTGCTTCTTCTGACACCCCAGGCATCGTTGCCCTGAAGAAGGCATAATGACAAATAAACTCAGACCTGCAGCGCAAGGCAGCCCACACACAGTGAAGAAAACTGCTGGTTTTTTTTTTTTTTTTTATATCCACAGGGAGAGGGCCAATCTCCCAACCTCCAGCTGGGAATCGCTGGGAAAAACGAGCAGTAAGAAGGCTGCAATAAGTAAACTGGTTTCCCGCCAAAAACCAGAGCTTTTCAGCGATTCAAAATGGCCGCCGTTAAATCAAAAGTGCAAAATAACAGAGTTTAAACCCCCCAAAAAAACAATAAAACAAAGAAAAGTTCGAGGGAAGGCAGGGGCACGCTGTCTACATGAGGAAAACCCCGAAATTCGCTGAAAACGTCAAAAACGAAAACGAGCTGCCACGGAGCTGCAGGCACTGAGGGGAGAGAGACAGGAGCTGTACTCACAATACCCTTGGGTGCAGGGAAGCCAAAACCGCTGCTCAGACCTCAGTCAGCTGCCTCTCTACTAAAATCAGCCCCAGGGACTAGATTTTAGGAGGGTTGTCATCCAGCGAACCAGCCTTCATGACTAGCGCTGGGGAGCCTTCTCATCAGCGATCTCCACTGTGACAGGGGATCAGCTGGAAAATCAAACCCTGGTGCCCAGAGAATAAACCTGGCAACGACAGGGGACAGAAGAAATCAAGGGAATCCCAGGAATCTAAGTAGATGAGGAATTTTGAAGGAGCAAACAAAAAAGCATCCAGATCTGCTGGAGACAGAGAAATACTGACAGAGCCCCCTAGGGGTAGCAGTATATCACCAGCCTCCACCCTATCAGAGCTCTGGTGGAATTCTCTGTCTCCAAGATCTGCTGGCAGGGGTGCATAACCCGTTTGTCTGGACTGGTCTAGCAGTATGACTTGGAATTCTTTATTACACGTTTTTGCTTCCACAGCAAGCTTCTTCTCAAATTCTCTCTTTGCCTGCCTTATCAATGCCTTGCATTTAACTTTCCAGTGCTTCTGCTGTTTCCAGTTTTCATCATTTGCCACTTTTTTCCATTTCCTGAAAGATGCTTTTTTGGCAACAGCCGCCTCTCTGACGACCTCACCTTTAAACCATGTTGGCAGTTTCTTGGACTTCCTTCCACTTTTCTTAAATTGTGGAATACACCTGGTCTGGGCTTCCAAGATAGCATTTTTAAACAACACTCACGCTTGATGTCAGTCTGGCCTTCCAAAGATAGTAGTTTTCAACAACACCCAAACTTGATGTAAGTCTTTAACCTTTGCAACTGCTCCTTTTAGTTTTTTCTTAACTATTTTCCTCATTTTATCATAGTCTCCCTTTCGAAAGTTAAAAGGTAGTATTTACCATCCCTCCTCCATTAATTAAATCAAACGCGATCATGCTGTGATCACTATTACCAAGTGGCCCCAACACCCTTATCTCTTTTACTAGATCTGGTGTTCCACTAAGGACTAGGTCCAAAATGGCTTCTCCTCTGGTCGGTTCATGGACCAGCTGCTCCAAGAAGTAGTCATTTATTTCACCTAGAAACTTTATCTCCCTAGCATGTCCTGCCACTGTGCTGTAACTTTTGTTAGCTTCTCTGATTTCTTCGAGCAATTCATTATCCATTTGTTCATTCTGGTCAGGTGGTCGATAGTACACTCCCCCACTGCCATCACCTTCCCCTTTTTACATAGCATTTCAATCCATAGAGATTCTACAGCAAATTTTGTTTCCTGCAAAACTTTAATCCTTTCTGACTCAATGCCCTCTCTAACATAGAGCGCAACCCCACCACCAATTTGATCAGTTCTATCATTGCGATATAGATTGGATCCAGGTATCGCAATGTCCCACTGGTTGTCCACCTTCCACCATGTCTCTGAGATTCCAATCATATCTAACCTCTCATTTAGTGCTATATATTTTAACTCTCCCATCATATCTTTTAGACTTGTAGCATTTGCATACAAGCATTTTAGAGACTATATTTTCTTCATATTAATCTGGCTATCTGTAGACAGGGGTAATTTGGAATCTTTAAGCTCTGTCTGCTCCATACTCAAGGGCATTTGGGCTGCTTTTGACTTTATTGGAACCTCTCTGCTGATATGCCCTAACTTCATTCTTTTGGTAGTATCCTTCAAGGATACATTGTTCCGAACCATGCGCTCTTGGGCGACTGTCGGCTCTCCCCTATTATCTAGTTTAAAAGTTGCCTCTCTTTCTCCTCTGGCTTTAGCTTCTCTGTGTTTCTGTGCGATTTTAGAGTAGTTACTCACCTGTAACAGGTGTTCTCCAGGAGCAGCAGCAATCAGTCCTCACATATGGGTGTCATCGATGCCGATGAAGCCCCAGCGGAGCATTTCCCCAGCTTTCCATGAAAGCCTTTGGGAATGCAGGCAAGCATGCGCGGTTCCCTTCCCGCCTAAAGGTGCCATCTTACCTCAGTCAAATGACATAGCTAAGAACAGCACACAAAAAATGAAAAAAATAAACTATGTACAAATGCAACTTCCAGGGGAGGAGGGAGGGTTGTGAGGACTGATTCCTGCTGCTCCTGGAGAACACCTATTATAGGTGAGTAACTACTCTTTCTCCAGGACCAAGCAGGAAGTCAGTCCAACACATATGGGTGACTCCCAAGCTCTGGGCTACCAAGGAACCCAGGCTGAACAAGAGAACTCCCTCTAGTCTCAGCAGCAAAGAAAGGCTTTTCACTGACACAACCTCCATCGGTAGCCCAACAGAGGGCAGGAGTTGCCTAAACCTCAAAGAGATTCCGGAGTACTGCCTGGCCAAAAGCACTGTGCCTACGGGACACGGGACTCCCTCTCCAGACAGTAATGGGCCGCAAAAGTCTGGCTTGAAGACCAAGTTGCAGCCCTGCAGATGTCTACCAACGGTACAGAGTGGAGATGAGCCACTGAGGCAGCCATTGCCCTGACACGGTGGGCTGTGACCCGACCCTGCAAAGGAAGGTCAGCCGCCTTGTAAGCCCAGGTGATACAGTCAGCCACCCAGATGGACAAAGTACGCTTGGACACAGCTAACCCTAAATTATTAGGGTCAAAAGATATGAAGAGCTGAGTAGCCCTTCTGTGCCCCTGTGTACGGTCAAGGTAGAAGGATAAGGCCCTCCTACAGTCCAGGGTATGCAGAATTGCTTCAGCCTGGCTTGCATGAGGCCTAGGGAAGAATGTTGGAAGAACCACCTCCTGGTTGAGGTGGAAGGAGGAGACAACCTTTGGGAGGAACTTTGGATGAGTCCTGAGGACTACCCTGTTCCTATAAATTCTGGTGTAAGGCCTATCACAAACCAGAGCCTGAAGCTCACTCACTCACTCGCCTAGCCGAGGTAAGGGCTATCAGGAAGAGTGTCTTCCAGGACAGGAAACGTAGTGGACAAGTAGCCATCGGCTCAAAAGGTGGGCGAGTCAGTCGTTGCAAGACCACATTCAACTCCCACTTAGGGGCAGGAGGACAGATTGGAGGCTTGAGCAAGAGCAAGCCCCTGAGAAACCGGGACACTAAAGGGTGAACCGATAGAGAGTGTCCTTCCACCAGAGTGTGGTGAGCTGCTAAAGCTGAGAGGTGGACCCGAACAGAATTGGACTTAAGTCCCTGATTGGACAAGTGCAGCAAGTATTGAAGCACTACTGGTACTGTACAGGAGAAAGGATCCTCGGTACGTAACTGACACCACACTGAAAACCTTTTCCATTTAAGAGCATAGGTTCTCCTAGTGGACTGTTTCCTAGAGGCTAGGAGAACCTCTTCAACCTCCTGAGGTAGGCCCCAGGGAGCCAAAACTACCCTTGCAGCATCCAGGCCATCAAATTTAGAGCCTTGAGGTTGGGGTGCAGAAGGGTACCCTGATCCTGAGAGAGAAGGTCGGATTGAAATCCCAGAGGCAGAGTGGGATCCACTGCCAACTGAAGTAGAAGTGGGAACCAGGGCTGTCTGGGCCACCTGGGAGCCACCAGCAGGACTGAGGCCTTGTCCTGAACAATCTTGAACAGAGTTTGGGCCACTAAGGGCATGGGAGGAAACGCATACAGGAGGCCCTGAGACCAGGGAATCAGAAAAGCATCTGCTGCTACCCGCAGAAAATGGGGTTGCCTGGAGCAGAGTTTTGGCAGCTGTTTGTTCAGAGGACTGGCAAAGAGGTCTATGGATGGAAGTCCCCATTTCAGAAAAATATTCTGAACTACCAAAGGATGAAGCTGCCACTCGTGGGGCTGCAGAATCCTGCTCAACCTGTCCGCCAGGTAGTTCTCCTGGCCGGGTAGATATACTGCTTTGAGGAGCATGTTGTGTCTGAGAGCAAACAAACAAAGGTCCTGTGCTTCCTGACAGAGGAGTCTGGACCCAGTTCTGCCCTGCTTGTTCACATAGAACATGGCTACCTGGTTGTCTGTTTGAACTAGGACAGACTGATGAGCCAGGGTTTGAGAAAAAGCCTTTAGGGAAGAGTGGCCTAGTGGTTGGGGCAAGGTACTACAGGCCAGAAGTTCGGTGGTTCAAATCCCACTAGAGGACAGCAACCTTGGGCTGGAAGGACTGGGGTTTCTAGTCCCACAGATGCTCCTTGTGGTCTTGGGCAAGCCACTTAACCCTCCATTGCCCATGTTCCCTGTAAGTATTGTTGTATGTGTCTCATATCCCCGTCGTGTTAAATGTATCCCCCAACCGCTTTGACCCAGTGAAAAGCGGGATATAAATGCAGTAAAATAAATAAATAAATAAAATAAATAAGCAAATAGCTCAGAGTTCCAGGAGATTGATTTGCTGAGCAGATTCCCATGGAGCCCACAGGCCCTGGGTGCACTTGTCGAGACAATGACCTCCCCAGCCTTGGAGGGAGGCATCCGTGGTCAAGACCACTGTGAATGCAGGACTCTGAAAAGGTACTCCTTTCAACAGATTGGGTGGGTGCAGCCACCATCTAAGGGAGTGCAGCAAGTGTCTGGACACTCTTATCCTGTCTATGAGGTGGCCTGAGGCCTGTGACCACTGAGTCTGCAGGCACCACTGTGCAGGCCTCATATGGAGCCTGGCATTGGGGGTCACATGTACTGTCGAAGCCATGTGGCCAAGAAGCCTCAGGCAGAGTCTGGCGGACCAGCGACCTGATGAGAAACTGGTTTGCTAAGTCTATCAGTCTCTGGGCTCGGTTTTTTGGCAAGAAGGCCTTTGCCAGCAGCGAGTCTAACCTTGCTCCTATGAACTCCAAGTTCTGGGAGGGGAGCAAAGTGGACTTTGCAAAGTTTATTACAAACCCCAGACTTCGAAGAAGAGCAATAGTTCTGAGGGTGGCTTGTCTGGCCTCCTGGCATGTCCGACCCCTGTTGAGCCAGTCGTCCAGATAGGGGGAAGACAAAGATTCCCTGATTTTTCAGGTAGGCTGCCACCACTGCCAGGCATTTGGTAAAGACTCTGGGGGCGGAGGTGAGGCCAAAAGGTAGTACTCGGTACTGATAATGGTTTCCTCCCACAATGAACCTGAGGTACTTTCTGTGGTCTGGATGAATGAGGATGTGAGTATACGCATCCTTTAGATCTAAGGAGCATAGCCAATCTCCCTGCTGGAGGTAGGGCAGAAGTGTTCCAAGAGTAAGCATCTTGGACTTTTCCTTCTCCAGGAACTTGTTGAGGTTTCTGAGATCCAGAATAGGTCGAAGACCACCGGTTCTTTTGGGTACCAGGAAATACCTGGAGTAGAACCCTTGACCTTGCAAGTGGGAAGGCACAGGCTCCACCGCTCTGTCTTGTAACAGCCCCTGAAGCTCCTGAAGGAGAAGGTCTGTGTGCAGGGGAGGCCTTGAAGGCTCCCCTGGAAAATATGGAGGAGGTAGTTGTTGGAAGTGTAGTGCATAACCCTTCTGGACTATGCTTAATACCCAACTGTCTCCAGTAATGAGTGGCCACTGGTGGGCAAACAGAGCGAGGCGACCTACTGTGCAGGGTTGGGAGAGCAGGGATGGAGAGGCTATGCTGAAGGAGTCAAACCCCCCCCCCCTGCTGAGTGGGAGCAGGGGCCGGAGGCTTGGGGGTCCTCTACCTACGGGGCCCATTACCCTGCCCCTTGGCTTGCTGACCCTGATGGGCAGCTTGGGCAGCCTGATATTGCGGGTACTGTTTGTAGGCAGTGCCCTTCCTCGGGTAAAAGGGCTTTTTACCTGAGCCCTTCTTTTTGTGAGAAGGGGCAGAGGTCTTTCTGGACAGCCTTGTCCTTGTAAGGTGCTCGGTCTCGAGCTGTGCGGCCTTCTCGGCCATGGGTTTGCCAAAAAGGTTCTCACCTTGGCAAGGGACATCGACCAACTTGTCCTGAACCCATGGCTCGAGGTCCGATGACTGCAGCCATGCCTGGCGTCGAGCCGCGATGCCGACTGCCGCAACTCGGGCCGAAGCCTCAAAGCCATCGTAGGTGGCACGGGACATAAACTTGGAGCAGTCCCCGAGGACAAGGACTTGAATCTCTGCAAGGGTTCCCCGGAGAGACCAGCAGAGAACCCGGCCAACTCCTTGGCCAGGTCTCACAAGTACATGCCCATGTACAGCTGGTAAGACTGGACACGGCAAGCAAGCATCGAGCCCTGGAAGCACTTCTTTCCAAAACCATCGAGGTTCCGGGCCTCCCTACCGGGGGGCACCGTGGAGTGCATCTTCTGACTCTTCAGGCGATGCATGGCCGATTCCACAACCATGGAATGGTGTGGTAGCTGTGCCTTCTGAAAGCCAGGGCTCTTCCGGAGTCGATAGATCGAATCAACCCGCTTGCTTAAAACCGGTGCCGAGGCCGGTGCCTCCCACATCCGGAAGAGGAGCTGTTCCAGCGTCGGAGGAACCGGGACAGTAAAGGCCTCCTTCGGAGGAGAGTCGTACTGCAGAGCCTCGAGCTCCTTGGCTCGAGGCTCTTCCTCGGGGTCCGCCGGGATAGCCAACGCGGTGGCCATATCCCGGACAAACTCCGACAACCGGGTATCCTCCGGAGGGGATCTACTCCGGGGTTCAGACTGCGGTGAGTCCGACGGGATGCACCGAGTCTTGAAAGTGTCGGGGGACTCCTCATCCTCCGTCTCCCAAGCAGACTCGTCTGACGAGGAGTCAGGATCCGACCCTGCGGGGCCCTGGAGCACCCGCCCCGACACCGGAGGCACCGGCATCGACGCCCTTGGTCCCGAACGGGAGGTCGAGGGAGACCACGATCGAGGTCGACCTCGAGCCATCATGGACTCGAGTATTGGCTCGGTCTCCGGGGTCGACTTCGATGTCGATGTCCCGGTGGTCGGGGCAGATGCGCCAGACAGGCTGGCCATCAGTGCCCGCTGCTGCTCCATGAAGGCAGACAGTCTGCACTCCAAGGCTGTCATCCTGAGACTCAGCTCGGGAGACGCAGCAGCCACCAACTCGGGGCCCGGCACCGTCGGCTCTCTGGGAGGAGAGTCCTTGAGGACTACAGGGCTTACGTGTCCAGCAGACTCCAGCTCCATGCAAGGAACATTAGCAGGCTTCTCTTGCTCCACGGGCCCGGGGCGACGGTCAGGGGTCTTAGACCTGGCCCTCGAGGAGCCAGGGACCTCTTCCGATGATGCCCTCACGAGCCTCTTCTTCCTCTTGCGTTCCCGGTTGGGGGACCCCCTGTCCGAGGAGCCACGACGGCACTCGGGATCCGAATCCCAAGATGTCGAGGCCTCAGACGAGGTTCGGGCCCGGCCAGAGGCTGAGTCAGAGAAAAGCCTTTCTTTCTGCTGCTGGCGACTTCGCAGAGCCTTGGAAGACATCTTCCCACATGGTCCACACGTCTTAGGGTCGTGATCAGGACCGAGGCACCGAAGGCAGCAGTCGTGTGTGTCGGTGAGAGACATCAACTTCTTACACCGATCACACTTTTTAAAACCGCTGGAAGCCATCGGGGAAAAAAGAGTCCCCACGAGGTCAAAGGACCAGCCTTCCAGGGAAACATGAAAAAAGGGCGCGAACGCCAGCCACGAAGGGCAAAAACCGAAAAAGAAGAAACGGGCTCAATAACGGTGTACTGAACCCGGTGGGAGGGGAACCGGTGTCGAACCGGTAGAGAAAAAATAGCGAGAATCGCTGAAAAAATCAAACTTTTATCTGGGACGACAGGACACACGTCCGGTGGGCTTCTCAGAAAAAGAGAAACTGAGGTAAGATGGCATCTTTAGGCAGGAAGGGAATCGCGCATGCGTGCCTGCATTCCCAAAGACTTTCATGGAAAGCTGGGGAAATGCTCTGCTGGGGCTTCATCGGCGTCGATGACACCCATATGTGAGGACTGACTTCCTGCTTGGTCCTGGAGAACAGAGTTTCTTTCGTCATCCATTTTGTCCGATTTTGCTTTTTCACCTTTTGTAGAGATTTCTTACTTTCTTCCAACACAACCTTCTCGATGTCATCCCATAACTCTTCTGTAACTCTGTCATCTGTATCTAAAGCAGCTAATCAACTTTGCAGGCAGTCTTTAAAATCTGGTGGTATATTCTCGGTCGTATTTTCCTACATTCATGAGTGGCTTGCTCTTTTTCAACTTTAGCTTGAATTTGCATACTAGTAGTTGATCTGTACCATAGGCAGCTCCAGGTTTTGTCTTTGTCATTGACTTCTACAGATGTGGTCAATTTGACTTTTGTACAAACAATTGGGTGAAGTCCATGTGTACTGTCGCTGCTTGTGTTGCTGGAAGAAGGTATTTGAGATGAACAGATTGTTGGTCTTGCAGAAGTCTATCAGCCTTTCCCCAGCTTCATTTCTGTCGCCAAGTCCATATTTTCCAACCAATTTGCCGCATTCCTTGTTGCCAACATTTGCATTCCAGTCACCCATGACTATCAAGATATCCTATTTGCATGTTCTGTCAATGTGATAGGAGGCAGTGTACTATTGTAGATCAAGAACTGGTTAAAAGACAGAAAGCATAGGGTAGGGCTAAATGGCCAATTTTCCCAAACACAATTACGAAGACTGCAACTAGTTCATCACACAGCCGCACGTATTCTGATGCATGCTTCACGTTTTGATCACATTACCCCTATTCTGATTCACTTACATTGGCTCCCAATCGTGTGTCGTATACAATTTAAAATACTCATCTATATTCATAAAACCATTTATATCGGCGCTCCTCTCTATCTTGCAGATCTAATTCATCTTTACTCATCTCACCGTTCCCTCAGGTCAATTCACTCTAACCGTATGGCCTTTCCCCCTCCATCCCAGGCTCATCTTGAGTCCACCCACTCCTCTGCTTTCTTCTTTCTGGGCCCTCGGCTCTGGAACTCGCTTCCCCCAGCCCTCCGCTTAGAGCCCTCATAAAACTATTAAAACCAGGCTAAAGACACACCTGTTTTGCTCTGCTTTCAACCTTCCTTCTCCTCCTGCTCCTCTTTCTCCCCCCCCCTGAATTCAGTTGCTCTCTACCCCTTTACGCCATGCATTTATACTCTGTGTCTACCCTGTTTCTCCTATCTCTATTCTATCTCTCCTCTCTATCCTGTCTTATAATTTTGGCGTTCTTTTCCTTTCAGCAGTCTCAAAGTATTTGTTATTGTAAACCACTCTGGTGCCTCCATTGAGAGCGGTATATTAAATTTCTCAATAAAGATAAAGATAAATAGTGGAGTACCCCAGGGATCTGTGCTGCGTCCGCTGCTTTTTAACATATTCATAAATGACCTGGAAAAGGGAATAACGAGTGAAGTTATCAAATTTGCAGATTACACAAAACTATTCAAAGTTGTTAAAACCCATGAGGATTGTGGAAAATTGCAAGAGGATCTTGATAAATTGGAAGACTGGGCATCCAAATGGCAGATGAAATTTAATGTGGACAAGTGCAAACTTATGCACCTAGGAAAGAAAAGCCCAAACTATGGTTACACCATGCAAGGTTCCACATTAGGAACCACCACCCAGGAAAAGGATGTAGGTGTTATCAAGAATAACATGTTAAAACCCTCTGTCCAGTGTGCAGCGGCGGCCGAGAGAGCAAATAGAATGCTAGGTATCATAAGGAAAGGAATGGAAAATTGTATTTATTTATTTAACATTTCTTATAAACCGCCTTTCATGATATCAAGGTGGATTACACTGAACAAACTGAAATTACATTGAACAGGGCATTATAACTTGGAGACAACTATTTTACAGGGAACGTGGGCAATGGAGGGTTAACATGGGCAATGGAGGGTAAAGTGCCAGAAAATACAGGCATCAGTGCATAAACTGGGACTATATAGGGACTAGAGCCAGAAAATATAGGCATCAGTGCATAAACTGTAGATAGTTACCCTGGTTATATCCAAGTTCTAGTCCCTGTTTCACTGTAAATACAATGCGGTCCGACTGCATGGTATAAGGTTATGTTGAATGTACACCATACTGATAAGAATAGCGCGGTATAGAAGAGAAGTTAAATAAATTTATTTATTTATTTATTTATATTCTCTTATATACCGCGCTATTCTGCATCAGTGCGGTTTACATTGAACAAACTGAAATTACATTGAACAGGGTATTATAACTTGGAGATAACTATTTTACAGGGAACATGGGCTATGGAGGGTTAAGTGGCTTGCCCAAGACCACCAAGACCTGTGGGCCTAGAAACCCCAGTCCTTCCGGCCCAAGGTTGCTGTCCTCTAGTGGGATTTGAACCCCATCTTCCAGCCTGAGGTACCTTGCCCCAACCACTAGTTCACTTATAATGCCTCTGTTTCATTCCATGGTGCGACTGCACCTTGAGTATTGTATGCAATTCTGTTCACCGTATCTTAAAAAGGATATAGCGTTATTAGAAAAGGTACAGAGAAGAGCCACCAAAATGGTAAAGGGGATGGAAGGATAACCCTATGAAGAGAGGCTAAAAAGGGAGGAGTGGCTCAGTGGTTGGGACAGGTTACCTCGGGCCGGGGGTTCAATTCCCACATGGGGACAAGTAACCTCAGGCCGGAGGGACTGGGGTCTCTAGTCCCATGGCTGCTCCTTGTGGCCTTGGGCAAGCCACTTAACCCTCCATTGCCTCAGGTACACTTAGATTGTGAGCCCTGCGGGGACAAGGGAATAAAAAAAGTACCTGTTAGTATACATGTAAACCGCTCTGATGCGTAAGTAAAGGGCGGTATATCAAATGCTTAAACCATAACCATAACCATAACCTGCAAAAGTGACGTCTGAGGGGAGAACATAAGATATGCCATACTGGGTCAGACGAAGGTCCTTCAAGCCCAGTATCCTGTTTCCAACAGTGGCCAATCTAGGTCATACATACTGTGATAAGGAAGCTTATCATAGCTCAGGAAGGAGCTATAGAAAAGGTGAAGTGACTCTGAACAAGCAACCTGTCAGTTCTGGTAGAAATAAGAAAACAGAATTTTCCCATAAAAGACTACCAGTCCCAGAATGCACCAGGTTTCCAACAGCCATTAGAGGAGCTGAAGTGGGGAAACGTGTGTTCAATCAGGAGGGCTATGAGGTAATCCCTAAGCACTCATCTCAAAGGGCAGGGCCTGATTCAGCACAGCTGCGCTGTATTAGGGGGGAGCACTCATCTAGGCAGAATAAAGGTAGAGTTTATTCTACAGAGAATTATCCTCATTATCCTGAGAATCAGCTTGAGCTTGATCATCAGTTTCATCTGAAGGATCATCAGAAGCAGAAGCCAAACGGGACGGACAGAGAGGGCAAGAAACCCTTTGGAAGAAAGAAGAGAAAAGCCTTTGGGAGATCTAGAGGAGTCTGGAGCAGTACGTATACTGGGAGGCATTCCAAGGGCCAGCATACACCATTGGACTGGGGAAAGCCAGAGGAATGGTGCTGCAGAGCTAGGAATCTCCAGACGGTACCTGTGAGGGAGACGGCTGCACGTGGAAAGGACCCTAAGACCCGTGCCAGAAGGTATGTGAAGAGAGATCCAGTGTCCAGGGATCTGGATTGGAAGGCTGGACATAAGAACTGGACTACATACTGGCCAGGCTATATAGAGAGGAACTCTAACAGCAATGGAAGCTCAGGTATGAACGCTGATCTATGCCCTAGCTATAACCTTGAAAGACAGCAGGGAAACAAGTATTTTCCTGAAAGTGCTCCATTGAGAAATTCATCTGTGCCAATCCATGATATTGAGCCCATGATTGTTGAAGAAGGGGGAGACGTTGCAGATGAAGAATGTGTTTACATGGACTGCTCTCTGTCTAAACTCCTTTGGTGATTTTCTGTTATAAAGTACAGCAACCATCACATAGAAATACAAACTTGTTCTTTAATCTACTCAGAAAAGCTCCTGAATAGGATTTTTAGCCACGCAGTAGAAAGCAAGCCAGCTAAGGGGTTTCAGCTGGGTAACTGCTAGCAATTGAGCCTTACCTAATTGCTTGTGAACTCTGAGGGAATCACTTCTGAATCTATGTGGGAAGATATAAGAAGTTAACCTGAAAAGAACAGTTTTTCTCTTCTTTGTGGCTTGTGTTTGTTGTTTGATACACTGCTAAGAAAATATTAGCTAAAGCCTACAGAAAAGACCAGTTTGTTACCAACCAGGTCTTTATTCTTTTTGCTTTGATTGCCTGACAAGTTCAAATGTTTTCCTGATTTTGTTTTTCCAAGTTTAACACTGAAAGCAAGTAACCTGATTTATGTGCAACCAAGCATATCTGTGTTGGGAGAAATAACCCCATAAATAAATATCTTATTGGCTTTAACCTCAAGCACAACTAATTATTGTGAGCAGCTGTGTCTGATGTGAATGAACTGCATTGCCCACAATCCCTTGCCAATCATATTGATATATGCACTTGCCAAGACTGTGAACATTCTCACCCAGGCAGCCGTCTGACAAGCTACACTAACAGCCTTTACTACATCCTCCGGTAACAAATTCCAGAGTTTGATTACACGTTGAGTGAAAAAATATTTTCTTTTATTAGTCTTAAATAGTTTACCCTGTAGCTTCATTGCATGTCCCCTAGTCTTTCTATATTCTGATAAGGTAAACAATCGATCTACGTTTACCCGTTTCACTCCGTTCATTAATTTATAGACTTCTATCATATCTCCCCTCAGCCGTCTCTTTTCCAGGTTAAAGAGCCCTAATCTTTTTAGCCTTTCTTCATACGAGTATCCTTCCATCCCCTTTACCATTTTGGTGGCTCTTCTCTGAACCTTTTCAAAAATCGCTATATCCTTTTTAAGATACGGCGACCAGAATTGCACACAATATTCAACGTCTCACCATGGAACGATATAGAGGCATTATAACATCTTTTGTTTTATTTTCCATTCTTTTCCGTATCATACCTAGCATTCTATTTGCTCTCTTGGCCGCTGCTGCACACTGGGCCGAGGGTTTTAACATAGTATCCACAATGACGCCTAAATCTTTTTCCTGGGTGGTGGTTCCTAATGTAGAACCTTGCATCGTATAACCATAGTTTGGGTTGTTCTTCCCTAGGTACATAACCTTGCACTTGTCCACATTAAATTTCATCTGCCATTTTGATGCCCAGTCTTCCAATTTATCAAGATCCTCTTGCAATTTTCCACAATCCTCTTGGGTTTTAACAACTTTAAATAGTTTTGTGTCATCTGCAAATTTGATAACCTCACTTGTTATTCCACTTTCAAGGTCATTTATGAATATGTCAAAAAGCAGCAAACCCAGCACAGATCCCTGGGGTACACCACTATTCACCTTTCTCCATTGGGAAAATTGGCCATTTAGCCCTACCCTCTGCTTTCTATCTTTTAACCAGTTCCTGAACCACAATAGTACACTGCCTCCTATCCCATGACTCTTTAGTTTTGCCAAAAGTCTCTCATGAGGGACTTTGTCAAAGGCTTTCTGAAAGTCCAGATACACAATATCAAACGACTCACCTTTGTCCACCTGATTATTCACTCCTTCAAAAAAACATAACAGATTAGTAAGACAAGATCTTCCTTGTCTAAAGCCATGTTGGCTGTCTCCCATTAGGTCATGACTATCTACATGCTGAGTAATTTTATTCTTTATGATGGTTTCTACCATTTTTCCCGGTACTGACGTCAGGCTCACCGGTCTGTAGTTTCCCGGATCACCCCTGGAACCCTTTTTAAAAATTGGTGTTACATTGGCAATCCTCCAATCTTCAGGTATTAGAGATGATTTTAATGATAGTTCACAGATTACTAATAGTAGGTCTGCTGTCTCATATTTCAGTTCTTTCAACACCCTTGGATGTATACCATCCGGCCCAGGTGATTTGCTACTCTTCAGTTTATCTAATAGTTGTAATACATCTTCCCGATGTATCGATATTTCCTTCAATTCTTCCGCACCTTTAAATACCACTTCAGTCATGGGTAACATCCCTACATCTTCCTCAGTAAAGACTGAAGCAAAGAATTCATTCAGTCTCTCCGCTATCGCCTTGTCGCCTCTTAGTGCTCCTTTAACCTCTTTATCATCTAATGGACCAAATGACTCTCTCACAGGTTTTTTGCTACGAATGTACTTGAAAAGGTCTTTACTTCGCGTTTTTGCTTCCGCAGCAAGCTTCTTCTCAAATTCTCCGTTTCTCTGCCTTATTAATGCCTTGCATTTGACTTGCCAGTGCTTGTGCTGTTTCCAGGTTTCGTCGTTTGGCTCTTTTTCCCATTTCTTGAAAGATGCTTTTTTGGCAACAGCAGCCTCTCTGACCTCACCTTTAAACCATGCGGGCAGTTTTTTGGACTTCCTTCCACTTTTCTTAAAGCGTGGAATACAGCTGGTCTGGGCTTCCAAGATAGTATTTTTCAACAACAGCCAAGCCTGATGTACATCTTTTACCTTTGCAACTGCTCCTCTTAGTTTTTTCTTAACTGTTTTCCTCATTTTATCATATTCTCCCTTTCGAAAGTTAAAAGGTAGTACTGTGGATTTCCTTACTATCCCTCCTCCACTAATTAAATCAAAGGTGATCATGCTATGATCACTATTGCCAAGTGGCCCCAACACCCTTATCTCTTGCACTAGATCTGGTGTTCCACTAAGGACTAGGTCTAATATGGCTTCCCCTCTGGTCGGTTCATGAACCAGCTGCTCCAAGAAGCAGTCATTTATTTCATCTAGGAACTTTATCTCCCTAGCATATCCTGACGTGACACTGACCAGTCGATACTGGGGTAGTTGAAATCACCCATTATTATTACTGCGCTGTAACTTTTGTTAGCTTCCTTGATTTCTTTGAGCATTTCATCATCCATTTGGTCATTCTGGTCAGGCGCTCGATAGTACACCCCCACTGCCATTGCCTTCCCCCTTTTACATGGAATTTCAATCCATATAGATTCTACAGCAGATTTTGTTTCCTGCAAAACTTTAATCCTTTCTGAATCAATGCCCTCTCTAACATAGAGAGCAACCCCTCCACCAATTTGATCAGCTCTATCATTACGATATAGTTTGTACCCAGGTATCACAGTGTCCCAGTGGTTGTCCTTCTTCCACCATGTCTCTGATATTCCAATCATATCTAACCTTTCATTTAGTGCTATATATTCTAACTCTCCCATCTTATTTTTTAGATTTCTAGCATTTGCATACAAGCATTTTAGAGAATGTATTTTATTTGTATTAATTTGGCTATTGTTAGACAGGGGTAATTTGGGATCTTTAAGCTCTGTCTGCTCCATACTTGAGGGCATTTGGGCTACTTTACTCTTTTGTGGAACCTCTCTGCTCTTGGTAGTATCCTTCAAAGATACATTCTTCCGAACCATCCGCTCTTGGGCGACTGTCAGCTTTCCCCTTATATCTAGTTTAAAAGCTGCTCTATCTCCTTTTTAAAGGTTAATGCCAGCAGCCTGGTTCCATCCCGGTTAAGGTGAAGCCCATCCCTTCGGAAGAGCCCCTCCTTTCCCCAGAATGTTCCCCAGTTCCTAACAAATCCAAAACCCTCATCTCAGCACCATTGTCTCATCCACGCATTGAGACTCCGGAGCTCTGCCTGCCTTTTGGTTCCTGCGCGTGGAACAGGAAGCATTTCGGAGAACGCTACCCTGGAAGTTCTGGATTTCAACTTCCTACCTAAAAGCCTAAATTTAGCCTCCAGAACCTCCCTACCACATTTTCCTATGTAACTGGTACCGACATGTACCAAGACAGCAGACTCCTCCCCAGCACTATCTAAGACCTTATCTAGGTAGCGTGTGAGGTCCGCTACCTTCGCACCAGGCAGGCATGTTACCAGGCGATCCTCACGTCCACCAGCCACCCAGCTATCTACATGCCTAATGATCGAATCACCAACTATAACGGCTGTCCTAACCCTTCCCTCATGGGCACATGGCCCTGGAGAAACTTCCTCGGTGCGAGAGGGTTTTACATCACCTGGAGGACAGGTCATAGTTACAGGATCACTTCCTGCCATACCAGGGTGATGCTCTCCTGTCACGTGACCTCCTTGGCAACAGGGATGCTGCCAGACTGGAGGTGGGACGTCAGGACTATATCCCTGTAGGTCTCGTCTATGTACCTCTCTGTCTGTCTTATGCTTTCCAAGTCTGCTACTTTAGCCTCTAGAGAACGGACTCGTTCCCTGAGAGCAAAGAGCTCCTTGTACCTAGTGCTCACGTAAGACCTCTCACCAACTGGGAGAAAATCATACATGTGACACTCAATGCAAAAGACTGGAAAGCCCCCATCCCGCTGCTGGACTGCTGTCTGCATCTTAGTTTTAAGTTTGTGTTTAGATCTAAGTTCTTTACTTACTAAGGGTTGCTATGTATATTTATACTAATAAAACTGTACCTAATACGTTTAATATACCTTGTTCACCTGAAGCTTAACTAATCTCAGGTCCTTAGTGTATGACTGATTTGGGTAATGAGCTTCACCTGAGAGCACCTCCTGCCTTTTAAGATGTGTAAGTACCTATAAAGCTACAATTATCCCAGGGGTGGGTGGGTGTGGGGAGCGAGGGAGGGAAATAACACTTATTAAAAGAGGGCTGCTACACAGTACCCTGTCTTGTGCTGCTGAGGTAAGCTAAATTCTGATTTGATTTAAATTATAGCTCTTAGCTGCTGCTAGGCTCTAACGTCTAAATTTAACCAGAAAGCTCTCTTCTGTGTTTTAAATTTAAGCTAAAAGTACTTTGCTGATGCTAGGCCCTGAGTGACTATTAAATGTAAAATACAAGCTCTCTGCTGGGTTCCAAATGTAACCAGAAAGCTCTCTTCTGTGTTTTAAATTTAAACTAAAAGTACTTTGCTGTTACTAGGCCCTGAGTGACTATTAAATTTAAACTACAAGCTCTCTGCTGGGTATGAAATGTAACCAGAAAGTTCTCCTCTGTGTTTTAAATTTAAACTTAAACTGCTGTTACTAGGCCCTGACTGATTTAACAAAAAATAGTGGGTTCACAGATTAATTAGCTTTAATACAAAGAATTCCTTTTAGAAAATTACCAGAAGTATATACTCACAGTTGCAGATCTCTCTCCAGAAATAACAGTCTCTCTTTCTAGTCCTTCAAAATGTCGAGGCCTCCGATGAGGTCCGGGCCCAGGCAGGTGCGGACTCGGGAAAAATCCTATCATGTTGCTGCTGCCTGCTCCTCAAGGCCTTGGAAGACATTTTCTTACACGGGCAACAGACCTTCAGGTCATGGTCGGGCCCGAGGCAATGGAGGCAACAGTCATGTGTGTCGGTGAGAGACATTAACCTCGTGCACCGATCATATTTTTAAACCCGCTGGCAGCAATAGGGGGAAAAAGGGCCCCTGCAAGGTCAAAGGACCAGACTGCCAGCTAAAAAGAAAAAAAGAGCGCGAACGCTAGTCTCTAAGGATAAAACCCGAAAGTTTGGACCGGACTCGATACCGGTATACAGAGCTGAGGCGGGAAGGGGAACCTCCGTCAAACCGGCTAGGCAGAAAAGTAATTTTTCTGTCTTTAACAATTTTTTTCACGAGGGAACGTGGACGACGTCCGTTGGGCTCAGCGGAAAAAAGGAGACTGAGCAAGATGGCACCCTTGGGCGGGAAGGGACCGTGCATGCGTGATGCAATCTCAAAGGCTTTCTTCGAAAGCTGGGGATTGTTCCGCATGAGGGCTCCTTCGGCGCCGACGTCACCCATATGTGAGGACTGACTTCCTGCTTGTTCCTGGAGAATCATACATGTGACACTCAATGCAAAAGACTGGAAAGCCCCCATCTCGCTGTTGGACTGCTGTCTGCATCTTAGTTTTAAGCTTGTGTTTAGATCTTTAAGTTCTTTACTTACTAAGGGTTGCTGTGGATACTTATACTAATAAAAGTGTACCTAATATGTTTAATATATCTTGCTCACCCGAAGCTTAATTAATCTCAGGTCCTTAATGTATGTTGTTGTTGTTGTTAAGTGCCATCGAGTCGGAGTCGACTCATGGCGACCCTCTGGATAGCTATCCTAAATTGTGTTCGGTCTTCAGTCAGGCGGCTCATTGTTGACAGACTGGTACCAGTAGCTGCTGTTATTGTATTGATCCATCTCATTGCTGGCCTTCCTCTTTTGGTTGACCTTCTATCTTGCCAAGCATGATGTCTTTCTCTAATGATCTCTCTCTTCGCATGATGTGTCCAAAGTATGAAAGTCGAAGTCTTGTCATCTGAGCTTCTAAAGAAAGCTTAGGTTTGATCTCATCTAGTACCGACTGGTTTGTTCTTTGGGCAGTCCATGGTATACACAGTATTCGCCGCCAGCACCATAATTCAAAGGCATCAATTTTCTTCCTGTCTGTCTTTTTCACTGTCCAGCTTTCACATCCATATGATGTTATTGAAAATACCATGGCTTGAACAAGTCGAATCTTTGTATGGAGAGAGACATCTCTGCTCTTGAGAATCTTATCTAGGTCTTTCATAGACATTCTGCCAAGAGCAATGCGTCGTTTGATTTCTTGACTGTTTGTTGCTTCTTTATTGATAGTTGATCCAAGTAGGTTAAAGTTGTTCACAATTTCAATTTCTTCTCCTTCAACGATGAACCTGTTGATTATGCCAGTTGTCATGATCTTTGTCTTCTTTACATTAAGGTGCAGGCCCATTTTTAGACTACGTTCTTTGATTATGAGAAGCAAATGTTTCAGATCATCTTCACTTTCAGCCAGTAATGTAGTATCATCAGCATAGCGAAGGTTGTTGATGAGTCTTCCACCAATCTTCACACCTCTGTTGTCTTCATACAATCCTGCTTCTCTGATGATTTCTTCTGCATATAAATTAAACAGGTAGGGGGAAGTATGCAGCCTTGTTTTACACCTTTGCTTAATTTAAACCATTCCGTTTCTCCTTGTTCCGTTCGAACTGTTGCTTCTTGATCAATGTACAAATTGCGCAAGAGAACGATCAGGTGTTCTGGTATACCCATGCTTCTTAATGTGGCCCAGAGTTTCTCATGGTTTACACAGTCAAAAGCCTTGCTATAGTCGATAAAGCACAAATAGATATCCTTTTGGTATTCTTTAGTCTTTTCAAGTATCCATCTCACATCCGCAATGATGTCTCTCGTTCCTCGCCCTTTCCTGAACCCTGCTTGCACTTAATGTATGACTGATTTGGATAAAGAGCTGCACCCGAGAGCAGCTCCTTTCCTTTAAGATGTGTAAGTACCTATAAAGCTACAATTATCCCAGAAGTGGGTGGGTGTTGGGGAGGGGGGAAGGGAAATAAGATGTATTAAAAGAGGGCTGCTACCACAGTACTCTGTCTTGTGCTTCTAAGGTAAGCTGTGACCAACTTCCTGGGTGATTAACAGTCGTTGCTTGGATAGAAGGAGTCTTTCAAAATGGCCTTTTGACCTGCCACCTGGCTTTAACACCTATTTAAAAAATGTCACACGTATCTTGCCCCCTAGGTAGAAGGCCTCTTTGTTAAGGTCTCTAGAAGACTATTTATTGCTCAAAGAATACTGACCCTGTTTTGCCTTTTATGCTAAGTTATATTCTGATTTGATTTAAATTAAAGCTCTTTGCTGCTGCTAGGCTCTGACTTAGCATGAAATTTAAACTAGAAGCTCTCTGCTAGGTTCTAAATTTAACCAGAAAGATCTCTTCTGTGTTTTAAATTTAAACTAAAAGCACTTTGCTGCTACTAGGCCCTGAGTGAGTATTAAATTTAAACTAGAAAACAAGAAGAAAGAGCACCCAGAATCTCCTCAGTCTCCCACCGCAGACTCACAAATCCAAGCAAACCACAAGAATGAGAGCATTCTCGTTGTACGCCCCCACCCTCTGGAACTCACTACCCCCTCAATTCGAAATAACAAATCAACTGCAGATTTTCATAAAAAAGCTTAAAACCCACCTCTTCGCAGAAACATATCAGTACTACCCCACACAAATAATTATCACTTCATCCACCAATCTACCCCCATAAATCCCTCTAACCCCTTCACACCTCACCCCCCCATGTACATAGTTCATTAGAGAAATACTGATTTGAATGTATTGAAATATACAAAATGTTCATTGTTTTCTGTTATGGTTATGGTTTAGGCATTTGATATACCGCCCTTTACTTACGCATCAGAGCGGTTTACATGTATGTACTAACAGGTTCATGTTTAAATAGTTTTCATGTTAATTGTAAATGGCTTTTGATGTTCCTTGTAACTCGTTCTTTGTAAACCGTTTTGACTTGTAGAAAAACGATATAAAAAATGTGTTAAATAAATAAAATTGAGTGGTTTATGCAGCATATCATCATCTGCATATATATGATAGTGAACTTTTCGAGAATGCATGATTAAGAACATAAGATATGCCATACTGGGTCAGACCAAGGTCCATCAAGTCCAGTATCCTGTTTCCAACAGTGGCCAATCTAGGTCATAGGTACCTAGCAGTTTCCCCAAAAGACACAGGTTCCACAATGCTTGTATTAGGTCAAGCAGTGATATCCTGAGTCCCTTTTAATAATGGTTCATGGACCTTTCCTCCAGGAACTTGTCCAAACCTTTTTTAAACCCAGCTACAGTAATAGCTTTTACTACATCCTCCGGTAACCAATTCCAGAGTTTGATTACACGATGAGTAAAAAAATATTTTCTCTTATTAGTCTTAAAGTTTACCCTATAGCTTCATTGCATGTCCCCTAATTTATTATATTCTGATGACGTAAATAACACAGGTGCACTAAAATTTTTTTTTTTTAAACTGCCTCTAATGTTTCGATTGATTTTTACGTTTTTTGGTGCGCTGAATCCAAATCTGCTAACCAATTTGCTCCATCACGTACAGATTTTTTGCTACATTGGGTTAGCAGTTTGAGGTGAACGTTTCAGATTGAGTGCGATCGAGATAAAAGTTTCTTGGATGAATTCTTTATACTAATTGTTTAGTAGTTATTCAAATAAGAATAAAGAAAATTGTAACAAGGCAGCACATAAGAATAGAGTAATGTCAACAAAACACACTGTGATGGTAGCAAAATTGTCTGCACTTAAAACAGCCACATACATGTGCACAAACATTGAGCATATAAGAGCGAGGTTAGACACAAAGCAAAGCAAAGAAATGTGCAAAAAATGTTGTACAGGTATGTATGTAAGAATAGAAAACGCAAACCGCACCATTGCAATACATGAAGACAAACACCCGATGGTGTGAAAATAAAATTCTAATAAATGAGATCCGACACTGTGGTAATAACTAGCAAATTTTTATTTCAAAGTTTAGTAAAAACACGATATTTGTCAACACAGTTTAGATTTTAAAGTCATTCTTGGGTCAATCAATCTCCTGGTGGGCCCGTTTCTTCTTCCCCCGAATGCTTCTCTTGATGCGCTGCTTGGCGTATTTTTCATCTGGGATTTCCCGCAGCAGCAACCAGCAGAAATCAGCCATCATAGTGGTGTTCCATCTTCCTTGGTACCTTCTCTCTGCGTCCTTGATGTCCTGGTGAAACCTTTCACCTTGTTCTTCACTGTACGCCCCCAAGTTTTCGGGAAAGTAGTTCACATGGGAGTGCAAGAAATGGACTTTCAGGCTCATGTTACAGCCTTGTTCTTTGAAGGCATTGAGCATCCTGGCAACAATATCCTTATAGTTCTCATCCCGCCTGTTCCCCAAGAATTTGAGAACAACATCCTTGAAGGAATCCCAGACTTCTTTTTCCTTCTCAGACATCGTTTCAGTGAATGCTCCATCTGAAATGAGTTTCCTTATATCAGGGCCAACAAACACTCCTTCCTTTAGCTTTTGGAAGGGACTTGATGAATTGCTTAATGAGACCCAACTTAATGTGGAGAGGTGGTAATAGAATTTTATCACGAGGTACCAAGCTCTCATGAAGAACATTTTTCTCACCGGGTCTCAAATACTCCCGAATTGGCCAGTCTTTTTTCCCCCAGTGTAGGTCGCGGGCCCGGCTATCCCACAAGCAAAGGAAGCAGGGATATTTGGTGAAACCGGATTGCTGCCCTAATAGCATGGATAGAATTTTAAAGTCTCCACAAATCATCCACTTATGCTCATCATAACGAATCTTCTGAAGAATCAGGGCCAAATTCTCGTTTTTTTCTTGGAGAATAACAGAGTGAGCAATAGGAACTGAAGCGAATGTGTTGCCATTATGAAGAAGAACACCTTTTCTGCTGTCTTTTGACAAATCAATGAACAGCCGCCATTCAGCAGGATCATACTTGAGTTTAAACTTTTCCATCACTCTGTATACAGTCAAACCTCGGTTTTCGTGTGCCCCGGTTTTCGTTCGTTTCGGTTTTCGACGTCTTTTCTGACTGAGATCTTGTCTCGGTTATTGTATATCGCCTCGGTTTTCGTCAAGAATGGTGAGCCAGTGCTGCCAGATCTGAAAACCTATACTGTATACTGTACTGCAATACATACACCCTCGCGCTGGTCTGCCCGCCCAGTCCCGGCAGCACTACCCCCCCCCGGACTCACCGATCGCGTGTTGAGAAGCCAAAGTCAGCTGAGCAACATCCTCGAGCCAGAGATGCAAGGATTGCACAGAGAGGAAGGCCCCGATCTCTCCACCGCCTGCCTGTTCTCTGGAGCGCCCCCTCAGGCTCGGAGGTAGCAGGGTAGCTGTCAATGTAAGCAGGAGATGTTGCATGAATGTGGGAGGCAGTTCTTTCTCTTGCAGGGTACGCTTGCAAATTGCTGTTGAGACGGAGTCAGCGATCAGATTACAGTGCCGTACAGTACAATATCTGTGTGTTTGCTGTCCTGTGGACGATCGGGCAGGTGAGAGAAGTGACAGGAGCTGGGTGTCTGGAACGGATTAATTGAATTTACATTATTTCCTATGGGAAATATTGCTTCGGTTTTCGTACGTTTCGGTTTTAGTCAGACTTCTTAGAACGGATTAATCATTAAAACCGAGGTTTGACTGTATATCGTTGCAAAATACCAAATCTTCCTCTTTGCTGAAATACTTCAAAAATTGTGTCTCGCGGTTGCGGTACCAATAAAAAGTTGTTCCTGGTGAGAATAGATTTTTCTGTTTAAGCCGAGAACCTAGCAGTTGGGCAGCATCTTTTGGGAGTCCTAAATCCCGAACTAAATCATTCAATTCAGCTTGAGAGAAAAGTTCAGGTTTCAGATCTGGTTCAGTTTCAAACTCGGAAGTACTGGACTCATCGGGAAAAGCCATCTGATGAGTCTCATCATGATCAGAACCGTCCACACAAATATGATCCAAAGATTTTGGTGGTTCAGGCACAGGTACTTCGTTGCTATGAGGCATAGGCCTAATTGCTGAGGGAAGGTTGGGGTAACTTATTACGTTCTTATTTTTTAAGTTGTATCCCTTCACAATGCAAGAGCAAAAATAGCAGTCACTGCTGTGGTCTCTTTGTTCACGCCACATCATAGGTATTCCGAAACGAAATGCTTGTTTTTTACCTTTCATCCATAAGCGTAGATCTTCCTCACATGTCTTGCACACTTTGTGAGGAGCCCACGGTTTGTCTTGATCGCCTAACTTCAAACCGAAATAGGCGAAATATACTTTTTTAATAAATGCAGAAATGTTCCTCTGCCGCTTTTTCACGGTATATTCCCCACAAATAAAACAAAAACTGTCCGGAGAGTTGACGCAACCTCTGGCTCTGTGAGCCATCACAAATACACAGCACTGCAAACTACAACTGTAGTGAACCACTTCGGAATAAAGCTGGATTACGACTGAGCAAACAAAAGGTAATAATGAACTTGCAAGAAACTGAAATTTGACAGGAACGTTCATGTCGCAACCACCGTGTTTGAGCGAGCGAACGAGGCGAGGAGAGGCGAACAGGAAAGAACATGCGCCAGCGCGAGTACTGGATTTAGCCCCCCGCCTCCCAATTGTCCTGTTAATGTATAAAATGAATACAAAACACTCTAAAATATCATGAGGGAGTGTTTCTAGTTAGTTAACCATTACAACCTCTATTTTGGGCCAAGAAAATAAACTGCAGTCGGCTAAAAAGAAATTATGTGAACATTCCTAATATGGGTAAGAAATCTAATTTTGCAAGAAAACGTGACGTGATGGAACATTTTGGCTGTTTTTCCTGGATTCAGCACCCCAAAATCTATAGGAATCAGTTGCAAAACTGGAGGCAGTTTTTTGGTAGTGTACCTGTGTAATCGATCTACGTTTACCCATTCCACTCCATTTATTAATTTATCTCTCCCCTCAGCCTTCTTTTTTCCAGGTTGAAGAGCCCTAACCTTTTCAGCCTCTCTTCATAGGGGTATCCTTCCATCCCCTTTACCATTTTGGTGGCTCTTCTCTGAACCTTTTCTAATAACACTATATCCTTTTTTAAGATACGCCGACCAGAATTGCACACAATGTTCAAGGTGAGGTCGCACCATGGAACGATACAGAGGCATTATAATATAAGAACATAAGAACATAAGACATGCCATACTGGGTCAGACCGAGGTCCATCAAGCCCAGTATCCTGTTTCCAACAGTGGCCAATCTAGGTCCTACGTACCTAGCAATATCCCCAAAAGACACAGGTTCCACAATGCTTGTACTGGGTCAAGCATTGATATCCTGGGTCCCTTTTTAATAGTGGTTTATGGACCTTTCCTCCAGGAACTTGTCCAAACCTTTTTTAAACCCAGCTATACTAACAGCCCTTACTACATCCTCCGGTAACAGATTCCAGAGTTTGATTACACGTTGAGTGAAAAAATATTTTCTCTTATTTGTCTTAAATAGTTTACCCTGTAGCTTCATTACATGTCCCCTAGTCTTTCTATATTCTGATAGCGTAAACAATTGATCCATGTTTATCCGTTCCACTCCATTCATTAATTTATAGACCTCTATCATATCTCCCCTCAGCCGTCTCTTTTCCAGGTTAAAGAGCCCTAACCTTTTTAGCCTCTCTTCATAGGAGTAGCCTTCCAGCCCCTTCACCAATTTGGTGGCTCTTCTCTGTACTTTTTCTAAGAACGCTATGTCCTTTTTAAAATACGGCGACCAGAATTGCACACAATATTCAAGGTGCGGTCGTACCATGGAGCGATACAGAGGCATTATAATATCCTTTGTTTTATTCTCCATCCCTTTCTTTATGATACCTAGCATTCTATTTGCTTTCTTGGCCGCCGCTGCACGCTGGGCGGAGGGTTTTAACATGTTATCCACGATGACTCCTAAGTCCTTTTCCTGGGTGGTGGTTTCTAATGTGGAGCCTTGCATCGTGTAACTATAGTGTGGGTTGTTCTTTCCTAGGTGCATAACTTTGCATTTGTCCACATTAAATTTCATCTGCCATTTGGATGCCCAGTCTTCCAATTTATCCAGATCCTCCTGCAGTTTTCCACAATCCTCTTGGGTTTTAACAACTTTAAACAGTTTTGTGTCATCTGCAAATTTGATAACCTGACTAGTTATTCCCTTTTCCAGGTCATTTATGAATATGTCAGAAAGTAGCGGACCCAGTACAGATCCCTGGGGTACTCCACTATTCACTTTTTTCCATTGGGAATATTGGCCATTTAGCCCTACCCTCTGCTTTCTATCTTTTAACCAGTTCCCGATCCACAATAGTACACTGCCTCCTATCCCATGACTTTTTAGCTTTGCCAAAAGTCTCTGATGGGGGACCTTGTCAAAAGCTTTCTGGAAGTCCAGATACACTATATCAACCGACTCACCTTTGTCTACCTGTTTATGCACACCTTCAAAGAAACATATCAGATTAGTAAGACAAGATCTTCCTTGTCTAAAGCCATGTTGGCTGTCTCCCATTAGGCCATGACTATCTACATGTTGTGTAATTTTGTTCTTTATGATGGTTTCTACCATTTTCCCTGGTACTGACGTCAGGCTCACCGGTCTGTAATTTCCCGGGTCACCCCTGGAACCTTTTTTAAAAATTGGTGTTACGTTGGCGACCCTCCAATCTTCAGGTATTACAGATGATCTTAATGAAAGTTCACAGATTACCAATAGCAGGTCTGCAATCTCATATTTCAGTTCTTTCAACACTCTGGGATGTATACCATCCGGTCCAGGTGATTTGCTACTATTCAGTTTATCAAATAGTTGTAATATATCTTCCCGGTGTAGTGATATTTCTCTCAATTCCTCTGCAGTATCACCTTTAAATACCACTTCAGTCATGGGTAACATCCCTACATCTTCCTCAGTAAAGACCGAAGCAAAGAATTCATTCAGTCTCTCTGCTATAGCCTTGTCTCCTCTTACTGCCCCTTTTACCCCTCTATCATCTAACGGTCCAATTGACTCTCTCACAGGCCTTTTGCTACGAATGTACTTGAAAAAGTCTTTATTTTGTGTTTTTGCTTCCGTAGCAAGTTTCTTCTCAAATTCCCGCTTTGCCTGCCTTATCAATGCTTTGCATTTAACTTGCCAGTGCTTGTGTTGTTTCCAGTTTTCATCATTTGGCTCTTTTTTCCATTTCCTGAAGGTTGCTTTTTTGGCAGCAACAGCCTCTCTGACCTCACCTTTAAACCATGCTGGCAGTTTTTTGGACTTTCTTCCACTCTTCTTAATGCGTGGAATACAGCTGGTCTGGGCTTCGAGGATAGTATTTTTAAATAACACCCAAGCTTGCTGTAAGTCTTTAACCTTTGGAACCGCTCCTTTTAGTTTTTTCCTAACTATATTCCTCATTCTATCATAGTCTCCCTTTTGAAAGTTAAAAGGTAATACTGTGGATTCCTTTACTATCTGTCCTCCACTAATTAAATCAAACATGATCATACTATGATCACTATTGCCAAGTGGTCCCAACACCCTTATTTCTTGCACCAGATCTGGCGTTCCACTAAGGATTAGGTCCAGTATGGCTTCCCCTCTGGTCGGTTCATGAACCAGCTGCTCCAAGAAGCAGTCATTTATTCCATCTAGAAACTTTTATCTCTTTAGCTTGTCCTGCCGTGACACTGACCCAGTCGATACCGGGGTAATTGAAATCACCCATTATTACTACTCTGTTGTGACTTTTGTTAGCTTCCTTGATTTCTTTGAGCATTTCATCATCCATTTGTTCATTCTGGCCAGGCGGTCGATAGTATACTCCCACTGCCATCGCCTTCCCCTTCATAAATGGGATTTCAATCCATAGAGATTCTACAGCAAATTTTGTTCCCTGCAAAACTTTAATCCTTTCTGACTCAATGCCCTCTCTAACACAGAGCGCAACCCCTCCACCAATTTGATCAGCTCTATCATTACGATATAGTTTGTATCCAGGTATCACAGTGTCCCACTGGTTATCCTCCTTCCACCATGTCTCTGAGAGTGCAATCATATCTAACCTCTCATTTAGTGCTATATATTCTAACTCTCCCATCTTATTGTTTAGACTTCTAGCATTGGCATACAAGCATTTTAGAGACTGTATTTTATTCATACTAATCTGGCTATTGGTAGGCAGGGGTAATTTGTTTTATTTTCCATTCCTTTCCTTATGATACCTAGCATTCTATTTGCTCTCTTGGCCGCCGCTGCACACTGGGTGGAGGGTTTTAACATGTTATCCACGATGACGCCTAAATCTTTTTCCTGGGTGGTGGTGGTTCCTAATGTGGAACCTTGCATCGTGCAACCATAGTTTGGGTTGTTCTTTCCTAGGTGCATAACTTTGCACTTGTCCACATTAAATTTCATCTGCCATTTGGATGCCCAGTCTTCCAATTGATCAAGATCCTCTTGCAATTTTCCACAATCCTCGTGGGTTTTAACAACTTCAAATAGTTCTGCATCATCTGCAAATTTGATAACCTCACTCGTTATTCCCTTTTCCAGGTCATTTATGAATATGTTAAAAAGCAGCGGACCCAGCAATGATCCCTGGGATACGCCACTATTCACCTTTCTCCATTGGGAAAATTGGCCATTTAGCCGTACCCTCTGCTTTCTATCTTTTAGCCAGCTTCTGATCCACAACAGTACAGAGTAGTTACTCACCTGTAACAGGTGTTCTCCAGGAGCAGCAGGAATCAGTCCTCACATATGGGTGACGTCGGCGCCGACGGAGCCCTCGCGGAGCAATTTCCCCAGCTTTCAAAGAAAGCCTTTGGGAATTGCAGCGCGCATGCGCAGTCCCCTTCCCGCCAAAGGGTGCCATCTTGCTCAGTCTGACGACATAGCTAAAAGACAGCAAAAGAATTAGCAAAAATGAAAAGTTAGGACTGCAACTCCGAGGGGAGGAGGGAGGGTTGTGAGGACTGATTCCTGCTGCTCCTGGAGAACACCTGTTACAGGTGAGTAACTACTCTTTCTCCAGGACCAAGCAGGAAGTCAGTCCTCACATATGGGACTCCCAAGCTTAAGGCTACCGGAGACCTCAAGCACAAAAATGAGCTCCCTCTAGCTCAGCAGCACAGAAGGAAGGAATCTTCTCTGAAAACGCCCCCGACCGGTAGCCCAACATCAGGGCCGGAGGGTAGGAGTTGCCTAAACCTCAAAGAGATTATGGAGGACTGCCTGACCGAAAGCACTGTCCCTGCGGGACTCCCTCTCCAGGCAGTAATGGGCCGCAAAAGTCTGGCTTGAAGACCAAGTAGCGGCCCGGCAGATGTCTGCCAACGGAACAGAGCGGAGATGAGCCACTGACGCAGCCTTCGCCCTAACACGATGAGCCGTGACTCGACCCTCCAACGAGAGGCCGGCTGCCCAATAAGCCCAGGCGATACAGTCAGCTACCCAAATCGACAAAGTACGCTTGGAGACAGGTAGACCCAATTTATTGGGGTCAAAAGAAACGAAGAGCTGAACAGCCCTCCTATGCTCCCGCGTACGTTCAAGGTAGAAGGACAAGGCCCTCCTACAGTCCAGGGTATGCAGGACTATTTCAGCCCGGCTGGAGTGCAGCCTGGGAAAGAAGGTCGGAAGAACCACCTCCTGGTTGAGGTGAAAAGGAGAAACCACCTTTGGAAGAAACTTAGGGTGAGTCCATAAGACCACTCTATTCCTGTAGAACCTAGTGTAAGGAGGATCAGACACTAGGGCTTGCAGTTCACTAACGCGCCTAGCAGAGGTAAGGGCTACCAAGAACAAGGTTTTCCAAGAAAGAAAACGAAGAGGGCAGGTAGCCATAGGTTCAAAGGGCGGACAGGTAATCCGCTGCAAGACCACATTCAGATCCCATTCAGGGGCTGGTGGGCGCAAAGGAGGCTTAAGGAGAAGAAGGCCTCGGAGAAAACGAGCCACCAAAGGGTGGTGGGAAAGAGGCCTGCCATCCACCGGTGTGTGATGTGCAGAGAGAGCACTGAGGTGGACCCTGACAGAGCTGGACTTAAGGCCCAGATTGGAGAGGTAAAGCAAGTATTGCAAGACCACTGCTACCAAGCAGGAGAAGGGATTCTCAGACTGCTGAGCACACCAAATGGAGAACCGACGCCACTTAAGAGCGTAGGACTTCCGGGTGGAAGGCCTCCTCGAGGCCAAGACAACCTCTTCCACCTCCCGAGGCAGCTGGAGGGGAGCAAGGACTACCCTTTCAGCAGCCAGGCCATCAGATGAAGGGACCGGAGGTTGGGGTGTAGGAGAGACCCGTGATCCTGTGTCAGGAGATCGGGCTGAAACCCCAGAGGAAGAGGAGTGTCCACCGCCAGCTGCATTAGAAGCGGGAACCAAGGTTGTCTCGGCCACCGGGGAGCCACTAGGATCATCGAGGCTTTGTCTCTGAGAACTTTGAAGAGTGTTCGAGACACCAGCGGCATGGGAGGAAAGGCATACAAGAGGCCTGTGGACCATGGAATCAGAAAAGCATCCGTCGCTACTCTGAGAGGATGCGGTTGTCGAGAGCAGAATCTGGGAAGTTGCCGGTTCAGAGGACTGGCAAACAGATCCATGGTGGGGAGTCCCCACTTGAGAAAGATCCGCTGAACCACTAAGGGATCCAATCTCCACTCGTGTGGTTGGAGGATCCTGCTTAGCTTGTCTGCCAGGTAATTTTCCTGACCCGGGAGATAGACCGCTTTGAGGAGTATGCCGTGGTGGATGGCCCAAGAGCACAGCCTTCGCGCCTCCTGACAGAGAAGGAAGGAGCCTGTGCCTCCCTGCTTGTTCACGTAGAACATTGCAACCTGATTGTCCGTCTGGACCAGTACAGACTGGTGAGAAGTGAGGTGGGAGAAGGCTCTCAGAGCTAGGCGGATGGCTCTGAGCTCCAGGAAGTTTATCTGCTGCGCAGACTCCCAAGGAGTCCAGAGACCTTGAGTACATGTCCCTTGGCAATGTGCTCCCCAACCCAGGAGAGAAGCATCGGTTGTTAGTACCTGAGAAGGCGGAGGAGATTGAAAATCCACTCCCAGTAGCAGGTTTGGCAGATGAAGCCACCACCGCAGAGAAGAGACCAGCAGGTCGGAGACCTGTACTGAGTCCGTCAGGCTCCCCGTGGCCTGATGCCATTGAGTGCGAAGGCATCACTGAGCAGGTCGCATGTTCAGGCGGGCATTGGGGGTCACATGTACCGTGGAAGCCATATGGCCGAGCAGTCTCAGAAATTGCCTGGCAGAGACCAGGGAATTGCTGCGAAAGTGGCTGGTGAGATCCATGAGCCTGTGGGCCCTGTCCAGAGGCAGGAAGGCCCGCGCCTGAAGTGTGCTTAACCTTGCGCCGATGAATTCGAGATCTTGAGAGGGGAGCAAAGTGGACTTTGCGAAGTTTATGACAAAGCCCAAGTGCTGGAGCAGAGACACAGTGCGATGAGTGGCCTGAGAGGCCTCTTGGGAAGACTGGGCCCTGATGAGCCAGTCGTCCAGGTATGGAAACACAAAAAGGCCTTGAAGTCTTAGATAGGCCGCCACCACTGCTAGGCATTTGGTGAACACCCTGGGGGCGGAGGATAGGCCAAAGGGCAGTACTCTGTACTGGTAATGATTTCCTCCCACAACAAACCTGAGATATTGTCTGTGGTCTGGGTGAATAAGGATGTGAGTATAGGCATCCTTTAGATCTAAGGAGCATAGCCAGTCTCCCCGCTGGAGGTAGGGCAGCAGGATTCCAAGGGTAAGCATCTTGAACTTTTCCCTCGCCAGGAACTTGTTGAGGTTCCGTAAGTCCAGGATGGGTCTGAGGCCTCCCGTTCTTTTTGGTATCAGAAAGTACCTGGAATAAAATCCGTGACCTCTCAGGTGGTGGGGCACCGGTTCCACAGCCTGGTCCTGAAGAAGGCCTGCTAATTCCTGAAGGAGTAAGTCCCTGTGCAGAGGGAGTCTTGGAGGCTCCCCTGGAAAGTAGGAGGGAGGTACCTGGTGAAAGTGTAGAAGATAGCCCTTCTGAACTATATGAAGTACCCAGGTATCGGATGTGATGGCTGACCACCTGTGGGCAAAGTGGACCAGCCGGCCTCCTGTGCTGAGAGAAACCAGCTGAGGGGAAGAGGCTATGCTGACGGAGTCAAAAACCCCCACACTGCTGAGCAGGGGCCGGTGTTGTGGGCTTGGGGGCCTGCTGCCTACGGGACCCATTACCCTGTCCCTTGGCCTGCTGACCCTTTTGGGGAGCTGCTGAGGCCTGATACTGAGGGTAGTATCTATAGGCAGCCGCCTTCCTCGGGTAAAAGGGCTTTTTCCCCGAGCCCTTCTTCTTCTGAGAAGGGGCAGAGGTTTTTCTGGACAGCCTAGTTCTGGTCAGAGTCTCGGTCTCGATTTGTGCAGCCTTTTCAGCCATGGGTTTGCCAAAGAGGTTTTCACCTCTGCAGGGGACATCGACCAACTTGTCCTGGACCCATGGCTTGAGGTCGGATGACTGAAGCCAAGCCTGTCGGCGGGCACCGATGCCGGCTCCGGCTACTCGAGCCGATGCTTCTAAGCCATCGTAGGCTGCTCGAGAGATAAACTTCGAGCACTCTCGAACACCAGTGGACAAGGCTTGGAACCTCTGCAAAGGTTCCTCGGAGAGACCAGCAGAGAACCCGGCAATTTCTTTTGCCAGGTCTCGGAGATACATGCCCATATAGAGCTGGTAGGTCTGGACTCGACAAGCAAGCATAGAGCCCTGGAAACACTTTCTACCGAGGGCATCCAGGCTCCGGGCCTCCAGGCCGGGAGGCACCGAGGAGTGCATCTTCTGACTCTTGAGTCGATGCATGGCCGATTCCACCACCATGGAATGGTGCGGTAGTTGTGCCTTTTGGAACCCGGGGCTCTTGCGGACTCGATAAATGGAATCGACCCGCTTGCTTAACACCGGCGCCGACGCCGGGCTCTCCCACATGCGGAAGAGAAGTCGTTCCAGCATCGGAGGAACCGGTACAGTAAAGGCCTCCTTCGGGGGAGAGTCATACTGGAGGGCATCGAGCTCTTCGGCTCGAGGCTCCTCCTCGGGATCCGTGGGGAACGCCAAGGCCTTGGCCATATCCCGCACGAAGTCCGAGAACCGGGTGTCCTCCGGGGGGGATCGTCTCCGAGATTCGGACTCGGGCGAGTCCGATGGGACACACCGAGTCCGAAAAGTACCAGGTGACTCCTCGTCCTCCGTTTCCCAGTCGGACTCCTCGGAGGAGGAATCAAGTGGCTCCGGTCGGGCAGGCACCGATGCCCTCTGCCCCAACGCCGAGGGAGTCGGCGTCGACGACCTCGGTCCCGAACGGGAGGCCAAGGGAGACCGCGACCGAGGATCGACTCGAGCTCGCATGGACTCGAGGATCGGCTCGGTCTCCGGGGTCGACTTGGACGTCGACGTCCCGGTGGCCGGGGCAGACGCATTGGCAAGGCCAGCGATCAATGCCCGCTGCTGGTCCATGAAGGCAGCCAAACTGCTCTCCAAGGCCGTCAACCTGAGGCCAAGCTCAGGAGACCCAGCAGCCCCCGACGTCGGCTCCTTCGGAGGCGAGTCCATGAGGACTACAGTACTCACGTGTCCAGGCGACTCCATTTCGAGACGAGGATGTTTCAAAGGCCTCTCCGACTCCGAGGACCCGGGACGGCTATCGGGGCTATGCGACCTGGCCCTCGAGGAACCAGGAGCGTCCACCGATGCCGCCCTCGCAGGTTTTTTCTTCCGATGATGTTCCCGGGTAGGAGACCCCCGCTCAGAGGAACTCCGACGATGCTCAGGACCGGAGTCCCGGGACGTCGAAGCCTCTGATGAGGTCCGGGCCCAGCCGGATGCGGAGTCAGAAAAGATTCGTTCCCGTTGATGCTGCCGACTCAACGCTTTTGAGGACATCTTGCCACACGGACCATAGATCATCAGGTCATGATCGGGTCCGAGGCAGCGGAGGCAGCAGTCGTGTGTGTCGGTAAGAGACATACGTTTCTTACAGCGATCACACTTCTTAAACCCGCTGGCAGCCATTGAGGGAAAAAGGGCCCCTGCGAGGTCAAAAGACAGGGCTGCCAGTGAAAATGAAAAAAATGGCGCGAACGCTTGTCACGAAGGACAAAAAAACGAAAAATAAAGAAACGGACCCGTTACCGGCGTAGCGGGTCCGGGTGGGAAAAAGGATCCGGCGTCGAACCGAGAAAGAACAAAAAATAAGAGAGAAAATCAACTTTTTCAGCGGCGATCACAAACAGCGTCTGTAAGGCTCCGCGGAAAAAAGAAGACTGAGCAAGATGGCACCCTTGGGCGGGAAGGGGACCGCGCATGCGCGCTGCAATTCCCAAATGCTTTCTTTGAAAGCTGGGGAAATTGCTCCGCGAGGGCTCTGTCGGCGCCGACGTCACCCATATGTGAGGACTGATTTCCTGCTTGGTCCTGGAGAAACTACCTCCTATCCCTTGACTTTTTAGTTTTGCCAAAAGTCTCTCATGAGGGACCTTGTCAAAGACTTTTTGAAAGTCCAGATACACTATATCAATTGACTCACCTTTGTCTACCTGTTTATTCACACCTTCAAAAAAACATAACAGATTAGTAAGACAAGATCTTTCTTGTCTAAAGTCATACTGGCTGTCTCCCATTACATGTTCAGTAATTTTGTTCTTTATGATGGTTTCTACCATTTTTCCTATATATAGGTTATGTATACCTTGTACATAATGAGTTTTAATGTAAATCGCTTTGACTCAAAGATAAAGCAGTATATAAAACCTGTTAAATAAAATAAATATATATTGAAAAGTAGGGAGGATAAAGCTGATATCTTGTTATTGATAAAATGGAGCCGATTTGGTCGATCGTGTTTTCACCTGTAGCTGGTGGTTTGTTAGCTAGGATCGGAACCATTCTAGTGTTATGCCTTGTACTTCAATTACTTGTAGTCGTAGTAATAGGATGTTATGAGGGATTGAGACAAATTCTGCTGCTATGTCCACAGATATTGGTATGAAACCCTGCTTGGGTTGCTGGTGCCTTGTATGAGTCTGTCCATGAGAGAAGTTAATAGTGTTTTGACTCTATGGTGACGTCTAAAGCCATGTTGCTGTGGGTCCAGCGGTGGGTACATATGTTTGAAACCTGTAACTGCTTTGTTTGTAGTATCTTATTGACTTACGATTTTATGCTATTTCACTTTTACCTGCTTTGTAGTTGCTGATAGGGGGGTTATGAGTGAAATAAACAAAAACAAATTTCATGAAAACAATGTCCCTAGTCCAGCAGAAAACCAAATGTACAATTATTGGGGATAACTTGTCTTCATATCAAAGGGACATAAAATGTGCAAGAAGCAAGAATCCTCAGCAGAAAGGATGGGGGAGATATTTAAATCCGGATATTCAATGTCAAGGCCATATCCGACCACGGCACTGAATATCTGGGTGTGCAGCAATATTGTATTAATGCCATTGAATATCCTGCAGAATGGCAGCTTGCAGGTCTGATGCCCTCTAATGTTCTCAAATGAGAGGTCAGGATATGAAGCTTGGAGGTGGTCAAACTCAGCAGCAACTTTAGAAAGTATTCCTGCATTGCAAGAGTGGCAAATGCATGAAACAGACTCGAGGTGACGTGCTGGAGAGAATCACAATAACCAAATTCAAGGCAGCCTGGGAGAAGGATCCCTAATAGCCAATAACAACTGCGGTCCTATGGCATGCAAAAGAAAACAGGCAAAATGGATGTGACTTAAGGTCCTGCCTGGCACTTTCTATGCCTACATGTTTATGGACCAAGCAAAACTCTCAGCACCCTCCAACAAAGCTGGAGAATTATATTACTAAGGAGCATGGTTACTGAACATTAACGCGCAATACCCTTTAGTAAACATGCCCCTAAATGAAACAACATCACAAACACCCTCAATGTCACAACCAATGGCACAGACACAAGAAGGTCAATATTTAAAAGCATTTATGCTGTCGGAAGTGGCACAGACTATGTAATTTTTTTTAAAATCTAGAGAACTTAGAGAACTTTGGCTGTTCAAATTTCCATTTCAGTTTCGGGACTAGCTGGGACAGTGTTGAAATTTACCCATTTAGGAGTGAAATTCAGCTGCTCAATGTTTAACTTGTGCATTTATGTACAAATAGCAGGTGCAGCTTTAAAGAGGTAACATAGATCTTTTAGATTTAGACACGGATTTCCAGTGGCACCACTTTTATGGCCAGCATTGCGGAAAACCACCTAACTTTCCGTTGGCATCCTAACAGTTTACAGTCGTGCTGCTGAATATTACCCTGGGAGGAATCTGCAGAACATTTCCACAGCCATGGTAGAGAATCGTTTATAATTCATTGGATCTGATATACCGCTCTATTGAAAAATACACGCAGAGCGGTTTGCAATTATAATTCCCCCCTTTGTGCCTATGCTGTTAGTCATGACAGTGAATTTATCAGGCAATGCAGAGCTCAAGAGCAGGAATGTGAGTGGTGCAGCATCGCAGGGGTAAGAGAAGGACGGACATACAGTACGACCTTACCTGGGGGTTTAGTCGAGCCAGTTCTTCAACCTTGTGCCACATCTCTTCTCTCTCTTTTAACTTAAACTTCCCTCTGTAAGTGAAGATTAAAAGGAATTCCTAAGTAAATTGGAATGATTTTCTCCTGTCAGTTTCTATGCTATAGTTCTCCCACCTATCTGGATAGCTAGCTAGCTTCAACACCAACAGGATATGTCAATAGGCATCACTTTCTAGACCTCTGTTCCTCTCTCCCCATGTAAAGCTCTTCCACAGCACATCAGCAAATACTGAAAAGTCTAGTAGGAACATATGGGTCAATATTCAGACACCATAATTGACGTTTAAAAGGAAACTAGATCGTCAGCACCGGAATCTAGATATCCACTGGGGCTAGCTGGAGAGATGCTATCAAGAGAATGAACTGCATAAAGCTAGGACTGCCTTTTTTGTGGCCTAACTATCTGGTTAGAGGATTGACTAACTGGATAACCCCGAGAACTGCCTTCATTCTGCCCAAGGACCTCCTGACACTATCCAGACAGTGCCATGACAGTCAGAGTTGATTGTCGAGCAACCCTACCTGTATAAGTATTGATGAACATTGGCCCAATAATTACCAACTAGTCTTGAAACTGACTGATTTTCCACTAATTGCGATGATGGATACTGGAATGATGTTTAGGTGAAGGCTATAAATAAAATCTTTACTAAAAAGTCCCTTGTAACAAGAAAGCGTAGCGCTGTGGTACATTTCTTGGCTTAGGAAACTTTACACACAATGTAAAGAAGGGAGAATGGAGATTTTCAGAAGTGCTTGTCCCCTGAAGATAGGGCGGTCACAGAACCTTGCAGAAATTGCCAATGATTATTTCTCTGGATACCTTTGCTTTCTCTAAAAAATACAAAGGAACGCTCTTACATAACTCGGACTAAGTAAACTCTAGATTTGTGAATTAGTTGGACAACTTTGCAGAACTTTGTGTTAATAAAATTAGAAAGATTACTTTTGCATTTGAGGCTTTGTTACAAGCTCTAGGCAATTGTCACACGCTGTCTGCTCAGCAATTTAGTGGATTTATTCATGAGAAAAGACTTACTAGAAGCCATTTGAACCCATACCCATGTTCATTTTGGTTAATGAAATGTTTGTGCTCACATCAAGCGCATGGAACTGCTGAATATTGAACTGATAACGATTCATTAACAGAAGGACGCTGTGCTGATGCGTTCAGGAGTAACAGCACGCTTTTAAAGAAGCTCTCAATTAAATAGAGAGATTTTGCCCAATTACAATCATCCTTTTTTGGGGGAAACCTCTTGAGACTGATGGTATCACAGCTTAACCTGTTTTGGAAGGAACATGGCATTTTGGATAATAGCCTATTTGGGTTCCATCCTTGTCATAGTCTGGAGACCAATTTTGATGGCTTTTACATGGCCCTCTGCATAGTACCAATCAAGGATTACATAGAACTGATTGTTGCTGTTCATACACGTCACCATGAGATCCTCCTGCATCAGCTGGCCAGAACTGGGCTGGAAATTATTTGTCTCCATTGCTTTTTTTTTAAACATTTTATTTCATTTATTCAATATTTTACTTGCTCTTACACAAAGCCCAAGGCACGATACAAGTAAAACACACTCAATAAAATACAGAGTTAAAGCAAACAATAAATGCACATTTAGCCTTTCCACAGGTAGCTTGAGGCAAGTTGCAGTTCTCTGTCCTGAGAATGAGAAATGACTTATTTAAGGTCATAAGGAGTGTCACAGTATGATCCATAGCTCAGTACGAGGGTACACAGATGGTGGCATTTCTTTACTTGGCCCCCTCGCTATGAACCCTCTTCTGTTTTATTTGCAAACTGACAGTTCTTATGACAAATTAAAAAAGGGCCTGAAAACATTATTCTATACAAATACTTTTTTTTGAGGGGAGGGTGTGGATTCTGGAAGGGTAGCCTTGTTCTTAATTGTAATAAGGAAAATAGGAGTTCATTTAATATTTCACATGCTCATTCTGAATTATATTTATCACATTTGAAGACATGGTTCACCTAGCACTCAAAGTGAGTTGCTATATAGAACGCTTGTTCCTATCTTGTACATTATTGTGTCTCAAGAAAAATGTAATAGTAAAAAGACTGGTCTCAATTAATTCTGCCTGTAATGACAGACCAAATGTCAACAATGTAGCCACTAATCTGTTGCCTGCAGTATCTTACCAGATTGGTTTGCAGAAACTAAAACTAAACACAGATAACACAGCAGTGTTCTATGTAAGTAGAGGAGAAGAATAATTTACCATTTACCTAGAAACTGTAAGAAAGAAATTGGACCCTAAAGATGCTACTACATCACTAGGTCTTGAACACGGAAGCTCAAATCAAGCTTTATAGCATGTGCCATATACAAGAGTTGAAACCACATTTAGAGACCAATTAATTGGTTATATATTTGTTAATATGCATTGTTGATGTTTTAGAATTGTATATACTTGTTTTATGAGTACATATTTATTTATTTAATAATTTATTTGTTCATTGTCAGCCGTCAGTATCCCATAGGTTCAGTCCGGGATAACATTCAATTTGATCATATTAAGGTATTTATTTACTGTTTGCTTCTCCTCGTCTCTCTTCCTTCTCTTGGTATTTTAATATATATTTATTATTTCTTAATGTTTATATATTTTACAATATATTTTTATCTATTAGTGTGTTTTCTAATTAACTATTATGAATTAATAGTTTGTCCTTTAGATGTTTTAAGTGAAATTTATGGTTTTATTTATTATTTCATCAATATTTTATTGATTTATTTATTGATGTATTACAATTTTTTTATACTATGTGTTTAACTTATATGTTTATGTTTATTATTTTTGAGGTGTGTTCTCTAAGACCCCCTGAAGAAGGCCGGTGGCCGAAACGCATTGGGGCGTAATAAACAAGGTTCACTATATCAGTCCAGGCTCCGAAAGTTTGTATATTGGACATTTTGATACTAACTCCTGGGCACTGCATTCTTCCCGTTGGGCTCTTTGGTTTATCCAGGCTACAGAGATATTTGGTTTGAAGCCACAAAGCCACTGGCACAGTGAGCCATCTTATTCACAATTCAGCAAGTACTTAAAAATGGTTTTAATGAATTTGTTTACAATGATGATTTCATGTTATTGTATTTTAACTGTAGACAGCTTTAGGAACGAATTGTTTAAAAGTGGCCCATCAGAAGAAATAAATTGAACAGCAGCATCATGTTAGGTACTTAACTGCGTTTTTAGGTGCATCTATAGTATATTGAAACAGACCAAATTCATCTGCTCTGCTACTACTTTGTTCATTTTCCAATCCATGTTGCTAAACACAACTTAGACCAACTTGCCTCTTCCTCTTCTAGTCTTTCTTCCTTTCTGGTCTTCCACTCCCCTACATGGACGATTCCTGTGTGTTCTCCCTGCAGCTCATGTTCACTTCAGTCCACAACTCGTAACCTTCTCTCCCTGCTCCCACAAGAGTCTGGACTCAGAAACGTACCACTGAGGTCCCATCTACTTTTCCCTCTTCTGACATCATTCTTCCTTCTGATTTCTACACCCTCCCTGTTGACGAACAAGTCAACCACTGGCATTCCCAGCTTCAGTCTGCTCTTGACCAGACTTGAAGGACTAGAAAAGGGGACTGCTACTTCTGGAGAGAGATCTGCAATTGTGAGTATATACTTCTAGGAATTTTTCTAAAGGGACTTCTTTGGATTAAAGCTGATCAATCTATGAACCCGGTATATTTGTTAAATGGGTCAGGGAATCAGACCAGGAAGTTGGTCACAGCTTACCTCAGCAGCACAGAATTTAAAACACAGAATTAAGCTTCAGGTGAACAAGGTATATTAAACGTATTAGGTACAACCCTTAGTAAGTAAAGAACTTAAATATCTAAACACATGCTTAAAACTATGCTAAACTAAGATGCAGACAGCAGTCCAGCAGCGGGATGGGGGCTTTCCAGTCTTTTGCATTGAGTGTCACATGTATGATTTTCTCCCAGTTGGTGCGAGGTCTTACCTGTGCACTAGGTGCAAGGAGCTCTTTGTTCTCAGGGAACGAGTCCGTTCTCTAGAGGCTAGAGTAGCAGACTTGGAAAACATAAGAAAGATAGAGAGGTACATAGACGAGACCAACAGGGATATAAGTCCTGAAGTCCCACCTCCAGTCTGGCAGCATACCCTGTTGCCATGGAGGAGAGAGGTCACGTGACAGGAGAGCATCACCCTGGTGTGGCAGGAAGTGATCCTGTAACTAAGACCTGTCCTCCAGGTGATGGAAAACCCTCTCGCACCGAGGAAGGTTCTCCAGGGCCATGTGCCCATGAGGGAAAGTTTAGAACAGCCATTATAGTTGGTGATTCGATCATTAGACATGTAGATAGCTGAGTGGCTGGTGGACATGAGGATCGCCTGGTAACATGCCTGCCTAGTGCAAAGGTAGCGGACCTCACGTGCCACCTAGATAAGGTCTTAGACATTGCTGGGGAGGAGTCTGCTGTCTTGGTACATGTCGGTACCAATGACATAGAAAAATGTGGTAGGGAGGTTCTGGAGGCTAAATTTAGACTTTTAGGTAGGAAGTTGAAATCCAGAACTTCCAGGGTAGTGTTTTCCACGCGCAGGACCCAAAAGGCAGGCAGAGGTCCGGAGTCTCAATGCGTGGATGAGACAATGGTGCAAGAATGAGGGTTTTGGATTTGTTAGGAACTGGGGAACATTCTGGGGAAAGGAGGGGCTCTTCTGAAGGGATGGGTTTCACCTTAACGAGGATGGAACCAGGCTGCTGGCATTAACCTTTAAAAAGGAGATAGAGCAGCTTTTAAACTAGATAATAGGGGAAAGCTGACAGTTGCCCAAAAGCACATGGTTCGGAAGAATGTATCCTTGAAGGATACTACCAAAAGCAAAAAAAAGGTAAAGTGGCCCAAATGCCCTCGAGTACAGAGCAGACAGAGCTTAAAGATCCCAAACTACCTATGCCTACCAATAGATTAATATGAATAAAATACAGTCTCTAAAATGCTTGTATGCAAATGGTAGAGGTCTAAAAAATAAGATGGGAGAGTTAGAATATATAGCACTAAATGAGAGGTTAGATATGATTGGAATCTCAGAAACATGGTGGAAGGAGGACAACCAGTGGGACACTGTGATACCTGCTGGGTACAAACTATATCGTAATAATAGAACTGATCAAATTGGTGGAGGGGTTGCGCTCTATATTAGAGAGGGAATTGAGTCAGAAAGGATGAAAGTTTTGCAAGAAACAAAATTTGCTGTAGAATCTCTATGGATTGAAATGCCATGTAAAAAGGGGAAGGCGATGGCAGTGGGGGTGTACTATTGACCGCCTGACCAGAATAACAAATGGATGATGAAATGCTCAAAGACATCAAGGAAGCTAACAAAAGTTACAGTACAGTAATAATAATGGGTGATTTCAATTACCCCAGTATCGACTGGGTCAGTGTCCCGGCAGAACATGCTAGGGAGATAAAGTTTCTAGATGAAATAAATGACTGCTTCTTGGAGCAGCTGGCTCATGAACCGACCAGAGGGAAACCATATTGGACCTAGTCTTTAGTGGAACACCAGATCTGGTGCAAGAGATATGGGTGTTAGGGCCACTTGGCAATAGTGATCACAGCATGATCGCGTTTGATTTAATTGGTGGAGGAGGGATAGTAAGAACCTCCCACAGTACTACCTTTTAACTTTCGAAAGGGAGACTATGATAAAATGAGGAAAATAGTTAAGAAAAAACTAAAAGGAGCAGTTGCAAAGGTTAAAGATTTACATCAAGCTTGGGTATTGTTGAAAAATACTATCTTGGAAGCCCAGACCAGCTGTATTCCACGCTTTAAGAAAAGTGGTAGGAAGTCCAAAAAACTGCCAGCATGGTTTAAAGGTGAGGTCAGAGAGGCTGTTGTTGCCAAAAAAGCATCTTTCAGGAAATGGAAAAAAGAGCCAAACGATGAAACCTGGAAACAGCACAAGCACTGGCAAGTTAAATGCAAGGCATTGATAAGGCAGGCAAAGGAAGAATTTGAGAAGCAGCTTGTTGCGGAAGCAAAGAAGCATAATAAAGACTTTTTCAAGTACATTCGTAGCAAAAAACCTGTGAGAGAGTCAGTTGGTTCATTAGATGATAGAGGAGTTAAAGGGGCACTAAGAGGCGATAAGGTGATAGTGGAGAGACTGAATGAATTCTTTGCTTCGGTCTTTACTGAGGAATATGTAGGGATGCTACCCATGACTGAAGTGGAATTTAAAGATGCGGAAAAATTGAATGAAATACCGATGCATCGGAAAGATGTATTACAACTATTTGATAAGCTTAAGAGTAGCAAATCACCTGGACCGGATGATATACATCCAAGGGTGTTGAAAGAACTGAAATATGAGATTGCAGACCGGCTATTAGTAATCTGTGAACTATCATAAAAATCATCTGTAATACCTGAAGATTGGAGGATGGTGAACGTAACACCAATTTTTAAAAAGGGTTCCAGGGGTGATCCGGGAAACTACAGATCGGTGAGCCTGACGTCAGTACTAGGAAAAATGGTAGAAACCATCATAAAGAACAAAATTGCTGAACATATACATAGTCATGGCTTAATGGGAGACAGCCAAAATGTCTTTAGACAAGAAAGAGCTTGTCTTACTAATCTGTTATGTTTTTTGAAGGTGTGAATAAACAGGTAGACAAAGGTGAGTTGGTTGATATAGTGTATTTGGACTTTCAGAAAGTCTTTGACAAGGTCCCCCCATCAGAGACTTTTGGCAAAAGTAAAGAGTCATGGGATAGGAGGCAGTGTACTATTATAGATCAGGAACTGGTTAAAAGATAGAAAGCAGAGGGTAGGGCTAAATGGCAAATTTTCCCAACGGAGAAAGGTGAATAGTGGTGTACCCCAGGGATCTGTGCTGGCTCCACTGCTTTTTGACATATTCATAAATGACCTGGAAAAGGGAATAATGAGTGAGGTTATCAAATTTGCAGATGACACAAAACAATTTAAAGTTATTAAAACCCAAGAGGATTTTGGAAAATTGCAAGAGGATCTTGATAAACTGGAAGACTGGGCATCAAAATGGCAGATGAAATTTAATGTGGAGAAGTGCAAAGTTATGTACCTAGGGAAGAACAACCCAAACTATGGTTATACGATGCAAGGTTCCACATTAGGAACCACCACCCAGGAAAAAGATTTAGGCGTCATTGTGGATAACATGTTAAAACCCTCCGCCCAGTGTGCTGCAGCAGCCAAGAGAGCAAATAGAATGCTAGGTATCATAAGGAAAGGAATGGAAAATAAAACAAAAGATATTATAATACCTCTATATCGTTCCATGGTGAGACCGCACCTTGAATATTGTGTGCAATTCTGGTCGCCATATCTTAAAAAGGATATAGTGTTATTAGAAATGGTTCGGAGAAGAGCCACCAAAATGGTAAAGGGGATGGAAGGATACCTCTATGAAAAAAGGCTAAAAGGGTTAGGGCTCTTTAACCTGGAAAAGAGACGGCTGAGGGGAGATATGAGAGAAGTCTATAGATTAATGAACGGAGTGGAATGGGTAAAAGTAGATCGATTGTTTACGTTATCAGAATATAGAAAGACTAGGGAACATGTAATGAAGCTACAGGGTAAACTATTTAAGACTAATAAAAGAAAATATTTTTTCACTCAAAGTGTAATCAAACTCTGGAATTTGTTACTAGAGGATGTAGTAAAGGTTGTTAGTGTAGCTGGGTTTAAAAAAGGTTTGGAGAAGTTCCTGGAGGAAAGGTCCATAAACCATTATTAAAAAGGGACCCATGATATCAATGCTTGACCCAATACAAGCATTGTGGAACCTGTGTCTTTTGGGGAAACTGCTAGGTACGTATGACCTGGATTGGCCACTTTTGGAAATAGGATACTGGGCTTGATGGACCTTGGTCTGACCCAGTATGGCATTTCTTATGGCACCTCTCCACCCCAAAAATCTTTCAAAAAAGCATCACCATCTGAGGAAGTGACGTCACCGACCGGGATGGTGGTCTGATACAGAAGCTCCCTCCGAGATATAAAGAAATAGAGCAATAATCTCTAGCATCGGGCCCCCCCCTCACCCCCGGGAATGAGAGTATTTTGGAGCTCAAGGGTCGGGGTACATGATGTCGACCAAAAAAAAGCTGGATAAGTACCGCTCTAGCTATGCTCCCCTCCGTTCCCAGAATGAGAGGGCCGAGAAAGACGAAACTGAAACCGAGGACGAGCTCGAAAATGCAGACGAGACCTGCACTAAAGGGGATCTTCGGCGCTGGTGTCATGAAATTAAAACAGAAGTTCTGGGTGTCAAACGCGAAGTGAAGGAACTCTTTGCGGAATTTCGCCAGGATCTACAGGCTATGGGACACCACGTTGAGGTCCTCGAGGAGCACGTGGACGAAAGGGCCACAGCCGCTCAGACGGTGCGCTCCATGACCAGCCGCTGGCAAGAGGCCACGGAGGAATTGCGGGGGAAAATTGAAGACCTTGAAAATAGGTCTAGACGCTGCAATATCCGCATCCGCGGGGTCCCCGAGGAGGATCGCTACAAACAGGCGGTCAGTGTGGTGCGTGAAATTTGCGAGGCCCTGCTGAATGGAGAGGATCAGGCCATGTCGGGCCTTAAAACTGGGATCAGTATTGAACGGGCACATAGAGCCCTTAGATCTCCTCCGGGGAACCGACCACGGGACCTTATTACCTGCCTAACTAGCTTCCCACAAAAAGAAGCGATCATGAGAGCGGCAGCTAAGAAGGGGAAGCTACAATGGCAGGGCTCAGAGATCGAGGTCTTCCAGGACTTAGCACCGCAGACATTACAACTCCGTAAGCAGATGCGGCCTGTTACAGAGTACTTGAGGCGTGAAAATATTAAATATAAATGGCTTTTTCTCTTTGGTATTCAGTTTGATGCCGGAGGTGTGACTCACCGAGTTAAGTCTCTCTCAGAAGCCTGGAGGTGCTTGGACAATGTTAAGGCCCCGAATTTGCCTAGGATCCGCACAGTTCCCGACACGCCTGACCAGAATCGGGAACAGTCCCTTATATTCGAAAAGTTGAAGTGGCAGCGGATCCCCACAAAGGGCCATCGCCTTCATCGGACATCTGGGGATAATCTCCCTGCCGGAGACTCAGAGCCGGGCGGGCCTCTGACGCCGCCAGACGCCACCTTGGAGTAGAGACCCTTAGAGGCTGCGACGTGGAGCACAACTTTGGGGAGCAACTTCGGGCTCAAGTAGTGAGGTGAACCGGGCAGTTTGCACAAAGTTTTTCCTTTAGTGCAGTGCATCTCCCCCGGACTCGATTGGCTAGCAGCGCTTTGTTATGAACTGCCTAAATGGATTGCTATGGAGTGGACGTTTGGCAAGGGCCTTGGCCGAGAGGGGGGCCTGTCTAGTGGCATCCTTCTACCCCCCTGCTCGGAACCTGGCCTACACGGGTTTGCTGATGTTTGATGATATCTGTCTTGAGTTATATTAGATTTACTTATGCTGATTCTGAGGGGTTTGCAGTTTTGATTTTGGATGTGGGGTGCCGCATTAGACGTGATTATGATGCTCTGTCTGTCTCATTGCCCCTTATTCTCCTTTGTTTCTTTCTCTCTCAACTCTTCTATGCAGGCGGGGCCATATTTTCACGTTGTGCATGCTCTCATAGTCAGGGAGATCCCTGGGGGGGAGGGGTTTTTATTTTTGTATTGCTGCCACTGTGCGGTTTATTAACAGTCGGCAGGCGGGGGAACGGTTGGGGATCTGGCATGGATAGATAATGAGTAATTTATATGCTATATAAAGGCAGGGGGGGGGCTCTATATTATGGCACCATAAAAAAGTCTCGGAAGGTACGTTTCTTCCTCCGGTGAGGCGACACAGGCATTGGGCCTGTGGAGAGAGGCATGGAGGGTGGGGGGTTGGGAAAGGGGGGGGGGGTCCACAGCAGGGGGTAGGGGGGGGAAGGGAGGGGGGTGGGCGAGGGTGGGAGGCTAGGGAGTGGGAGGGGGGGCTCAAATTTGCATATACACTGGAGTTGCTAGGGATAATGTGGTTGAAGCTCCTGGATGGCGGGTCTTAAGGTGGGCTCTCTCAATGTTAGAGGTCTTAACACTCCCCAAAAGCGGAAAGCATTATTTCAGGAGGCTAAGCTACACCGCTGGCAAGTAATTTTTGTACAAGAAACTCATTTACTGCCGAAAGATGAGCATCTGTTACGCCATGGGGCATATAACGATATTTGGTTTAACGCGGAAGGTTCCCATAAAAAGGCTGGAGTGGCTATTCTGGTCCACAAAGACGTCTCCTTTCAGTTGGGGGGGGGGTAATTAAAGGCATTAAAGGACGAGTTTTGTTAATCTGGGGTGCGTTGCAGGGACAGGAGGTTACTTTTCTGAATGTCTATGGTCCTAATGATCCCTACACGGATTTTTGGAGCACGCTGTCAAGCTGGCTTTCAGATAAAGTGCATGGGGCCTTATTGATGGGGGGGGATTTTAATGAGGTGCTGAACCCACGCAGGGATAGGTCTTTAGGGGGTACAAGAGGGGACACTAAAGGGCGAATTCAACTACGGAGTTTAATGCAGAGCTATGGGCTGTGGGACCTCTGGCGACAGGTGAACCCGCAGGGGCTCGATTATACGCATTATTCTCAGGTACACCATAGCTATAGTAGAATAGACTTTTTTCTTGGGGATGCTACATGGTTCCCAAAACCTTTGAAAGCCGGTATTGAACCCATGTCCTGGACGGATCATAGCCCGATTTGGGTGGAGTTTGGTGGGGAGAGGGATATGAGTGGCAGGTCCTTTTGGCGCCTTAACGAAAGTCTTTTGCAGGATACTGCAGTGATTGCTAGTGTCACTGATGAAATCAGAAATTATTGCGCAGTGAATGACACGGGGGATGTTTCCTTGGGGATTCAGTGGGATGCCTTGAAGGCGGTCCTACGTGGTGTGCTGATACAAGGAGCTGCCCGTAAAAAGAAAGCTAGGGGGGAAAAAGTGGCCCAGTTGCTTCAAAGGGTCACCGAGTTGGAGCAACGACATAAACAGGGGGGGGAAGCTTGTATACAAGCGCAATTGGCCAATGCACGAGCAGAATTAACCTCCTTACAGATGGAGACAATCAATTTCCAGCTTCGTCGTATTAACCAGTATTATTATGAATTTCATAACAAAGCGGGTCGACTTTTGGCAAAGAAGCTGCAGGATAGGGATCGGCGCTCTACCATTTTGAAGGTCAAGGGGCCGGGTGATAGGCTTTTTTTTTGTACTAAGGATATTCGCGAACAATTTCGACAATATTATGAAACTTTATATACCAGTGAGATAGTAGGGGACCCAACGGAGGCGCTCAAATATGTTCAGGATGGGGGTGGTCTTCCCGTCATCTCCAATTTGGATCGCGAGCTTTTGAATCAGGAGGTTACTCTGGAGGAAATTTCCCAGGTAATCAAGGGCTTGCCTCTGAATAAATCCCCGGGATTAGATGGATTTCCAACGTTGTTTTACAAGAAATTCCGGACAACGTTAGCTCCATTGTTGCAACGTTTATTTAACGCTGTTCTCCAGGGACAGCAATTGCCTCCTTCCATGAGTCAGGCGGGGATTACGGTGCTAGCAAAGCCAGGCCGAGATCCTACCATTTGTGGCTCTTATCGACCCATCTCTCTTTTGAACACAGATGGGAAAATATTGGCGAAGATCTTAGCTAATCGTTTGGGGCGAATACTGCCCAAACTTATTCACTCGGATCAGACGGGTTTTATTCAAGGCAGGAACACGGGCGACAACATCCGAAGAGCAATTCAGGTGATGTGGGCTGCTCAACATCAGAAACAGGAACTTCTTATCTTGGCAGTAGATGCCGAAAAAGCATTCGATAGAGTAGAATGGGGGTTTATGTTTGAGGTACTAAGCGCAGTGGGGATCGGCCCCAATATGATGTCATGGATAAGGGCGTTATACGCCCATCTGGTCGCCACGGTAAAAATTAATGGTAGACATTCCGAGTTTTTCTCCCTGGGGAGGGGCACGAGGCAGGGGTGCCCACTCTCCCCTTTGTTGTTTGCCTTAACGATGGAGCCTTTGGCTCAGCATCTACTGCAAAATGTGGATGCTCTGGGTTTAACAATAGGATTGACAGTACATAAACTGGCGATGTTCGCTGATGATCTCTTGCTATTTATCACACGCCCGTTGCTAGCCTTGCCCACTTATATGCTGGAGTTGAAACGCTTTGGGGCGGTCGCCGGGTTCAAGATCAACTGGGATAAAACTGAAGCTTTGAGTGTTAACCTGTCTGGCGCATTAACAGCGCATCTACAGGAGTGTTTTCTCTTTCGTTGGGCGGTCAGTAAGATCAAGTATTTAGGGGTGTATATCACACGCAATTTGGATCAGTTATATGGAGCTAACTATCCTGGGTTGTTGCAACGGATAAGCCGAGACTTGGAGAAATGGAGCCGGGAGGGTATATCTTGGCTGGGCCGGATAGCGACAATTAAGATGATGGTCTTACCTCAACTGCTGTATCTTTTCCAAGTCCTACCTATTAAAGACCCCCAAAAAGTTCTCTGCAAGCTTCAACGGAAGCTGTTTTTGTTTGTATGGCGACATAGGCCTCCGCGCATTGCACGGAACGCTATGTACAGGGCCCGGAGGGAAGGGGGGTTGGGAATGCCGGTGATTGCAGATTATTACCTAGCCGCGCAAATGCGGCAGGTGATGGAGTGGCGAGAACCCGTACAGTCGAAAGAGTTTCTTATGGTCGAACAGCACGTCATACCGCATTATAAATTACATTGGTTACCCTGGTTACCGAGGGGCACTCTACAGGGGGACTGGACTTGTAATCCCTTCATTCGTCACCTTTTGGGAGAGTGGGGTAGGGGGTGGCGAAGAATAAACGCTAATTTGGGGACGTCTTTGCTTTCACCGATACGAGCCACTCCAGCCTTCGAGCCGGGCACGGAAAGGGTCTTCCAGATTTGGGAGGATCGGGGCCTGATCCAATTTGTGCATTTACTAGATGATGACGAGGTCAAGTCCTTTGATCAATTGAAAGCAGAATTTCATTTAGATAAACAAGATTTTTTCGCTTATTTGCAGGTTACACATTACCTGCGTCAAAAAGTAATTCGGGACCGTATTGATGAGGGACTTAATGACCTCGAGGCCTTGTGGGTAGGTCATCATTCCTCTAGAGGATTGATTCGCTTGCATTATCTTAGTTTGCGGAGGGCCCTGGAGGGGGAACCCCGACTAAAATATATGGTGGAATGGGAAAAAGATCTGGGGCTGCATTGGGATGATGAAGGATGGAAGGCCATTTATAAAGCAGTGGCCCGATCCTCTATTTGCACCTTAATTCAAGAGAATACATATAAAATCTTAATGCGGTGGTACTATACTCCTGAAAGATATCATAAGATGTTTCCTGCGGTGTCAGATCTCTGTTGGAGGGGCTGTGGGGTTTGGGGAACATACTTTCATATGTGGTGGGAATGCCCCCAGGTTTGCTCTTACTGGACGTGGGTCAGGGATCAGATGGCCCTTATCTTTGGGGTGAGACTGGAGCTCTGCCCCTCTCTCTTTCTTCTAGGAGTCTGGCCTGATAATCTGTCATATCAATGGTCCCGACCTATGCGGACCTGTATAGTTGCAGCCAGGTGTGAAATCGCATGGAAGTGGAGACAGGGGGGAGCGCTCGATCTACACCATTGGACTATCCGATTACAGAATGTTATGCATATGGAACGTTTGACTGCCCTCCGGAGAAATCAGGGGGAGCGGTTTGAGCGTCAATGGCAACCACTAATAGCTCATTTCGCAGCTTCAGGGAAGCGATAGTACTTTTAATTGGGAAGGGGGGAGGGGGAAGGAATGGGGAACGAGGGTACTTATAGTTGGTAAATGTTGATTTTGGTAGGAGGGGAGGGGTAGGCGGGGGGTTATATATTGTATATTTTATTGTATGTAGCAATCAATGATACATTGTGGGGGGGGGGGGGGGCGGGGTGGAGGGTTCACTTTGCATACCTACCCAGTGTTATGTCATATTTAGTGTTTTGTATTGTTGGCTTGGAAAAAAAATAAAAAATTAATAAAGATAAAGTTATAAAAAAAAAAAAGCATCACCATCCTTGGGTACCACTCTGGACCTTTTCTACAATGGTCCAATTTGCGCCAAGCCGAACGTTGTTGGCACAAACATACCACAGGCTCTTTGTCCGCTTTGAGGCACCATCATCATCTCTACAAGAACATGATTATCTGTGCAAAAAAGGACCATTATTCTAACCTTACTGACTCCTCCTCTGATCATTCCAGAACACTGTATTCAGTTTATTCCCAGCTGATGTGTTCTCCCTTCCCCCCACACCTCCTGCATCATTGCCCTCCCCTGATCAATTTGCTCAGTCTTTTCTTGACAAGACTGATAAACTTTGTGCCGCTTTCCCACCCATTTTGCCTTCTTCGGCTCCTATTCCTGAGACCTCAGGCCCTACGTCTCCTTCTCTTGCTCTTGAGTCATACCTGGAGTTCTTTTAATCCCATCTCATCTGTAGTACTCTCCAAGCACATTTATTCCTCATGCAAGAGTGTCTGCCATCTTGATCCTATGCTCTCCTCTTAGTTCTCTGATCCTGCTCTTGTTTCCTCCCCCCTGCCCTGTCCATCATCAATTCTAGTCTGTCCTCTGGTACCATTAAGCATCCATTAAGCTAAGAACAAACCTTTCTATCTTCTCTGCTGGCTTAAAACTATAAATTCTAACTGTTGATTTTTGGGGGTATTACTATTATAGCTTTTAACTGTGGTTTTAGACTAAGCTTGTGGGCATTTAGACTGCTTTCCTTGTATAGACTTACATCAGATATCTGTGTGTGTGGCAGACAGAGAGTTATAACAAACTAAGTTTTTACTCCAGCTGCACTGGTTGGTGAAACCCTATTCCCAGGGAGGGGCTGATTTAGAGCATTGTACACCTGGCCTGAGACTGGTCTGAGCCAGTTTGCAGTAGCTGAGAAGCATCCATTAAGCTAAGAACAAACCTTTCTATCTTCTCTGATGGCTTAAAACTATAAATTCTAAAAGTTGATTTTGGGGATATTACTATTATAGCTTTTAACAATGGTTTTAGACTAAGCTTGGGGGCATTTAGACTGCTTTCCTTGTATAGACTTACATCAGATATCTGTGTGTGCCCACGGTTCAGGAACAGCCTACTCGCCAGAGACACTTAAGTCTTGCATTAGATAAATGAATGAGATACTCCAGTAATGATTCCAGAGGTATCACAAGGGGGTCAAGACCCTTTTGCGAACACCATATGGAAAACCTTTTCCACTTGAAAGCATAAGAGCGTCTTGTGGAAGGTTTCCTGGAAGCATAAAGGACATCCTTTACTTGTTGAGAAAGGTTAAGACCATGAAGGTCTAGGCTCTCAGCAACCAGGCCCTCAGATGCAGAGAGTGGGGACTGGGATGCCACAACATCCCGTCCTCCTGAGACAGGAGATCTGGAGCAGATCCAAGATCCAGAGAAGGAGCTTGAGAGGTGTAGCAGCAGAGGGTACCACACCTGCCGTGGCCAATGTGGAGCTATGAGAATCATATAGCCTCTGTCTCTCTGAAGCTTGAATAGGGTTTTGGGAATTAGGGGAATGGGTGGAAAGGCATATAGGAAGTCCTGACCCCAATGGAGGAGGAAAGCATCCCTGGCCTGAGAACCCTGAGCTGGAATTCTGGAACAGAACCGGGGAAGTGTGGCATCCAGTGGACTTGCAAAGAGGTCTATGTCCGGGGTTCCCCAAATTTGAAAGATTTTTGCTACCTGGTCTGCATGGAGAGATCATTCATGTGGCAGCAGAACTCGACTGAGTCTGTCTGCCCAAGAGTTTTGAATGCCTGGCAGATACACCGCAAGGAGATGAATCTGATGCTTTCTGGCGAGGGCCCATTGTCGCAAAGCTTCGTTGCAAAGCGACAGAGAGCCTGTTCCTCCCTGCTTGTTCAGATAGAACATAGCTACTTGATTGTCTGTCTGAATTAGGACTGTCTTGTAGCTTAGCTGGGTGTGGAACACTCGAAGAGCAAGGAAGACTGCTCTGAGTTCTAGGAGACTGATATGTAAGTGGGTCTCCTGTGGAGTCCAGGTGCCTTGGGTAGAGAGATCTTGCAGGTGAGCTCCTCAACCCACTTGTGAGGCATCTGTTGTTAGAGTGACCTGGGGTAGGGGCTGCTGGAAAGGGGACCCCACCAACAGGTTTTGGGTTGATTGCCACCATTGTAGGGACAAAATAAGGCGACTTCTGTTTCCTATTTTGTCTGACAGGCAGCCTGATGACTGAGTCCACTGAGTGGATAGAGTCCATTGGGCTGCTCTCATATGGAGGCGAGCATAAGGAACGACATGCACGGTAGATGCCATGTGGCCTAGTAATTGTAAGATTTCCCGAGCAGTGAGATGAGTTTTTAACACTGCTTGGGAGGCTAACTGCACAATGCGAAGGCAGCGGGGCTGTGGAAGATAGGCCCTTGCTTTTCTGGTATCCAGCAAAGCTCCTATAAACTCTAGAGACTGAGTGGGAGTTAGGCTGGATTTTGGGATGTTTATGACCAGGCCCAAATACTGAAGGATACACATTGTGCAAGATAGAGAAATCCTGGCCTCTGACTCTGATGGGGCTCGAATGAGCCAGTCGTCTAAGTAGGGGAAGATGAATATTCCTAGAGTGCGAAGAAATGCTGCTACCACAGCCATGCATTTCGTAAACACCACTGGTGCTGAGGCCAGGCCAAAAGGAAGCACCATGTATTGGTAGTGCTTTCCTTGAAAAAGGAACCGAATGAATCTTCGGAGAGTTGGATGGATGAGAACATGAGTGTACGCATCCTTGAGATCTAGAGAACAAAGCCAATCCTGACTCTGAAGGTATGGCAGCAGAGTTCCCAGAGAAATCATCTTGAATTTCTCTTTGAACAGGAATTTGTTCAATTCTCTGAGGTCCAAAATGGGTCTGTGTCCCCCTGTTTTCTTTGGAATAAGGAAATAGGGGGAGTAAAATCCTGTACCCTGTTGGAAAATGGGTACGTCTTCTATTGCCCCCTGGGCAGGAAGTAAACTGACCTCTTGATCCAACTGAGTGTTGAGTGAAGTCTGAGAATTGAACTGTCTTACCACTGTAGGAGGGGGCATGTTGAAGAAATGAAGCTTGTACCCCTCTCTTACAATGGAAAAAGTCCATTTTTCTGCTGTTATCTGCCCCCATCTGGGGGCAAAATGACACAACCTTCCTGGGATGGTGGAAGGCTCTGGCCCGTTGAGGGCCAGGAAGGCCAAGTTCTCTAGGTGGGAGTCAAAGCCCCTGTGGAGGCCGAGTCTGCTGGGCCGGTTGAGGCTTAGCAGCCTTTGTTTTCATTTGCTTTGGGGTCTGCTGCCCCTTTCGGGCAGACTGACCTGCAGAATGCACTTGCTGGGTATAGGAGGCGTAAAACCTCTTCTTTTTAGAGAAGAATGGTTTCTTGTAGGATTTTCTACTTGCAGGATCAGCTGTAGCGTTGGATAGTCTATCCAAAGTGGTGTTATCAGCATCTAGCTCATTAGCTTTCTCTTGCCAATTTTTGCCAAAGAGATTTTCACCGGTGCAAGGGATATTCCCCAGTTTGTCCTGTACCCAGAGTTCTAACTCAGATGCCTGGCGCCAGGCAATCCTACGAGCACCTATGGCAATGGCAGAGGTTCTGCTTATGCACTCAAAGCAGTCAAAAGCTGCACAATTAACAAACTTGGAAACATCCTGGGCATGTTTGACAAGTGTAAGATAATCCTGCCTCTTATCATCAGGAAGGAGAGGGCTCATAAGCTCTAGATCTCCTGTAACCTCCTTAAGGAACATTCCCATGTATAAGATGTAGGAACTAATCCTGGCAGAAAGCATAGAGGCCTGGAAGGTTCGACGCCCAAAGGCATCAAGAGTCCTACATTCATGTCCTGGAGGATTAGATGCATGTCTTTTTGCACTCTTGATCCTTCTCATAGCTGACTCCACCACTATGGAGTGGTGTGGCAACTGAGGTTTTTGAAAACCAGGACAAGGAGGTACTCGATACATCGTATCCGGCCTACGGGAATGAGGAGAAGTGATAAGAGGTGTCTCCCACATTCTTAACATGAGATCATGCAAGATCTCATGAATAGGCAAAGTAGCTGCCTCCTTAGGAGCTTTAGGATATTGTAAAATCTCCAACTCCTTTGCTCTGGGCTCTGTTTCAGGAGCCACTGTAATGGAAAGACCTCTAGCCACCTCCCGGATGAAATCCTGAAAGGATATATCCTCTGGAGGAGACATCCTACGTTTAGGAGAGGAAGGCTCCTCAGAGAGAAGTACTCTGGTACCGACAGAGCTGTCAGAATCCTCAGACTCATCGGAGGATTCAAAATATCTCCTGTCTGGGTGCTCTTGCAAAGCACGATACTGGTACCGATCGAAGTCGGTATCAGAGGGGTCCGGGTACCGGCCTGTCGATACCGGAGGAGATAGCATGACTCGGTGTCGGTAACACAGTCACCGAAGTTGATGCTGTCGGTACCGGTATCGGTGCCGGAACCGGTGTCAATACCGGTTGAACTGTCTGAAGTGGTCCCGAAGGCACCGAAGCCGAAAGGAGAGCCGCCAGACTGCGTTCAATAGCCAAGAACCTCTGGTCTATTGATGCTGCCGATGCCTGGGTATCAGTACCGGACAAAGCGGCCGGTACCCCCGAGCATGGCACCAGTAGTTCTGCTGAGGTTGAGACCTCGAGAGCATCCTGGAGCCCCGATAGTGCTTTGGAAGCCGAAGCCTCCCGCCGGGGCAATTTTGCCGGTACAAGTCTCTCAAGGGCAATGCCAGAGGCATCAGGATGCTTGGAAGGAGATCTACCCTTTGAGGACCAGCCAGATTTATGTTTGGTTACCTGAGATTCATGGGAGGAAGATGAAGCCCTGGAAGACGTCGATGCCATGGATGCTGCATCGGAAGGAAAAAGGGTGCTAAGCTTAGCAGCTCGGTTTTGCCGACCTCTCTTCGACATCATCCCACAGGCAACACACTCCGAGATGGAGTGGTCAGGACCTAAACATTTGAGGCACCACTCGTGAGTGTCGGTGACGGAGATGGTACCACCACACTTGGAACACTTTTTAAAACCCGAAGCGGGTTTTTCCATGTTGAGGAAAACTTGGGCCTAGTGCCCAAAATGGTGCGTGGCACCTGAGAGAAAAAAGGCTGGAAAATCCAGAAAAAGAAAGAGCAATTTTTTTTTTTTAAAAAGAAAGAACCGGCGGTACCAGTATAGCGTCGAGGAAGGCAGACGCTACCACAAAAGAAGAATGAAAAATACGTGATAATTTCTGCGGTGACAGGAAAACGACCTAATGGCTTCGCAGAAAACGAAGAACTGGAGAGAGGCAGTTGGGAAAGGCGGGAAGGCAGCATGCAGGCGCTGTGGGAGGCTCCCAAAAGCTTTCTAATTGGACACTGGGGAGCGTTCCCGCGCAGGCTCCGTCGGTACCGACGATACCCATATGTGAAGACTACATTCCTGCTTGTTCCTGGAGGTATCAATCTTAAGTAAAAAATTCAGGCAGTATGTGGATATGCATTTAAACTAGGAAAAGGGGGTGATGGATGTGGAAGGTCAAGATCTGCACGCCACCCCCTACAAAAGCAGAACATCAGAAACAGCCACGCTTTTAAACCACACATCAAAAACAAGTGGGAAGATGTGGGCAGAACAAAATCAGTGCAAAATACACACAAGCCAGGTAAATGCTGGAAAGCAATGAGCACAAATGCTCGAAGCTTAGCCATCAAAGTTCCAGACCTGGAAGCCCTAATGGTGGAAATGGATTTGGACATTGTGGCCATTACAGAAACATGGTTTAATGAATCGCATGATTGGGATATAGCCATAGCTGGCTATAATCTATTCAGAAGAGACAGAGAAAATGGAAGAGGAGGAGTAGCCTTGTATGTCAAAAGCAATATTAAAGCTACTGAAATGCAGGGGACATGGGGAAAAGAAGAAGCGCTCTGGATTGCGTTGGAAAGAGGAGATGGCACTGTCATCCATACTGCTGTAGTTTACAGACCTCCGACTCAAACTGAGGAGAAAGATAACGAATTGATTATAGATATTGCCAAGATAGCAACAAAGGTGGAAGTGATCATTTTGGGTAACTTTAATCTACCTGATGTGGATTGGATTACTCCTTCTGCACATCTGGAAAGAAGCAAAAAAATTGTAGATGCTCTCCAAGATGCATTACTTAGACAAATGGTCATGGAACCAACCAGAGAAAGCTCAACGCTGGATTTAGTGCTCACCAACGGTGATAGCATGTCGAATGTCTGCGTGAGTGCCCCTGGGAGCAACAGCGATCATCACACGGTGTGGATTGAGATAAAAGCCAAGGTACAGGCCAAACACAGCAAGCTCAAAGTCCTAAACTTCAAAAACACTGACTTCAATAAAATGGCCGGGTACCTAAAGGAGCAGATGACAGGGTGGAAGGAGATAAGGGAAGTGGAATTGCAATGAGCTAAACTAAAGGTGGCAATAAAAGGGGCAACAGATAAATATATAAGAAAAGTAAATAAAAACAAGAGGAGAAGGAAACCTATTTGATTTTCCAAAAAAGTGGCTGCTCAAATAAAGGCAAAAAACACAGCTTTCGCAAAATTCAAAAGCTTGCAAACAGAAGAACACAGAAATGAATAAAGGATCAAACTCAAAGAGTCAAAAAGAGAAATAAGGAAAGCAAAATCAAAGGCAGAGGAAAAGATGGCTAAAGATGTTAAGGGTGGCAACAAAATTTTCTTCATGTATATGCGGGAAAGGAAGAAGATCAGAGTTGGAATTGCAGGACTCAGAAGTGCTGGGAAAGGACTCGTGGAAAGTGACAAAGAAAAAGTGAAATTGCTAAACAAATACTTCTGCTCTGTTTTTACTAAAGAAAATCCTGGAGATGGACCAGCTGTGACTCCCAAATATAAAAATGAGAATGAAGTAGATACCACACCATTCACAGAAGATGAGGTGTTGGAACAACTTGCTAAACTGAAATTGGACAAAGCCATGGGACCGGATACATCACAGGATACTGAAAGAGCTCAGAGAGGTTCTTGAAGGGCCATTAAAGGATGTATTCAACAGATCCTTGGAAACAGGAGAGGTTCCTCAGGACTGGAGAATGGCTGATGTCGTACCTCTACACAAAAGTGGTGACAGGGAAGAAGTGTCATACTACAGACCTGTGAGCCTTACCTCGGTGGCGGGAAAAGTAATGGAGGCGCTCCTGAAAGAGCGAATAGTGAAATTTCTCAAAACCAACAGGTTACAAGATCCGAGGCAACATGGTTTTACTGAAGGACGGTCTTGCTGAACAAATCTGATTGAGTTCTTTGACTGGGTGACCAAGGAACTAGATCAGGGGCATGCAATGGATGTCATCTACCTGAATTTCAGCAAAGCCTTTGATACTGGCTCCTCATAGGAGGCTTGTCAAACTCAGTAGCTTGGGGATGCGTCCCAAGATGGTAAACTGGATTAGAAATTGGTTGACTGACAAGACGACAGAAGGTGATGGTACATGAAGCTCACTCAGATGAAAGGAAGGTGATTAGCGGGGTGCCCCAGGGTTCAGTCCTGAGCCCGGCATTGTTCAATGTATTTGTGAGTGATATTGCTGAAGGACTGAATGGAAAAGTCTGTCTGTTTGCAGATGACACAAAAATTTGCAACAGAATGGACTCCCCCGAGGGAGTGGATAACATGAGGAAAGATCTACAAAAGCTGGAAGAATGGTCTAATGCTTGGCAATTACGATTTAATGCGAAAAAGTGCGGTGTGTCAGACGGCTGCCTGGGTGAGAATGTTCACAGTCTTGGCAAGTGCATATATCAATATGATTTGCAAGGGATTGTGGGAAATGCAGTCCATTCACACCAGACACAGCTGCTCACAATAATTAGTTGTGCTTGAGTGTAAAGCCAATAAGATATTTATTTATGGGGTTATTTCTCCCAACACAGATATGCTTGGTAGCACATAAAACAGGATACTTGCTTTCAGTGTTAAACTTGGAAAAACAAAATCAGGAAAACAACAGTTGAACTTGTCAGGCAATCAAAGCAAAAGAATAAAGACCTGGTTGGTAACAAACTGGTCTTTTCTGTAGGCATTAGCTAATATTTTCTTAGCAGTGTTTCAAACAACAAGCAAAACCCACAAAGAAGGAAAAAACTGCTCTTTTCAGGTTAACTTCTTATATCTTCACACATAGACTCAGAAGTGATTTCCTCAGAGCTCACAAGTAATTAGGTAAGGCTCAATTGCTAGCAGTTACCCAGCTGAAACCCCTTAGCTGGCTTGCTTTCTACTGCGTGGCTGAAATCCTACTTCAGGAGCTTTTCTGAGTAGATTAAAGAACAAGTTTGTATTTCTTTGTGATGGTTGTTGCACTTTGTAACAGAAAATTACCAAAGGAGTTTAGACAGAGAGCAATCCATGTATTCACAACCTGTATCTAAGACTTCTCCTTCCCCTTCTTCAACAATCATGGGTTCAATATCAGGGATTGGCACAGAGGAATTTCTCAATGGAGCACTTTCAGGAGAATACTTGTTTCCCTGCTGTCTTTCAAGGTTATAGCTAGGGCATAGATCAGTGTTCATACCTGAGCTTCCATTGCTGTTAGAGTTCCTCTCTAAATAGCCTGGCCAGTATGTAGTCCAGTTCTTATGTCCAGCCTTCCAATCCAGATCCCTGGACACTGGATCTCTCTTCACATACCTTCTGGCACGGGTCCTAGGGTCCCTTCCACGTGCAGCCGTCTCCCTCACAGGTACCGTCTGGAGATTCCTAGCTCTGCAGCACCATTCCTCTGGCTTTCCCCAGTCCAATGGTGTATGCTGGCCTTTTGAATGTCCCCCAGTATACGTACTGCTCTGGACTCCTCTAGACCTCCCAAATGCTTTTCTCTTCTTTCTTCCAAAGGGTTTCTTGCCCTCTCTGTCCGTCCGCACTGGCTTCTGCTTCTGATGATCCTCCAGATGATGAAGATGTCCAAGCTGAGGATCTCCAAGCTGAATCTGAGGATGAGGATAATTCTCTGTAGAATAAACTCTACCTTTATTCTGCTTTGATGAGTGCTCCACTCTAGCACAGCGCAGCTGTGCTGAATCAGGCCCTGCCCTTTGAGATGAGTGCTTGGGGATTAACTCATAGCCCTCCTGATTGAACACACGTTTCCCCACTTCAGCTCCTCTAATGGCTGTTGGAAACCTGGTGCATTCTGGGACTGGTAGTCTTTTATGGCAAAATTCTGTTTTCTTATTTCTACCAGAACTGACAGGTTGCTTGTTCAGAGTCACTTCACCTTTTCTATAGCTCCTTCCTGAGCTATGATAAGCTTCCTTATCACAGGTGTCATGCACTTAGGTAGCAGAAATCCAAGGGAAATGTACGCAATAGGGGGGAAGAGGTTGGTGTGCATGGTCCAGGAGAAAGACCTTGGTGTGATTATCTCTGATGATCTCAAGGTGGCAAAACAGTGCGACAAGGCGGTGGCAAAAGCCAGGAGGATGTTGGGTTGCATACAAAGAGGAATTACCAGCAGAAAGGAAGAGGTACTTATGCCACTGTACAGGTCGCTGGTGAGGCCTCTCTTGGTATACCGTGTTCAGTTTTGGAGACCATATCTTGCAAAAGATGTAAAAAGACTGGAAACTGTTCAGAGGAAGGCGAGCAAAATGATTTGGAGCCTGCGTAAGAAACCTTATGAGAAGAGACTTGAAGACCTATATATATAAACTTTGGAGGAGAGGAGGGATAGGGAAGATATGATTCAGACCTTTAAATACTTAAAGAGGAACGATGAACAAACAAACCTCTTCCAAAGACAGGGAAGGTGCAAAACTAGAGGGCATAACGAAGCTGCAAGGTGGAAAATTGAAAGGCAATGTCAGGAAATATTTTTTTCACTGACAGGGTGGTGGATGCTTGGAATGCTCTCCTGATGGAAGTGGTGGGGGAAAACACGGTGACGGAATTCAAAACAGCATGGGACAAGCACAGCGGATACCCTTTACAGCAACAGGATAAAACCAAAATAAACTAAACCATCTAACTTCTCAACAAATAGGGGTGTCCTACATTGAGTGGTGGGTCCACCCCTAAACAAAGACATGGGGAGGGGTGGTCTGCACAGAGCGACAGGTGCACCTACTCTTGCCGTATTGCTGGGCAGACTGGATGGACCATGCTGGTCTTTATCTGCCGTCATTTACTATGTTACTATGTACTCTGATCTGAGAATATGCTCTTCTTCATCCTATTCTTAAGCATGCCTCATTGGATACAACCTCCCCAACCAGCTATAGGCTGGCCTCTCATCTCTCCTTCCTGTCAAAGATCATGGAAAAACTCATCTTCTCAGAGCCCATTACCCATTTAGACACCACTAATGCCTTTGACCCCCATCAAGCATATTTTCGCCTGGGTCACAATAAAGAAACTATCATACTATCCCTCCTCAGTGAAGTCTGTGAATCCCTGGATAAAGCGTAGTTTACTCATCTGTAACAGGTGTTCTCCAGGGACAGCAGGAATCAGTCCTCAATTATGGGTGATGTTGGCACCGATGGAGCCCACGCAGAGCAATTCCCCAGCTTTTAAAGAAAATCTTTGGGATTGCTGCCACGCATGCATGGTCCTCTTTCCGACAAAGGGTGCCATTTTGCTCAGTCAGGTCTCATAGCTAGAGCCCTACTAAGCAGATGGCAAGGGAAGGACAAAAATAGCAACTCTTCAGGGGAGATGGGAGGGTAGTGAGGACTGATTCCTGCTGTCCCTGGAGAACACCTGTTACAGGTGAGTAACTACGCTTTCTCCAGGAAGAAGCAGGAAATCAGTCCTCACTTATGGGACTCCCCAGCTACAGGCTACCGAACCTGTAACCAAAAACGCCTCCATGAAGATGTTTGGGCGGGTTTGGGTGTCCCTCTCGAGGGAACCTCGGTCTCGAGGCGCGGGCCAGCCATGCTGGGCATGAGTGCCTGCTGGGCAGCAAGAAGGCAGAAACACTGCGCTTAGTGCCAGCATTTGGGACTCCCACGCAGATGTGGGTCCCTGCGACGCTGACACCAGGGATACTGGGTCTGGCGTGGAAGAGGAGAGGGGGTCCTCACCGGGATGACTCTCAGGAAACCGGGTGCCATCGCCGGAGGCCTCCATGCCTGTACAAGGTTCCTTTTGAGGCCGCTCTTTACCCGACTCTTGGGAATGCCGGGGGGGGGGAACTGAGTGACCGAGCACAGGAGCGCTCACGTTTATCTGGAACCCTGACAGCGACTTTGAGGTCTTCTTACGCCTATCCACTTCAGGGGACCCCTGATTGGAGTGCCACCTTGAACGCGGGGCCGAAGTGGGGGATCCCACCATCGGAGGGACGACCGAGGGTGTCACCAGGGATTCTGGGGCTACCTTCCGGAAAATGTCATCGGATTTCTGCTTATGACTTAGCAGGACTTTGGAGGACATTTTCTTGCAAAGAGAGCAGAGCTCGGGGTCATGGTTGGCCCCGAGACACCAAAGACAACAGTCATGGGTGTCTGTGAGTGACATGTTTTTGAAGCATCTGTCACATTTTTTAAAACTGGCGACCATTGGGGCAAAAAGGGCCCCTGCTAGATCAAAGACCTTTGCGGCCAGTGGTTGAGGAAAAAAGAGCGTGAAGCCCGCAAAAGAAAATTATACACGAAAGGACGTTCCCTCGCTCAAGAGAAAAAAAGAGCAGGGGAAGGACTGGTAGAGGACTGGTTCTACCGGAAAAAAACACAGGCCAGAGGCCGAAAATGAAACACTTTTTCCAAGGGATGAGGACGTGCGTCCAAAGGGCTCCGTGGAAAAAGGGAGACTGAGCAAGATGGCACCCTTGGGCGGGAAGAGGACCACGCATGTGTGGCAACAATCCCAAAGGCTTTCTATGAAAGCTGGGGAATTGCTCCACGAGGGCTCTGTCGATGCTGACGCAACCCATAAGTGAGGACTGACTTCCTGCTTGTTCCTGGAGAAAGGTAACATTACCCTCACTCTCTCTCTGGATCTCTCCTCCACTTTCAATCTTGTTGACCATTCCATTCTTCTCGCCAGACTCCACCACTTTGGTCTTTGTAGCACTGTCCTTTGTTGGTTCGGTTCTCTCTGAGCGATCCTTTTCTGTTTCCTTTAATTCCTCCACCTCTGTCTATCCCCTAAATTGTGGTGTCCCACAAGATTCTGTCCTTGTTCCACTGCTATTCAATGTTTTCCTCTCCCCTCTTGCTCTCCTTATCCAACAACTTGGCATTTCCACACACTATTACACTGACGACATTTTGTTTCTCCTGCACACAGCCTTCTTCACCTGATCTCTCCTCACTTAACACTTGTCTGTCCAATGTTGCTGCCTGACTTCATATCAATCAGCTTGCACTCAATCCAAGCAAAACTTCGGCCACCTGGTTAACCGGAACTGCTCCTGTGCCAGTCTCTGCCCCTTTTCTTCTTGGTGCCCCTATACTGTTGGTCTCTTCTGTCCAGTATCATGGCGTTATCTTAGATTCTGCATTGACCTTTCATGACCACATCACTTCTGTCATCCGCAAATCCATTTACATCCTGCATCCCCTTCTGTCTTTCTCCGCTCTATCTTGCTTTTCTCTGGCAGCAAGCAGGAAGTCAGTCCTCACATATGGGTGACGTTTGCACTAGGGGTCCGCGCAGTAACCTCTCCCCAGCTTTCAAAGAAAGCCTTTGGGAGATGCACCACTCATGTGTGGTCCCTTTTTAACCTAAGGGTGCCATCTTGCCTCAGTCATCTTTCTTCCGCGGAGCCCATCAGACTTGTATCTGTTCCCACCCCCAGAAAAAGTTGAATTTTTTTGCTTCTTTTTTCTTCAGTTCTCAAATCGATTCCTTCTCCGGTTGAATACTGGTACCCTTCTCGGCTCCCAGGTCTGTTCTCAGCATCAGTTTTTCTCAGGTTTCCTTTTTTCCCCTCTGGGTCTTGATGCATGGGTATTAGCGCCCTTTCTGGCTGGGCCAAGAGAGCTTGACCCCGTGAGGCCGTGCTCCCTGCCATGGCCTCGGTCAGTGGCTTCAAGCTTTGCCACCATTATGTACATAATATGCTGCGCATGGATCTGCATGATTGTTGCCCTTAGTGCCTTGGGGCAGATCATGATGCCTTGGTGTGTGGTCTCTGCCAGCAGATGACCCCCAAGGCACTCCGAGGCCGTAAGAAGCAGCATGAGTCAATTTTTCATAAGACCAACACAGCCCCGGAGTCATCCGTGGGACCAGTGCCCTCAAGTGCCACTGTGGAGGCCCGGCCTCATGTGGCGACCACACTTCCTCGGAGCCTCGAGGTCATGGGGCATTGAGTTGGGTCTCCCTCAGGAAGGAACGCCTCTCGAAGAGCCGTGCATTGTTGATAGCCTTGTTGGGTGACGACTCTGGGGCTGATGGTAAGACCCATGGCCCTCGACCTCGGGCGATGGCTGGGAGTGGCCCTCGAAGCTGCCCGGTGGGAGAAAATGCCATCAGCCTCTGGGGATCAGTCGGTACTCCGAAGCCATCCTTGTCGAGCCCTCGGCGCCCGTGCCGGTGATTGCAGAGCCTTTTGGCCTCAAGGCCAGGATGGCAGCCTTGGAACACAGCTTGTATGCATTCACGGCCCAACAGCAGGCTCTGAAACCCAGTTCCTCCAGGATCACTCCCGACCACCGGCCCCCTCCAAAGCGAGGGAGTCCCTCAAGGTGCAGCCGATCCTCAAGTGCCATCAGCCTCGAGAGATACCTCAGCACAGGTCCCAGTCCTGCTTGGGGCCAAGGACATCCCCGTCCAACACACCTGACTCAAAGTACAGGGGCACCAGAGGCCCCAGGCTGTCTAGGCTGGGCCGTGAGCTCAAGGCCCGGAGACCCTTGAGGTCTCCTCCGGGTCGGAATAGGAAACAGAAGATGACAAGTCCCTGGACACACTGCTCCACAGGAATGTGCCCTCAGACTCTTCCCCTCCCGAAGTCTGGCGCCAGTCCCCACCCAAGGACCTGGCTTTTCTGGACTTCATCCGGGATATGGCGAAGGCCCTTAACTTCACTACCGAGTCTGAGGAGAAGCCTCGGGAGGAGGACCTCGAGATCCTATAGTATGAGGCTTCCCCTAAGGAGGCACTCATGGTGCCCATTCCTCCCATCCTGGAATGGCTGCTCTTCTGACTGTGGGAGACCCCAGTCTTGGTGCCTATAGTGAGCATGCAGCTGGACTCGATATACCGAATCTGCCGGAGCCCTGGCTTCCAAAAAGCTCAACTGCCTCACACCTCCATGGTGGTGGAATTGGCCATGCGTAGGCTCAAGAGCCAGAAAATGCACTTCTGTGCCCCCAGGCAGGGAGGCCTGTGCCATGGATGCTCTGGGCATGAAATGCTTCCAGGGTTCAATGCTCATCAGCCAGATCCAGGTATACCAGCTGTACGTGGGCATATATTTGCGGGACATGGCAAGGGAACTCGCCAGGTTCTATCCTTTAGTCTGGCCTCTGCCCTGAGGGTATTCACCAAATGCCTAGCAGTGGTCGCCGCCTACCTGTGTCTCCAGGGGGTGTTCATCTTCCCCTATCTGGATGACTGGCTCATAAAGGGAAGCTGCCGAAAATCATTAGGTGATGGCCCGCACCATCCTCATTCTGGAGCACTTGGGGGTTCAACGTAAGTTCCATCTCCAACCAGCGCAACACCTGGACAAGGTCCAGGCAAGGTCCTTCCTCCCTCTGGACAGGGCCCAGCACCTCAAGGTATTTGGAGAGAATGTCCAGGGTCACCCCTCGGCATCTACTCGCCTCCTGCTTTGCCTGCTGGGTCACATGGCATCCACGGTACATGTCACTCCAGATGTCTACTTACATATGGGTGGATGAGGAGTGGAGGAGTAGCCTAATGGTTAAGAACACTGGCTTGGGAACCCAGAGACCAGGGTTCAATTCCCACTAGCACTCCTTGTGGCCTTGGGCAAGTCACTTAACCCTCCATTGCCTCAGAAAAATCCAAGTTATCAATGTCCCTGTTTAATGTACATTACCAAGTTTAAGTTTCAATGTAAACCGCTTTGATTGAAATGATAAAGCGGTATATAAAACCTGTTAAATAAATAAATATGTAGCTGGCTCAGTGGGTCCTATGCTCCCAGTGTTCTCAAGCAACAGGCCGCCTGCAGGATAGAGTGGTTGGGACCCGTCCTCTGGCCGACTCCCTCGACTGGTGGCAACAGCTTCAGCATTTACAAGCCGGGATGACCTTCCAGGCCTCCACCCCCCACAGGATCCTTATCATGGACGCCTCCAAATTGGGCTGGGGAGCCCATAGTGATGACCTCCGCACTCAGGGCAGTTGGTTGCAGGCAGAGAGCCTCCAGCAGATCAACCTCCTAAATCTTCGAGCCATAGCGCTAGCCCTCCAGGCCTTTCACCACCACTTACAGCATCAAGTGATACTGATCCAGACCGACAACCAGGTGGCGATGTTCTACATCAACAAGCAGGGAGGTACGGTATTGTCCCTCCTGTGCCAGGAGGTGGTGAGCCTCTGCTCTTTTGCCAGCAACAAAGAGATGCTCCTGCAGGCAGTCTATCTCCTGGGCCAGGACAATGTCCTGGTGGACCGGCTCAGCCAGGTCCTCCAACCACATGAGTGGTGGCTGGACCCCCGGGTGGCTATCTGGCTTTTCCATCTATGGGGCTCCTGCAGATGGATCGCTTCACCAGCCCAGCCAATACTCAGCTGCCCCGCTTCTGCTCCAAGCAACCACATCCTTCGCAGGTGGCGGTGGATGTGTTCCTGCTCTACGCCCTCCCACCGACACCACTAATCGTCAAGACCCTGTTCAAGGTCCAGCTCGACAGAGCCACCCTGATACTGGTGGCTCATCATGGGCCAGGCAGCCGTGGTTCCCTCTGCTCCTCCTCCTGTCCCAGGCACTCCTGGCATGCTCTTGCAGGAGGAAGGCTCCCTCCTGCTCCCCATTCTGGGGTTCCTGATTCTGACGGCCTGGCTGCTGAAAGGGTAGTGTTGGCCCACTTCAATCTCTCAAGCAAATTGGAGGAGGTCCTTCTGGCCTCCCACAAAACTTCCACCTGCCAGGCTTACACCTTTAAGTGGCAGAGATTCTCTGTATGGTGTGCGGAGAAGCGGATCAACCCTTCTCCTGTTCGGTCCAGCTGGTGCTGTGGTACCTGCTTCACCTGTCCCAGGCAGGGCTGAAGTCCAATTCCGTTAAAGTACACCTTAGCACACTCTTGGTGCACCACCATCTTGTCAAAGGCAAGCCCCTCTCCGCTCAGCCCCTTGTGATTTGCTTCTTGAGGGGCCTACTACTCTCAAGACCACCTGTCCGCTCCCCAGCAGCGAAGTGGGATCTCAACGTGGTTTTCTCAAAACTTATGCTGCCACTTTTCAAGCCTCTCAGCTCTTGTCACCTCAAGTATCTCGCCTGGAAGGTGGTCTTCCTCGTGGTGCTCACATCCACTCGCAGGGTTAGTGAGCTCCAGGCTCTGGTGGCCCATTCACCGTATACGAGGTTCCACAAGAATAGTCGTGCTCTGCATGCACCCTAAGTTTCTGCCTAAGGTGGTGTCTCTATTCCACCTCAACCAAGAGGTGGTGCTCCCCACCTTCTTCCTGCAGCCTCATGCTAACAGGGTGGAGGCCACTCTCCACACTCTGGACTGTAAGTGGGCCCTGGCCTACTATCTGAAGCATACCCAGGCCCACAGTTGCTCCTTACAGTTCTTCATCTCCTACAACCCAAATCGGATGGGGACAGCTGTCTCTAAGTGTACCCTGTCCATTTGGATGGCTGACATCGCCTTTGCCTACAAGCAGGCCAGTCTCTTGCTAGAGCGTCATGTCACGGCAAACAGCGTCCAGTACATGGCAGTCTCTGGCAAGCCTGCACTCCGTTCCCCTGTCGGAGATCTGCCAGGCTGCCACCTGGTCCCTCAGTCCATAACTTCACAGCTCATTAATGCCTAGAGAGGGAGTCCTGCCAAGACACCACCTGTGCCAGGCAGTACTCTGTCATTTGTTTAGGGTGTAAGGCAACTCCTGCTCTCCAAGCTTTTGGTATGTTCAGGCTACCAGAGAACTAGTTCCATGTTTGACACTTGGGGCTACTCGAGGGTCTGCTGTTCCTTGACTCTGTTGCTGCTTTTCACAGTTCAATCTTTTCTGGTCACCCGAGGCTTTTACAGTTTTTTTTCGGTAGCCTGTAGCTGGGGAGACCTATATGTTATCATAACAACGTTCAAACTGATAAGAGATATAGCCCCATCATATCTAACTGATCTACTGACAATTCATTCAAGGACCAGAACAGTGAGACAAAGGAACCTGAACACACTACTTGTTCCAAACAACTTTTCAAAACTCAATAAAACTACAACAAATAGGGCATTCAGCTTCAATGCTCCTTTAATATGGAACGCTCTGCCGGATAAACTCAGAGATATCACAGATCTTTCAGCATTTCAAAAAGATCTTAAAACTCACCTATTTATAGAATACTTTGGAGACTCATTCCCAATAGATGAAATATTTCCCACTTAAACTCATGTATACTCATACTCATTAATTCACAACTTACTTTTTCCTTTTTCTTACTCTATCTTACAATACCCAATTCTCCACATTATCACATTTACTCTTTACTCTAATAATTCTAGTGAACTACAATACATTTTTCCTTGCTCAGATAAGATTAGATTTTTGAAATTTGTAAATATTTAAATCTGTATATATGTTTAAACTATCTATATACCTAATCAGCATTTACTCAGCATTGTAACCCTCAAATTACCATTTTTATTATATACAATTTAATGTTCACTGTAATTTCAATTGTTTGAATAAGTTTCAATGTAATGTTCAAGTTTTGTTCTTTGTAAACTGCTTTGATTTTTCTGAAAGGCGGTATATAAAACCGTTCAATAAATAAAATAATAAATAAATATGTGAGGGCTGACTTCCTGCTTGTTCCTGAAGAAAGCGTAGTTACTCATCTGTAACAGGGGTTCTCCAGGGACAGCAGGAATCTGTCCTCACAACCCTCCCTCCTCCCTGTGGAGTTGTTTTTTGTCATTTTCTGCCTTTTGAGCTATGTCATCATACTGAGGCAAAATGGCACCCTTAGGTGGGAAGGGGACCACGCATGCATGGGGCATCTCATGAGGGAGGAGTAGCCTAGTGGTTGGGGCAAGGTACTTCAGGCCGGAAGGTCGGAGGTTCAAATCCCACTAGAGGACAGCAACCTTGGGCTGGAAGGACTGGGGTTTCTAGTCCCACAGATGCTCCTTATGGTCTTGGGCAAGCCACTTAACCCTCCACTGCCCATGTTCCCTGTAAGTATTAGTGTATGTGTCTCATATCCCCGCGTGTTAAATGTATCCCCCAATTGTGTTGTGACCGCTTTGATTGAAGGATAAGGCGGTATACAAAACTGTCTAAATAAATAAATAAATCTCCCAAAGGCTTTCCTTGAAAGCTGGGAAGAGGTTATCAAGCGAGCTCTGTCAATGCCGATGTCATCCAATCATATTGCTGATTTCTGCTTTTCCCGGAGAACACCTGTTACAGGTGAGTAACTACGCTCTCTCTTGTGATTTCCCATCTGGACTACTGCTACATTGTTTATTCATATTCTTCAACTCTTCCAGACTACTGCTGTTCGTCTTCTCACACATGCTTCCCACTATGACCATGTCACTCCCCTTCTGTTACATTTTCATTGGCTCTCCATCCCGTATCACATCCTTTTTAAGATTCTTACATTGGTCCATAAAGCGTAGTTACTCACCTGTAACAGGTGATCTCCGGGAACAGCAGGAATTTAGTCATCACATATGGGTATCATCGGTACCAACGGAGCCTGCACGGGAATGCTCCCCAGCATCCAATAGGAATGATTTTGGGAGCATCCCTCAGCACATGCGCGCTGCCTTCCCGCCTTTCCAACTGTCTCTCTTCAGTTAAGTTTGTAGCTGAGTGAAAGGATAGAGGAAGAGAGGAAAGAGACAGAGAGATAGAGAGAAAACTCCTAGGGGAGGTGGGTGGGTTGTGAAGAGTAAATTTCTGCTGTTCCCGGAGATCACCTGTTACAGGTGAGTAACTACGCTATCTCCAGGAACAAGCAGGAATGTAGTCTTCACATATGGGGGACTCCCTAGCTGAAGATGCCTATAGTAAGGTGGGCCATGCTTCCTCCCATGGATCTCTGGCATCCCACCAGGGTTAGTGGGTAGGAGTTGAATTAGGTCTGAAAGAGATTTTGAAGAACAGCTTGGCCAAAGAAGGCATTCCGATGGGAGGTTTTATCTAGGCAGTAATGGGCTGTAAAGGTGTGTACCGAAGCCCAGGTGGCTGCTCGTCAAATGTCATCAATAGACACAGAGTGAAGGTTAGCCATAGAGCAGCGATGGCGAACCTATGGCACGCGTGCCAGCTGTGGCACGCGAAGGCCTTGCAGCTGGCACGCGGGAAGGTCGCACATTAAAAAAAAAAAAAAGCGGCCCGCTGCCGCCGCGGCGGCATGGAGTGTCCCGCAGGGGCTCCCTCTGCCCGGCGGGACTCTCCCGGCGCTGCTCAGCCCCTCTCTGCCGGCTTGCAGAGACGCGAAGGGAGAGTCTCCCTCGCGTCTCTGTTAAGCCCGCAGGGGGTGATGGGAAATTTCCCATCTGCCCCTGCGGGCTTAAGAGAGACGCGAGGGAGACTCTCTCTCCCTTCGCGTTCTGCAAGCCGGCAGAGAGGGCCAGAGAGGGGGCCTGAGCAGCGCCGGGGAGAGTCCCGCGGGGCAGAGGGAGCCCGCGGGGACACTCCATGCCGCCGCGGGCGGCAGCGGGCAGCTTTTTTTTTTTTTTATTGCCATGAGCCGAGGGAGGGGGGTTAAGACTGGCAATGGGCTAGGGAGGGAGAGAGGGGGGGTTTAAGACTGGCAATGGGCTAGGGAGGGAGGGAGGGGGTTAAGACTGGCAATGGGCTAGGGAGGGAGGTAAGTACTGGCAATGGGCGAGGGAGGGAGGGGGGTTGAGACTGGCAATGGGCTAGGGAGGGAGGGAGGGGGTTGAGACTGGCAATGGGCTAGGGAGGGAGGGGGGTTGCGTTGAGACTGGCAATGGGCTAGGGAGGGAGGGAGGGGGGGGGTTAAGACTGGCAATGGGCTTGGGAGGGAGTGAGGGAGGTTAAGACTGGCAATGGGCTAGGGAGGGAGGGAGGTTAAGACTGGCAATCGGCTAGGGAAGGGGGGAGGGGGGTTGAGACAGGCAATGGGCTAGGGAGGGAGGGTGCATTAGACGGGCAATGGGGTAGGGAGGGAGGGAGGGGGGTTGAGACTGGCAATGGGCTAGGGAGGGAGGGAGGGGGGTTGAGACTGGCAATGGGCTAGGGAGGGGGGGTTGAGACTGGCAGTGGGCTGGGGGAGGGGGGTTAAGACGCAGTGGGCTATGGGGGGCGGAGTTAAGACTAGCAATGGGCTGTGGGCTGATGAGGGGCTGGCAATGGGCTATGAGATGATGAGGGCTGGCTGGAAAGGGGGTGATGGGGGGGTTAGGAATGGTAATGGGCTATGGGGGGGTTAAGACTGGTAGTGGGCTGATGGGGGGGGTTAGGACTGGTAATGGGCTATGGGGGGGTTAAGACTGGTAGTGGGCTGATGGGGGTGTAGGACTGATAATGGGTTATGGGGGGGCTAGGACAGGAAATGGGCTGATGGGGAGGGGTTAGGACTTGAGGTGGGCTGATGTGGTTAGGACTGGTAATGGGCTGTGGGCTGATGGGGGGGGTTTAGGGACTGGCAATGGGCTATGGGGGGCTGACTGGAAATGGGCTGATGGGGGGTTAGGACTGGTAAAGGGTTATAGGGGGGGCTTGAAACTGAAAATGGGGGGTGATGGGGGTTAGGACTAGAAATTGATTGACGGGGGGGCTAGGATGGTAATGGGTTGGGGTGTTGCTAGGATGGAAATGGGGCTGAGTGGAAGGGGAGGCTTGAACTGCAAATAGCTGATGGGGAGGGGGCTTGGAATGGAAATGGGCTGTGAGGGGAAGGGAGCTAGGACTGAAAATGGGCTGATGGAACAGCTAGGATAGGACTGGAAATGGGGCTGTTGGGGGGAGCTAAGATTGGAAATGGGCCTGTGGTGGGGGCTTGAATTGAAATGGACTCATGGAGGGGCTAGAACTGGAAGTAGGCTCATGGGGGGGCTTGGACTGGAATTGGGCTGAGTGGAGGGGAGCTATGATTTGACATGGGCTGATGGTGGGGCTAGGATTGAAAATGAGCTGATGAAGGGACTTGGACTGGAAATGGGCTGATGCAGGGACTAGAAGGGAATGGATGCTGGGTGAGAGACTGGAACTAGAAGGGTGCTGATGGTGGGGGAGGATTAGAATGGGATGGGGCGGGAGAGTAAAATGGGAGAGGGGAAAATATTTTGTGTAGGAGGGATGAAAAAAATCTACAATTGGCCAGGTATTGGGGAGTAATGGGGATTGAGGATGGAGGGGTAAAATTTGTGTGGATGAAATAGGAATGAGGGAAAGAGCAAAAGGAGAAAGATTAGTATGTTAAAGCCGATGTAGAGAGAGAGAGAGAGAATGGAAAAAAAAAACTAGAAGAGAGAAGAAAGGACAAATGGACAGCAGACGATGGAGAGTTAGCAGAAAACATGAAGAAGAAACCAGAAGAAGGTGGCTGGACCAATTGCAACTGAAAAAAAAAAATGCACAAAAGGTAGAAAGATATCGGTTTATTTTGAATTTATTAACTGGAATATGTCAGCTCGGGGAAATGTGCATCAATAACATCAGCGCTTTGTTTGGTACAAGAGGAAATACCTATTTTACGTTGCCACTTGTTCTTATACCCCAGAATTCTCTGAAATGTATTGGTTTAATATTTGCAGTGTTGCCTTTTGATAGGTAGGGTATGGTGCTTTGTGAGTCCTGGTAATGCTGTCAGGATACGGCGGGTTTGCTATGGGTTCTAAATGGGCAGCGTTTGTAGTAGTTCCTAATGTGCCTGGCGGTTGGCACTGGATTATAGTAATGTAGAAATCTTTTAGTCTTTCTTATCCATACACTCATTAAGAGACATGTTTACTAAAAGTTAGTGTATGGTAACATTATGCAAATATTTATGCAAATAAGACCACTTATGCAAATGACGTGCTGGCACTTTGAGGAAATTCTTTGGTTTTGTGCGGCAGTTTGGGCACTCGGGCTCAAAAAGGTTAGCCATCACTGCCATAGAGGCTGCCATGGCTCTCACATTATGAGCTGTGACATGGCCTTGAAGAGGAAGACTCTTACTTTCATAAGCAAAGGATATGCATTGTGCAATCCATTTGGATAGAGTTCTCTTGGAGACTGGAAGTCCCAAATGACTAGAATCAAAAGCAATAAAAAGTTGAGAAGACTTTCTATGTTGCTGTGTTCTTTGTAGGTAAAAAGCCAAGGTCCTTTTACAATCCAAAGTATGAAGGTTCCTTTCTGCATTAGAGGCATGAGGTTTCGGAAAGAACACAGGAAGATAAATTGATTGATTTAAATGAAAAGGCGAAACCACCTTTGGCATAAAGTGTGGATGAGTTCTGAGTACAACCTTATCATGGTGAAACCTAGTATAAGGAGGATCAGTCACTAAAGGTTGCTATTCATTAATGCAACGTGCAGAGGTGATTGCAATCAGGAAGATGACCTTCCAGGACAAAAGCTTTAGGGTTGTAGTGGCTAAAGGTTCATAAGGTGGTTTCATGAGCTGCCCGAGAACTAGGTTTAAATCCCATGCCACTGGTGGTGGCCTGATGGGAGGCTTTGTTAATAGAAGACCTCTCATAAATCTTGATATGAGTGGATGAGAGGAAATTGGTTTATTTATTTATTTTTCTATACCACCTCTTCCAGAGATCAGAGGCGGTTTACATATAACAAAACGATAATAATAAAGAGAATTATTATTATTTTACAATGAACAAGTTAGAAAGTTTAACTAGAGGCAAAATACAATGAAAAAGGTGGCAAAACATGCTGATATAATAACACTTAACAGCAATTGACATATAACTGGCATCAAAGAACTATTTACATGTGTATGGCATAGAGCTTCTTTATGGAGAGTGAACAAATTATTAGCTGTTGGCATTTTAACTTGCGTCAAAAACTATTTACATGAGTCAAAACTTCTATGAGTAGTATGGACTTGGAAATACAGGGTTTAATAGAGGAGGTGTGAGAGTATATGCTATGTCTAGGTAGGGTCGGGATGAGGTTGCTGGTCTGTGCTGCTTAGAGAAATCAGGACCTCATCAGGCTGTAGGCTATAGAAGTGCTGAGTAAATAAGTATGTTTTCAGATCTTTTCTAAATGATTGAAGGTCCTTAATCTCTCTTAACTCAACTGGGAGGTTGTTCCACAGCGTAGGAGCGTAGAGCGAGAATGCTGAGTTGCTCGTTTTCTGCTTTGATTGCCGAATGGATTCTGGTACTAGCAACATGTGAAGGTTTCTTCTTCTTCTTGACCTGCTCTCTTGAGGGGTATTTATTAGAGTTGACAGGAAGGATGGTGCTATGTTATTAGTAAGTTTGAATGTTGTAACCATTAATTTATAGATAATTCTACAGGATACCGGGAGCCAATGTAAAGCATAAAGGACAGGGGAGATGTGGTCAGTTAATTTTGCTTTGTAGATCAACCTTGCAGCGACATTTTGAGCCAGTTGTAGAGTGTACAGATTTTTCTTGGATGTTCCCTGCAGTATGCCATTGCAGTAGTCTAAGTGAGGTGTTATTAGCGTTTGGGCCACAGTCCTGAAGTCTGTGTTGTCTGTTATTGGACGTAGCTGTTGGATTGTCCTTATTTTGAAGAATATAGATTTAACTGTTTGCTTTATATGAGGAGTTAAGCTAAGCGTCCTATCAAGGGTAACACCAAGGTATTTGACCTCTGTCCTAACTGGTAGGGAGATATTTCCAATATTGATAACTGTTGGTGGAGCAAAGTTATTATTTCTTGCTATAAATAGTAATTCAGTCTTTTTGAAATTAATATTCAAATTCATTGATTGGAGCCACATTTCTGCTTCCATGAGCCAGCCTGATATACTGTCATAATTGGGTTTGGATATCTCCACCTGCGAGTACAACATAATGTCGTCTGCATAGATGTGATAATTTATCTTATGGTGTTGGAATATGGAGCAGATCGGCTGAAGATAAAGATTAAAAAATAGCGCTGAGAGGGCGGAACCCTGTGGGATACCTTGTTCCTGCGGAAATGGCAACGAGGCAACTTGGTCAATCTGAACATATTGTGTTCGGTTAGTGAAGTAAGATTTAAACCATTCGAGTGCTTTATCCTTAATGCCTAATTGGGAGAGTCTGGAGATGAGCATGACATGGTTTACATTGTCAAAGGCTGAGGAAATATCGAGAAAAATGAGGATAAAGGCTCTCTTGGAATTGTCGATACCCATAGTGATAGTGTCAAATAGTGCTAATAGGAGGGTTTCCACCCCATGGAATGGACGGAATCCGTACTGGTGTTCATCCAATGGTGACTCTGAGTCTATGTAGTTTTGTAATTGTATCTGCACAATCTTCTCTATGATTTTGGAGAGGAAAGGTATGCTTGCAATGGGGCGGTATGAGGAGGGGTCTTTGGGGGTCCAGAGATTTATTCTTTAGTAATGGACGGATTGCTGACCTTTTGAGTTCATCTGGTATATATCCTTGAAGCAGTGACTGGTTCACTATATTCAGTAGATCAGAGGCCAATTCTGCTTTTGTTTCCTTAATCCACGCCACCAGACAGGGGTCTAACAGTGAGGTTGTAGTATTGAGTTTAGTAATTGTCTGGTGCAGTTATTTTGCTTGTTATCGGGTGGAAATCGCTCAATTCCTGGGGGAGAGATAGTGGGGTTGGTGAGAAAAGGCAATTTTGTTTGAGTTTGTTAACAAAATGGTCTGCAAGTGCTTGTGGATTGATAGGAATCTTGTATGAATTATTAGTAGGAGTTTTTGTCAGGGATTTAACAATCTCAAATAATTCCCTAGGACGGTTTATGGCTTTTGAGAGAACTTTAGTGTGATATTGCTTCTTTGCAGCATTGATAGCATCCTTGTAAACCTTAAGCAGTGAAAAGTAATGCAATCTGTGTTCTTGGCTTTTCTTTCTTCTCCAGGTTGATTCCATTTTCCTGAGCCCTTTCCGAAGTGTTACTAGTTCAGAAGTAAACCACCTCTCATTTATTCTCTGTTTGTGCCGCATCTGCGAAGGTAGAGGTTCTGACGCTAACCTTATAGTTTTGTTCTAGATTGCTACTGCTTCGCAAAGGTTATTAACAGATGGGTTTAAGTTGGGAAGAACTGTTTCTATGAATGCTTCCTTGTCAAATGCTCTAAATCTCTGACCTTGGTGTGTAGTGTCAAGAGAGGTTCTGGTAGTCCGAGGAAGTTGAAGAGATGACTGAATCATAAAATGGTCGGACCACGGCACCTGAGTTATGGTGGGTGGTTTATAATGAGGTGGTTTTGTGCATTTAATTGGGAGGAATATTAAGTCAAGGCTGTTTCCTTTGCTGTGAGTTGCTTGGTTGATTATTTGCCTAAATCTCATTTCTTCCATTGTGTCTGTGAAAGCTGCTTCTTGATTCCTAGGTAGTGATGGCAGATTAAAATCGCCTAGCACTATAAGGGGGGTTTCCTTAAAGTGGAGCAGCAGGCAGAAACAAGGATTGTGACTAATTTTTGATTATCGGCCGTTGGAGGCCTATATATGAGGCATATTGCAATATCTCTATTTTCAACCTTGAGGATATTCATACCATCTTGGTTCTCATTGATGGTGGATGATAAATTGAGCTCAGCTTTTGCTAATATTAGAACACCCCCTCCTTCTGTGCGGTCCCTATGGCAGGTGAAAATAGAGTATCCCTGAGTTTGTATCTGGTTTAGAAGTACTGTGTCCGTTTCATGTAACCATGTTTCAGTGACACATAGAAGGTCTGGGGTTTTCAGCCTTAACTAGGTCAGTTAGAAGCAGGATTTTATTTCTAATAGACCTAGCATTGATAAGCATAAAAGTAATTAGGTTAGCATCGTTGTACATCTTCATATAATTGCTCCTTGGGGTCGTATTTATGGGGATTAGCCTGTGGTGTGTCTGGTATATTCTTCCCAGGAGAGGTTGTTTAGCATTTTGTTTCTGGTGGATTTATCTTTGGCGGTAAGGGATAACCTGGATGTATGAGTATTCGGGCGGGGAGGTTCAGTGGAGGAGATAGTGCATGTATGTGGGGTGTAGAACAAACCAAAAGGCTCAATGCAAATAGAGTGAGATTCATAGTTAGTAGTAACATTTTCTTAATGTTCATTCTGATAACTCAGATGTAGTGAAGTGCAGGTTTTGGAGAAAATGAATGTGATGCAATGCTTACAACACACTTCTATAAAGCTAAGCTGTACAGTACAACACACCTCTATAAATGCAGTGCTTACAACACACTCCTATAAAGCAGTACAGTACAACACACTTCTATAAAGCAGTATAGTACAAGCTACTTCTATAAAGCTAAGCAGTACAGTATTTTTAAGCTGTAGGTAATAGTCTTTTTCAGGAACAATGGTTGTCCATTGAGAGGCTTATATGAAGCTGCAATTGCACTAAGATGGACTCTTACTGAATTGGTCTTTAGACCAGAATTTGTTAAATGAAGTAGATACTCTAGTATCGATTCCAAAGGTATCATAAGGGGGTTTAACCCTTTCTGTGAACACCATATAGTGAAACGTTTCCACTTGAAGGCGTAAGAACGACTTGTGGAAGGTTTTCTAGAAGCCTGAAGGATATCCTTTACCTGTTGGGACAGGCTGAGATCCTGAAGGTCTAAGCTTTCAGCAACCAGGCCCTGAGATGCAGGGGCTGGGGATTCGGGTGCCACAGCATCCTGTTCTCTTGGGAGAGGAGATATGGAGCATAGCCTAACTCCAGAGGTTCAGCTTGAGAGAGATGTAGAAGCAGGGGATACCACGTTTAGCGTGGCCACCGTGGCGCTATGAGGATTATACGACCTCTGTCTCTCTGAAGCTTGAAGAGTGTTTTGGGGATGAGGGGAATGGGTGGGAAGGCATAGAGGAAGTCGTGACCCCAGTGAAGGAGGAAGGCATCCCTTGCCTGGCAATTTTGAGCCGGAATTCTGGAACAGAACCGGGGAAGTTTGGCATTCAGTGGACTTACAAATAGGTCTATGTCTGGGGTTCCTCAGATCTGAAATATCTTGGCCACCTGGTCTAGGTGGAGACCATTCGTGAGGCAACAGTATTCGGTTGAGTTGGTCTGCCCAAAGGTTTTGAATGCCTGGAAGATATACCACGAGAAAGTGAATTTGATGCTCTCTGGCGAGGGCCCATAGTCGTAAAGCTTTGTTGCATAATTTATTTATTTACAGTTTTTATATACCGCACTCTTTGGTATCAGCGCGGTTTACAGATAACAAATTTTCGCATTAGAACAATCTTTTGCTTACATTACAACAGGGTCAGTAACTTGGAAGTAACAGGGGAAACTATATACAAAACGGATATTTCACCTGTGGACAATTTACAGTTCACATAACATATTGAAATCATGGTGTAGAGAATTTGAGGTCTATGGACTTTTGGGTGTGCAGAGGGTCTGATTCGTGTTCTATTAGGGCTATGTTGTTGGGGTGTCAGAGGCTGTGTGGGTGATTTGAGAGATGGGGGGAGGGGGCATAGGGTTAGTGCCTAAAAGGTGAAGACAGAATAGGTAGTGTTTAAGGACCTTTCTAAATTGGGAGAGGTCCTTTATTGATCGGATATGCGGAGGGAGATTGTTCCAGCATGTTGGAGCGAATAGGGTGAAGGCCCTATCTCTGGTTGCTTGGTTACATTTAGTGTACTCATTTGGTATAGCGAGGGTATTAGCGGCTGCTGATCTTCTTAGCCTGTTCGTGGGAGTGTTGATAAGAAGTGAGGAGAGGGAAGGTGGGGCTATCTGATTGATTGCTTTAAAGGAAATCAATAGTGCTTTGTAGGTGATCCTGGCTTGTAGGGGTAGCCAGTGAAGCTCTGTTAGTATAGGAGTGATGTGGTCCCTTCTGGAAGTACAGCAGAGGATCCGGGCTGCTGAGTTCATCGCCAATTGAAGTGTGTTGAGGGTGCTCTTGGGCAGACCATGTAGGATGATATTGGCGTAATCAAAATGTGGTGTCACAAGGGATTGGAAGATTGTTCTGAAATCATTAGGGGCAAGTAGAGGTCTTAGGTGTTTCAGCGTTATTTTATTGTAGATGGATTTGACAGTCTGCTTTATGTGATCTTTGAAGGTCAGTTCTTGATCTATGGTGACTCCCAGGTAGCGAATCGATGATTTACATGGCAGTTCCACGTCTCTCACCTTCAATGTTGTGGGGGGAGAGAATTTCTTATTCCTGGTTACGAATAGGACTTCGGTTTTCTTGAAGTTTATTCGCAGATTCTGGGATAAGAGCCAGTCCGTAATCGCGTTGAAGCAATCGATTATGGGGGAGAAGTTGGGGGCCTTGATGTTTATTGGGGTGAATATCAGGACATCATCTGCATAGATCAAACTGGAGATGTTGAATGCTCTGATGATGTCACAGATTGGTTGCATATATATGTTAAATAGTAAAGCAGATAAAGAGGATCCTTGAGGTACACCCTGTTGTTGATGGAAAGGATCAGATGTTGAGGATCCTATCTGGACCTGTTGCCAGCGGTTAGTTAGGTAGGATCTACACCATTCCCAAGCCGATCCCTGAACTCCCTTTTCTTGGAGGCGGTGGAGAAGTTGCACATGGTTGCATAATGACAGAGAGCCTGTACCTCCCTGCTTGTTCACGGAGAACATAGCTACTTGATTGTCCATTTGGACTAGAACTGTCTTGTAGCTGAGCTGGGCATGGAATACTCGAAGAGCTAGATAGATTGCTCTGAGTTCCAGGAGGTTTATGTGAAGACAAGCCTCCTGTGGAGTCCAGGTACCCTGGGGGTAGAGAGATGATGCAGGTGTGCTCCCCATCCCACCTGTGAAGCATCTGTTGTTAGGGTGGCCTGGAATAGGGGTTGCTGGAAAGCAGACCCCACTAGAAGATTTTCCAGTGATTGCCACCATTGTAGGGACAAGATCAGTCATTGTGAGTTTGATATCTTGTCCGACAGATCTCCTGTGACCTGTGTCCACTGTGTGGATAGGGTCCACTGGGCTGCTCGCATATGAAGGCGAACGTAGAGAACCACATGAACCGTGGATGCCATATGTCCCAATAGTTGTAGTAGTTCTCGAGCAGTTAGGGAGGACCTCACCGCTGCTTGAGAAGCTAGCTACATTATATGAAGACAGCGGGATTGTGGGAGAAAAGCCCTTGACAGTCTGGTATCTAGATGAGCTCCTATGAACTCTAGGGACTGAGATGGAGCAAGCTGGGATTTTGGGAGGTTTATGAGCAATCCCAAGTACTGAAGGATTCGCATTGTGCGAGACAGTGCAGAGCTGGCTTCTGGAACCGTGGGGGCTCGAATGAGCCAGTCGTCCAAGTAAGGGAAGACGAATATCCCCAGGGTTCGCAGAAATGCAGCTACTACTGAGATGCATTTTGTGAATACTCTTGATGCTGAAGCCAGACCAAAGGGAAGAACCCTGTATTGGAAATGTTTTCCCTTGAAAAGGAATCGTAAGAATTTCCTGTGATCTGGATGGATCAGAATGTGAGTATATGCATCCTTTAGATCTAGAGAACAAAGCCAATCCTGACTTTGAAGGTATGGCAGAAGAGTTCCCAGAGAAAGCATAGTTACTCACCTGTAGCAGGTGATCTCCGGGAACAGCAGGAATTTAGTCCTCACATATGGGTATCGTCGGTACCGACGGAGCCTGCACGGGAACGCTCCCCACCGTCCAATTAGAAAACATTTGGGAGCATCCCACAGTGCCTGCGTGCTGCCTTCCCGCCTTTGCCAACTACCTCTCTCCAGTTGAGTTTAAAGCTGAGACAAAGAGAGAGAGAGAGAGGGAAAGAGAAAGAGATAGAGATAGAGAGATACAACTCCTAGGGGAGGTGGGTGGGTTGTGAGGACTAAATTCCTGCTGTTTCCGGAGATCACCTGTTACAGGTGAGTAACTATGCTATCTCCAGGAACAAGCAGGAATGTAGTCTTCACATATGGGGACTCCCTAGCTTTAGATGCCAGGGAGAGACCCCAGAAGTTGTGTGTCCCTGTGAAAGGGCTCCACGTCCCCCCATGGATCTCTGGCATCCAACCAGGGATTAAGGCGGTCTACTTACAGAGGGTATTGACTAAACAAAAATCTGGTGAGTATTCCCTCAAATTAAATAAGCTTCAATCCGATGTTCTGTACTGTGGTAATATATTTTAAACTTATTTCACATTTCTCCACTTTACTGCTTTCCCAAATTTACTCTGATTCTCTTATAATAAGAATCTATGGTCTCAGACAAAGGTTGGCACTGCTCCGGGTGAATCTCCCATGAGCTGTGTGCTCCAATAGCATCAACGACCATGTAGAAAAGGTTCTTGAAGTTGAATACCAAACCTTACAATTACTCAAAAATCGGACTTATCTTAAGTTTTGATCCAGTTTTGTGAATCGAGCCAATATTGCAACTGTCCCAACGCCACTTCTCCGGTACTTGCTCCATGTTTCAATTCTTCTTCAGGGGGTATGCAATCTGTAAATCAGCACTGTCCATAAAGAAATGCACAAACGTTACTACTAAAAAACCCTTTGCTGTAAAGATCGTTGTTAGATTAACACTCCACAAGGCATGATCCTACCTTAACTGGACTGTATTTATTTATCAAGACAGGCTTATGCGATCATCAGACCGTTATCCAAGGCTGACCAGCTCTCTCAAACGCCGCGCATGCGAGTTCGAATTTGACTCACAGTGGTTAAATAATAGTTCAACCATGACGTCAGACTCCCCATCCATGGTGACGAGGGATGTTACGTGACCAGCTTCAAAATTGTGATTAGAACGAACAATTAATTTTTTCACAGACAAGCTTTCCATTCAATCATACTATTGAGACCCCCTGGGGAAACTGATTGCAGTTGATATATCCACCTTTGTTCTCGTAGTAAAAGGATTTGTACTCTGGATCTGCCGGAACTACTGCCCAGAACCCGGTCCAATCCAAACCATCGCAAATCTTGAAATCCATGTTTGTATTGCAGACAATGAGCCACTAATGGGGCTTCAATTGCCGGAACTACCGCCCAGAACCCGGTCCAATCCAAAGCATCGCAAATCTTGAAATCCATGTTTGTATTGCAGACAATGAGCCACTAATGGTTGCGGTGACAGGAACGACAACCTGCTGGCTCCACGGAAAACGAAGAACTGGAGAGAGGCAGTTGGGAAAGGCAGGGAGGCAGCACGCAGGCGCTGTGGGATGCTCCCAAAAGCTTTCTAATTGGACGCTGGGGAGCGTTCCCGCGCAGGCTCCGTCGGTACCGACGATACCCATATGTGAGGACTACATTCCTGCTTGTTCCTGGAGATATCATTTTGAACTTTTCTCAGAACAGATATTTGTTCAGTTCTCTGGGGTCTAGAATGGGTCTGTGTCCTCCTGTTTTCTTTGGAATAAGAAAATAGGGGGAGTAGAACCCTGAACCCTGCACCCTGTTAAGAACGGGCACCTCCTCTATTGCTCCTTGAGTAAGGAGTGTTGAGACCTCTTGATCCAGTAGATTGGAGAGGTTTGGGAATTGAACTGTCTTACGATTGTAGGAGGGGGGCATACTGTGAAAATGAAGCTTGTACCACTCTCCCACAATGGACAGAGTCCAGTTTTCTGTTGTTATTTGGTGCCATCTGTTGGCAAAATGATACAACCTGCCTGGAATGTTTAGGGGTTCTAGACCTTTCAGAGGCAGGAAGGCTAAGTTCTCTATGAAGGAGTCAAAGCCTTTGAGGGGGCTGGGCCTGTGGTGCTGGTTGAGCTCTAAGGCCTTTTGGCTTCTTTTGTCTGGATTGTTGTTGTTGACCCTTCTGGGCAACTTGACCCTAAGCTTGCCCTTGCTGGGTATAGGATGGATAAAACTTCCTCTTTTTGCTGAAAAAGGGTTTTTATAGGGTTTCTTTTTGGCTGGAGTGGCTGTAGATTTTGACAATCTATCTAAAGTGATATTGTCAGCATCTATCTCATTAGCCTTCTCCTGCCAATTCTTGCCAAAGAGGTTTTCTCCTGTGCAAGGGATGTTACCCAATTTATCCTGTACCCAAATCTCCAAGTCTAATGCCTGAAGCCAGGCAATCCGACGTGTACCAATGGCAATAGCAGAGGTTCTGTTGATGCATTCAAAACAGGTAAAGGCTGCATGGTTTACAAACTTGGAGACATCCTGAGCATGCTTGACAAGAGTAAGAAAGTCCTGTCATTTGTCGTCATGGAGAAGGGGGCTCAAAAGCTCCAAATCTCCTGTGACCTCTTTGAGGAACATTCCCATATATAAAATATATGAGCTGATCCTAGCTGAAAGCATGGAAGCCTGAAACGTTTGACGCCCAAAAGCGTCAAGAGTCCTGCATTCACGACCTGGAGGATTGGATGCATGTCTCTTTGTACTTTTCATTCTACGCATGGCTGACTCCACTACCATTGAATGGTGTGGCAGCTGAGTCTTTTGAAAACCAGGACATGGTGGAACTCGATACATGTTATCGAGTCTCCTAGAATGAGGAGATGTGGTCAAAGGTGTCTCCCACATTCTGAGCATCAAATCATGAAGAATTTCATGAATGGGCAAAGTAGCTGCCTCCTTAGGAGCCTTAGGGTATTGGAGAATTTCCATTTCCTTTGCTCTAGGTTCTTTTTCAGGAGCTACCGTGATTGAAAGGCCTCGGGCCACATCACGAATGAAATCCTGAAAAGACATATCTTCCGGAGGAGACATTCTGCGCTGGGGAGAAGAGGAGTCTTCCGGGAGAAACACTCTGGTACCAGCAGAATTATCAGAGTCATTGGAATCGGAGGATTCAAAGTATCTCTGATCCCGATGTTCATACAAAGCACGGTCCTGGTATCAATCGAAGTTGGTACCGAGTTGGTCCGGTACCACTCTGTCGATGCCAGAGAAAGTCGGCATGGGAAGGATTCCCACTGGGGCCGGTACCGTCGGTGCTGGTACCGGCATCAGTACCGGTGCCCGTTGAACCCCCGATGTCAACGGTACCGCAGCTGTAAGGAGAGCTGCAAGACTGCGTTCGATAGTGAGGAATCTCTGGTCTATCGACGCTGCCGATGCCTGGGTATCAGTACCGGTAAAAGCGGCCAGAACCTCTGAGCATGGCACCAGTAGTTCTGCCGAGGTCGAAGCCTCGAGAACATCTTGGAACCCCACTGATGCTTTAGAGGCCAAAGCCTCCCGCCGGGGCTGTTTTGCCTGTGTAGTTTCCTCAAGGGCAATGCCATTTGCCTCTCGATGCTTTGAAGGAGAGCTACCCTTTGAAGACCGGTTCTTATGTTTATTTACCTGAGATCCATGGGAGGAAGACGAGGCTCTTGAAGACGTCGATGCAATGGACCTGGTATCTGAAGAAAAGGTCTTCCTCTTTTAGTCATCCCAATGCAGGAGGAACATTCAGATGGAGAATGGTCAGGGCCTAAACATTTTAGACACCAGTCATGGGTGTCGGTGACAGAGATGGTACCGCCACACTTAGTACATTTTTTAAAACCACTAGCTGGTTTTTCCATCTTTTAGGAAAAATGGGGCCTAATGCCCAAAATGGTGCCTAGCACCAAAAGAAAAAGTTTCTGAAGAGAAACAGTTAAAAAATATATATATATTTTTTTTTTAGAAAAGAAGAAAGAAAGAACCGGCAGTACCGGTAGATGTCATGCGGAGGCAGGCGCAACCACAAGAAAACAAGTTTAAAGAAGAAATTTTTTGCGGTGACATGGTATGTGTCCTGTCGGCTCCGCGGAAAACGAAGAACTGAAGAGGGACAGTTGGAAAGGCGGGAAGGCAGCACGCATGTGCTGAGGGATGCTCCCAAAAGCGTTCCTAATGGACGCTGGGGAGCGTTCCCGAGCAGGCTCCGTCAGTACCGACAATACCCATATGTGAAGACTACATTCCTGCTTGTTCCTGGAGATAGCTCTCTCTTCCTCTATCATTCTTCACACCCATCACCACACTCGAACCACTTCTACCTTCCCTCTGCTTCTCAAAACAGGTATGAACAGACACGACATTCTGTCTTCTATTTTCTAGGTCACTACCTTTGGAACAACCTTCCCCCTGCCCTTTGACTGGAGCCTTCCTTCACTAGATTGAAGACCCAATTTAAAACTCTTGTGTTTCATGAGGTCTTTGACATTCCCATCACCTGATCCACCAGAACCTGTGGATGATCATCTCTGCTCCCTATTCTCTCTCCTGCCTTTTCTTAGTACGTTTGCGACCCTTTCCTGTCTAAGATATTGGAGTTCCTTTCCTCCTCTATTTTTTTTTTACTTGTTTTTATTGTAAACTGCCTTGTTAATTCATTTGAAGGGTGGTATGTCAAATTTTAACAAACATACTATTTAATTTTTGATAGCTCTACAAGGCGTACGCAGCGCTGTACATGAACATGTAAGAGCCAGTCTCTGCTCAAAGGAGCTAACAATCTATCCAAGACAGACACATAGAACAGGGGACTAGGACAGAACAAAGGAGAAATGGTTATAATATACAAGAGGTGGGATTTTAGCTTGCATTTGAATAGGGCCAGAGATGGAGCCTGATATACTGACTCAGGTAGTCTGTTCTAGATATAGTGTGCAGCAAGGTAGAGTGAGTGACATCTGGAGTTGGCAGTGGAAGAGAAAGTCATAGATAAGAGAGATTTGCCTGATGAGTGGAGTTCCCAAGGAGAGGTCTAGGGAGAGTTAAGAGAGGAGATGTAATGAGGAGCCACAAAATGAATGCATTTGTAGGCCAGTAGAAGACGTTTGAACAGAATGCAGAAATGGATAAAAAGGCAGTGAAGAGACTTGAGAAGAGGGGTTATGTGGGCATAGCGACGCTGGCGAAAGATTAGCTGTGTGGCCAAATTCTGCATGGAGTGAAGGGGAGAGAGATGATTCGGGGGGAGACCAGAGAGGAGCAGGTTGCAATAATCTAAATGGGAGGCAACTAGAGTGGATAAGGATGTTGGTAATGTGCTCAGAAAGGAAGGGACGAATAGATAAAACCTGTCGCTTCTTTCTCTATCAGTTGAATGTCTGCAGAGAGAGATGAGTTAAAGATGACTCAGGATACTGGGAGAATGGTAGAGTTAACCAAAGAAAGAGAAAGGAAGAAGGGAGGAGGTCTCTTTATCCTCCAGGAGCAAGAAGGGGACTTCTTCGGGTACTTCCTCTATACATTTTTATCAGTTTGGTTATGTGAGATCTGCCATTGGCCAGATATTGCTTAGCAAATGCTGTGTGTGGAGGGGGGGAGGGGAGAGGGAGACGGTCAAAGATATAAAAGAGTATCACTGAATCCTTCATGACCCATCTAGTAATTTTCCCCATGAATGCTCACAGAACTGAAAGCCTAAAGGTTATGACCGGATCCATACTGATGAAATAATCATTGGTAGGTTTACTGGGATAGGGAACTCTTTAACCTGAGCTGACCTGATTAGATGTATTGGACCCTATATTGAGTTGGGCAGGCTATGCGCCCCTATGGCGCATAGCCCTGTCTCCTGACCTTTAACACCAGATATTCAACGCTGGGGTCATATGCGGCCCCAGCTTTGAATATCCGGGGATCGCCGCAGACACCTGAAGCTGCAGTAGCTAACCGGGCAGCAACGATATTGCATGCTGTCTGGTTAGCGCTTGTTGTCGCCTCTGCTCCATCCCGGAACACCTCCAACACGCCCCAATGCTAACTGAATAGCATCGGGGCACATAGGGGAGTTAGCAGGGGATATTCAACAGCATTAACCATGTAAGTGCCGTTGAAAATCCCCATTTAAGGCATTTACACAGTTTACTGGGCTATAAACTGTGTAAATGCCTTTCGAATACTGGGCCCATGGTCTCTGGTCTCTAGATGCTTCTCGCAAGGAGCACAACTTCTTGGACAGTCTGGAGTTTCCGTGTATTCTTTCTATACAAAATGGAGAAACTGGGCTGATGAATGCACACTTTAGTGGTTATGAAGGGAACTAGTCTTGGAAAACCTTTAGTACTCCAAGACTAGTTGCCTCTCTCCACTGGAAAGAGAGCAGCTCCATTATAAGCTCTAGTTCACACATTGAAACTGCTTGCTTTGTGAGTCCTCTCTGCCTCTATATATATTTATGTTTTATTTTATCATTGTCAGTGTGTTCTTTTACCTCATTTGTACTTTTTGTAATATTGTTCAGCCTTTCTCAGCTCCCTCTCTTGCTCCTCCTCTGCGTTATTATCCCTCCCTCCCACCCCTCAGCCCACCCACGCCCTGACTAGCATTCTCTTATAGCTATTCTGTGCTCATTACCACTATAACTCATAGGTGCGCACCCTAATCTTTTGAGATCTCTCCCCTTTATATATTTCTACTGACTTCTGTTCTCCTCTCCATCCCTCTCTTATGGCTCCGCATCACTTTCTCTTCCTATTGTTAACACTCCCTAATCTTCTCCCCTCAGATCAAGAACCTCAAGCCCCACCTCATCATCTCCCCTTTCCCCACTTCTCCCAACATCTTGTCATCTACCCTTTAATCAGCTCTTGAGCTATACCATCTTCACCCTCTCATTCAGCCTTCTCCTCTCTCTCTGAAACAACCTCATCCTCATTTCCGCCATTCTGTCTCCTCTTTGCCCTGCACTCTTCTACTCCTTCTGTCTTCTGGAGATATCAATCCCAACCTTGGCTCTACTAGACTTCTCACACTCCCAAGACAGATCCTCACGGAATTTCTCAAATCTTATTCATATCCCTCTCCTCTCCCCCTCCTCTCTCATGTGCCTTGTGGAATGCACCCTCCATTACAAATAAGCTTGCCTTTATTCATGATCTCTTTATTTCATGTGTTCACCCATCTTCTTGCTCTGAGACCTGGCTCCTCCCAGAAGACTCTGTTTCAGTCGCTGCTCTGTCATGGCAGCTAACAGTTCTCCCACACACCTTGTCCCGGTGGCATTGGGCTTCCACTCTCTCCTTCTGCCTCACTCCTTTCCCATATCTGAAATCCACTCCACTACCTCTCCGGATAGCTGTTATTTATCGACCATCTGACAAGTCCTTTCTCACTGACTGACTAATGGCTTTCCTTCTTTCTGGACTCATCTTCCCCCTCCCTTATTCTTGAGAATTTTAACATTTGTGTTGATAACCCCTCTGACCCTTACGCTTTAAAGTTCCTTTCTCTTACCTCCTCATTCAAACTCCAGCTTTGCTATACTTCCACCACTCCCTGGCACAGCCATTGCCTCGACCTTGTCTTCTTCTCTAATTGCTTACCCTCTTATGTCTGTACCTCAGTTCTTCCCTTATCTGACCATCACCACGCTTCATGACTCCCTGCCTCAACCTCACATAGTCTCCTCCAACCGCTTTAGAAATCTTCATGCTATTGATCCACTGGCTCTCTCTATTATGTCTTACCATCTCTTTCCTCCACTATGTCATCTTGGCCTGTTGAGTAGACAATAGCTTCCTATAACACTGCACTCTCCTCTGCTCTGGATGCTCTTGTCCCGCCCATGCCACGTCCTGTGAGGCATATTGCACCTCAGCCCTGGCTGTTTTTCACTACCTGCTATCTATGTTCCTCTGCCCACTTAGCTAAGCGCACTTGGCTCAAATCACGCAGCCTTGCAGACTTTCTACACTTCAAATTCATGCTTGACGTCTTCCAGTCAGCCAAAGCACTTGCCAACAAGACTATTATGTCCATCTAACTCTCACGCCTTTGACCCCTGCCATCTCTTTACAACTCTCAACTCTTCTCAAAGTGCCTCTGCCTCTGACCCCTCCTCCTCTTTCTGCCCAAACCTTAGACAACTATTTCCATGACAAAGTCCACATGATCACACGCGAGTTCCCCACAAGGTCAGCTCCATTCCCTCTTCCTCCCCTTCACTCCCAACTTTTCCCCTCAACTTCGGCTACCCTTTCTTCCTTTTCTATGATCTCTGATGAGGAAACCACACACCTTCTTTCCTCCTCCAAACTTATTACCTGCTCCTCTGATCCTATTCCCACCCATCTCCTAAGCCCCATTTCCTCTACTGTAATCCCTTCCATCTCTCATATTCTCAACCTATCGCTCTCCACTGCAACTGTTCCTGCAGTCTTCAAGCATGCTGTGGTCACCCCTCTTCTTAAGAAACACTCACGTGACCTTACCTGTCCTAACTATGGATCCATCTCCCTATGCCATGGGGGTATTTAAATGTCTCTATCATATCGCCCCTATCCTGTCTTTCCTCTAAAGTATACATATTAAGATCTTCAAGTCTGTCCTCATATGCTTCATAACGAAGACCACTAACCATTTTAGTAGCCACCCTGTGCACAATCTCCAACCTGCCTATATCTTTCTGAAGGTGCGGTCTCCAGAATTGCACATAAAACTGCAAATGAGGTCGCACCAGAGACTTATACAGAGGCATTATCACCTCCTTTTTTCTGCTGGCCATTCCTCTCCCTATACACCCAAGCATCCTTCTGGCTTTTGCAGTCACTTTTTCTACCTATATAACTACTTTAAGATCGTCAGACACAATTACGCCCAGGTCCCGCTCTTCTGTTGTGGACAGAAGTGCCTCGCCCCCTACACTGAACAGCTTCTCTGGATTTTTGCAGCCTAAATGCATGACACTGCATTTTTTAGCATTACATTTCAGCTGCCATATTCTAGACCATTCTTCAAGTTTAGCTAGATCCCTCCTCATGTTGTCAACTCCTTCCTGTGTGTCTACTTTTCCGTCTCCTCCTGACCTATAAGTGCACTCATTCTGCTGCTCCTCACTACCTTTTCTCTCTTATCTCTCTCCCTACACCCCTCCTCGTGAACTCCGCTCTTCTGGCAGATCGCTTCTATCTGTGTCCTTCTCTTCTGCTGATAACTCCAGACTTCGATCCTTTCACCTTGCTGCTGCTTATGCCTGGAACAAACTACCTGAGTCTCTGCATCAGGCTTCATCTCTGGCCCCTTTCAAATCCAGGCTGAAAATTCACCTGAGGCTGCTTTTGGATCCCGATCTGCTTTGTCCCCAATGTGTCTCCTTACCATTCTCCTAGATGTGTTCTTGTCCACAACTGTTGTGCTGTCTTGACGGGCGTGTAAGCTCCGATGAGCAGGGACTGTCTCTTGCATGTGTCTGTACAGTGCTGCGTGTGCTTTGTAGCGCTATACAAGTCATCAGTAGTAGCAGTAGCAGAAATACTGGCCTCACCTGCTCCTTTATAAGAGGTGGCCTTGGCATGTCCACGAAAAACACCTGAAATTCCAGAACAGATTCTGGACACATTTTTTGAGGTGCATATGGGCATTTCAAGACACTGCCAACAATTTAGGTGCCAAATGAGTCTTTAGAGCAGAGTCCTGCTCCCTATGCACTAGCTGAGTTGCATGTGTTTGCAATGAGCACGCTTCCTTTCTGAGTGGCAACAATATCTTTTGTGCTGTCAGCTGCTCAGTTTATGCAATATCACCATTCAAAGGAAATCCCTGTGCACGCTCAGAAAAACCTAGAACTATGTTTTTCAAAGATTTATCCCATATGACCCCATTTTAACAACTGAAAATTCAAGTGATCCCAGGTGATGAGAAAATCAAAACGGCAGATCTCCAGCCTCCTCCTTCCTCCCTCCACTCATCTCAAGCAGGAAGGCAGCAGCAACAGTAATGGCAACTTCAGCTACAGTCAGCATAGGGTCCCTTATGTTAGTGTGTGCTTACTGATCCTAGCACAGGTTTCCAGTCCAACAGGAAGCTTACACAAGAGGGGGCAAGGACCAATGAATGTCAACAGGCCACATGCAAACTTGGCATAGCTCACAGCAAAAATTAATAGAGAAGGAGAAATGGACATGTTTCTATGAATCCATTTGGGAACCAGTGACCTAGAAGAAAGCTCTTCACATTGGCGCCATCATCCAATTGTGTGACTGACAATCCTGCTTTCCCATGGAAGAGCTCAAGATATTTCAAATCCTTCCATGCACTCAATGAGGATTTGATGGGATGCTATAAGCATCTCTCTGAAGGAATTTTCTACCTGCTGAATATACACGTAAGATTTGGGCCTACTATTCAGCTGAATAGTGCCACTAAACAGAGTTTCCAGCATCACCTCCCCTAAATTGGCTTCCTCTCTATATAGATAGTATCTAGCTGTTTGTATTGGGCCTTTTGATTCACTAATCAGCATAGGTTTTTAGAAAATACATGGATAGGTGAGTTATGAATTTGCCACCTTCCAGCGAATTCATAACATATTCTTAATATCAGGCCCACTTTCACACAGGAAGCACAGCAAGTGAGGCTTCCAGTTCATTTCTTTACATCCTACAGAAGCTGGTCATGGGATTTAATGAGACTAAAAAGAGGGCACTATGGGCTTTCCTTCACCTCTCATTTAAATAGTATGGGTAGGAGAGCCCCTGAGATGGAGCCTGATAAGGAGAGGGATGGGAGGTCAAGACTCCATGAGAGAGATCTCAGGACTTTACCCATTGCTGCTCCAGGATGTTCCTTTATTAGCAAAACAACGAAGCTCCATGGACAGGCACCTCTTATACACGTCCCATTGCTTCTGCAGCTTCTGCTAAACCTCTGCTGGGAACAAGAGCATCTCTCCAGCTCCATGTCAGTATCTGGTTTCATGACTCTGTAAGTCCTTCCCTAGGGTGCAAAGCACGCCTCTTCCTCCTGCCCAGCCCTGGTCACCATTGCCTCCTGGCCCTCTCAATGTTCTGGGACTGCTAGGAAATTTCAGAGTTTTCTATGGACTGAAAGGCTGTTCCAGATTTCCATGCTACCCATCCAAGTGCTGTATCTTTGCTCAAACACAGCTTCAGCCCAACTCCACTCACATAATTTAAGGCAGCACTGAGGTCAGTGTCTGCAGCCTGCATATCACAAGATTCACAGTGAATACGCACTTCTGCCGCTCCACCTTGTACTGCTGTGAACAGTCATCAAAGAGCTTCTGGTTCATTTCCATGAAGAGTTTCAGAGCATTATAGATCAGACCATGAATTGTTCTGCCAAAAAAAAAAAAAAAAAGAGGTCACAAAGTGGAAAAAGGGGAGGAGGTGGTGGAAGAGAGGTCACAGAGCGAGGTGGAAAGAAAGGCGAAAGAAGTCACAGGGAGACAGGATATCACAGAGAGCAAAGGGAGAAGAGGAGGGTGGTCAGGGTAAACTGAGGAGGAAGGAGTACACAGAATGCAAGAGAGGGAGAAGAGAGAAATCAAAGAGCGAGATGGCACGAGATGGGAGAGAGGTCACTGAGGCGAGGACAGAGAGAAAAGAGAGGTCGGCTTGGGCAGAAAAGTCGCAGAGCTTAAGGGGAAAATGGAGCAAGAGGAGTCACAGAGTGGGAAAGGAAGGGCAGGTGGACGAGGACGCTGATTGCAATGTATTTCAATGATGAATTTTAGGGCTCAGATTGAGGTCACAGCACATGAGAGGGAAGCAGTGTCACAAGCAGCTTAATGGACCTTGGGTCTGACACAGTTTAACATGTCATATTCCTATAAGGGGAGGAGAGAGGTCTTCAATCTTTTTATTGCCCCGCTCACCCTAGTCTGGCATATCAGTGTACTGTTACTCTGACAACATCATTCTACTGTTCCGCAACAGTCCCCTTCTTCCTGATCTCATTCCCCTGAATTCTTGCCTTTTCTGTATCTCCTCATGGTTGACCTCCAACTATTTACACCTTAACCCCTCCAAATCCGCTGCCGTATGGTTGACTTTTGGTGCCCCCTGCCCCTCAATAGCCCCCATTCTGTTTGACAGATGCATTCCCCTCATCTCACCCCTTAAGTGCCTTGGTGTTATTCTTGATTTTTCCCTTTCCTTCAATCCACGTATCGCCTCACTTGTGCGTCATTCCTTCTTCACACTTTGCCAACTACATGCAGTCTGTCCATTTCTCCCTCTTTCCTCATGGACTACACTTGTGGTGACACTTCTCTCGTCTCACTTTGACTACTGCAATATCATCTTAGCAGGCCTGCCCCAATACCAGCTCTATCGATTACAACTACTCCAAAATATAGCAGACTGGTTCCTTACCCACTCTTCTCGTACAGATCATGTGACGACTCTGCTCATTCGTTTACACCGGCTCCCTCTCAAGTTCCAGTTTACCTACAAGATACTCATCACCATGCACAGAGTAATTTGCACCAGCATAACACATGCATATCCCCCCCTCCCGTGCCCCCCCTATTAGATTCACAATGATCGCCTAGCCCTTCCATCTCCTGCATGTGCCCTCTTTGAAATAACACACCACTCTTATTTATTTATTCATTCTTATATACCGCATTTCCAAAGATCAATGCGGTTTTCAGAGAACCAAACTTCAACATTAGATGGAACAGTTTTACAGGAACTGAACTCTGCGTTGTTCTTCATCGGACCAGCACTCTGGAACTCACTACCAGCCACACTCTGCTCTGAATACTCCTTCCAGAAATTCAAAAGCATGTTGAAGACCCATTTTTTCCATCTTACCTTTGACCTTTCCCCGTCCCAGACTTGACTGTATACCCCTCCTAACTATTATGTTTCTCTTTTCTTTCCTGTGTGCCCTATCTTCTTCACTTTCCTGTCCGTAAATAGTATTCCTTTCTAACTTAACTGCAGCCTGTTTATTGTAAACCGCTCTGACCCTACGGTTTGGGTGGTTAAGTCAAGTGACAGAATAAAGATAAAGAGCGACTCATTACTGACAAGAATTTTAGGGCACTATGGTTAGACAAACTCATCCAATACAAGAAAAGTCATAGCAAGAGAGGAGAATGATTCAGCACAAGAAAGCAAGAGAGGAGAGAAAAGGGCTCAGAAAGTGAGGTGAGAGAGACACACAGACAGTAAGTGAAGAGGAAACGTCATACATGCAGGTGCAGACGTGGACATTCCCACATTTTACTTGAGGTTCTAACAGATGTAGAGCATCTTGTACAATATGTGCAGGACTGCAGAGTGAGTCTCTCCATGTCCAGAGGGAGCAGTGATTTAAAAACAATTGCACAGGGTAAAAGCAAAAGGGGAAGTATCCCCCCCCCCATATACAGTACATGGGAATGGCTTTTTACAATTGTTCTCATTCTAGATGAATGCCCAAAGCAACAGCATAAGCCTGGCTCCCCTCCCGAGAGCAATCCCACCCTTTCAATTCCCAATGCCATGAAGAACGTCCCCTGACTCCCAACCCCCATAGCAGAAAGTATCCCCAACCTTACTGGGTCCCAGGTGTCTAGCAGAAGCAGGATGGTCCCAGGTTCAAATGGAGCCTGCGACCCCCTACTAATAATCTCATAGTATTACCACTCGGGGACTGGCTTGCCAGAAGAAAGACCAGAGGTAGTGACAGAGGAGGAGCAAGGTCTAAATTACAACCTGCAGGTCCCCTTCCCTTGTTTTCCTAACCTGCTCCCCTGTTGATTCATACATGTTCTATTGGGCTCTATGTAACTGTTTAACCAAGTTCAATGTTCTGACCAGGCAAGAGAACGGTATATAAAAAGAGTTAAATAGACAATGGAAAAGAAACAGATGGAGAGACGCTTTACTTATTCCAGTGACTCTTGGAATTCTTATAGAGTGCAGGGAACATAATGGGGAGGACGCGGGCCGCATTGTCGCTGATCAGACTCATGATGTACTCGTTGTTCCAGTAGTACAGAGCTCTCTCTGCTACCTGCAAAGAAACAACACACACTTGCTGCAGGTATTCAAAGGTTATGCTCTAATCTTAGCCCCATCTCACCCCAGGTCATGGACAATGCAAAGGGAAACACCTGAGGCTGAGCCCATCTCGACATCATAGATCAGATGGCTGGCCATGTTCATATGGAACTGGGAGATATACAGAACTGACTGTGTAAATAGTGACTGCAAAGTGCTCACTGCATACCTGAAAGTGTGGACTAGAAACACATTTTGCTAGTTGTCTGAACAAGGGCTCCATGACCTTCACGAATTCAGAAGGTTCTATGACGTCTAAAATCTCTTCCAGTTCATTCAAGAACATCACTTCCTTTGGGCTATGAGTCTTCGGCCAGAATTTCAATAATCCTACAATCACCTGCATAAGCATATTGAAAGAAAGCACCTGTGTCTAGTTTCATTTTAAACATTTCTTCAGAAAAGCTCTTTCAAAACAAATGGCTCAGCTTTGAAAAACACATCTGTTTGGCACAGAATTCTGCACATATAAATCATGAATAAACATGTGGATAAAGGTGAGTCAGTTGATATAGTGTATTTAGACTTTCAGAAAACATTTGACAAAGTTCTACATGAGAGAGCTGAGGAAATTAGAAGGTCATGACATAGGAGGCAACATCCTATTGTGGATTGGAAAACTGGATGAGAGACAGAAAATGCTGAGTAGGGATAAATGGTCAGTTTTATCAATGGAGGAAAGCGAATAATGGAGTACCCCAGGGACCTGTATTAAGACCAGTGTGGGTGTTTTGGGGTGGGTGTTTTTTTACATATTTATAAATGATCTGGAATTGGGAACAAATGAGGTGATTAAATCTGCAGATGACACCAAATTATTCAAAGTTCTTAAAATGCATGTGGATTGTGGAAATTGCAGGGAGACCTTGTGATGCTGGGAGACTGGGTATCCAAATAACAAATTAAATTTAATGCTAACAAGTGCAAACTGATGCATGTAGGGAAGAAAAATCCAAATTAAAACTTCACAATGCTAAGTTCCACATTAGGAATCACCACCCAAGAAAAGGGCGCGGGCGTTATCATGGATAATACTTTGAAATCTTCTGTTCAGTGTGCAGAAACAGCAAATAAAGCAATCAGGATGTTAATTATTAGAAAAGGAAAAGAGAATAAAACAAAGAGCAACATAATGTCTCTGTACTGTTCCATGGTGCATTTGCACTTTGAATATTGTGTACAATTCTGATCTCCATATCTCAAAATAGGGCAACCAGAATGATAAAGGAAATGTAACAATTGCCTATGAGGAAAGGCTAAAGATCTTCAGCATGGAGGAGAGTTGCCTGACTGGAGACATGATAGAGTCTATAAAATACTGAGTGGAGTGCTATGGGTAAACGTGAAGAGATTGCTTACTCTTTCAAAAAGTACAAAGAATAGGGGATCACACCATGAAGTCACAAAGTGGTACACTGAAAACAAATAGGAGAAAGTGTAGTTACTCACCTGTAAACAGGTGCTCTCCAGGGACAGCAGGAATCAGTCCTCACAAATAGATGGAGCCCGAGCTTTCAAAGAAAGCCTTTTGGAATGCCACCACGCTTGCGCAGTCCTCTTCCCACCCAAGGATGCCATCTTAGTCAGGTGCCATAGCTAGAGCCCCTCCAAGAAGATGGCAAAAATGAAGAGCAACTCCAAGGGGAGGAGGGAGGGTTGTGAGGACTGATTCCTGCTGTCCCTGGAGAACACCTATTAAGGTGAGTAACTACGCTTTCTCCAGGAACAAGCAGGAAGTCAGTCCTCCCATATGGGACTCCCCAGCTACAGGCTACCGACGACCTGTAGAAAAAAGAACATACCACGGTGGAGCCGGGAGCAGTCGCCAGTGAATCTGAAGGCATCCCAAGGACCCCGAATCCATGGATGGCAACTCTCCCGATAGCTGGAACAAGAAGGGTCGGAGAGCAGGAGTTGTTTAAACCCCGAACAGATTACGGAGTATGGCCTGGCCAAAGGCGCTGTCCCGGCAGGACTCCCTCTCCAAGCAGTAGTGTACCGCAAAGGTGTGAGCGGAGGACCAGGTGGCGGCCTGACAGATGTCTGCCAGCGGAACCGAGCGCAGGTTAGCCAACGACATCACCATCGCTTGGACATTGTGCGCTGTGACTCGGTGGTCCAGTGGAAGCCCAACCTGAGCCTGGATAAAAGTGATATAGTCTGCCACCCAGATGGACAGGTTCACTTGGTGACCGCCAGCCCCTGGTGGCTGGGGTCATAAGAGACGAAGAGCTGCCTGGATCTGCAGTGGTCCTGAGTCCACTGCAGGTAGAAAGAAAGAGCCCTCTTACAGTCTAGCGTATGGAGAATCGCTGACGCCAAGTCAGCATGGGGCTTCGGGAAGAAGGTGGGCAGCACGATCTCCTGGTTGAGATGGAAGTCGAGATGACTTTCAGGAGGAACTTGGGGTGAGTACACAGAACCACCCTATTCCCATAGAACCTCATGTACGGTGCCTGGAGCTCGCAGACTCTCCGGGCAGAGGTGAGAGCCACCAAGAAGGCCACATTCCATGACAGGTGCCACAGTGAGCAGGTAGCCTAGGCTCAAAAGGCAGCCTGGTCAGTTGCACGAGGACCACACTGAGGTCCCATTGCGCCGGGGGAGGGTGGGTGGGGGGCTTGGAGAGAAGCAGGAGATGAGCAGTTGCCCCGAGAGAGGTTTACCCTCAATGAGATGGTGGTTCGTTGAGATGGCACTCAGGTGAACCCTAACCGAGTTAGACTTCAGTCCAGCCTGCGAGAGGTGGAGTAGATACTGCAGGACCAAGAGGGTAGGGCAGGAAAACGGGCCCACTCGGAGATTCAAGCACCATACCGAGAACCGGCACCACTTGAAGGCGTATGCCCGCCTGGTCGAGTTCTTTTGTGAAGCCAAAAAAATGTTCTCGATCGCCATGGGGAGATGGAGGGGCACTAGGGCGACCTGCTCTCAGCTGCCAGGCTGTGAGGGATAGAGACCTCAAATTGGGGTGAAGAAGCAGACCCCTTTCCTGTGTCAGCAGCCCCAGCGAGTTCCCGAGAGGAACCAGGGGCTCCGTCGAGAGACGGAGTAACAGAGGGAACCACGGCTGCCTGGGCCACCTCAGGGTCATGAGGATCACTGAGGCCCTGTCCCGCTGGATCTTGAGGAGGGTCCGAGCTATGAGCAGTGCAGGGGGGGGGGGAAGACATACAGCAGGCTGGTTACCCATAAAAGAAGGAAGGCATCGGGAGCCACCCTGCCCAGGTGCGGGAGGGGGCCGCAGAACTGGGGGAGCTGCATTTTCGGAGGGCTGGCGAAGAGGTCCAGGTCTGGAGTCCCCCAATGTTGGAAGAGCCACTGTGCCATCTGGGAACACAGGTGCCCCTCGTGCAGCTAGAGGAGTCTGCTTAGCTGGCCCGCCAAAGCGTTGTCCTGGTCCGGGAGATAGGTGGCTCGGTCATACCCTGGCTCACCGCAAAGGAGCACAGGGCCACCGCCTCCAGGCAGAGGTTGTAAGAGCCAGTGCCCTTGTTTGTTCACGTAGAACATCGTGGCCTAGTTGTCTGTCTGGACAAGCACCGCTCAGTGTTGCAGGCAATGCCTGAAAACCCTGAGTGTGAGGAAGACGGCTCAGAGATCCAGCAAATTGATCTGCTGCCGAGTCTCCTCGGGAGGCCAAGTCCCTTGCGTGCGCAGTTCCTCACAGTGTGCCCCCCAGCCCATCAGGGAGGCGTCCATCATCAAGACCCACCCGGTGTGTCAGGGCCTGGAAGGGCATGCCTTGAAGCAGGCTCCATGCATCCCACCACCAGCCTAGGGGCTCTGGCAAGCAGTGTGTGACTGGGACAGAATCGGCCAATCGCTTGGGTCCACTGTGCACCATTGCGCCGCCCATATGTTGAGGCGGGCATTGGGCACGACATGGACCGTGGAGGCCATGTGGCCAAGAAGGCGAAGCATTGACCGAGCCAAGACTGTGCTGCGGCATTGCACACCGGAGGCCAAGGATGCGAGGTGGTCTGCTCTGTACTGGGGAAGGAAGGCCATGGCCTGCAGAGTGTCCAAGCGAGCCCCAATGAACTCCAGGGATTGCATTGGAGTGAGGTGGGATTTTGGGTAGTTTGCCATGAATCCCAGGTGCTCCAGAAGGGAAATGGTGCGGTCCATGGCCTGTCGAGCCTCGGAGGCCATGGCCCCTGTGATGAGCCAGTCGTCTAGACAGGGGTAGACGAATGTGCCCTACAGCCAGAGGTGGGCCACTACCAAGGCCAGGCATTTTGTGAAGACTCGCAGGGTGGACGCGAGGCTGAAGGGAAGCACCCTGTACTGATAGTGGTTCCCCTGTACCATGAAGCAGAGGTACCTTGTGTATTTGGGATGGACGAGGATGTGAGTGAAAGCATCCCTTAGGTCCAAGGAGCATAGGCATTCGCCTTGCTGAAGGTAGGGCAACAGTATGCCAAGGGAGAGCATCTTGAACTCTTCCCACACCAGGAACCTGTTTAGGTTCCTCAGGTCGAGGATGAGGATATACCAGGAGTAAAACGTCCCTTGATGTGAGGTGGGACAGGTTCCACCGCCCCGTCCTCGATGAGGCTTGCGAGCTCTCGAGTCAGGAGGTTCGGGTGCAGGGGGAGCAGCCTCGGCTCTCCAAGGCAGAACGGAGCCCTCCCACACGACCTGGAGAACCCAGACATCGGTAGTGATGGATTCCTACCGGGGAGCAAAGTGGACCAGATGCCCCCTGACTGGCAGCTGGCCTGCCAGCGGACGAGAGGCTATGCCGATGGTGTCAAAACCCCAAGGCTGGCTGGGCTGGTGCCTGCGGTTGAGTCTTAGGACCCTTTGGCTTGTGAGGGCCCTGGGCCCCGCTTTTGCCCTGGCCGCCCTGAGCTGGGGTCAACACCGGCAGGTAGCCTCTATATGACAGCCCCTTCCTGTGCAAGAAAGGTATCTTGCCCTGCTGTTTCTTCCTGGGGAGGGAGAAAGTTTTCCGGGAGAGATGAGTACGGGTCACGTATTCCGTCTCAATCTCCGCTGCTTTGTCTTTATTTTATTTATTTATTTATTTAACATCTCTTATATACCGCACTATTGTCATCCATTGTCTTCCATGGGTTTGCCAAACAGCTGCTCTCTGAGGCAAGGGACATCAAGCAGTTTCTCCTGGACCCACTGTTCCGGGTCCGAAGATTGGAGCCAGGTCTGCCAGCAGGCTCCGATGACAGCAGCCGCCACCCGGGCGGAAGACTTGAAGCCGTCATATGCTGATCGGGAGAAGTACTTGGAACACTCTCCGACCAACCTCGAGGGCGCCTGGAACCGCCAGAGGTGGTCTCCGTCGAGGCCCACTGCAAAGTCACTGAGCTCCTTAGTGAAGTCATGAAGGAACATTCCAATATACAACTGGTAAACCTGAATGTGGCATGACAGTATGAAGCCCTGATAAGTCTTGCGCCCGAGGGTGTCGAGGGGTATGAGACTCTGCCCAGTGGGACCGAAGAATTGGTCTTTGGGCTCTTTTTGCCTCCGCATGATCAATTTGGCCACCAAAGAGGTATGGGGATGCTGGTCCTTCTGAAACCCCGATCCCCGCTGGACCCTATAAATAGCGTCCAGGTGTTTGCTGATGATAGGCATGGAAGCTGGGCCTCCCACCTGAGGAGGAGGAGCCGGCTCAGAATGGAGGGAACCAGAACTGTGAGGGTTTCCTTCGCAGAAGCTTCATGTTAAAGAATATCAAGCTCCTCTGCACGGGGCTCTTCCTCCTACTCAGTGGCGAGTGCCAGGGCCTGCGCCATATGCCGGACGAACTCCGAGAAGATGATGTCCTCGGGAGGGGACTGCCACCTCTGGGTCGATAGGAGGTCCTGGTGGACCTGGGTCTCAGGAGAGGTCTCCCTGGCGGATTCCCAGTCTGAATAGTCCGTGGAGGACTCAAGGTAGGGTGGTTTGAGAGGGGTCGGTGACCCACACCGCTTGGAGCCAGAAGCACTTGCCCGAAAAGATCTTGCGCTTGAGGACGGGGATGGAGATTGAGACCCTTGCTGAGGACCCTCACGAGGCATCCGGCTCTCAGGGGTCACTGCGGCGGCCCAGGGAGTTCTTGAGGTCGAGGTTCCTGTGGTCTTGAGGCACATGTCAGCGGGGCTTGGCATCAGCACCTGCTAAGCAGTGAGGAACGTAGAAACGCATTCCAAGGCCAGCATTCGGGTCTCCCGCTCGGGGGTGGAGCCCTGCAACACCGACACTGGGGTGACCAGGTTGGGTGTCGAGGAGGGGGGGGGGGTCCTTGCCGGGATGACCCCCAGGAGATCGGGTGCCATCGCCAGAAGCCTCTGTATCAGTTCGAGTTACCTTTCTGGGGCTGCTCCCTCTCCAACTCTTGCGTCTGCCAAGGGGGGTCGAGATACCGAGCGCGTGACCTCTCACGTTTGTCTGGCGCCCTCGACAGAGTCTTCACGGCCTTCTTCTTCCACTCACTTTCGGGCTACCCCTGGTAAGAGTGCCACCAGGCCCGTGGAGGAGCCTTGGGAGACTCCAGGGGTTGCAGGCCATAGAGGAGGCGGCTACTGGGGAAACCGGGACTGCCTTGCAGAAGAGATCATCCAGCTTCTGCTTATGGCTCTGGATGGCCTTGGAGGACATCACCTTGCAGAGGGAGAATAGCTCTGGGTCATGGTCAGCCCCCAGGCACCTGAGACAACAGTCGTGGGTATCTGTGAGTGACATGTTTTTAAAGCATCTATTGCATTTTTTGAAACAGGTGGCCATCGGGGCAAAAAGGACCCCTGTGAGGTCGAAGATCCTCGATGCAGCCAGTGGTTAATAAGGCCGCGAAGCGCGGAAGAAGAAAAAAAGGGGAAAAAAGAATTCTGAGACCAAGCACCGAAGCAGTGGTGCTCAAGATGGTGGGAAGAGGACTGGTGAAGGCTGGAAAGAACAAAAACAGAGTAAGAATTGAAAAACCTTTTCCGGAGATGAGACACACGTCTGAAGGGCTCCGTGGAAAAGGGAGACTGAGTAAGATGGCACCCTTGGGTGGGAAGAGGACCACGCATGCGTAGTGGCATTCCCAAAGGCTTTCTTTGAAAGCTGGGGAAATGCTCTGCACAGGCTCCGTCGGTGCTGACGTCACCCATATCTGAGGGATGACTTCCTGCTTATTCCTGGAGAAAATATGTTTCCATTCAAGACATATTAAATTCTGTCTTCATTGCTGGAGGATGTGGTACATGCAGTTAGTGTAGCTAAGTAAAAAAGGTTTGGACAAGTTTCTGGAAGAAGAGTCTATAAACTGTTAAAATGGCCTTGGGAAAGCTGCTCATCCTTGGGGTATAAGTAGCACAGAATCTTGCTATTTGTGACCTGGGAACAGGATAAGGCATGATGGACCATCGGTCGGACCCACTGTGGCAATTCTTATGTTATGTTCTTATTATAGATCCGTAATTATGTAGCTGAAAAGGGACTGGGTTTCGGACATTCCGGGGCAATATTCAACAACTAAGCATATACATTAGGGGGCCATTTTTTGCACGTAAGATGCCTCTTATAAAATTACTCTACGTGTGATAAGGCAGCGCACACTTATATGTCACTGGTGCTCAAACATGTTTGGGAGCATACACTGCAGAACACTGATGGAATCATTTAGCACATGCGTCCAATTCATTGCTTAAGTTGCCCTCTCTCATCTATGTTCCAAGTTTAAAGTTATCTGTACAAGTTTTTCAGCTGTTCCTTGTAAACCATTTGTTCTATGTAACCCGTTTTGCTTTGTAGAAAAAACGGTATATTAAAAACCAGTTAAAATAAATAAATAAATACATTCACACATTCAGCAGCAATAAAGCACTAAGACCAGATGCTCTTCACCCCAGGCAACAGAACTATATGTAAAGAAAGTATATAAGAGCAAGAGAAAAAGGAAGCCAATATGGTTCTCCAAAGAAGTGGCTGCAAAAATAAAGGCAAAAATGGCAGTGTAGATAGAACTCAGAAGATCACAAAAAGAGAAACACAGAAAAGAATATTGGATAAAGCTAAAAAAGGCGAAGAAAGAAATTGTAATGGCAAAAACACACAGAGATGAAAAAATGGCTACAGATGCAAAGCGGGTGACAAGACTTTTCAGGTATACTTGGGAGAGGAGGAAGGCTAGAGGTGGAATCGCAAGACTCAAAGGGCCAAGGACTGATTTGTGAAAAGTGATAAGGAAAAACCAGAACTGCTAAACAAGTACTTCTGTTCTGGGTTTGCAAAAGAAAAATCCTTGCAAACGATAAAAGGTGGTGAGAAAAGCAACAGATACTGCTGAAAAACAATAGTGGTCATTCTAGAATCCAATGGTTTGCAAGATCTGAGGCAACATGGCTTTACCAGGGGAAGGATCAAACCAAACAAAACTGATTGATTTCTTTGGGTGACCAGAGAGCAAGGGCATGCAACAGATGTGTGAAAGGAGGCATGTCTGTACAGGGCTGTGTACACTGTGAAGGTACTCAATAACAGTATATTACTGAAAGCCCTCAGAAAGACTTAACACAGATTCAGTAGCTCAGACATTCCAAAGTCTATTGCTAAAGTGATGCCCTTGAGAAGACTCTACTGAATATGCTACAGAAAATTCAGATATCAGAAAGGCTGTGGGCGTGTTTACAGTACAGAACGTTGCAGGGAAGAACTGTCTCTTCATTTCTGAAACACACTGAGTCAGAAATGTTTGTTTGCTTGTAGAATTATTATTTAAGAAGTTATTTCTGGAAAAGCGTAGTTACTCACCTGTAACAGGTGATCTCTGGGAACAGCAGGAATTTAGCCTTCACATATGGGTGACATCAGGTACTGATGGAGCCTGTGCAGGAAGCTCCCCAGCTAATAGGAAAGCCTTTGGGAGCATTCCACTGCACCACTGCCTTCCTGCTCTCCCAACTCCCTCTCCTCAGTTGAGTTTGTAGCTGAAAAGAAGGTGAAAATAGAACCCTACAACTCCAAAGGGAGGAGGGTGGGTTGTGAAGACTAAATTTCTGCTGTTCCCGGAGATCACCTGCTACAGGCGAGTAACTATGCTATCTCCAGGAACAAGCAGGAATGTAGCCTTCACATATGAGAATCCCTAGCTCCCAGATCTCTGAAGAGTTAGACTGGGTCAGAAAATCAGACACGGTCAAGTTAACTTAGACTTCCCAGCCAAGGAGATCTGGTAGGAATATTGGGTGAGGGGTAGGAGTTGTTCTTATGTTCCAAAGAGATGTTAAAGGACTGCCTGGCCAAATGCTGCATCCTGGCTTGAGTCCTTGTCCAAGCAGTAGTGGGCGGCAAAGGTGTGGATGGAGGACCATGTTGCAGCCCAGCAGATCTCGTCAGTGGCTACTGAATGTAGGTTCACCACCGATGTTGCCATGGGTCGGACATTATTTATTTATTTAGCTGTATTTATATCCCGCTTTTCACTGGGTCAAAGCGGTCAATTGGGGGATACATTTAACACGAGGGGATATGAGACACATACGCTAATACTTACAGGGAACATGGGCAATGGAGGGTTAAGTGGCTTGCCCAAGACCACAAGGAGTGCCTATAGGACTAGAAATCCCAGTCCCTCCGGCCTGAGATTGCTGTCCCCAGGTGGGACTTGAACCCCCGGCCCTCCAGCCTGAAGTACCTTGTCCTAACCACTAGACCACACCTCCCTCCATTATGAGCAGTAATGTACCCGGTGAGGATAAGTCCTGCTTTGTCATATGCCAGTGATATACAGTCATACGACTGGAGAGTATGTGTTTTGTTACAGGGAGACCCAGGTGGTTAGGGTCAAAGGACACAAATTATTGAGAGGATTTTCTGATATCCTGTGTCCTTTGGAGATAGAAGGCTAGAGCCCTTTTGCAGTCAAGTGTTTGCAGGGTTGCCTCTGCGTGAGGTCTCGGGAAGGAGACCGGAAGGATTACTTATTAATTAATATGAAAAGGTGACACCACCTTTGGCAAAAAATGGGGATGTGTCAGAAGGACGACTTTGTCATGATGGAATCTGGTATATGGTGGATGCGCCACTAAGGCTTGCAGCTCAATGTCCCCTACGGGGACTGAAGAAGGATCTAAGAAAGCAAGAAAGAAAATGGAGAAGATTCAAAACCGAGGAACAGAGGAGGGAATACCTCAGTCTCCTTGCAACATACAAGAATGAAGTCAACCAGGCGAAAAAAACGCACCACACAAACACCCTCAACAAGGCCCTCAACAGGCCTAGGGAGCTTTTCGAGCTCGTCAAATCTCTCACCAAGGCTCCGCATGACAGCAATCACAGTGGAACCATGACAGCCCAACGGCTAGCAGATCATTATGCCAGCAAGTTTAGTCCTACAACGCCTGCACTCCCCACTCCAGAGCTAGATGCAGTTACCTCCCCACAAAAAATCAACACTTCGGCAGGACCAGACCAAGGCGAAGTATGGACTACCTTCCAGAGAGTGGAAGACCAGCAAATAAAAAACATCATTACCAACCTAAACACCACAACCTCCCCTCTTGACCCTTGTCCAGCCGCCTGGATCAAGGCAATTAAGCAAGAAATGGCACAGCACATCTCCCACATAGTGAACCTTTCACTACTGCAAGGTCTCATACCATCACTTCTTAAAAAGTCACTTATACGACCCATTTTGAAAAACAAAGCACTCAACAAGGACGACCCAACTTCCTATCGCCCAATTTCAAGCATATCCTTCCTCGCCAAGATCATTGAAAAGGCAGTTCAGCAGCAGCTGCAGGACCACATTGATGACACAAATGCCCTTGATGTGCACCAATACGGGTTTCGGCAACATCACGGTGTAGAAACTCTCCTGCTAGCCCTAATGGACAACCTACTCAAAGGTCTAGAAAACAAAAGCAAGATGTATATGCTTATATTCATAGATATATCAGCTGCCTTCGACTCAGTACATCACCCCACACTTCTGGAGCGACTCGCGTCCATAGGCATTTCAGGTACCCCACTAAAATGGTTCTCCTCTTACATAACCAACAGAATGCAGCAGGTCCATTTCAAATATGACAAGGCAGCCCCCTTCCCACAAACTCAAGGCATTCCGCAAGGCTCTGCCCTCTCCTCCCTCCTATTCAACTTATACCTACAACCAGTTTGCAAGATTTTCCAGGAACACGAGGTCAACTACCATATATACGCAGATGACCTTATGCTATATACTCAACTCGACGTAAATAACCCAAACCTCAACAAACTTGAAAAATGCTTACTCGAGCTACAAATATGGTTGCAACGAAATAACATGTCCATAAACCACAAAAAAACAGAAGCAATGTGCATCTCCAGGAAACCGGACTTCAATCCCCCAGCAACAGTCACCATGAACAATAATGTTTACAACATCAAGACCGAAATAAAATATCTAGGAGTGATGCTGGACAACAACCTAAATATGGACAAACACCTTTGAAGTACCAATCGGGCCATTTTCCACAAATTAAGAGTCTTGCAGCCACTACGTAACATCCTCGATCATGCCGACTTCAGGACTGTCGCGCAAGCACTCATGATTCCCCACCTAGACTATTGCAACGCCATACTGCAAGGTTTACCAAAGAAAACTATAAATATTCTGCAAATGACACAAAATGTTGCTGCCAGAATCATTATGCAAAAAGGCCTCTCTGAGCACATTACAGCTGTACTAATTGAGCTACATTGGCTCCCCATTACGGCCCGCATCCAATACAAAATCATAATCACTACATTCAAGCTTATTCATAATCTAGCGCCCTCACACCTCAACAGGCTAATCACCAATCTACCCAACAACAGGAGCAGAAGAACAGTAAACCTCAATACCCTCTGTCTCCCGAAATGCATCAGAACTGTTAATGCATATACAAGTAACAGAGCATTCTCACTCATAGCTCCACCACTCTGGAACCGGCTGCCATGTGAGCTGCGTGCAAACTGTGACTTAACGGACTTCAGAAAAAAGCTTAAGACTCACCTCTTCCAATCACATTACAATGTAACCTAGGCACTGTATCCCACTACCATGTGTCTACCATGCGTGGGAAAGTCACTGTACCCCGTGTAATCTCACAACGAGAAATGCATTCAGTTTATGTGTAAATATGTATATAATATATCCTGTGTTAAGTGTTTCTCATCAATCAAGTGTAATCTGTAACCCAATGTTTGATGTGTTGATATCTCTCCCTCCCAATCACAATGTATATCTTTCTAATTCCTGGCCTGTACAGCCACTCCTACCATGTATAGCAACTGCTGCTGATCGCTGGAAGCAGCGGGATACAAATGTACACTAAATAAATAAATAAATAAATAAAATGATGCGCCTGGCTGAGGTCAGGGTGACGAGGAATAAAACTTTCCAAGATAAGTATTGTATGTGGCTAGTTGCTAGAGGCTCAAATGGAGGTTTGAGGAGCCAAAACCACATTAAGATCCCACATTACTGGGGGTGGTCGAAAGGGTGGCTTGGTGAGGAGGAGGCCCCTCATGAAATGTGCTACTAGAGGAATTGTGGAGATTGGTCGTCCATCAACAGGTTTATGAAAAGCCGAGACAGCAATGAGATGCACACGTACTGAATTGTTTTGAATCCTAAAGAGGACAAATGCAAAATGTATTGAAGAAGTGTGGGTACTGATGCTTCAAAGGGATTGTGGTTATTTTGAGAGCACCATGAAGCGTATCTATGCTATTTTAAAGAGTACGTCCGCCTGGTGGAGGGCTTTCTGGAAGAAAGGAGGATATCTTTCACGACTGTTGATAGTGGTAGATGTTGAAACATCATGCTCTCAGCATCCACACTGTCATTAGAGAGTCTGCAGATTTATTTTTAATTTATTTAGACAGTTTTGTATACCGCCTTATCCTTCAATCAAAGCGGTCACAACACAATTGGGGGATACATTTAACACGCGGGGATATGAGACACATACACTAATACTTACAGGGAACATGGGTAATGGAGGGTTAAGTGGCTTGCCCAAGACCACAAGGAGCATCTGTGGGACTAGAAACCCCAGTCCTTCCGGCCCAAGGTTGCTGTCCTCTAGTGGGATTTGAACCCTCGACCTTCCGGCCTGAAGTACCTTGCCCCAACCACTAGGCTACTCCTCCCTTAGATTGGGATGCAGGACTGTTCCATTGTCCTGGGCCAGAAGACCCGGCTTGGATCCCAATGGAATAAGAGGAGTCTGTGAAGCCGAAGCAGGAGGGGAAACCAAGGCTGACGGGTCCAGCAAGGGGCTATGAGGATTATAGATCCCTTGTTGGCTTGGAGTTTGAGGAGGGTCTCTGGGATCAGGGGTATGGGGGGGGGGGGGGGAACGCATAAAGCAGTCCCCGACCCCAGTGAATCATGAAAGCATCTAATGCCAGACTGAATTTGGATAGTATCCTGGAGCAGAACTGTGAAAGTTGAAAGTTTTGTGGAGTGGCAAAGAGATCTATGACTGGGGTTCCCCAGGCTTGGAAGATTTGTGCCACTGTCTCCAGATCCAGGGTCCACTTGTGTGGATGTAAGATCCGATTCAGTTTGTCCGCCAAGTAATTGATCTCTCCTGTAATATAAACTGCAGAGAGGTGCATGTGGTGGAGAATGGCAAAGTTCCAGCTGGCTGTGCTCCCTAGATGGGAGTCAAAAACTGGGTGTTGCCAGTGCCTCCGTGGCTGGCTGTGGTTTAGCTATCCTTGGCTTTTTTGCTTGCTTAGGACCCTATTGTTTTTGCTGGGGCTGATAAACAGGCTGAGATTAGGAGGTGTAGAACCTCCTCTTTGGGTAGAAGGGTCTTTTAGCTGCTGCCTTTTTCTTTGTTTGGTCAGCATTCTTCCTGGAGAGGCTTTTCAGCATTGTGTCATCTGTTTCCAGCTTTCCAATCTTCTCCCTCCAGTTTTTACCAAAGAGGTTCTCTACTGTACAAGGAATATTATCAAGCTTGTCCTGGACCCATTGTTCCAGGTCTGATGCTTGGAGCCATGCTAACAGGCATGCACCTATGGCAATAGATGAGGCTCTACTAGTGGATTCAAAAGCATTGAATGCTGCCCTGTTTACAAACTTTGACATATTTTAACTGTGTGCAAGCACAGCTTGAAAAGCAGGTCTCTTTTCCTCAGGAAGGAATGGAAGAAATTCTTCCCAGTCCTTTATAAGTTCTTTGAGGAATATTCCCATATAGAGAATGTAAGAGTTGATTCTGCTGGCTAGCATTGAATCTTGAAAGGATCAGCGAACAAAGGAATCAAGATTTATTTATTTATTTATTTATTTGATGTTTCTTTTATACCACGCTATTTGCAATCAGTGCGGTTTACATATAACATTTGTCCAGTGCAGGAAAGACTGCAAAGGATTTACATTTCAACAGGGTTCTTTAAACAGGGATAAACATGGTAAACTATGTAAACTTTGCTGTTTTCCTGGATTCCCTTCCTGGAGGTATGGAAGAGTGGTTTTTGCTGCTCTTGATGTGATGGAAGTTGTGGTTTTTGAAAAACAGGACACTCCAGTATCCTGTAGATAGTATCGAGCCGACGGCTAATGGGAGATACCGTGAGAGGGGTCTCCCACATCCAGAGCATCAAGCTGTGGAGGACGCGATGCACCGGGAGGATCACGGCTTCCTTCAGGGCTGTAGGGTACTGGAGTATTTCCAGCTCCTCTGCCCTTGGTTCCAGTTCCGATGAAGCCGGAATTGATTACCCCGCCGCCATGTCTTGGATAAATTCTTGGAAAGACATGTCTTCCGGTGGTGATTTTCTGCAAGTGCTCATGGTTGGAGGCAAGGGCTCGGAGACAATGTCATGGAGGTGCGTGGAATCGAAGGAGCGGTGATCAGAATCGGACGTATCTGAGTCTGATACAGGTGAATATCAACAATGATGATGCCTGCATGAACAATGTTGATGCTTGATACCTTTGGGGTCTAGAACTGTGGTTCTCACCCATGGGATCTTGGTGGCCGAGACCAATGTTGGTACCAAGGCATCGGGTCTCGAGGCAGACTGGATCGGTGCCAATGGTGGTACCGATGTTTATTTCTGGATCAGCATTGATGGGGCACCGATGTCGATGCACTGGAATGTGGCCCCCAAACTGTCAGTGCAAGAGGAACTGATGCTGCAAAGGCAGCAACTAAAGTCCTCTCCAAGGATAGCATGCACTGATCCAAGGAGATTGCTTGCGTCTGGTCCAATGCAAGAATTGGGCTTACCGCTACCATACCTGAGCAAGGCATCAGGGGATCTCCAGAAGTTGAGGCCTCGGGTGCCTCCCAATTCTCCAATGAGGCTTTGGAGGACAAGTCCTCCCACCAGGGATGCCTGGGCCGGTGGCCAGAGTCAGAAGAGGTCCTGGAAGACGCCCGGTGTTTAGAGCAGGATCCTTGCTAGAGGAATCCTTGGACCTCTCCTTCAATTCCTTCGACTTCTCTGAGGATTCATGAGGCTTTTGCTTTTCCTTGGAAGACCTCGAGAGAGACATGGGTCTTTTGGTCTTTTTCTCCGAGTGTTTGGAGTCTTCAGAAAGCTTGGAGCCCTGAGAACATGAGGATGCTCTGGAGGAAGTCAAGGCCAATCCAACCAAACAAAGAGGAGCGATCCTCTTGCAAAAACAAACAGGGGCCACAAAAAGCAAGAGGCAGAGTCGTCAGGATAAATTGGGTAAATTTATTGAAAAAAAACCCAACGCGTTTCGGCAATGGATGCCTTCATCAGGGGGTTGCAGAATGACCCAATGTCTGACTGTATACAATGTCCTAAGTAAAAGGACGTGTTCTGTCTCTAAACACTGTCAAGACTTTCGGTATCACGAGAATACTGTCAGCGGTCCCTGCTCTTTTGAGTTATGCAACATTTGCCACAATCAGTTTAAGCTGTCAGCTCCATAGCGGTCCCGTGTGTATAAGACACAGACAATACAAAGTCTCGACAGTGTTTAGAGACAGAACACGTCCTTTCACTTAGGACATTGTATACAGTCAGACATTGGTCATTCTGCAACCCCCTGATGAAGGCATCCATTGCCGAAACGCGTTGGGGTTTTTTTCAATAAATTTACCCAATTTATCCTGACGACTCTGCCTCTTGCTTTTTGTGGCCCCCGGAAGTCGAGGCCAATGACATCGAATCCGATGGAAAGAGTTCCCCAAACCTTTTGGCCCGGTTTTCTAGGCCTCTCTTTGTCATCGGTTTACAGAGGGAGCAGGCTTGGGGAACACGGTTGGGACCAAGGCATTTTAGACACCAATCGTGTTTATCTGTTACCAAAATGGTTTTGGAGCACTTCGTACATTTTTTGAACCCACTTGAGGGTTTTTTCATCGTGAAGATGGTGCGTAAGGCCCGGTGGGCATAAGACCCTGTGGAAAAGTTTTGAAAAAAAAGATAATTGTATTTTAGGTGAAAATCAAAAAAGAAAATTATACTGGAATTGAGCGATACCGGTGCGGAGAGGCAGAAGCGCTTTTTGAAGAAAAAATTGAGGTTCTTTTCTCTGGTGACAGGGTTTTGATCTGTTGGCTCCACAGAAAGTGAGTAGAGAGTGAGTTGGGAGAGCAGGAAGGCAATGGCACAGGTGCAGTGGAGTGCTCCCAAAGGCTTTCTTATTGGTACCCGATGTCACTCATATGTGAAGACTACATTTCTGCTTGTTCCTGGAGATAACATGTATGTCGCCATCCTGAATACCTATACTAATAAGATATGACATGGAGATGTACATTATGAATATTCATTAGTAACAAAAATGTAACGCAATGCTTGACGTAGAAAAATAAGGTGGAAATTATACTGTGGAATGGCTTTTTGAACCATTAAAAAAGGTTACCAAGGTAGGCGGAGATTAAAGAGAAATTGCAGACTTTGCTGCTCTCTCCCAAAGCTTTGATCCTGTTTGTAACACAATTGTGTGTGTGAATTTTTTTATTAATTATTATTGCTTCCCTCTCATTGCTTTGAGAGAAGAGATTCGATCTCAAGAGCCCAGGTTCTGTTGCTGTTGAGGGGTGGACGCATGTACATTCAGTGTGATCTACTTAAATTTCAGCTAAGCCTCACAGAAGGCTTATGTATAAACTGAGTAGCCTGGGATGGGTTCCACGGTGGTTAACTTGAACAGGAATTGGTTGACTGAGATGACAGAGTGGTGGTGAATGGAACTCACTCTGAAGAAAAGAGTGCATTAACATTTAAAAAGACAGAGCACAGTTTTTAAACTACATAACGGGGGGGGGGGGGGGGGGGAACTGACAGTTGCCCAAAAGCACATGGTGCGGAATGATGCATCTTTGAAAGATAATAGCAAAACAAGGAAGTTAGGGAATCCCGATAAAGAGGTTCCAATAAAGATAAAAGTAACCCAGGTGCCTTTAAGTAAAAATCAGACAGAGTTGAAAGATTCCAAATTGCTCCTGTCATCCGAAAGCTAATATGAACAAAAACCAAACACTGAAATTCCTGTATGCAAATTGTGGAAGTCTAAAACATAATACGGAAGAGTTAGAATATATATTTATTTATTTATTTATTTATTAACAATTCTTATATACCGCACTATTAGACATCAGCGCGGTTTACATTGAACAAAAACATCCGACAATTTACATATGTCTGGTCAATTACATTTAACAGGAGATATAAACTTGGGAAATAGGGGAAACTATATACAAAGGTGTGTTATCTGCACTAAATATAGCACTAAATAAAAGGTTAGATATAATTGGTATCTCAGAGACCTGGTGGAAAGAGGATAACCAGCGAGACTCTGTGATACCAGGCTACAAACTATATCACAATAAGAACATAAGATATAGAAACATAGAAATATGACGACAGAAAAAGACCACATGGCCTATCTAGTCTGTCCTTCCATAACAACTACAACAGTCCCCTTTTTACCTTTAGAGATCCTCTGTGTTTGTCCCATGCTTTTTGAATTTAGTTACTGTCCTCATCTCTACCACCTTCACTGGGAGACTATTCCACGGATCCACTACTCTTTCCGTAAAGAAATATTTCCGCATATCACTCCTGAATCTATCTCCCTTCACCCTCATCCCATGTCCCCTCGTAGCAGAACTTGCTTTCAATTGAAAGAGGCTCTCTCCCTGAAAATTTATGCCACGGAGGTATTTAAACATCTCAATCATATCACCTCTATCCCGCCTTTCCTCTAAGGTGTACATGTTAAGATCCTTCAGTCTGTCCTCATATGCTTTATAATGAAGACCACTAATCATTTTAGTAGCCACCCTCTGCACCGACTCCATCCTGTTCACATCCTTTTGAAGGTGCGGTCTCCAGAATTACACACTATACTCCAAATGAGGTCGCACCAAAGACTTATACAGAGGCATTATCACCTCCTTTTTTCTGCTAGCCATTCCTCTCCGTATGCACCCAAGCATCCTTCTAGCTTTTGCCGTCGCCTTTTCTACCTGTTTAGCTACTTTAAGATCATCAGACACAACCACGCCTAGGTCCCGCTCTTCTTTAGTGGACAAAAGTACTTCACCCCCTATACTATATTGCTCCCTTGGATTGCTGCAGCCCAAATGCATGACCTTACATTTTTTAACATTAAATCCCAGCTGCCAAATTCTAGACCATTCTTCAAGCTTAGCTAGATCCCTCCTCATGTTATCTACCCCTTCCTGGGTGTCTACTCTATTGCAGATTTTGGTATCATCCGCAAAGAGGCAAACCTTACCTGAAAGCCCTTCAGCTATATCACTAACAAAGATGTTCAAAAGAATCTGACCAAGGACAGATCCCTGGGGCACACCACTGTTAACATCCTTCTCCTCAGAGTGAGCTCCATTTACTTGCACTCTTTGTCGCCTCCCACCCAACTAAATTCTAACACAAGCAGTAACTTTAGGGTCCATCCCTAGGGTGTTCAGTTTGTTTATAGGTCACCTGTGAGGAACAGTGTCAAAGGCTTTACTGAAATCTAAATATACCACATCTAGGGCTCTCCCTCAGTCCAACTCCCTGGTCACCCAGTCAAAGAAATCAATCAGATTTGTCTGACAAGACCTGCCTCTGGTGAATCCATGCTGCCTTGGATCTTGTAATCCGCTGGACTCCAGAAACCTCACTATTTTCTCTTTCAGCAGCGTTTCCAATAGTTTACTCACCACCGAAGTTAAACTAACCGGCCTGTAGTTTTCAACCACAACCTTACTTCCGCTTTTGTGTAAAGGCACCACATGAGCCTCTCTCCAGTCCTTTGGCACCACTCCCGACTCCAACGAGGCATTGAAAAGGTCAGTCAGTGGAGTTGCTAGAACGTCCCCAAGTTCCCTCAGTATTCTCGGGTGTATCCCATCCGGTCCCATCGCTTTGTCTACTTTAAGCTGAGATAGTTTCTCACGAACACAGTCTTTTGAAAATTGTTCAAGATGTCCTTTGCTTCTGTTCCTATTTGTGGGTGTTTTCTGAGGTCCTGCTCCTGGTTCTTCATCTGTGAACACAGAACAAAAATATTTGTTAAGCAATTCCGCTTTATCATTATCAGCTTCTACATATTCCTCCCCTGCACCCTTGAGTCTGACAATACCACTCTTGTCCTTCCTCTTCTCACTAATAAATCTGAAAAATGTCTTATCCCCCCATTTTATTGTATTGGCTATTTCCTCCTCCTTTTGAATCTTTGCCTTCTTGACTACTTTGCTAGCTTCTCTACGTTTTTCCAAATACAGATGCTTGTCTTCATCTCTCTGTGATCTCTTGTATTTCATGAAGGCCTCCCTCTTTTTCTTCACTTTTTCAGCTACTTCTTTCGAAAACCATAGCGGTCTCCTTTTCCTTTTACCTTTATTTACCATTTTAACAAAAAGTTGGTTGCCCTTAAAATATCCCCTTTTGGTTTTTCCCACTGCTTTTCTACATCCCTCAGCTGTTCCCATCCAACTAACGACTCCCCGAGGTATTGGCCCATCTTCGCAAAGTTAGTCTTTTTAAAGTCTAAGATCCTCGCCTTTGAATGGATTCTAACAGCCCTAGTCCTAATACTGAACCACACCATCTGGTGATCACTGGATGCAAAATGATCTCCCACTACAACATCAGAAACACTTTCACCATTGGTAAGCACCAAGTCCAGCATGGCCCCTTCACGTGTGGGGTCTGTTACCAATTGCCTGAATAGCTCTCCCTGTAGAGAATCCAGGATCTCCTTACTTCTAGATGATACTGCAGCAGGAATGTGCCAATCAACATCTGGCATATTGAAATCTCCAATCAGTAGCACGTCCCCTTTCCTAGCAATGCTGCACATGTCTTCAATTAACTCTCTGTCCACCTCTTCCTCTTGTGAGGGAGGTCTGTATATCACACCAATGTCAATAGATTTCTCTTTCCCTCTTTCTAGTTTAACCCACAATGCCTCCCCTCTCCCTTTTAAGCTCTGTAATTCCAAAGCTTTAATAGTAGTTTTTACATATAGTGCCACTCCTCCTCCCTTACTTCCTACCCTGTCCTTTCTGAATAAAGTATAGCCAGGTATAGTTACATCCCAATCATGGTTTTCTGTGAACCACGCGCTTCTGTAACTGCCACTAAATCCAAGTCAGCCACTCCCACCAAAGCTTCAACATCAGGGATCTTATTTCCCATGCTACGGGCATTTATACACACTGCTTTCCATATGTTACCCCTGTTACCCATTTCCATAAAGTTATTTAATGTATCACCTACCTGGGGGCTTTCACTTACCTGGGGGCTTTCTTCACCCATCCCCAACGAATCTAGTTTAAAGCCCTCTTCGGTAGATTAGCCAGTCTACTACTGAAGATGCGTTGACCTTTCTTGGACAGATGGATGCCATCTCTGCTCTGCAACCCTTGGAACAGCATCCCATGGTCTAGGAAACCAAAACGCTCTCGATGACACCATCCACGCAGCCATGCATTCATCTCCAGGATGCTAGCCTCTCTACCTTGGCCTTTATCCTCAACAGGGAGGATTGAAGAGAACACCACCTGTGCACCTAACTGCTTCACCCTCTGTCCCAGAGCCATGAAGTCACTTTTGATACGTTCCGAGGTATACCTGGCAGTATCATTTGTTCCAACATGGATTAGCAACATTGGGTAATAGTCAGTGGGCTTGATGAGTCTCGGCAAACTCTCCGTAACATCTTGGATTTTGGCACCAGGCAGACAGCATACCTCTCTGGACATCAAGTCTGGTCGGCAGATGGACGCCTCAGTACCCCTCAGAAGAGAGTCTCCAACCACCACTACCCTTCGTTTCCTTGTGGTCACTGATTCTGCAACTTTAGGGTACTTGAGCTCTGGTTCTTCCCTTTCCAGGGATGCTTTCACCTCCTCCACTTCCAGGGCTGCACAGTGGTTCTTCAATTCAAGGGCTGGAGAAGTTGGATTGGTGATTTTGCAGGCCCTGGTGACTTGTGTCCAACCATCGACATTCTGTTGGCACCCATCTTCTCCTCTGCTGGAGAGCTTGGTTGCTGCAAGAAGCATCTCATCAATGTACTTCTCACTGTCTTGAATGCTCCTCAGCCTCGCCACCTCCTCTCTGAGTTCCTCCACTTGTTTGCCATACTGGGTCAGACCAAGGTGTATCAAGCCCAGTATCCTGTTTGCAATAGTGGCCAATCCAGGTCATAAGTACCTGTCAGTTTCCCAAAAAGGCACACAGGTTCCACAATGCTTGTCCCAAGGCAAGCAGCAGATTTCCCGGGTCCTCTTTAAAAATGCTTGTCCAAACCTTTTTTAAAGCCAGCTACAATAACAGCCTTTATTACATCCTCCGGGATCGAATTCCAGAGTTTGATTATGGGTTAGGTGAAAACACTTTTTCCCTTATTAGTCTTAAATGGGTTACACTGTAGCTTCATTACGTGTCCCCTAGTCTTTCTATTTTTTGATGGCGTAAACAACCGATTTACATTTATCCATTCTACTCCATTCATTAATTTATAGACCTCTATCATATCTCCCCTCGGCCATCTCTTTTCCAAGTTGAAAAGCCCTAACCTTTTATGCTTTTACTCATAAGGGTATCTTTCCATCCCCTTTACCATTTTGGTGGCTCTTCTCTATATCTTTTCTAATTTCACTATATCTTTTTTAAGATACGACAACCGGAAATGCACACAATATTCAAGGTGCGGTCGCACCACGCAATGATATAGAGGCAGTATAATATCCGTTTTATTCTCCATTCCTTTCCTTATGATACCTAGCATTCTATTTGCCTCTTTGGCTACCGCTGCACACTAGGCGGAGGGTTTTAACATGTTATCCACGATGACGCCTAAATCCTTTTCCTGGGTGGCAATTTCTAATGTGAAACTTGTATCGTGTAACCATTTTTGTTCTTTCCAAAGTGCATAACTTTCCACTTTTCCACATTAAATTTATCTGCCATTCGAACGTTCAGTCTTCCAATTTATCAAGGTCCTCTTGCAATTTTTAACAATCCTCTTGTGTTTTAACAACTTTGAATAATTTTGGGTCATCTGCAAATTTGATCACCTTGCTCTTTATTCCCATTCCCAGGTCTTTTATGAATATGTTAAGAAGCAGCGGGCCCAGCACAGATCCTTGGGGTACTCCACTATTCATCTTTTTCCACTGAGAAAATTGGCCATTTAGCTCTACTCTCTGCTATCTTTTAACCAGTTCCTGATCCACAATAGTACACTGTCTCCAATCCCATGACTTTTTAATTTTGCCATGAGTCTCTCATGAGGGACTTTGCCAAAGGCTTTATGAAAATCCAGATACACTACATCAACCAGCTCAGATTGGTCTACCTGTTTATTCACACCTTAAAAAAATAACATATTAGTGAGACAAGACAGTCATGGTTTAATGGGAGAAAGCCAATATGGATTTAGCCCAGGAAAATCTACATGTTCAGCAATTTTATTCTTTACAATGGTATCATTTTGCCCGATACTGACATCAGGTTCACTGGTCTGTAGTTTCCTGGGTCACCCATGGAACCATTTTTATAAATTGGCGTTACATTAACCATTTTCCAATCTTCAGGTACTACAGATTATTTTAATGATAGTTCGCAGATTACTAATAGTAGGTCTGCAATCTCATATTTCAGTTCTTTCAACAACCTCAGATGAATACCATCCAGTCCAGGTGATTTTCTAATTTTCAGTTTATCAAATTCTTGTAATACAATTTCCCAGTTTATCGATGTTTCTTTCAATTCTTCCGATATATCACCTTTAAATACCATTTCAGGCATGATCATATAAGTGGAAGGTTGATGATATAAGTTAAAGAGGGCACCAAGTTAAACAGGATAAAGGTTTTGCAGGAGACAAGCACATTGTATAATCTCTATGGATAGAAATTCCATTTAAAAGGGGAAGGGAATAGCAGTGGGGGTGTACTAACATCCGCCTGACCAGAATGATCAGACAGATGATGAAATGCTAACAGAAATTAGGGAAGCTATCAAAGTTTACAACACAGTAATAGTAGGAGATTTAAATTGCTCCAGTATTGACTGGGTCAATATTACATCAGGCCATGCTAGGGAGATAAAGTTTCTAGATGAAATAAATGACTGCTTCATGGAGCAGCTGGTTCAGGAACCTAAATAAATAAAAGGGAAGCTATTTTAGACCTAGAGCTTAGTGTAAGACAGGATCTGGCGCGAGACGTAATGGTGTTAAGGACACTTGGCAATAGCAATCTTAACATGTTCACATTTGATTTAATAAATGTCAGGAGGATAACAATGAAATCCACTGCACTAGCATTTAACTTTCAAAAAGGAGACTATGATAAAATCAGGAAAATGGTTAAGAAAAAACTAAAAGGAGCAAATGTAAAGGGTAAGAGTTTACAACAGGCCTGGGCATTATTTAAAAAATACTATCTTGTAAGCCCAGACCTGATGCATTCCACGCTTTAAGAAAGGTGGAAGGATGGCCAAACGACAGCCAGCATGGCTTGAAGGTGAGGTCAGAGAGATTATTATAGCTAAGAGAGAATCCTTCAGAAAATGGGAAAATAATGAGCCAAATGATGAAAACAGTTAACATAAACAGGAAAATCTGTTATAGGTGAGCAGTGTTCGATCTCTCACTGCCTTGTTGTTAACCCATGCCCCTGTTCTCTCAGCTGAGTTAGGACACGTGTAGGGGATGAATAATCCAATTGATTAGTATCATTTGACATCAGCCACGTTAGCAGATCTCGATATTACAGTGTTTCATAGACTCTGGTCATACTGTTACCCTGTGAGGACCCTAAGGTCGCACTAGACTCCAATTTCTCATCATGGAGCAATTGACGTACTTGTGGTGTGTCTACAGCACTATGCTTTTTTTGTGCACCATTTTTTGCATCCAAGTCTACACATATCCACTTTCTCGCTATTACCATCAGCACATTCCAATAATCCATAGTCAGGTTCGCGACAGCCCTCCATTATTCTGCCTTAAAGCAACATAGACGTAGCACTGATAGACTAATCTACATCGCACCTCACAAAGTACTACATCAACCCTCCCCCCCCCCCATTCAACTGTAATCCAAGGAAAATTAAATGCTACCTAATCAACACGCAATCTATAAGGAATGAACTAACATTGTTTATTGACCTAATGAATGAGACCAATCCTGAGATAATGTTCATTATGGAAACATGGCTCTCAGAATCTGACACGGTCCTATACAACCACTTTAAGATCCACGGTTATGTTCTGTTCCACTGTCCCAAAGCCACCAAGCATGGAGGAGGTGTACTTATTATTGAGAATAAGCATACTTCCCTTTGCCTAGTTTACAGACCTCTAGTGGCTGATTCGGATAACCTCACCACAATCATAGAAGCAGTCTGTGCTACAACTACAAAAAACCCACTAATTCTACTAGGAGATTTTAACCTCCCATCAGCGCACAACACACATGCAGGATCCTTCCTCAATGCCATGGCTGACGTGGACCATCAGCAGATAATTCAGATGCCAACTCATAATAAGGGAAACACACTAGATCTAGTCTTCCTTCCAAATTCTCTCCACCAACGTTCTCAATGCTCACCTCCACAAGCAGTCCAAGTTCCCTGGTCCGACCACTTCCTAAATTATTTTGTATTCTCATCCCAACTACCGCCACCCATCCCACTAAATAACATTGATCAACGCAAAAGGAATAAGGAATTTGACAAGAAGGCCTTCTTAAAAGAAATCCTCCCTCAGACTGACCTAGAATCTGATGAGTTGGACTCTCTGCCATCTGAATGGAATACTTTAATCTCCAGGACTGCTACTGCACCTACCTCCAACAACAAGAGGAGAGAAAAGCGCTCTGAAGAGTGGTACCTAAGGAACATAAAGAGATCCTTAAGAAAAATTGAGCGCTCCTGGTGAATATCTAAATTAATAGAGCAAAGAAGACTTTACATGTCCACCCTCCAGCAATATAAAGATGCTATAAATAACACGAAGAGAGAATATTATACAAAGATCCTCACCAGCTCACTCAATCACCTGAGAGAGCTCTTTGAAATCGTTAAAGCTCTGACCTGTGCTCCAGATCCAGATAAAAGCAACCTCAGCATCTGACCATAAACACTAACCAACTATTACCAGCAAAAGCTAAAGCTACATCTCACTGACTTAAACCTCTCTCTCCAAACCCCAATATGGTTAAAGATATCCCGAGCAGAAATATCCCTGATCATCTTAAAGATAGTAAATCTATCCTTGTCACAAGGCGTCATGCAAATAACATTAAAACAAGGGATGTCTGCCCTATTCTAAAACATAGCTCCTTTGATAAAAGTTGCTCCAAGTCATATAGGTCGATCTCAAGCTTCCCATTCTTGGCTAAAGTAATTGAAAAAATTGTACAAATCCAACTTCAGGATCATGTTTATGCAAACTCACCCCTTGATGAACACCAATATGGGTTCCGGAAGAATCATGGCATAGAGACTCTTCTCTTAGCTCTACTTGACAAACTGATCCAAAGAACTAATAACCCCAAAAGAGAATACATACTAATATTTCTAGACATCACAAATGCATTTGACAGCATAAGCCACAGCATCCTACTTATGAGACTCCAACAAATAGGGATCCATGGTACCATACTCCAATGGTTCTGGTCCTACCTATCTGACCGTACTCAAAAGGTCAAAATTGGATTACAGACATCCAACCCGTATGGACGAGAGGTTTACCTCAAGGGTCATCTCTATCAGCCCTTCTATTTTAATATTTATCTTCAGTGTAAGTACAAGCGAGATGTGAAAAGCAGAAACCTTTATTTGTCACACCCAGCATGAGCTGGGTTTCGACTTGGGCCTTTGTCAGTAATAGTTAATGAAAATTGCATCAAAATGCCGTACAACACACATATATGAACAGTTAAAAATAAATATGAAAATATATAAAATAAATAAAATACAAATTCTAAATAAGTAAAAGACCATATGACATGGATAAGTAATAAAAAATAATAAATAGATCACTTGAAATCATGTGTAACTACTAAAATCCAAATCATAAAAGCATTTAAAAAACATATGATGCTAGATAACAAGAGAGCGTAAAATTTAAACATGTCACAGGCTTTAATAAGCATGTATCTAAAAGAGAGTGACCATATGCACAAAAACCACCGTAGGAATGGATTGAGAGGACATAAAATAGAAAATGAGGGTACCTACCATATGAAAAAAACAATAATGATAGTGTTGTATGTTGGATTATAGGAGGGGTAGAGGAGGAAAGAGGAGTAAATAGGGAGGGGAAGGGGAATAGGAAGCCGAGAGGAGGGAAAGGAAGGGGAAGGGGAAAAAGGAAGACATAAATGAAACAATGGGTAAAACATATAAAATAACAGTTTAAAAGAATACATAATAGGAGCAGCAGTCAGAAAGCGTAGTTACTCACCTGTAACAGGTGTTCTCCAGGAGCAGCAGGAATCAGTCCTCACTTATGGGTGACGTCGGCGCCGACGGAGCCCTCGCGGAGCAATTTTCCCCAGCTTTCAAAGAAAGCCTTTGGGAATTGCAGCGCGCATGCGCGGTCGTCTTCCCGCCCGAGGGTGCCATCTTAGCCAGTCAGATGACATAGCTAAAAAAGACAGCATAAAAATATTTGCAAAACATAAGCAGACGATTGCAACTCCAAGGGGAGGAGGGAGGGTAGTGAGGACTGATTCCTGCTGCTCCTGGAGAACACCTGTTACAGGTGAGTAACTACGCTTTCTCCAGGACCAAGCAGGAAGTCAGTCCTCACTTATGGGACTCCCAAGCTCAAGGCTACCGGAGACCCTAAGCACAAAAATGAGCTCCCTCTAGCTCAGCAGCACAGAAGGATAGAATCTTCGCTGAATTATCACCCACCGGTAGCCCACATCCGGGATGGAGGGTAGGAGTTGCTCAGACCTCAAAGAGATTACGGAGGACTGCCTGTCCGAAAGCACTGTCCCTACGGGACTCCCTCTCGAGACAGTAATGGACCGCAAAAGTCTGGCTCGAAGACCAAGTAGCGGCCCGGCAGATGTCTGCCAGCGGAACAGAGCGGAGGTAAGCCACTGACGTGGCCTTTGCCCGAACGCAATGAGCCGTGACTCGACTTTCTAAGGAGAGTCCGGCTGCCCCATAAGCCCAAGAGATACAGTCCGCAACCCAGATGGACAGAGTACGCTTGGAGACCGGGAGCCCCAATTTATTGGGGTCAAAAGACACAAAAAGCTGAGCAGCTTTACGGTGCTCCCGCGTACGGTCAAGGTAGAAGTTCAATGCCCTTCTACAGTCCAGGGTATGGAGGACCGTCTCAGCTCGGCTGGAGTGTGGTCTGGGAAAGAAGGTTGGAAGTACCACCTCCTGATTGATGTGAAAAGGGGAGACCACTTTAGGCAGAAATTTTGGGTGAGTCCGTAGGACTACCCTATTCTTGTAGAACCTAGTGTAAGGGGGATCAGACACGAGGGCCTGCAATTCACTTACGCGTCTAGCGGAAGTGAGGGCTATCAAGAACAGTGTTTTCCAAGACAGAAAACGGAGAGAACAGGTAGCCATAGGTTCAAAAGGCGGACAGGTGATCCGCTGCAAAACCACATTCAGGTCCCAGTCAGGCGCTGGCGGGCGCAGAGGTGGTTTAAGTAGAAGGAGACCTCGGAGAAACCTCGCTACGAGAGGGTCATTGGAGAGAGGTCTGCCGTCCACCGGCACATGATGTGCTGAAAGAGCACTGAGGTGAACTTTGACGGAGTTGGACTTAAGTCCCAGATTAGAGAGGTGGAGCAAGTACTGCAAGATCACCGACACCGGGCAGGAGAAGGGATCCTGAGACTGTTGGGTACACCAGACTGCAAAACGACGCCATTTAAGGGCGTAGCATTTGCGGGTAGAAGGCCGTCGCGAAGCCAAGACGACCTCCTCCACCTCCGCCGGCAGGAGAAGGGGAGCAAGGACTACCCTCTCAGCAGCCAGGCCATGAGGTTGAGAGACCTGAGGTTGGGGTGCAGGAGGGACCCCTGATCCTGAGTGAGGAGATCCGGTTGCACCCCCAGAGGGATTGGATCCTCCACCGCCAGTTGCAGCAGGAGCGGAAACCACGGCTGCCTGGGCCAGCGAGGGGCCACCAGGATCATGAAGGCTTTGTCTCGGAGAACCTTGAAAAGAGTCCGAGAGACCAGCGGGATGGGAGGGAAAGCGTACAGAAGGCTCCCCGACCACGAGATCAGAAAGGCGTCCGCCGCCACCCGAAGGGGGTGTGGCCGACGAGAGCAGAAGCGAGGAAGCTGCCGGTTGCGAGGACTGGCAAAGAGATCCACCGTGGGGAGACCCCACTTGAGGAAGAGCTTCTGAACTACCAAGGGATCCAGACGCCACTCGTGCGGCTGGAGGACCCTGCTGAGTTTGTCTGCAAGGCAATTTTCTTGGCCCGGGAGATAAACTGCCTTGAGGAGAATGCCGTGACTGACGGCCCAAGAGCAGAGCCTCTGTGCCTCCCGGCAGAGGAGGAAGGAGCCCGTGCCCCCCTGCTTGTTCACGTAGAACATGGCAACTTGATTGTCCGTCTGGACAAGGACGGACTGTTGGGAAGTCAGGTGGGAGAAGGCCTTGAGAGCCAGGCGGATCGCCCTGAGCTCCAGGAAGTTGATCTGCTGAGCAGACTCCCACGTGGTCCAGAGGCCCTGAGTACGTGCCTCTTGGCAATGTGCTCCCCAGCCCAGGAGGGATGCATCGGTGGTCAGCACCCGGGTCGGCTGAGGTGACTGGAAAGGCATTCCGAATATCAGGTTCGGCTGCCGGAGCCACCACCGGAGAGACGAGACCAGCGGCTCGGAAACGCGCACTAGGTCTGCTAGGCCGCCCGTGGCTTGTCGCCACTGCTGGCGGAGACACCATTGAGCAGACCGCATATTCAGGCGGGCATTGGGGGTCACATGGACGGTGGAAGCCATATGGCCGAGCAGTCTCAGGAAGCGCCTGGCGGAGACCAGGGGCTGGCTGCGAAAGCGGTCGGCTAGGTCCATGAGCCGCTGAGCCCTGTCGAGCGGTAGGAATGCTCGCGCCTGAGGAGTGTGCAGCCTTGCGCCGATGAACTCGAGATCCTGTGAGGGGAGCAAAGTGGACTTTGCGAAGTTTATGACAAAGCCCAAGTGCTGCAGCAGAGTCACCGTGCGGCACGTGGCGTTGGTGACCTCCTGAGCGGACGCTGCTCTGATGAGCCAGTCGTCGAGGTACGGAAAGACATAGAGGCCGTGAAGCCGGAGATGGGCCGCCACGACCGCGAGACATTTTGTGAAGACTCGCGGTGCGGAGGACAGGCCAAAGGGCAGTACTCGGTACTGGTAATGATTTCCTGCCACCACAAACCTTAGGTATTGGCGGTGGCTTGGGTGGATGAGGATGTGCGTGTAGGCATCCTTTAGATCCAAGGAGCATAGCCAATCTCCCTGCTGGAGGTAGGGCAGAAGGATTCCAAGGGTAAGCATTTTGAACTTCTCCCGCACAAGGAACTTGTTGAGGTTGCGCAAGTCCAGGATGGGTCTGAGGCCCCCTGTTCTCTTTGGTATCAGAAAATACCTTGAATAAAAGCCTTGACCTCTCAGGTGGTGTGGCACCGGTTCCACCGCCTGTTCCTGCAGAAGACCTGCTAACTCCTGAAGGAGCAATTCCCTGTGCAGAGGGGGGCGCGGAGGTTCTCCCGGAAAATAGGAGGGAGGGACCTGATGGAAGTGGAGAAGATAGCCTTCTCGCACGACCTGAAGCACCCAGGCATCTGCGGTGATGCTGGACCACCTGTGGGCGAAGTGAACCAGCCGGCCTCCGGTGCTGGGAGGAACCAGCGGGGGGGGAGAGGCTATGCTTAGCGAGTCAAAAGCCCCCACCCTGCTGAGCAGGGGCTGGTGGTGCAGGCTTGGGGGCTTGCTGCCTACGGGACCCGTTACCCCGTCCCTTGGCCTGCTGGCCCTGTTGGGGAGCTGCAGGGGCCTGATAATGGGGGTATTGTTTGTAGGCAGCCGCCTTCCTCGGGTAAAAGGACTTTTTCCCCGAGCCCTTCTTTTTCTGGGAAGGGGCGGAGGTCTTCCTAGAAAGCCTGGTCCGGGTGAGAGTCTCAGTCTCAATTTGCGCAGCCTTTTCCGCCATGGGCTTGCCAAAGAGGTTTTCGCCTCGGCAGGGGACATCGACCAACTTGTCCTGCACCCAGGGCTCAAGGTCTGACGACTGAAGCCAAGCCTGTCGGCGGGCACCGATGCCGGCTGCGGCCACTCGAGCCGAGGCTTCAAAGCCATCATAGGCTGCTCGGGACATGAACTTTGAGCATTCCCGAATGCCAGTGGACAAGGCTAGGAACCTCCGCAAGGGCTCCTCGGAGAGACCAGCGGAGAATCCGGCTAGCTCTTTAGCCAGATCCCGGAGATACATGCCCATGTATAGCTGGTAAGTCTGGACACGACATGCGAGCATAGAGCCCTGGAAGCACTTCTTGCCAAGGCCATCCAGGTTACGGGCCTCCCTGCCAGGAGGCACCGAGGAGTGCATCTTCTGGCTCTTAAGACGATGCATGGCCGATTCCACTACCATGGAATGGTGTGGCAGCTGTGCCTTTTGAAAGCCAGGGCTCTTGCGGACTCGATAGATAGAATCGACCCGCTTGCTCAGGACCGGCGAGGAGGCCGGACTCTCCCACATGCGGAAGAGTAGTCGTTCCAGCATAGGAGGAACCGGCACAGTAAAGTGTTCCCTCGCGGGAGAGTCATACTGGAGGGCGTCGAGCTCTTCGGCTCGAGGCTCCTCCTCGGGATCCGCAGGGAAGGCCAAAGCCTTGGCCATATCCCTAACGAAGTCCGAGAACCGGGCATCCTCCGGGGGGGACTGCTTCCGAGGCTCGGACTCCGGTGAGTCCGATGGGACACACCGAGTCCGGAAAGAATCAGGTGACTCTTCCTCCTCAGACTCCCAGACCGACTCCGACGAGGACTCGGTGGGGTCGGCCCGGGCAGGGTGCGGCGTCAGCCGCCCCGACGCCGAGGGAGTCGGCGTCGGCGACCTCGGTCCCGAACGGGAGGCCGAGGGCGACCTCGACCGAGGATCGACTCGGTCTCCGGGGTCGACTTGGACGTCGACGTCCCGGCGGTCGGGGCAGCGACGCCAGCGAAGCCAGCGAGCAGTGCCCTCTGCTGGTCCATGAAGGCAGACAGTCTGCTCTCCAAGGCCGTCAACCTGAGTCCGAGCTCAGGTGACCCAGCAGCCCCCGACTCGGGCCCCGACGGCGTCGGGCCCGACGTCGGCTGTCGTGGAGGCGAGTCCAGAAGGACCACAGGACTTACCCGGGCAGGCATCTCCGACTCCAGGCGAGGTCGCTTCGGGACGTGTTCCTTCTCCAAGGACCCGGGGCGGCTGTCGGGGCTATGCGACCTGGCCCTCGCGGAACCAGGAGCGTCCACCGACGCCGCCCTCGCGGGTTTTTCCTTCCGACGATGGTCCCCGGAGGGAGAACCCCGGTCGGAGGAGCTCCGGCGACGGTCCGAGCTGGAGCCTTTCGACACGGAGGCCTCCGACGAGGTCCGGGTACGGCTGGGGTCAGCGAAGATTCTCTCACGCTGATGCCGCCGACTTCTCAACGCCTTTGAGGACAGTTTGCTGCAGGGCCCACAGATCAGCTCCTCATGATCCGGGCCCAGGCAGCGGAGGCAAAAGTCGTGTGTGTCGGTTAGTGACATATTTCGGTCACACCGACCACACCGCTTAAACCCACTGGCAGCCATCGGGGGAAAAAGGGCCCCTGCGAGGTCAAAGGACCGGGCTGCCAGGGAAAACGAAAACGAAAGCTGACTAAGTCAGAAAAACCGAAAAAAGTGAGAGGACTCGAGACCGGCGTCGCGAGTCCGGGCGGGAAAACGATCGGCGTCGAACCGAAAGAAAAAAGGATAAAATAAAGAAGAAAATCAACTTTTTCGCGGGGACAAGACGGGGACGTCTGTAGGGCTCCGCGGAAAAAAGAAGACTGGCTAAGATGGCACCCTCGGGCGGGAAGACGACCGCGCATGCGCGCTGCAATTCCCAAAGGCTTTCTTTGAAAGCTGGGGAAAATTGCTCCGCGAGGGCTCCGTCGGCGCCGACGTCACCCATAAGTGAGGACTGACTTCCTGCTTGGTCCTGGAGAATAACAAATACTTATATAAAAGTTGTCTAAAGAAGTATACGTTGTAAAGTAGATCCTCATACATAAAGCAGATACGCCTCATAATAAAGCAAAAGCAGATCCTCATACATAAAGCAGATCCTCCTCATACATAAAGCAAAAGCAGATCCTCATACATAAAGCAGATTCTCCTCATACATAAAGCAAAAGCAGATCCTCATACATAAAGCAGATCCTCATACATAAAGCAAAAGCAGATCCTCATACATAAAGCAGATCCTCCTCATACATAAAGCAAAAGCAGATCCTCATACATAAAGCAGATTCACCTCATACATAAAGCAAAAGCAGATCCTCATACATAAAGCAGATCCTCCTCATACATAAAGCAAAAGCAGATCCTCATACATAAAGCAGATCCTCCTCATACATAAAGCAAAAGCAGATCCTCCTCATACATAAAGCAGATCCTCATACATAAAGCAAAAGCAGATCCTCATACATAAAGCAGATCCTCCTCATACATAAAGCAAAAGCAGATCCTCCTCATACATAAAGCAGATCCTCATACATAAAGCAGATCCTCCTCATACATAAAGCAAAAGCAGATCTTCCTCATACATAAAGCAAAAGCAGATCCTCATACATAAAGCAGATCCTCCTCATACATAAAGCAGATCCTCCTCATACATAAAGCAAAAGCAGATCCTCATACATAAAGCAGATCCTCATACATAAAGCAAAAGCAGATCCTCATACATAAAGCAGATACTCCTCATACATAAAGCAAAAGCAGATCCTCATACATAAAGCAGATCCTCATACATAAAGCAGATCCTCCTCATACACAAAGCAAAAGCAGATCCTCATACATAAAGCAGATTCTCCTCATACATAAAGCAAAATGGTAAAGGGGATGGAAGGATACTCCTATGGAAGATGGAAGATGTGGTATATAAATAAGTGTTAAATAAAATAAATAAATGAAGAAAGGCTAAAAAGGTTAGGGCTCTTTAACCTGGAAAAGAGACGGCCGAGGGGAGATATGATAGACGTCTATAAATTAATGAACGGAGTGGAACGGGTAAACGTAGATCGATTGTTTACCTTATCAGAATATAGAAAGACTAGGGGACATGCAATGAAGCTGCAGGGTAAACTATTTAAGACTAATAAAAGAAAATATTTTTTCACTCAACGTGTAATCAAAATCTGGAATTTGTTACCGGAGGATGTAGTAAAGGCTGTTAGTGTAGCTGGGTTTAAAAAAGGTTTGGACAAGTTCCTGGAGGAAAGGTCCATAAACCATTATTAAGAAGTGACCGAAGATATCAATGCTTGACCCAGTACAAGCATTGTGGAACTTGTGTCTCTTGGGGAAACTGCTAGGTACATGTGACCTAGATTGGCCACTGTTGGAAACAGAATACTGGGCTTGATGGACCTTGGTCTGACCCAGTATGGCATATCTTGTGTTCTTGTGTTCAAAAGCAGATCCTCATACATAAAGCAAAAGCAGATCCTCATACATAAAGCAGATCCTCCTCATACATAAAGCAAAAGCAGATCCTCATACATAAAGCAGATACTCCTCATACATAAAGCAAAAGTAGATCCTCATACATAAAGCAAAAGCAGATCCTCATACATAAAGCAGATCCTCCTCATACATAAAGCAGATCCTCCTCATACATAAAGCAGATCCTCATACATAAAGCAGAACCTCCTCATACATAAAGCAAAAGCAGATCCTCATACATAAAGCAGATACTAATAGAAAGGACGGAAAAGGGAGAGCAGGAGGGGAAGCAACCTGGAGGGGAAAAAGGTAGAAATATCAAACAAGAATAATATAAACCGACACAGTGAACAAGTGTAGAAACACTCAAGGTAAAAAAAAATATAAACAGGGTGGCACAAAAAAAAAGTGAGAACATCTCGTAGCATATAAGTTATTTAAAAATTCAAAAAGACAGATGTAAATGATTGACAAATTAAAAAAAAAAAAAGATGGCGACCGGAAATTGTCGAAATAAAAGACATTATATAGCTTAAAAAGGTAAATAAGTAAACTATTTAAGCTTTTAATTTACGAGATGTTCTCACTTTTTTTGGGCCACCCTGTATATATACAGCAGTAAGTAAAATATAAAATTATAGAATACATTATATATCTTGAGAACCAATAAACAGGAACAAACACATAATATAAAAACAATTACAAAATATAAAATAAGGACATAAGATCATAAGAAATACCATACTGGGTCAGACCAAGGTCCATCAAGCCCAGTATCCTGTTTCCAACAGTGGCTAATCTAGGTCACAAGTACCTAGCAGTTTCCCCAGAAGACACAGGTTCCACAAAGCACAGTTACTTACCTGTAACAGGTGATCTCTGGGAACAGCAGGAATTAGTCCTCACATATGGGTACGTCGGTACCGACGGAGCCCGTGCGGGAAAGCTCCCCAGCTTCTTAGAATAGAAGCTTTTGGGACCTCCCACTGCACATGCGCACTGCCTTCCCGCCTTCCTGAACAGCTCTCCTCAGTTTCGAGTTTATAGCTGAGTCAACAGAGAGAGGACAGGAAGATAGATAGATAAAAGATACAACTCCTAGGGGAGGTGGGTGGGTTGTGAGGACTAATTCCTGCTGTTCCCAGAGATCACCTGTTACAGGTAAGTAACTGTGCTATCTCCAGGAACAAGCAGGAATAAGTCCTCACATATGGGGACTCCCTAGCTTAGATGCATGGGATCCCCTGTAAAGGTTCGCCATCTTCGTATGGATCTCAGGCATCCATTCTGGGAAGGTGGGCAGGAGTTGTTTAGGAATGGAACAGGTGCTTGAGGACAGCCTGGCCAAACAAGGCATCCCGGCGGGAGTCCTTGTCCAAACAGTAATGGGCTGTGAAGGTATGAACCGAGGCCCAGGTAGCGGCTCGACAGATCTGATCTATGGAAACAGAGTGCAGATGAGCCATAGAAGTTGCCATGGCCCTCACATTGTGAGCAGTGACATGGCCTTCCAGAGAAATGTTTTTGCTCTGGTAAGCAAAAGAAATACACTGAGCAATCCAATTGGAAAGTGTACGCTTGGAGACTGGAAGTCCCAAATGGGAAGGATCAGAGGCCACAAAAAGTTGAGAAGACTTTCGATGTGGCTGAGTCCTATTAAGGTAAAAAGCGAGAGCTCTTTTACAATCCAGAGTATGAAGGTTCCTCTCTGCATTGGATGCATGAGGAGCTGGAAAAAAGACAGGTAGATATACCTCTTGATTAAGATGAAAAGGCGAGACCACTTTAGGCATAAAGTGGGGATTCGTCCTAAGGACCACCTTATCATGATGAAATCTTGTGTAAGGTGGATTAGCCACTAAAGCCTGCAGCTCACTGATGCGGCGAGCCGAAGTGACTGCAATGAGGAAGATGACCTTCCAGGAAAGAAATTTCAAGGAGGTGGAAAACATTGGCTCAAAAGGTGGCTTCATAAGTTGACCGAGCACTAGATTCAAATCCCATGCGACCGGGGGTGGTCTGATGGGAGGTTTAGTGAGAGTCAGGCCTCTCATGAATCTTGCAACAAGAGGATGAGAGGAGATAGGTTGTCCATTTATATGTTTCAAGGATGCTGCAATAGCACTTAAATGGACTCTTACCGAATTCGTCTTGAGGCCTGCATTGGATAGATGCAGGAGATAATCAAGAAGAGAATTCAAAGGAAGTGCCAGAGGGTCAAGACCCTGCTGAGCACACCAAATGGAAAAACGTTTCCATTTGAAAGCATAGGAACGCCTGGTAGAGGGTTTCCTAGAGGCAGAAAGGGTATCTTTCACTGGTTGGGAAAGATGAAAGTCTTGAAGGCTTAAGCCTTCAGTAACCAAGCACTGAGGTGAAGGGATTTGGGGTTTGGGTGCCACAAAGTCCCCTCCTCCTGAGACAGGAGGTCTGGCGCAGCTCCCAGATCCAAGTAGGATCCCTGGGAGAGCTGTAGAAGTAGAGGGAACCACACTTGGCGTGGCCAGCGTGGAGCTATGAGGATCATAGTTCCATGATCCCTCTGGAGTTTGAACAGAGTCTTGGGAATCAAAGGAATGGGTGGAAAGGCATATAGGAATGCCTGATTCCAATTCAGGAGAAAGGCGTCCGTAGCCTGAGCTCCCTGACACGGAGTTCTGGAACAGAACCGGGGAAGTTTGGCATTCCACGGACTTGCAAAGAGGTCTATGTCCGGGGTCCCCCATTCCTGAAAGATTCGGTTTATTTGGTCCAAATGTAGGGACCATTCGTGTGGCAGCAGAACTCGACTGAGCCTGTCTGCCCGAGAGTTTTGAACTCCTGGGAGATACACTGCTAGCAGGTGAATCTGATGCTCTCTGGCGAAGGCCCATAGTCTTAGAGCTTCGTTGCAAAGCGACAGAGAGCCCGTCCCTCCTTGTTTGTTTATGTAAAACATGGCCACCTGATTGTCCGTCTGAACTAGGACAGTGAGGTTGGCTAGGAGGGAGTGGAAGACCTTGAGGGCAAGGTAAATTGCTCGCAGTTCCAGAAGATTGATATGAAGGGTGGTCTCCTGTAGAGACCAAGTGCCCTGAGTGGAGAGAGTTTGCAGATGGGCTCCCCACCCTGTTTGGGAGGCATCTGTTGTGAGGGTTGCTTGGGGTAGCAATGGTTGAAATGGAGCCCCCAACAACAGATTCTTGGTGGAAGTCCACCAGTGGAGGGACCAAAACAGACGATCGGAGGTTTGTATTTGGTCTGAGAGCGCTCCTGACGCCTGAGTCCACTGAGTGGCCAGGGTCCATTGAGCTGCTCTCATATGAAGACGAGCATAAGGCACCACATGCACTGTGGAGGCCATATGACCCAGTAGGCGTAGCATTTCCCTGGCTGTCAAGTGAGTGCTGGACTGAGCTTGGGAGGCCAAACTCAGGAGGCGCTGGCCTCGAACATGTGGAAGGTAGGCCCTTGCAGTGATGGTGTCCAACTGGGCCCCTATGAATTCTAGAGATTGAGTAGGGATGAGTTGGGACTTGGGAAGGTTTACTACCAGTCCCAGATACTGCAAAAGGCTCCTTGTGTGGTCCAGGGAAATCTGGGCCTGTGACTGAGTTGGAGCTCGGATGAGCCAGTCGTCCAGATATGGGAAGACAAAGATTCCCATGCCTCTTAGAAATGCGGCTACGACTGCCATGCATTTTGTGAATACTCTTGGAGCAGAGGCTAGACCGAAGGGGAGTACTCTGTATTGGAAATGTCTTCCCTGAAACAGAAAGCGAAGATACTTTCTGTGGGATGGATGGATGAGTATATGTGTATACGCATCCTGTAGGTCTAGAGAACAAAGCCAGTTCTGACCCTGGAGGTAAGGAAGGAGAATGCCGAGAGACAGCATTTTGAATTTCTCCTTGAAGAGAAATTTGTTCAATTCTCTCAGATCTAGGATTGGTCTGAATCCCCCTGTCTTCTTTGGAATGAGAAAATAAGGGGAGTAGAAACCGGACCCTTGTTGAGGAAGAGGAACCTCTTCTATGGCCCCTTGGGCAAGAAGAGAGGAAACCTCTTGACCCAACAGGGTTAGGAGAGATGGGGGAGAATTGAATGGTCTCACCATATGATGGGGAGGAAGGCTGGAGAAATGAAGTTTGTAACCCTCTCGAATGATAGAGAGGGTCCATTGTTCTGTTGTGATTTGTTCCCATCTGGGAGCAAAGTGAACCAACCTTCCGGGTATGGTGAGAGGTTCTGGTTGTGTTAGAACCAGAAGTGGCAAGTTCCCTAGGAGCAAGTCAAAACCCCTGAGGGGTTGGAGCCTGCTGAGCTACAGTAGCTGCTGCAGGCTTAGCTCGTGCTTGTTTGGATTGCTGACGCTTAGCAGTATAGCGAGGTTTAGAAGACTGCTGGCCAGTATTTGAAGCAACTCTGGCCTTCTTATAGTAAGGCCTTTTAAAAGACTTTTTCTTAGTAGGAATTGAAGTGGACTTTGAAAGTCTTTCCAAGGTGGCATTTTCAGCATCCATCTGGGTGGCTTTGATTTGCCACTCTTCCCCAAATAAGTTCTCACCTGTACAGGGCAGATTACGTAAGCCATCTAGAACCCAAGGTTCCAGATCAGAGGCCTGGAGCCAAGCAAGACGTCGGGCTGCAATAGCAATGCCCGAAGCCCTACTGGCTCCCTCAAAGGAATCATATGCTGCCCTATTAGAGAACTTAGAAACCTCTAAGAGTTGTTTCACTAGGGAAAGGAAACCCTGCTTTTTATCCTCAGGGATAAAGGGGGCAAAATGCCGCACCTTTTTGGCAAGTTCCTCCAGGAACATGCCCATATAGAGACTGTAGGAATTAATCCTGGCTATAAGCATACTAGCCTGGAAAATTTTCCTACCAAAAGAGTCCAAAGTCTTACATTCCCGTCCTGGAGGGGTGGAAGAGTGCCTTTTGGTACTCCTAATCTTCTTCATTGCAGACTTCACCACAATAGAGTGGTGGGGCAATTGAGTCTTTTGGAAACCAGGAGAAGGAGGGACCCTATACATGGTGTCCAACCTACGGGAATAAGGAGACAAAGTCAAAGGATTTTCCCAGAAATCCATCAGTTGTTCTTGAAGGATTTCATGGATAGGCAGGGTAATTGCCTCCTTAGGGGCCTTTGAGTATCCCAAAATATCCAGTTTTTTTGGATCTGGGTTCCTTTTCAGAGGATGTGGTAATAGAAAGGGCTGTAGCCATATCTAAAACAAAGTCCTGGAAGGACAAATCCTCTGGAGGGGACATTCTCCTTTTAGGAGAAGAGGGCTCCTCAGGTAAGTTGAGTGAAAACTCAGCAGAATCATCAGAGGAGTGAAAATCCTCAGAGGAATCGGTGCTTTCCTCTAACGCACGATACGCGTACCGATCGGTATCGATATCGGGCGTATCGGGTATGGAACCGGTATGGAGCGAAAGCCCATACGGTACCGACTTGCGTTTAGAGGTGGACGGCCTCGATACCGGCATGGCGGACGATACCGGTATCGGGCCCGGAACCGCTGAAAGCGGAACCGATGGCGTTGCAGCTTTAATGAAAGCCATGACGGCTTGCTGCATGGACTGTACAGTATCGCCCATGGACGCCATAGCTGCCTGGATGTCGGTACCGGAGTGACCCGGTACCCCAGAGCAGGCTAACAGGTGATCTGTCGAGGCCGTAGCATCGATATCAACCTGAGACCCCTGAATTGGCGTTTTTGGAAGTTGGACTTCCCGCCGGGGTTGTTTGGCTGGGGCAGGGTCCTCAAGTTCTAAGCTAAGAGCCTCTCGATGCTTTGAAGGAGATTTGCTCTTTGAGGACTTGCCCACAGAAGGTTTGGTTACCTGAGATCCATCCGGAGAAGAAGACCTGGATGACTGTGATGCTGTATTCTCTGAAGCAAACAGCACATGGAATTTGTTGGCCCGGTTCTGCAGCCACCGTTTAGACATGTGGGAGCAAGATGGGCAGTCCGGTATGGAATGGTCAGGCCCCAAACATTTCAGACACCAGTCATGGGTGTCTGTGACTGAAATAACAGCATTACATTTGGTACACTTCTTAAATCCAGGGGCTGGCTTCTCCATGAGGAGAAATTGAGTAGGCCGAGAGGCCTCTCTGAAGTGACCAAAAAGCTAAAAAATAAGAAAAAAGAATTATAATTTTTTAAAGAAAGAAAGAAAAGACCGGCGATACCGGTATCGGTATGGGGAAGGCAGGTACGCGGTCTAAAGAAACAAATAAAATAACAATTTCTTCAGCGGTGACAGGAACACGACCTGCTGGCTCCGCGGAAAAAGAGAAACTGAGGAGAGCTGTTCAGGAAGGCGGGAAGGCAGTGCGCATGTGCAGTGGGAGGTCCCAAAAGCTTCTATTCTAAGAAGCTGGGGAGCTTTCCCGCACGGGCTCCGTCGGTACCGACGTACCCATATGTGAGGACTTATTCCTGCTTGTTCCTGGAGATTGCTTGTATTGGGGCAAGCAGTAGATATCCTGGGTCCCCTTTAATAATGGTTTATGGATATTTCCTCCAGGAGCTTGTCCAAACCTTTTTTAAACCCAGCTACACTAACAGCTTTTACTAAGAATTCCAGAGTTTGATTACACGTTTTAAGGAGACTTAAAAAAAACATTTAGAGAAACTAATGTTGGTCGGGGCTAGCAGGGAAAACAAAACCCACTAGTGTGTTTATCAATGCATTTGTTCCTAAAAATAGGTCACAAAAGAAATAAATTGCACTCGAACTTTGGAAAGACACATTATGGGGACGCTCTTGTTATGTACTGAACTGATTGTCATGAGTGCAATAAACTACATCAGTGGATATAATTTTCAATAACTGATAATGTTGAGAAGCTGACAGTGAAAGGCAGCCATATTTAAAAGGAGCTTTCCCGCCAAGGGCCATTGCCATGGAGATAAGGAAACATATATACAGGTTGAAAATAGAAATGTGCTGAAACAAGGAAACTAAGCTGAATTAGGTATAGACATATTCAAGTGCAGTCAACGTCAAAACGAGGAGATAAAACTAATTATTGGAACGGATATCCACTGTGGTCATCAGTGTGATAAGCATTATCTTTCAATTTTTTCCTTTCTCTATTTAACAGGTTTTTTTATACTGCTTTATCATTTCAGTTAAAGTGGTTTAGATTGTAACTTAACCTTGGTAATGTACATTAAACAGGGACATTGATAACTTGGATTTTTCTGAGGCAATGGAGGGTTGAGTGACTTGCCCAAGGCCACAAGGAGAGCTAGTGGGAATTGAACCCTGATCTCTTGGTTCCCAAGCCAGTGTTCTAACCATTAGACTACTCCTCCACTGCACTCTGATGTAGTTTATTGTGTTGGTGGCAATCAATCCAATACATAATGAGAGCACCCCCTTAATGTCTCTTTCCAAAGTTTGGGTGCTATTTATTATCTTTTGTGATCTATTTTCTATTTTTAGGACAAGCGCATTGATCAACACACTATTATGTTTCATTTTATTTATTTATTTAACCAGTTTTATATACCACCTTATCCTTCAATCAAAGTGGTTGATAACACAACATGGGAGTCTACATTCAACAGGAGGGGGTGACAAGACATACACATAAACTATCCTGAGTTGGTTTAGTTCTGACTATGGTGTGCATGCTGTTTGAAAGTTATATAATTTGTCCATATGCATCTATGAACAGGTGTGTTTTGAGGGATTTGCGGAAGTCCTTGAGATCATTCTGGGCTCTTAATTCTTCAGGGAGCGAATTACACAGATCCGGCGCCGAGAGTGAAATGGCCCTTTTGGACGTTGCTTGTTTTGTTCTATGGTAACCTGCAGGAGTGCGGAGTCTGTTGTTGCCTTGGGTTCGACTAGGCCTGCTGTTCGTGTCTTTGGATATTATGGCCTGCAATACATCTGCTGAGCAATGATGTATAACTCTGAAAATTATCATTAGTGTTTTGAATCTCGTCCTTGCAATAATAGGAAGCCAATGCAGCTGTTGGAGTACAGGAGTGATGTATTCATATTTTGCAGTGCCTGTGATAATGCGTGCTGCAGTATTCTGAACTAGTTGAAATGGATGGACAGACTGCTTAGGAAGACCCTGGTATAGTGAGTTTCCATAGTCCAGTAACGGGGTGATAACTGTCTGATATACTGTGCGGAAATGTTCCTGGCTGAGGATTGGTTTCAGTTTCCTGATGATCTTTAATCGGTGGTATGCTTTTGCTGCAGTCTTATTTATGTGTAATTGTAAATTCAGGTTCTTGTCTAAGATGACGTCTAGATACTTTACCTCAACCTTGATTGCTATTGTTCTATTTAAGATGTTGATTTCTTGGGGTGGGTTGAATGTCTGGCTTCTGGAAAGGAACAATGCTTCTGTTTTATCAAAGTTCACCTTTAGGTTATTGTTAGCGAGCCAAACATTCATATTGTCGAGGCACTCAATCATTAATGTTATATCAGGTGCGCTCAGGTCAATTGAGGTATACACCATGATATCATCTGCATATAAGTGATATTGTATTCTGTGTTGTTTGATAATGCTGTATATGGGTTGGATATATAAGTTGAAAAGGATTGATGATAGAGTCGATTCCTGAGGTAATCCTTGCGTTGTGGGAAACTGAGATGACTTCCTCGCTCCACATTTAACTTGCTGTGTACGATTGCTCAGGTAGGAGATGAACCATTTTAGCGTGTTTTTGTGTAGTCCAATTTCTTGTAAGCGCTGCAGGAGTATGGAGTGTGATACCGTGTCAAAGGCAGCTGAGATGTAAATGAAAATTAGTAGAAATCCATTTTTTATGTTGTCTAGACACCTCAGAAGGTTGTCAAAAAGGGAGATGAGTAGGGTTTCTACATTGTGATGTGGTTTGAAACCATGTTGGTGCATGTCCAGTGGATCATGAAGATCGAGTGATCCTGTAATTGTCTTTCTACTACTTTTTTGATAATTTTTGAGATAAATGGTAGGCTTGAGATAGGGCGGAAAGATTTTGGATCGGAGGTGCTCAGCATGTTGCTTCTGAGGATTGGTCGTATCATGGCTTGCTCAAGTATTTGTGGTAGGTGTCCTTGTTGAAGGGACTTTTTCACTATTTTAAGTAGGTAGAGGCTCAGTTGGTTCTTGGCAGCTTTGATCCATTCCACTGGGCATGGGTCAGCTGGGAAGGCTGTTGTATTAAGAGTGCTGTGGTGACGAATCTGCTCCAGAGCCCGGGGAAATAAAAAAAACACAGACCTTTACCTCCAGGCAGAAAGAAAGTGCAGGGAGCCGAGACTTTAAAAGTTCAGCTGGAGAGAAAAAAAACATACCTAAAGCTGCTGTCCTAAGGCCACGCCCCAGCACCATAGCAACTAAGGGAGGTAATGAGAGACAGCTGAGGGAGGAGTGGAAAGGTGCAGGGCATTCCCACTCATTTAAGCCCCAGAGAACAGGAAGTGAAAGAGACGGAAGGGGGAACGGAAGAGAAATCAGGAGCAAGCACAACCAAGAGAACAGCAGAGAAACAGAAGTGGAAGAAATCCTGAAGGAAACAGAAAGAAAGGATTCTAGCAGAGAGCCCAGAGGAAGGTACTCTAATGACAGCTTAAGGGAAGACTCTCCTCATAGCCAGCAACAGAGTCTTGAGCAGAGCCAGTGTGGTAGAAAGGCTACAGCTGGTCTAGAAAGCAGGAGGTTTAATCCTGAAGAGACTGCTGTCTATAACCCAGGTACGGGGACTTTCCAGGAGGAGCTGGGTCAAAGAATTTTACCTCGGGGAAGGCTGTTAAAGAGAGCTGTTAAAAGAAAGGAGCTGAATTCTTTAGAAGTTCTAAATAGCTTGCTACGGGATAAGGATTTCCTGTGCCCTGATAACACCCCTGAGCCAAGAGGGAGGTCTCATTGGGAGCGGGTTGTTAAGCTGCTGGAAGAAAGTAAACCCACACTGTCCCAAGCTGTTTCCAGTCCGGAGACTGCAGAGTCTGACTGTGAGTGTATGCAAATAGATGAGGCTGATATTGAATCTGATTTCTCAGAATGTGAGATGGACTGTGCTTTATCTAGGAGGGTAAAGTGAAAACCTATAGATTGTAAACCTGAAGAAAATCCCAGACTTATTATGCTTGAATGTCTGTGGTTAAAACAAGCCTAAGAAGATTTGATATGAAGTTGCTGCTGTGGTTTTAAAATGCATGAGACCGTCAGGACTGCATTCTGAATGTGTCTGGAGCAATTAACAAAACCGGTGATAATCCAAGTAAAAAGGAAAACTTAAAGTATAAGTGTTGCAGTTTAAAGAACGCTGTTTTGAAGCAAAAGCTAGCCAAAGACTGTAACGTGATAATTTGTGGCATGAAGAGATATTTACCTTGCTGAGGGAAGCAAAGGTAATTAGAGACTCTGGAAAAAGTTTTGTACAGAAGTTATCTTTCTTTTGAGGAAAAGTATCTTACCTTATATGATGTGCCAAGCTTCTATGGAAGTTCCTTGAACAAAGGAGGCAAATAAATTTCCTGTGTTGCTTTCAAACCCTCGGCTTAATCATTTATTCACAACTACAACTCAGTGCAAGCAACTACAACTCCCAGAAGCCCTAGCTCTGGGAGCTCATATAAAGGGGACATTGAAAGGGGCCCCCTTTCCCTTCTATAGGCAACCGCCTAGGCGGGGCAAGGAGGCCACAGTGCCCACTATATTTTCTATCTGCTGCTTCATTTGAACAGTGAAATCAATCCATATTTGGAAGGAGTCATCGCAGATTTGGTGGGGTTCCTTCATTATTGGGTTGTGTTCTGTAGAGGGTATGATGTGTGCTGGATTGAAGTTCTTATTTATTATGTAGTTTGCGAATTCTTGGATGTCTATTTGATGGACATTGTGGAGAGGAGTGTCTCTAGTGAGCTGTTGCACGATGCTGAATAATTCCCTTGGCTTGTTGGCTGATTTCATGATTAGATTGGTGTGGTGTCGTTGCTTGTGATCATTGATCAGGTTATTGTATGCCAGCTGTTTAGCATTGTATAGGAGCGCCGCATCTTGTGACTTGCTTTGTCTCCATTTCTTTCAAGTCTTCTGAGCGTATGTTTTGCTTCTCTGACTTCATTTGAGTACCATGGAGCATTGGTTTTCATGTGTGTGTATCTTTTCCTGATTTGGAGCTGATGTAGCATTGGATATGATAGAGTTCCATTTCTTTATGGTTTCATCTAATCCACTGCATTCTTGTTGTAATTGTGGGATTATTTCCTTTAGGAAAATTTCTTTATGGTAGGCTCTAAATCTTCTAGTTTTGTTGTCCCCTTTTTTGTGGTGTGGAGGTGTTTCCAGGAGTAAGGTGAAGGAGAGTACGTGGTGGTCCGACCATGGAATTGGAGTGGTCCTTGGAATTGTGACTTGATTCTGTTGTATTAGTTGCACTGGGATGAAAACAAGGTCTGGGGTGGTTCCATGTTGGTGTGTTGGCGTGTTAACCATCTGTTGGTAATCTAGTGATTCCATGGCTTTGAGAAATGCTCTGGTTTCTTTAGTGGGTGTGGAGACTAGGTCGTAGTCAGCCAAGGCAATCAGCGGCTTACGTTGGGCACTATATGCACATATTGATTCCAGCATTGTTGAAAGATGATCTTTCGTGGCATAAGGAGGTCTGTAGGAGAGGCAAATGCTGACATCATGGTTGGAAATGATGATTGTGTTTGATTCACATGAGTTGCTGGAGGCAATCGCTTTGAACATGTAGCTTTTCCTGGCTAGTATTAGGGTTCCTCCTCCTCTCTTGTGCTCTCTAGGGCAGTTGAATGCTGCAAAGTCTGGCGGGGTAACTTGATTCAGGATGACTTGGTCTGCGTCTGTAAGCCAAGTCTCGGTGATGCATATGATGTCCAGCTTTTGGTCCAAAATGTAATCGTATATAGTATTTGGTTTGTTTCGGATTGATCTTGCATTTATGAGCACGCATTTGATAGTAGATGTGAGTATGGGATTGCTGTGGGTGTTCGAGGTGGTCGGGAATGCATCTTGTTATTGTCTTGCTTGTTTGCTTTGGGTGTTGATCTTGCCAGCTGTTCCATGTTTGATTAGACAAGAAAGTGCATATAGGGTGTAATTGGCAGAACTCTATGTGTAAGGAGCAATAGATTGAAGTAAGCCAAAATGCACTGGTAAGCTGTATGCATGGTACTGAACAGTGAAAGTGTTTCAGATGCGGTCGCACCGGCGAAGGACCGAAAACTCCTGCAGGAGGAGGCGTCCGTGAAACAACCACTACTTACAGACGTTAGAGTTGCCTGTTGTCTGTAAGGCTTCTCTTTTTTGGTATTCGGTGGTGTTATGGTGGTTCTCTCTTCCCTCGCTGGTGTTCCGTTTTCTACGTGAAGGTGGGCTTTAAATTTGATAGAAGAACTGCTCAACTAAGTTGCTGAGTCTGCATAGACGACTCATCTGAAAGTATAAGCTATAGGCTCAAAGAATGGAAGTGAAGCGTAGATTGCTTGTGAGCTTCTGTTGCATCCCCTGCCTAAAGACCACGCCAAAGGGCCCAAATTTTCCCCACTAGCACCAGCCAACATTAGTTTCTGTAAATGTTTGATAGTCTCCTTGTTTCATATTTTGTACTTGTTTTTACATTATCTTTTTGTTCCTATTTATTGATTCTCAAGGTATATAATGTATTCTATAATTTTAGATTTTACTGATTGCTGTATATATATATATAAATATATATAATTTATTTATTTTTACCTTAAGTGTATATAGCATAGTTACTCACCTGTAACAGGTGATCTCCGGGAACAGCAGGAATTTAGTCTTCACATATGGGTATCGTCGGTACCGACGGAGCCTGCGTGGGAACGCTCCCCAGTGTCCAATAGGAAAGCTTTTGGGAGCATCCCACAGCGCCTGCGTGCTGCCTTCCCGTCTTTCACAACTGTCCCTCTCCAGTTGAGTTTAAAGCTGAGACAAAGAGAGGGGGAAAGAGAGAAAGAAAGAGAGATAGAGAGATACAACTCCTAGGGGAGGTGGGCGGGTTGTGAGGACTAAATTCCTGCTGTTCCCGGAGATCACCTTTTACAGGTGAGTAACTATGCTATCTCCAGGAACAAGCAGGAATGTAGTCTTCACATATGGGGACTCCCTAACTGCAGATGCCAGGGAGAAGGCCCCAGAAGTTGTGTGCCCCTGTGAAAGGGCGTCACTTCCCCCCATGGATCTCTAGCATCCTACCAGGGATGGTGGGTAGGAGTTGATTAAGTATGGAACAGGTGCTGTAGAACAGCCTGACCAAACAAGGCATCCCGGCGGCAGTCTTTGTCTAAGCAGTAATGGGCTGTGAAGGTATGAACCGAAGCCCAAGTAGCTGCTCGACAGATGTCATCGATAGACACCGAATGAAGATGAGCCATAGAGGCTGCCATGGCTTTCACATTGTGAGCGGTGACATGGCCTTCAAGAGGAAGGTTTTTACTCTCATAGGCAAAATATATACACTGTGCAATCCAGGGCTTTCACATTGTGAGCGGTAACATGGCCTTCAAGAGGAAGGTTTTTACTCTCATAGGCAAAAGATATACACTGTGCAATCCAGCTGGACAGTGTTCTTTTGGAGACTGGAAGTCCCAAATGACTAGGATCAAAAGCAACAAAGAGTTGGGAGGACTTTCTATGTTGCTGTGTCCTTTGTAAGTAAAAGGCCAAAGCCCTTTTACAGTCCAAAGTATGAAGATTCCTTTCTGCATTTGAGGCATGAAGCCTTGGGAAGAATACAGGAAGGTAAATCACTTGGTTTAAATCAGGGGTCTCAAACACGCGGCCCGCGAGAGCATTTTCTGTGGCCCGCGACGCACGTCCTGCTTTGCGTTGCATTTTTTTGTCCTCCTGATGTTTCTATATTTATTTTACCTCGCGTGATTCCGGGGCTGCATGGTGTTTCTTACGTCCGCGTCACACGCCTGCCCTCCACCAATGAGCGACAGGCAGGAGGAGGAGAAAAAGAAGGAGGGGGGGGGCCCGGGCCCAGAAGCAGTGTGAATAGCCACGAGGTACCAGCGCCGTGAAGAATCGCCTGCTTGGATCGTTGGACTCGGATCGCCAGGGTGCACAGCTCTCCACGGCAGGTAAGGAAGCAGTCTGCCCAGCCCTGCCTCCCTCAGTCCCTCTCCTCTTCGGCTTTCAGAGCCGCGAAGGGAGAGCTTCTCCCTCGCGACTCTGTTAAGCTCGAGGGGGCAGAGGGGAAATTTCCCATAAGCCTCAGCCAGCTTAAGAGTCGCGAGGGAGGACTCTCCCTTCGGGGTTCTTCGCCGATGCGGTGAGGGAGGGGGCCTGCCTGCCTGGGATTTTTGCGAGGGAGGGTGGGAGGCCTGTGTTTTTGGCCATGGAAGGAGGGAGGGAGAGAGGGAGGGGGGCCTGTGATTTTTGCCAAGGAGGGAGGGAGGGAGGGGGGGGGGCCTGTGATTTTTGCCAAGGAAGGAGGGAGGGAGGTGGGGGGGCCTGTGATTTTTGCCAAGGAGGGCCTGTGATTTTTGCCAAGGAGGGAGGGAGGTGGGGGGGCCTGTGATTTTTGCCAAGGAGGGCCTGTGATTTTTGCCAAGGAGGGAGGGAGGGAGGGGGGCCTGTGATTTTTGCCAAGGAGGGCCTGTGAGTTTTGCCAGGGAGGGAGGGAGGGGGGGGCCTGGGTTGTGTGCGAAGGAGGGAGGGAGGGAGGGAGGGAGAGGGAGAGGGGAGGGGAGGGGGCCGGAAAGTGCAACCGAAAAAAAAATGCACAAAAGGTAGGAAAATATCTCTTTATTTTGAGTTTATTAACTGGAATATGTCAGCTCTGGGAAATGTGCATCATTAATGTCTGTGCTTTAGTACAAGAAATTAATTTATAGTTTTATTTCTACAGTGCTGAGGTATTCTGTGTAATTCCTATTTGACATTGCTACTTGTTCTCTTTTCCCAGTAGGTCATGTATTCTCTGAAATGTATTGATTTAATATTTGCAGTGTTGCCTTTTGATAGGTAGGGTCTGGTGCTTTGTGAGTCCTGGTAGTGCTGTTATGATACGGGGGGTTTGCTATGGGTTCTAAATGGGCAGTGTTAGTAGTAGTTCCTAATGTGCCTGGCGGTTGGCACTGGATTATAGTAATATAGAAATTTTCTAGTCTTTCTTTATCCATGCACTCATTATGCAACATTATGCAAATATTTATGCAAATGAGGCCCCTTATGCAAATGAGCCCCCCGTGTCTTATGCGGCCCCCGGGTTACTTTAGAAGTCCTCATTCGGCCCTCAAAGCAATTTGAGTTTGAGACCCCTGGTTTAAATGAAAAAGTGACACCACCTTTGGCATAAAGTGTGGATGAGTCCTAAGGACTACCTTATGATGGAACCTTGTATAAGAAGGATCAGCCACCAACGCTTGCAATTCACTGATGCGACATGCTAATGTGATTGTAATAAGAAAAATGACCTTCCAGGAAAGGAATTTCAAAGAGGTAGTGGCTAATGGTTCAAAGGGCGGTTTCATGAGCTGCCCAAGAACCAGATTTAAGTCCCATGCCACCGGTGGTGGCTTAATGGGAGGCTTAGTTAAAAGAAGGCCTCTCATAAATCTCGCTATAAGAGGATGAGAGGAAATAGGTTGTCCATTTAGAGGCTTGAAAGAAACTGCAGTAGCACTAAAATGAACTCTCAATGAATTTGTCTTAAGCCCTGCATTTGATAAATGAAGGAGATACTCCAGTAATGATTCCAGAGGTATCGCAAGAGGGTTAAGACCCTTCTGCGAGCACCATATGGTAAACCTTTTCCACTTAAATGCATAAGAGCGTCTTGTGGAAGGCTTCCTGGAAGCATAAAGGATATCATTTACCTGCTGGGAAAGGTTAAGACCGTGACGTTCTAGACTTTCAGCAATCAGGCCCTGAGATGCAGAGACTGGTGATTGGGATGCCATAGAATCCCGTCCTCTTGAGAAAGGAGATTTGGAGCAGATCCTAACTCCAGAGGCGGAGCTAGAGAGAGATGTAGGAGCAGAGGGTATCACATTTGCCGTGGCTAACGTGGAGCTATGAGAATCATATGACCTCTGTCTCTCTGAAGCTTGAACAGGGTTTTGGGAATTAGGGGAATGAGTGGAAAGGCAGAGTAGTTACTCACCTGTAACAGGTGTTCTCCAGGAACAGCAGGAATCAGTCCTCACATATGGGTGACATCGGTGTCGACGGAGCCCCCATGCGGAGCATTTCCCCAGCTTTCAAAGAAAGCCTTTGGGAATGCAGGCACGCATGCGCGGTCCCCTTCCCGCCCAAAGGTGCCATCTTGCTTAGTCTGATCACATAGCTAAAAGACAGCACAAAAAGAAAATGAACTATATACAACTGCAACTCCAAGGGGAGGAGGGAGGGTTGTGAGGACTGATTCCTGCTGCTCCTGGAGAACACCTGTTACAGGTGAGTAACTACTCTTTCTCCAGGACCAAGCAGGAAGTCAGTCCTCACATATGGGTGACTCCCTAGCTCTGGGCTACCAGGAACCCAGGCAGAAAAATAGAGCTCCCTCTAAAGTCTCAGCAACAGTGAGAGAATCTTCTCCGAGACCACACCTGAACGGTAGCCCAACACCAGGCCGGAGGGTAGGAGTTGCCTAAACCTCAAAGAGATTACGGAGTACCGCTTGCCCGAAAGCACTGTCCCTACGGGACTCCCTCTCGAGGCAGTAGTGGTCCGCAAAAGTCTGGCTTGAAGACCAAGTAGCGGCCCGGCAGATGTCTGCCAACGGAACAGAACGGAAGTGAGTTACTGATGCGGCCTTCGCCCTGACCCGGTGGGCCGTGACTCGACCCTCCAGGGAGAGGCTGGCTGCACTGTACGCCCAGGCGATACAGTCTGCCACCCAGATGGACAACGTACACTTAGTGACAGGCAACCCCAATTTATTAGGGTCAAAGGAAATGAAGAGCTGTGAAGCCCTTCTATGCCCCTGTGTACGTTCTAGGTAAAAGGACAGCGCCCTTCTACAATCCAGGGTATGCAAGACAGTTTCGGCCCTACTGGCGTGCGGCCTGGGAAAGAACGTCGGAAGTACCACCTCCTGGTTGAGGTGGAAGATGGACACTACCTTTGGAAGGAACTTAGGATGAGTCCACAAGACTACCCTGTTCCTACAGAACCTGGTATACGGCCTATCCGAGACCAGGGCCTGAAGCTCACTCACCCGCCTAGTCGAGGTGAGTGCCACAAGAAACAACACCTTCCAGGAGAGGAAATGTAAGTGGCAGGTTGCCATCGGCTCAAAAGGTGGGCGAGTCAGCTGCTGCAAGACCACATTGAGATCCCACTCAGTGGCCGGTGGACGAATAGGAGGCTTAAGCAGAAGCAGGCCTCTGAGAAAGTGAGACACCAGAGGGTGGCCTGAGAGAGACTGTCCATCCACCGGCGAGTGGTGAGCTGAGAGGGCACTGAGGTGAACCCAGACAGAGTTGGACTGAAGTCCTAGGTTGGATAGGTGGAGCAGGTATTGTAGCACCACCTGGACCGAGCAGGAGAAGGGATCCTCCTGCTGTTGAGAACACCAAGTAGAAAACCTACGCCACTTCAGATCATAGGCCTTCCTAGTGGAATGCTTCCTGGAGGCCAACACCACCTCCTCTTCAACCTCCTTTGATAGGAATAAGGGAGCAAGCACTACCCTTTCAGCAGCCAGGCCATCAAATTGAGGGATTCGAGGTTGGGATGCAAGAGGGACCCCTGATCCTGAGTCAGAAGGTCGGGTTGCAGCCCCAGAGGAAGTGGAGTATCCACTGACAACTGCAGAAGAAGAGGGAACCACGGCTGCATGGGCCACCTGGGGGCTATCAGGATCACCGTGGCTCGGTCCTGCTGGATTTTGAATAGAGTCCGGGCCACCAGAGGTGTGGGAGGAAACGCATACAGCAGGCCTTCTGACCCGGGGATCAGGAATGCATCTGCTGCCGTTCTCAAGGGATGCGGTTGCCTGGAACAGAACCTGGGTAGTTGCCTGGTCAGCGGACTGGCAAAAAGATCCATGGTTGGAAGTCCCCACTTCAGAAAGATCTGTTGAACTACCCGAGGATCCAACTGCCACTCGTGAGGCTGCAGGAGTCTGCTTAGCCTGTCCGCCAGGTAGTTTTCCTGGCCTGGGAGGTAGACCGCCCTGAGGGTCATGCCCTGATTGATAGCCCAGGAGCAGAGAGCTTGTGCTTCAAGGCACAGGAGTCGGGATCCTGTGCCTCCCTGCTTGTTGACGTAGAACATAGCCACCTGGCTGTCCGTCTGAATTAGGACAGACTGGTGAGAGAGGACCCGAAAGAAAGTCCGTAAGGCCAGTCGAATGGCTCTCAATTCCAACAGGTTGATCTGCTGGGCGGCCTCCCACGGAGACCACAGGCCTTGGGTGCAGGCCCCCTGGCAGTGTACCCCCCAGCCCTGCAGGGAAGCATTGGTTGTCAGCACCTGAGTGTGTGGGGAGGCCTGAAAAGGAACTCCCCCGACCAGGTTTGGGAGATGCCTCCACCAGCGTAAGGAGTCCACCAAGAGTTTGGACACCTTTATCCTGTCTGACAATTTCCCTGTGGCCTGTAGCCACTGTGTCCTGAGGCACCACTGAGCCGGCCTCATGTGCAGCCGGGCATGTGGGGTGACATGCACTGTGGAAGCCATGTGACCTAAGAGCCAGAGGAAGTGTCTGGCCAAGACCAGAGAGTTCGCCCGAAACTGGCCGGCCAACTTTATCAGCCTGTGAGCTCTGTCCACAGGCAAATAGGCCTTGCATGGATGGTATCCAATCTTGCCCCTATGAACTCCACATCCTGTGAGGGGACTAAAGTGGACTTTGGGAAGTTTATAAAGAACCCCAGGTGCTGAAGCAGGGATATGGTTCGGACAGTGGCCTGCCTGGCCTCTTGTGGAGACTGGCCCCTGATAAGCCAGTCGTCCAGGTAAGGGAACACAAAGATCCCCTGGTTCCTGAGGTAGGCCGCAACCACCGCCAGGCATTGTGGAAAAACCCTGGGGCGGAGGTGAGGCCAAAGGGAAGCACTCTGTACTGGAAGTGTTTCCCTCCCACCACAAATCTGAGGAATTGTCTGTGACTTGGATGGATGAGGATGTGAGTATAAGCATCCTTCAGGTCTAAGGAGCACAGCCAATCTCCCGGCTGGAGGTAGGGCAGTAAGATTCCAAGGGTAAGTATCTTGAACTTTTCCCTCTCCAGAAACTTGTTCAGATTTCTCAGGTCCAGGATGGATATGAGGCCCCCTGTTCTTTTTTGGTATCAGGAAGTACCTTGAGTAGAAGCCTTGCCCTTCCAGGTGGTGGGGCACCGGTTCCACCGCCTGGTCCTGTAGCAGACCTTCCAACTCCTGAAGGAGTAAGTTTCTGTGCAGAGGGGTTCTTGGAGGCTCCCCTGGAAAGTAGGAGAGGGGTATCTGGGTGAAGTGGAGCAGATAGCCCTTCTGGACGATGCTTAACACCCAAGTATCCCCTGTGATGGCTGGCCACCTGTCTGCGTACAGGGTCAGCCGACCTCTTGTGCCCTGTAGAGGAGGAGAGACTATGCTGGCATAGTCAAAAAACCCCTCCCTGCTGAGCAGGAGCCAGAGTAGGAGGCTTGGGAGCCTTCTGCGTACGGGGCCCATGACCCTGCCCCTTGGCCTGCTGGCCCTGTTGGGGAGCTGCAGAGGCCTGGTAGTGAGGGTAGGTTTTGTAGGCAGTGGTCTTCCTCGGGTAAAAGGCCTTTTTCCCTGAGCCCTTCTTCTTCTGAGAAGGGGCAGAGGTTTACCTGGACAGCCTTGTCCGGGTAAGAGTCTCGGTCTTGAGTTCTGCAGCCTTTTCGGCCATGAGCTTGCCAAAGAGGTTTTCACCTTGGCAAGGGACATCGACCAACTTGTCCTGTACCCATGGCTCGAGGTCCGAGGACTGTAGCCAGGCGTGGCGGCGTGCACCGATGCCGGCCCCTGCTACTCGGGCAGAAGCCTCAAATTCATCGTAGGCTGCTCGAGAGATAAACTTCGAGCACTCTCAAGGTACGTGCCCATGTACAGCTGGTAGGTTTGGACACGGCAAGCAAGCATAGAGCCCTGGAAGCACTTTCTACCGAGGGCATCCTGGTTCCGGGCTTCCCTGCCGGGAGGCACCGAGGAGTGCATCTTCTGACTCTTCAGGCGATGCATGGCCGATTCCACAACCATGGAGTGGTGCGGTAGCTGTGCCTTTTGAAACCCAGGGCTCTTGCGGACTCGATAGATGGAATCAACCCGCTTGCTCAGAACCGGCATTGAGGCCGGCTCCTCTCACATGCAGAAGAGCAACCGCTCCAGCATCGGAGGAACCAGGACAGTAAAGGCCTCCTTGGAGGAGAGTCATACTGCAGAGCCTCGAGCTCCTCGGCTCGAGGCTCCTCCTCGGGGTCCGCAGGGAATGCCAATGCTTTGGCCATGTCCCTTACGAAATCCGAGAACCTGGTATCCTCCGGAGGGGACCTTGTCTGAGGCTCGGATCCCGGTGAGTCTGAAGGGACGCACCGAGTCCGGAAGGTGTCAGGGGACTCCTCATCCTCCGTTTCCCACGCCGATTCCTCTGAGGAGGAATCGGGCAGCTCCAAGTGGGCGGGCACCGACGCCATCCGCCCCGACGCCGAGGGTACCGGCGTCGACGACCTCAGTCCCAAACGGGAGGCCGAGGGTAACCTTGGCCGAGGATCGAAATGAGTTCACATGGTCTCGAGGATCGGCTCGGCCTGCGGGGTCGACTTGGACGTCGATGTCTCGGTGGTCGGGGCAGAAGCGCCAGTAAGACCGGCGTTCAGCACCCACTGCTGCTCCATGAAGGCAGACAATCTGCTCTCCAAGGCCGTCAACCTGAGTCCGAGCTCAGGAGACCCAGCAGCCTCCGACTCGGGCCCCGACAACGTCGGGCCCGACGTCGGCTCCCCCGGAGGACAGTCCACGAGGACTACAGTACTCACGTGACTCGGGGCCTCCGACTCTACACGAGGATGCTTTGTAGGCCTCTCCGACTCCGAAGACCCGGGACGGCGATCGGGGCTATGCGACCTGGCCCTCGAGGAGCCAAGAGCGTCCACCGATGCCGCCCTCGCGGGTTTCTTCTTCCTTCGATGCTCCCTCGAGGGGGACTCCCTTTCAGAGGAGCCCCAACGATGCTCGGGGTCAGATTCCCAAGACGTCGAGGCCTCTGACGAAGTCCGGACCCGTCCAGAGGCAGATTCGGAGAAGATCCTCTCACGCTGGTGCTGACGGCTCCGTAATGCCTTGGAAGACATTTTGCCACAGGGGCTACAGACCGTAGAATCATGGTCTGGCCCTAGGCACCGGAGGCAGCAGTCATGTGTGTCGGTGAGAGACATGAGTTTCTTGCACCGATCACACGTCTTAAAGCCACTGGCAGCCATCGGGGGAAAAAGGGCCCCTGCAAGATCAAAAAATTGGGCTGCCAGGGAAAAGAAAAAAGGCGCGAACGCAGTCTCTAAGGACAAAAACCAAAGAGAGATCCGGGCTTGGCACCGGTGTACCGAGTCCAGGCGGGAAAGGAACCGACGTCGAACCGAAGAAAAAACTTGATCCAACACAGAAAAATCAACTTTTTTCAAGGGTGACAAGGACAGGCGTCCGTAGGGCTCCGCGGAAAAAAGAAGAATGAGCAAGATGGCACCTTTGGGCAGGAAGGGGACCGCGCATGCGTGCCTGCATTCCCAAAGGCTTTCTTTGAAAGCTGGGGAAATGCTCCGCATGGGGGCTCCGTTGACGCCGTCACCCATATGTGAGGACTGACTTCCTGCTTGGTCCTGGAGAAACAGGAAGTCCTGACCCCAATGGAGGAGGAAAGCATCCCTGACCTGACAACCCTGAGCTGGAATTCTGGTACAGAACCGGGGAAGTTTAGCATTCAGCGGACTTGCAAAGAGGTCTATGTCCGGGGTTCCCCAAATTTGAAAAATTTTGGCCACCTGGTCTGCATGGAGAGACCATTCGTGTGGAAGCAGAACTCGACTGAGTCTGTCTGCCCAAAGAGTTATGAATGTCTGGAAGATATACCACAAGGAGATGAATCTGATGCTCTCTGGCGAGGGCCCATAGTCGCAAAGCTTTGTTGCAGAGCGACAGAGAGCCTGTTCCGCCCTGCTTGTTCACATAGAACATGGCTACTTGATTGTCCGTTTGAACTAGGACAGTCTTGTAGCTGAGCTGGGTGTGGAATACTCAAAGAGCAAGGAAGATTGCTCTGAGTTCCAGGAGACTGATGTGTAGATAGGCCTCCTGTGGAGTCCAGGTACCCTGGGTAGAGAGGCCTTGCAGGTGGGCTCCCCAACCCACCTGTGAAGCATCTGTTAGAGTGGCTTGGGGTGGAGGGGTTGCAGAAAAGGAGACCCCACCAGAAGGTTTTGGGGTGACTGCCACCATTGGAGGGACAAAATAAGGCGATCTTAGTTTGCTATTTTGTCCGACAGGCAACCTGATGCCTGAGTTCACTGAGTGGATAAAGTCCACTGGGCTGCCCTCATATGGAGGCGAGCATAAGGAACCACATGCACGGTGGATGCCATGTGGCCTAGCAATTGTAACATTTCCTGAGCAGTGACGTGAGGATTTAGCATTGCTTGGGAAGCTAACTGCACAATGCGAAGGCAGCGGGGCTGTGGAAGGTAGGCCCTTGTCTGTCTGGTATCCAGCAGAGCTCCTATAAACTCTAGGGACTGAGTGGGAGCAAGGATGGATTTTGGGAAGTTTATGACAAGTCACAAATACTGAAGGAAGCGCATTGTGCGAGAGAGAGCAACCCTGGCCTCTGGCTCTGAAGGGGCTCGAATGAGCCAGTCGTCTAAATAAGGGAAGACGAATACTCCTAGGGTGGGGAGAAATGCTGCCACCACAGCCATGCATTTTGTGAACACCCTTGGTGCAGAGGCCAGGCCAAAAGGGAGAACCCTGTATTGGTAGTGCTTCCCTTGAAACAGAAAGCAAAGGAACTTTTGGTGAGCTAGATGGATAAGAACATAAGTGTACGCATCCTTAAGATCTAGAGAACAAAGCCAATCCTGACTCTGAAGGTATGGCAGCAGAGTTCCTAGAGAAATCATTTTGAACTTCTCTTTGAACAGGAATTTGTTCAATTCTCTGAGGTCTAAAATGGGTCTGTGTCCTCCTGTTTTCTTTGGAATAAGGAAATAGGGGGAGTAAAACCCTGTACCTCGTTGGGGAATGGGTACCTCTTCTATTGCCCCTTAGGCAAGAAGCACAGTGACCTCTTGACCTAACTGGTCATTGAGAAAGTCTGAGAATTGAACTGTCTTACCATTGTAGGAGGGGGCATGCTGAGGAAATGAAGCTTGTAACCCTCTTACAATAGACAAAGTCCAATTTTCTGCTGTTATCTGACCTCATCTGCGGGCAAAATGACATAACCTTCCTGGGATGGTGGAGGGTTCTGGGCCGTTCAGGGCCAGGAAGGCAAAGTTCTCTAGACAGAAGTCAAAGCCCCTGTGGAGGCTGAATCTGCTGAGCCGGTTGAGGCTTAGCTGCTTTTATCTTTCTTTGCCTAGGTTGTTGCTGCTGTCCCTTTTGGGCAGACTGACTCAAGCGATGCCCCTTTTTGGGTATAGGAGGGATAAAACTTCTTCTTCTTACTGAATCAGGATCAGTTGTAGATTTAGACAATCTATCCAAAGTGATATTGTCAGCATCTATCTCATTGGCTTTTTCCTGCCAGTTCTTGCCAAAGAGATTCTCTCCTGTGCAAGGAATATTCCCTAAAGTCAGATGCCTGGAGCCAGGCAATCCTACGTGCAGCTATGGCAATAGCAGAGGTTCTGCTTATGCACTCAAAGCAGTCAAAGGCTGCACGATTCACAAACTTGGAAACATCCTGAGCATGTTTGACCAATGTGAGAAAATCCTGTCTTCTATCCTCAGGAAGAAGAGAGGGCTCATAAGCCCTAAATCCCCTGTAACTTCCTTCAGGAACATTCCCATATATAAAATATAGGAACTGATCCTGGCAGAAAGCATGGAAGCTTGGAAAGTACGACGTCCAAAAGCATCCAAAGTTCTGCACTCGCGTCCTGGAGGATTAGAGGCATGTCTCTTTACACTCCTAATCCTTCTCATAGCTGATTCCACTACAATAGAGTGGTGAGGAAGCTGAGTCTTCTGGAAACCAGGACAAGGAGGGACTCGGTACATAGTATCCAGTCTACGAGAGTGAAGAGAGGTGGTAAGAGGCGTCTCCCACATTCTTAGCATGAGATCATGCAAGATCTCATGGATGGGTAAAGTAGCTGCCTCTTTGGGAGCTTTGGGATATTGTAAAATGTCCAACTCCTTTGCTCTGGGCTCTGATTCAGGAACCACAGTAATGGACAGACCTCGAGCCACCTCTCTAATGAAGTCCTGAAAGGAAATATCCTCTGGAGGAGACATCCTGCGCTTAGGTGAGGAAGGCTTCTCTGGGAGAAGTATTCCTGCATCGACAGAACTGTCAGAATCCTCAGATTCCTCTGAGGACTCAAAGTACCGTCTGTCCGGATGCTCTTGCAGAGCCCGATACCCATACCGACCGAAGTCGGTACCGGGAGTAATCGGTACCGGAGGGCATCGCATGACTGGGTGCCGGCAATGCGGACACCGATGTCGATGTTGTCGGTACCGGTACCGGTGCCGGGGTCGGTGCCGGTACCAGCTGAACTGTCTGACGCGGTTCCGAGGGTGTTGATGCCGCAAGGAGAGCCGCCAGACTGCTATCAATAGCTAGGAATCTCTGGTCTATTGATGCTGCCGATGCCTGGATGTCGGTACTGGAGAAAACAGCCGGTACGCCAGAGCATGGCACCAGTAGTTCTGCTGAGGTTGAGGCCTCGAGAACATCCTGGATCCCGATAATGCTTTGGAAGCCGAAGCCTCCCGCCGGGGCAATTTTGCCGGTGCAGAATCCTCAAGGGCAATGCCAGGGGCATCTCGATGCTTAGAAGGAGATCTACCCTTTGAGGACCGGCTGGACTTGTGTTGAGTTACCTGAGATCCACGGGAGGAAGACGAAGCCCTGGAAGACGTCAATGCCATCAAGGCTGCATCAGAGGGAAACAGGGTACTGAGCTTAGCAGCTCGGTTCTGCCGACCTCTTTTAGACATCATTGCACAGGCCATACATTCGGTGATGGAGTGGTCAGGACCTAAACATTTTAGACACCACTCATGGGTGTCGGTGACGGAGATGGTACCGCCACACTTGGTGCACTTTTTGAAACCCGAAGAGGGTTTTTCCATTGTGGAGGAACTTTTGGGCCAAAGGCCCAAAAAGGCCCGTGCACGTGGAAAAGAAAGTACTAAATATATATATATATATATATTTTTTTCTTTTTTAAGAAAAGAAAGAAAGAAAAACCGGCGGTACTGGTAGAGCGTCGAAGAAGGCAGACGCGACCACAAAAAAGAAGGGCAATAAGGAGAATTTTCTGTGGTGACAGGAACAACGACCTGCTGGCTCTGCGGAAAACAAAGAACTGGAGAGAGGCAGTTGGGAAAGGCGGGAAGGCAGCACGCAGGCGCTGTGGGATGCTCCCAAAAGCTTTCTAATTGGACGCTGGGGAGCATTCCTGCGCAGGCTCCGTCGGTACCGACGATACCCATATGTGAAGACTACATTCCTGCTTGTTCCTGGAGATATATTTTTTCACTCAACGCATAATCAAACTCTGGAATTCATTACCATAGTAGTAGTAAAAGCTGTTAGTGTAGCTGAGTTTAAAAGAAGGTTTAAGCAAGTTCCTGGAGGAAAGATCCATAACCATTATTAAAGAGGACTCGGGAAATCCATGGCTTACCCTAGAACAAGCATTGTGGAATCTGTGTACCTTTTGGGGAACCTGACAGATACTTGTGACCTGGATTGGTCACTGTTGGAAACAGGATACTGTGCTTGATGGACCCAATTTCTTAGGTTCACATGAACACTCTCTTTCAGTATTTGTGCCAAGACTGTGGGTAGTTGGTATGGTTTGGTCCAAATACAGAGAATTTGAAAATTGTGTCATAACCAAGAAAATCGACATGAGTTTTAAAATGACATAGTAAATGACGGCAGATTAAGACCAGCATGATCCATCTTGTCTGCTCAGTAGGGTGGCTTGAGTTTAGAGTTGCACTTGCTGCTCTGTGTGGATCACTCCTTCTCAATGCAGGAGTAGAATGAATTTCTCCAGGTCAGCATGCGGCACTGGAACAATGACCTGTGACTCTGGACAATAGGAAATATGATTTGGAACTTTACCAATCAGCAGATGTCCTGCACCTTTTGTTGCACAAGAATTAAACCGAGACATCTGCAGAAAAAGAGAATGTTGCTTGACATCACAAATGCGTTCTGTCATACTCACCGGCTCCGTTAAACTGCTGTCCTTCTCTAGGAATTGTACCACACAATATGCAAGCTAATAAGAGAAAATAAAATCAGTAAATTTACTTCGTTATTGACTGAAATCCAACCAGCATCACAATTATACTGTGTGGATGACACGCTGATTTTCTTCCAAAAAAACAATGAGAGACTCACCACCCCCCAAAAAATCATTATCCGTAAATGATCTTCTGCTAGAAACAATGAGAGACTTCCCTACCACAAGGACACAATCGTTATCCATGACCGATGCACTGATTCTCTGCCAGAGACTCAAAGAGAGATTTCCCCCAATCATTATCTGTGACTGAATGGTTTCTCACCTGTGGATGGTATACACTCAGGGATTTCACTTTGTGCAATGGTAGCAAAACTCGAATTAAGAACATCTTATGCTCTTCTTTCAATGGCAACGCAAAGCCATTAATTATACTACAAAAGAAGAAAAAAAGTCAGAGAGAAAAGGCAGGCAGAAGAGTGGTGTGATGGCAATGAGCAAGGAACAAGGTGGGAGAGGCAAAATGCAGATAGAGGAGGAGGGAGGGACAAGGTGAGAGAGGCATAATGCAGATAGAGGAGGAGGGAGGGACAAGGTGGGAGAGGCATACTGCAGATAGAGGAGGAGGGAGGGACAAGGTGGGAGAGGCATACTGCAGATAGAGGAGGAGGGAGGGACAAGGTGGGAGAGGCATAATGGAGATAGAGGAGGAGGGAGGGACAAGGTGGGAGAGGCATAATGCAGGTAGAGGAGGAGGGAGGGACAAGGTGGGAGAGGCATACTGCAGATAGAGGAGGAGGGAGGGACAAGGTGGGAGAGGCATAATGCAGGTAGAGGAGGGAGGAACAAGGTGGGAGAGGCATAATGCAGATAGAGGAGGAGGGAGGGACAAGGTGGGAGAGGCATAATGCAGATAGAGGAGGAGGGAGGGACAAGGTGGGAGAGGCATAATGGAGATAGAGGAGGAGGGAGGGACAAGGTGGGAGAGGCATAATGCAGGTAGAGGAGGAGGGAGGGACAAGGTGGGAGAGGCATACTGCAGATAGAGGAGGAGGGAGGGACAAGGTGGGAGAGGCATAATGCAGATAGAGGAGGAGGGAGGGACAAGGTGGGAGAGGCATACTGCAGATAGGAGAGAGGGAGGGACAAGGTGGGAGAGGCATAATGCAGATAGAGGAGGAGGGAGGGACAAGGTGGGAGAGGCAAAATGCAGATAGAGGAGGAGGGAGGACAAGGTGGGAGAGGCATACTGCAGATAGGAGAGAGGGAGGAACAAGGTGGGAGAGGCATAATGCAGATAGAGGAGGAGGGAGGGACAAGGTGGGAGAGGCATAATGCAGATAGAGGAGGAGGGAGGGACAAGGTGGGAGAGGCATAATGCAGATAGAGGAGGAGGGAGGGACAAGGTGGGAGAGGCATAATGCAGGTAGAGGAGGAGGGAGGGACAAGGTGGGAGAGGCAAAATGCAGATAGAGGAGGGAGGGACAAGGTGGGAGAGGCAAAATGCAGATAGAGGAGGGAGGGACAAGGTGGGAGAGGCATACTGCAGATAGAGGAGGAGGGAGGGACAAGGTGGGAGAGGCATACTGCAGATAGGAGAGAGGGATGGGAGAGATGTAATGCAGAGAAAGGACAGCCAGAAGGACAAAGAGGGGCAAGAGATGAGGTGAGGAGGTAAAATGTAGAAAGGAGAATAGCATGGTGGGGAGGGGGAAGGGATGAGATAGGATGGCAGAGATATTACCACTTAATCGTCAACAATTCTATGGAGGTGCAAAGAAGGGAGACTTATCTAGTGAACATAAGAACATAAGATATGCCATACTGGGTCAGACCAAGGTCCATCAAGCCCAGTATCCTGTTTCCAACAGTGGCCAATCTAGGTCATAAGTACCTAGCAGTTTCCCCAAAAGAAACAGGTTAAAGTTATCAGAATCTCCATTCTGCAGTTTTACTGGGACCAATACTGTAGCAACACAGCAGAGGGAAATGATTTATTATTTATTACTATTTAGCTCAAGCCCTTCCAGTAGACATTTGGGTATAGTAATTACTTCCCTGTTCCCAAAAGGCTTACAATCTGAGTTTGCACCTGAGGCAATGGAGGGTTAAGTAGCTTGCTCAAGGCCATAAGGAGCATCAGTGGGATTTGAACCCTGGTCTTTCCAATTACAGGCTGCTGCCCTAACCACCAGACTACTCCTCCACTCACCTAGTGAGATGTGGAGAGGAAGAAAGATCTGCTGGAAGCAGAGATGACGATAGTTATGTAATGTAGGATGGGAGGGAAAACGTGCTACTATAGTAGGAGAAAAAAAAAAAAGAGTCCCACTAAATGAATTAGGCCCAACAAGATTCAGCCTACAGCATCAAACAAAGATAGCAGGGTGAAGGGGGTAGCAGCCCCAGTCTGACAGACAATCAGCTTGCAGTCACCATCCCCCACCTGTCTGAGTCAGAATGCCTCTTAATCCAACTAGGCCAGGGACATTCAACATGCATCCTGCCTTATCTTGGGATGACCATTTACAACTCAATAACCCTACAAACTGAAGGACTAGCATAGTTACTCATCTGTAACAGGTGTTCTCCAGAGACAGCAGGATTCAGTCCTCACTTATGGGTGACTTTGGCATCGACGGAGCCCGCGCGGAGCAGTTCCCCAGCTTTCAAAGAAAGCCTTTGGGATTGCTGCCACGCATGCTTGGTCCTCTTCCTGCCCAAGGGTCGTATCTTGCTCAGTCAGGTCCCTTAGCTCGAGCAGATGGCAAGGGAAGGATAAAAATCCAGCAACTCATCAGGGGAGGTGGGAGGGTAGTGAGGACTGATTCCTGCTGTCCCTGGAGAACACCTGTTACAGCTAAAAACATAGAAACACCGAAAAATGACGACAGAAAAAGACCACATGGCCTATCTAGTCTGTCCTTCCATATCAACAATGGAGATCCTTGGTGTTTGTCCCATGCTTTTATGAATTAAGAACATAAGAGATGCCATACTGGGTCAGACCAAGGTCCATCAAGCCCAGTATCCTGTTTCCAACAGTGGCCAATCTACGTCATACGTACCTAGCAGTTTCCCCCAAAAGACACAGGTTCCACAGTGCTTGTATTGGGTCAAGCATTGATATCCTGGGTCCCTTCTTAATAATGGTTTATGGACATTTCCTCCAGGAACTTGTCCAAACCTTTTTTAAACCTAGCTAAACTAACAGCCTTTACTACATCCTCCGGTAACAAATTCCAGAGTTTGATTACACGTTGAGTGAAAAAATATTTTCTCTTATTAGTCTTAAATAGTTTACCCTGTAGCTTCATTGCATGTCCCCTAGTCTTTCTATATTCTGATAACGTAAACAATCAATCTACGTTTACCCGTTCCACTCCATTCATTAATTTATAGACTTCTATCATATCTCCCCTCAGCCATCTCTTTTCCAGGTTAAGGAGCCCTAACCTTTTTAGCCTTTCTTCATAGGGGTATCCTTCAATCCCCTTTACCATTCTGGTGGCTCTTCTCTGAATCTTTTCTAATAACGCTATATTCTTTTTAAGATAAGGTGACCAGAATTGCACACAATATTCAAGGTGCAGTCTCACCATGGAACGATATAGAGGCATTATAATATCCTTTGTTTTATTTTCCATTCCTTTCCTTATGATACCTAGCATTCTATTTGCTCTCTTGGCCACCGCTGCACACTGGGCCGAGGGTTTTAACATGTTGTCCACAATGACGCCTAAATCTTTTTCCTGGGTGGTGGTTCCTAATGTGGAACCTTGCATCGTGTAACCATAGTTTGGGTTGTTCTTCCCTAGGTGCATTACTTTGCAGTTCTCCACATTTAATTTCATCTGACATTTTGATGCCCAGTCTTCCAATTTATCAAGATCCTCTTGCAATTTTCCACAATCCTCTTGGGTTTTAACAACTTTAAATAGTTCAGATACAGTCCTCATCTCTACCACATCCACTGGGAGACTATTCCATGGATCCACCACTCTTTCAGTAAAGAAATATTTCCGTATATCACTCCTGAATCTATCCCCTTTCATCCTCATCCCATGTCCCCTAGTAGCAGAACTTGCTTTCAGTTGAAAGAGGCTCTCCCCCTGTGCATTTATGGAGCTATTTAAACGTCTCAATCATATCACCTCTATCCCGCCTTTCCTCTAAGCTGTACATATCAAGATCCTTAAGTCTGTCTTCACATGCTTTATAAAGAAAGCACAGTTACTTACCTGTAACAGGTGATCTCTGGGAACAGCAGGAATTAGTCTTCACATATGGGTACGTCGGTACCGACGGAGCCTGCACGGGAATGCTGCCCAGCTTCCAATCAGAAAGCTTTTGGCAGCATCCCTCGCGCCTGCGCAGTGACTTCCCGCCTTCTCCACAGCCTCTCTTCAGTTGAGTTTCAGAGGTGAGACAAAGGCGAGGAGAGAAAAGGAAGAAGATAAAAAAGATGCAACTCCTAGGGGAGGTGGGAGGGTTGTGAAGACTAATTCCTGCTGTTCCCAGAGATCACCTGTTACAGGTAAGTAACTGTGCTATCTCCAGGAACAAGCAGGAATGAGTCTTCACATATGGGGACTCCCTAGCTGGAGATGCCAGGGGGAGATCCCATAAAAATGCAAGTGCCTGGATCAGGGGTGCATTTTGACTCCAGGAATCCCTGGCATCCAATGTGGGATGGAGGGTAGGAGTTGACAATAAAGGAGCTGTGAGGAAAGAACAGCATAGCCAAGGACTAGAGGGTTGTACAAACTACAGGAATCCTTGGTAGACATGATGAGTAGCATTAAAAGACATTTAATGTACACTTAAAATATGTAGCTTACCTACTGTATTGTAGGAAGTAGAAAGCATGATGGAGTCTACTGGATAAGCAGTAGCGGAATCTTCAAGGTGACCTCTCAGTAGTGAGGATGAAGGTCCAGACCTGGAGGTAGTAGATGATCCAGGTGTCAACTGGGTAGGATTTGACGTCAGGTCTTCAATGGAAAGCGTTATGGGAAAAGCTGAAAACTCCTTTAGGCATAAGGTCATTAACATTGAGGACTAAAGGAAGAAGACTGACGGAGTTGGACAAGTAGCCCGGTCCTGGTGGGAAGAGGGGAACTGGAAAAAATCCCCTATTCCCACGGAAAACAGTTGTGTACTCAAGATAAAGAGGTACACTGTTTTTCCTAGCTGGCGAGAGATAGGAAAAATATTGAATCTTGATGCTTCATGGACTTAAAGAAAAAATGGAGATGTTAGCACCAAAGAGGGTATTGGTGCTTAACAGTTTCTGCATCGTAAGATGGCATGGGATGTAGGGCGACAGACTGTCTAAAACCTCCAGGAGGTAAAACATGTAGTATAGACAGTAAGGGTGATAGTGTGTAAGACAGATCAACCCTTAAGAGGCCCCCTATCAAACACATATATATATAGGGATATATACATGTGGCTGGAAAATATATGTATATATTTATATATATATATACATATACATATACACATATGTTCAGATATGTATATTAGGATATGGGTGGTGAAATATATCAAATATATAGATATAGATATGATATACCTGAAGATATGTAAAGTTGTGGGGCTTGATTTAGCACCACCAGAGCAATGATATATAGGTATGTAGACCTATATGGAGATGCTACATACAAGACAACAGGTTGAAGATACATGTTTACCACCCAGCCCCATAATTGTACATGGGGAATATAAAAGAAAAAGATTCTGTGCTCTACAAGAGGGTGAACCCACTTGGGATATGAAGAGAGAGAATCTATTTTCATGGATTGAGGGATGCAGAAAGGCAATCTAACCAGATAACCGTGATGTTCGTGTGAGAACAGATGAACATATGAATCCGTAAAGAACAAGGCGGGAGTTCCACAGAACACTGACATGGTAGATGTGGAGAAACGCAGGGAAGATACCAGAGGGACCTATGGAAGGACCCAGAGGTAGCATGCATAAACAGAAGCCTTGGATTTTCACGCAGAATAACTGATATCTCGTGTTAACACCCCAGGCTAGAGGGGGTGTGTAGAACCCTCACAGGCATAGGAAGGGTTTATAAGTTTTTCACTACTAATAGAGAAACTTCAGAGACAAGGTCAATGCTCTATAGCAAAGCCCTCATAGTAGAAAGCTTCTCTGAAGACTGCAGAGAGCATTGTGCAGGAGAGCTATGAGATAAACTGACTGAAGTCAGGTTTGTTGCCATATCCTAGGAGAGGAGATGGTTAGAATAATATGAGAAAGCCTAAACGAGTAGGAGGATCCAAGATAGTTTGGAATCACTACTGAGGCTAGACAAAATTTTGAACAAGGGACTGGAACTTGGAAAAAGTCCCAGTAATACAATTACTGTAATTCCTGCAGGCAGAGCTGCTGACGGAAACAGCAGAGAGATTGTCCTGTGCTGAATAAAGAAAAACAGACAAGAAAAGAGAGGAGATATCTCTTCTCCCTGTCTGGGGAACGAGCTTGGCAGAGAAGCTGTTCAGTATGGTACCCCTCAAGTGATTGGAGGGTGACGTACCCATAGGGTAAGTCAACTGAAGGAAAAAATGTTCAGTTGGGACAGAAACTATCAGGGGATAGTTGCAACTGCTCTTCTAGAGAGTAAGAAGAGGAGAAGTGTGTTGTCCCTGAACAAAATATTTTTCCCCCGTCAGGTTAGTACACTGAAAAGAAAAGCACAGTGAAGAAACTTCTAATATGTAGAAGTGAAGTGAAAGTTACAATTTCCGGCCCCTATGGTTGCTGGGAATGCTGAGACTGGCCAGAACTGGAGGACTTCAGACTAGGCTGAGGCGTCCCCTGTTTAGGTACAGCCGAATGATGGGCAGGAGATGAATGAAACTTTCTTTTCTTAGGGAAAGAAGGTTTGGTAGGACATTTCCTACTCTTTGAAGAAGGAGCTGGCTTAGAATGGTTTTTAGTGGAAGGAGAGTCAGTGGAGCATTGAGCAACCTGACGTAAAGCCTCCTTATTGAAGAGACCTTCTCCTGTACAAGGAGAATGAGCCAGTATAGTTTGTGCCCATCTGCTCAAGTCTGAAGCTTCAAGCCAGGCTCTGCGACGTGCTGCAATGGCAATAGCAGAGGATCTGCTAACGGACTCAAGAGTCTATAGAAGCACGAGACAAGAACCAAGATATATTCCGGCTGTGATTGATGAGCAAGGAATAATCAGTAGCCTTGGGCTCTGGTAAAAAAGGGGTCAAAAGAGACAATTTCTCTGTGACTTCCTGGAGTGTTAGACTCATGTGAAAAATATATGAAAGAACTCTGGAGGCCAGCATAGAGTTTTGGAAGGCCTGACGACCAAAAGCATCGAGTGTTCTTGAAGAACGACCCGGCGGATAAGAAGAATGCTTCTTCTTGCTCTTAACTTTCCTCAGTGCCGATTCCACTACAAGGGAAAGATGAGAAAGTTGAGGCTTTTGGAACCCTGGAGAGGGTGGCACCCGGTACCGAACCTCAATGTCTGTAGGGACTGGAGGAAGTCGTAAGGGCGATTTCCAGACTCTGAGAAGGAGATCCTGCAGAGCAGGATGTAAAGGAAGCTCTATATTTTCTATTTGTGCCGGTGAGCCATGAGTAGGATCACAACCAGGGATAGAAATATTAAGAAAGGTAGCCATATCCCGGAGAAAAGCCTGAAAAGACTGATCTCCTATGGGAACCATCCCTGGTAAGGCTAAAGAAAAAGCCTGAGCACCAGAGGAGGTACAGGGTACTGCACCAATGCCAGGTATCGGTTCCAAACTAGGCATCGGTGCAAGAACAGGCATCGATACTGATACAGGACTAGCAGATGAAGTAGCCATCGGGAACTGCTGCAGTGGTACCGAGATCATGAGGGAGTTATGGCTATGATCTTCGGAACTGCCTATCTGGAAACGACAGGAGTCGGTTCCAGGACGCGTCGGTACGCAGTCCTCGAGACTAGGTATCGGCTCAAGACTCAGCATCGAAGTAAGCGATACTATCGATGCATGTCGCGAAGGTGCCGACGCCGATGGCAGTATCGGCGATGCCGATACCACTAAGGCAGACTGGGTCACATCGATCGATACCGACGGTACCGAGGATACCCGATGAGCACCTCTTGCAAAGGGTAAGGTGGTCCACCTCGATGCCGATGCCAGGGTATCGGAACCGATCGATGCCGGTACCGTCCCGGAGCATGGCTGAGATTGAGGGAAGTCAATGCGGTGCGTATCGATCGGTCCCGAAGGTACCGAGGATGCCCGATGACGATCCCTGGTGAAGAGTGGAATACTCGACACCGGTGCCAATGCCGGAGGCTCGGTACCGCTCGAAGCGGATACCACCCCCGCGCATGGCTCAGGTATGTTCTGTGAGGGGTGAGCCCCAGGAACATCCTGAAACCCCTTTAACGCTTTGGAGCCCGAAGACTCCCGCAGGGGTAATGCCAATGGATTCTTGAGGGTAAGGCCGGAGCCGTCACCATGCTGGGCATGGGACATACCACTCAAGCATTGACTAGTCTTAACAGACTGTTTTTGGGTTACCTGATCCTGTGAAGTAGAGAAACCGGGTACCCTCACTGCCGAGGAAAAAACGGTATCGAGGGAAACTCTAAATACTGAAGGTTTCCTCACAAAATTATCTCCTGACAAGTCAGGGGAAAAAGGGTCAGGACCCACACAGTTGAGACACCAACTATTGGTGTCTAAAAAGAAACAAGTGTTTCGACATCGAATGCACTTCTTAGGAAAAGAAGGCTCCATAATGAAAAAGGCCTAGTAGGCCCAAGAAGTTAAGGTAAAAAAAAACTGAAGAAAATTTTCTCAGAATTTAGCCAAAAATCCACCGGCGATACCGGTGGTAGCGGGAAATACAGCCGCGACCACAAGAAAACAAAAAACTAAAGTAATTAAAGCAATTAAAAAGAAAAGTTTCTGCGGTGACAGGACGACGTCCTGCCGGCTCCGTGGAAAAACTAAAACTGAAGAGAGGCTGTGGAGAAGGCGGGAAGTCACTGCGCAGGCGCGAGGGATGCTGCCAAAAGCTTTCTGATTGGAAGCTGGGCAGCATTCCCGTGCAGGCTCCGTCGGTACCGATGTACCCATATGTGAAGACTCATTCCTGCTTGTTCCTGGAGATGACCACTAACCATTTTGAAAGGAAGCTTGTCTGTACAGGGCTGTGTACACTGTGAGGATACTTAATAACATGATATTACTGAAAGTCCTCAAAGTGTTAACACCACAGATTCAATAACTCAGACATTCCAGGGCTTATTACTCAGCAACAACCTTGAAAGACTCTACTGAAATAGCTAGGCTGAACTTTCCTATAACAAAGAAGCTAAGTTTGTTATGCAGGGAGAAGCTGTCTCTTCAATCTTGAATTAGAGATATCAAAACTGCTAGTGTGAGAATTATTGTTTAAGAAGTTATGTCTGGGAATACATGTATGTCTCCTCATGATGACCTATGCTAATAAGATCTGACCTATGACAGAGACATAGAGATGCACATTATGAATATACACGATGCTTGACATAGAACAATAAGGTGAAAATTTTGCTGTGTAATGGAATGTTGATCTATAAATAAAATAGCTAACCTCTGTGATGGTACGGAGACATGGTGTAAGCTGTGATCTCTCTCCCAAAGCTTTGGTGGTTTTTATAATACAAGTGTGTGTTGTGTTTTGCATTATTAACCGTGCTTGCTTCCTTCTCATTGTTTTGGGTGTGGAAATCTGTTACCCAAGAACCCAGGTGCTGTTACCGGTGAGGGAAGGTGCAGAGTACACAAACACATTTTAGTAACCACCCTCTGTACAGACTCCAGCCTGTTTATATCTTTTTGAAGGTGCGGTCTCCAGAATTGCACACAATACTCCAAATGAGGTTGCATCAAAGACTTATACAGAGGCACTATCACCTCCTTTTTTCTGCTAGCCATTCCTCTCCATATGCACCCAAGCATCCTTCTACCTGTTTAACTACTTTAAGATAATCAGACACAACCACACCGAGGTCCCGCTCTTCTTTAGTAGACAAAAGTACTTCACCCCCTAAAATATATTGCTCCCTTGGATTGCTGCAGCCCAAATGCATGACCTTGCATTTTGTAACATTAAATTCCAGCTGCCAAATTCTATACCATTCTTCAAGCTTAGCGAGATCCCTCCTCATGTTATCTACACCTTCCTGGGTGTCTACTCTATTGCAGATTTTGGTATCATCTGCAAAGAGGCAAATCTTACCCAACAGCCCTTCCGCTATATCACTAACAAAAATGTTGAAAAGAATCAGACCAAGGACAGAACCCTGGGGCACACCACTGGTAACTTCCTTCTCCTCAGAGTGAGCCCCATTTACCTGTACTCTGTCGCCTCCCACCCAACCAATTTCTAACCCAAGCAGTAACTTTAGGGTCCATCCCTAGGGTGCTCAGTTGGTTTATAAGTCGCCTGTGAGGAATGGTGTCAAAGGCTTTACTGAAATCTAAATACACCACATCTAGGGCTCTCCCTTTGTCCAACTCCCTGGTCACCCAGTCAAAGAAATCAATCAGATTTGTCTAACAAGACCTGCCTCTGGTGAATCCATGCTGTCTCAGATCCTGTAATCCGCTGAACTCCAGAAACCTCACTATTTTCTCATTCAGCAGCTTTTCCAACAATTTACTCACCACCGAAGTTAAACTAACCGACCTGTAGTTTTCAACCACATCCTTACTTCCGCTTTTGTGTAAAGGCAGCACTACGCTTTCTCCAGAAACAAGCAGGAAGTCAGTCCTCACTTATGGGACTCCCCAGCTACAGGTTACCAAACCGGTAACCAAAAAATGCCTCCACGAAGTTCTGAGCAGAAGCCAATGCCTGAAGGAGCCCAAGTCCTCGGGTCTCTGGGGCAAAATCCTCGGTAGCAATCGAGCTGGGTCTGAGGGCCAGAGTTGCTTATACCCCAAACAGATTACGGAATACAGCCTGGCTGAAGGCGCTGTCCCAGCAGGACTCCCTCTCCAGGCAGTAGTGCGAAGCAAAATTCTTCGCTGAAGAAGAGGCTGCAGCCCAGCAGATGGCCGTCAAAGGCATTGAGCGCAGTGAAGCTACTGAAGCCACCTTGGCTCGTATGCTGTGTGCGGTGACCTGCCGATCCAGCGGGGCGATGCAGTCCGCCACCCAGATAGAGAGCGTGCATTTTATGACTGCCTGCCCCATGCGATTGGGATCGTAGGACACGAAGAGCCAGCCAGACTTGCGATGAGGCCAGGTGCACTGCAAGTAGAAGGCAAGAGCACTCTTGCAGTCAGATTGTATGCAAAACCGCCGATGCCTGGTCGGCATGGGGTCTTAGGAAGAAGATCGATAAGACTATCTCCTGATTGAGATGGAAATCCGAACAACCTTTGGCAGGAACTTGGGGTGGGTATGGAGGACCACTCCGTTCCCATAGAATCTGGTGTAAGGGGTATCAGCCATGAGAGCCTGGAGTTCACTGACTCGGCGGGCCGAGGTCAGTGCCACCAGGAAAACCACTTTCCAGGATAGGTGCCGAAGCGAGCACATCGCCATCAGTTTGAAGGGTGAATGCGTAAGCTGCGTGAGAACTACATTCAGGTCCCACTCTGCCGGGAGAAGCCAGATGGGAGGTTTGGAAAGCAAGAGACACTGCATAAAGCAGGAGACCGAGAGGGGTTTATCCTCGACGGTGATTCGCCGAGATGGCGCTCAGGTGCACCATGACTGAGTTTGACTTAAGCCCTTATTTCGAGAGGTGAAGTAGATACTGGAGGATCCATTGGGTAGGACAAGAGAATGGGTCAATCTGGAGCCTGGAGAACCAGACCGAGAAGCGCCGCCACTTGAAGACGTAGGCTCGTCTCAATGAGTCTTTTCTTGACACGAGGACCTCCTCGACCTCCTCCGGGAGGTCCAGCAGGGCTAGGGATACCCGTTCAGCCACCAGGCTGTGAGGGACAATGAGACCAGGTTCGGGTGGAACACCCGCCCCTCCTCCTGCATTAGCAGGCCTGGGGCACAGCCCAGGGGAACTGGGGGCTTGGACGAGAGCCGGAGCAGGAGTGGGAACCACGGCTGTCGAGGCCATGAGGGAGTGACGAGGATCACCGATGCTTGCTCCCACTGAACCTTGTGGAGGGTCCTCGCAATGAGAGGAGTGGGAGGGAACGCGTAAAGAAGCCCATAGGTCAAACTCAAGAGGAACGCATCCGGGGCCTCCCTGCTTGGGTGCGGGATCGACCCGCAGAAGTGGGCGAGCTGCGTGTTTGTCGGGCTGGCGAATTAGTCCATGGTTGGGGTCCCTGACCGATGGAACAAAAGGACAGCCACCTGCAGGTCCAGCCACTATTCATGAGAGCAGAGGATCCTGCTGAGTTTGTCCGTGAGCACGTTCTCATAGCCCAGAAGTTAGACCGCTTGTAGGGTCATCCCCCGATGGAAGGCAAAGGAGCAGAGGAGGCAGGAACCTGTGCCCCCCTCCTTGTTGATGTAAACCATCGCTACTCCGTTGTCGGTCTGCATGAGTACCGACTTCCCTCTCAGATGGTCCTTGAAGGCCTTCAGGGCCCATTGGACTGCCTGAAGCTCGAGCAAGTTTATTTGCTGTTGGGACTCTTCGGGTGACCATCGGCCCTGAGTGCACAGCGCACAGCAGTGGGCTCCCCACCCCAGCAGGAAAGCATCCATTGTCAGGACGAGCTCATGCTGTGGGGTTTGGAAGGGCAGCCCTCTGAGGATACGGTGGTCCTGCCACCAGTCCAGGGACCTGCGAAGGTTGTGGGAGAGCCGAATAGGGTCTTTGAGGTGACCTGAGGCCGGGCTCCACTGAGCTCTGAGGCACCACTGGGCCGTCCGCATGTGCATGCGGGCCTACATCGACGATGGAGGCCATGTGCCCCAGGAGGCGCAGCATAGTCCGCACCGTGACCCGTGCATTGCTCTGGACCTGAGCCGCCAGGGCTCAGAGGCAGGCTGCCCGCTGAGTGTCAAGACGTGCGCTGATAAACTCCAAGGCCTGCACCGGTTTGAGGTTGGACTTGGGGTAGCTGACCAGGAACCCTAGGCGTTCGAGGAGGAGTATCTTGCATGATGCCGCCGATCGAGCTTCTCCGGCCGAAGGCCCCATGACGAGCCAGTTCTTGAGGTAAGGGAAGACTGGTACATCCTGCCATCTGAGGGAGGCAGTGGCCGCGGAGAAGCACTTTGTGAAGACCCAAGGGGCAGACGCGAGCCCGAAGGGGAGCACTCCGTATTGGTAGTGTTCCCCTTGCACCCCGAAGCACAGATATTGTCTGTGCTGGGGGTGAATCAAGAAGCGTCCCCGAGCTCCAAGGAGCATAGCCAATTGCCCTGCTGGAGGAAGGGCAGCAGGACGCCAAGCGATAGCATTTTGAACTTCTCCTGCGCCAAGAACTTGTTTAACTTTCTGAGATCGAGAATAGGTCGCAGACCTCGCGTCTTTTTTGGGACGAGGAAGTACCGGAAATAGAAACCCTGACCTCGAAGGTGCATCGGTACTCTCTCGACCGCCCGCTGGGCAAGGAGGTTGTCCAGCTCCCGTTGTAGATATGTCTGGTGTGTGGGGAGTCAAGAAGGCTCCGCTGGGGAGAAGGGAGGGGGAAGCCTATCCAGGTGGAGGCAATACCCATCTCGGATTAATCGGAGGACCCAGGTGTCCGACGTGACGAACACCCACCGAGGGATGAAGAGGGACAGGCATCCTTCCACCGGCTGAAAAGCTGCTTGAAAGCGAAAGGCTATGCTGCTGGTATCATAAACCCTGAGCGGGCTGAGGTGGCGACGGGGTTTGGCCCTCAGGTCTTTTAGGCTTGTGGTGGCCATGGGGCGCCTTTCCCTGCGTTGCTGTGGCCGGCACGGGAGTGGGTGGGTAACCCCGGTAAGGCAGGCCCTTCCTCAGTAAGAACGGCTTCTTTGCTGGTTGTTTCAACCCGAGAGAGAGTGGAAGAGGTCTTGCGTGAGAGGCAGGTTCGGGTTACGAACTCCGTTTCTTTTTTTTTTTTTTTATTACTTATATTTAAAAGAATTTAACAGTTTACATAAAGTAATGAAACAGTTACAATCAAAGAAAGCATAAAGGTAACAAGAAAATGAAAACGTCATGATTAATCACATTCTAGCCCACATCTCGGGGAGACAAAACATGACAAAAGGAAATAATAAGGCTTTGGTGAAAATAGAAAAGCAGGCTAAAACCTTTTCTGATTTTTCAGTTACTCAAGTTAAAGATAGTTCTATTTTACACCAGAAGCTTGAGAATTTAGAGAATGCTTATCGTAGTAAGAATTTGAGGCTTTTGAATTTTCCCAGCTGTTCATTATTATCCCCTCTGATGTTGTTTAGGAAGTATTTGAAGGATATCCTTCTCTACCCACAGGCCGACTCTTGTGTTATATCTAAGTGTTATTATTTACCTATTAAGAAAGTAATTGGTGCTGTGGGGGTAGAGGAGGATTCTCCCTTGGATACAGGTGATTTCAATTTGACTGCTTTCCTAGAGCAATCCCAGGATGTGATAGCTACTCGTGCCACATTGTTGGTAACTCTAGCCTTTGAGGATGATAAGGAGGGAGGAGTAGCCTAGTGGTTGGGGCAAGGTACTTCAGGCTGGAAGGTCGGGGGTTCAAATCCCACTAGAGGACAGCAACCTTGGGCTGGAAGGACTGGGGTTTCTAGTCCCACAGGTGCTCCTTGTGGTCTTGGGCAAGCCACTTAACCCTCCATTGCCCATGTTCCCTGTAAGTATTAGTGTGTGTGTCTCATATCCCCACGTGTTAAATGTATCCCCCACTTGTGTTGTGACCGCTTTGATTGAAGGATAAGGCGGTATACAAAACTGTCTAAATAAATAAAAATAAAAATAAATAAGGTTGCTATTTTGAAAAGTTATTTCCGTAGGAAGGAGTCCCAATTTTGTGGAGACAGGGTAGCTATCTTTCTGGATGTTTCCCGCTCTACACAGTTACGTAGGAAAGTTTTCCTGTCTTTGAAACCTAGAGTACTTGCTTTAGGGGCTACATACTTTTTAAAGTATCCTTGTAAGTGTTGTATTACTTTACAGTATGATAAATATGTTTTCCTTTCCTCATCAGATTTGGAAAAATGGCTCTTGGAACATGAGAAAGCGAGTAAACCTTCATGTTAGTTTAGGTAGGCAGCGGGAGATCTCTACTGGCTGCGTTGTTGGCTTGGGTTCCCCCTAGTTTGGTAGTCCTTGTAGGGGGGTCCTTGCCTTGTTTTGCCTTATTATTATTTCCTTTTGTCATGTTTTGTCTCCACGAACTCCGTTTCTATCTCGGCAGCTTTATCCTCCATAGGCTTAGCAAAAAGCTGCTCGCCAAGGCAGGGGACGTCCAGGAGCTTTTCCAGGACCTACTGTTCCAAGTCTGAGGACTGGAGCCATGCCTGGCGTTGGGCCCTGATGCTGGCAGCCGTACACGGGCCGAGGATTCAAATCATAGGTGGCACGGGAGAGATATTTTGAGCACTCCACGACATTCCTCAGGAGGGTCTGGAAACTAAGGAGGGGTTCGCCAGCGAGACCCATGGAGAAAACCCCGAGCTCCTTGGCAAGGTCGCATAAGAAGATGCCCATTTACAATTGGTAAGCCTGAATATGACATGTGAGCATGAACCCCAAGGCGTCAAAGGTTCTCGACTCCCTACCCAGCAAAACTGAAAAGTGCGACTTTGGGCTCTTTTGCTTCCGCTTCGCCGATTCCACCACCATGGAGGTGTGGGGAAGCTGGGTCTTCCTAAACCCGGGGCTGCGCTGGAACCTGTACATCGCGTCGAGGTGCTTACTCACAATGGGAACTGAGGCAGGTGTCTCCATTATGCGGAGTAGTAGCCTGACAGAATGTGAGGAACTGGGACAGTGAGAGATTCCCAAGGTGGGAACTCATACTGTTGTTCATTTGTAAACCGCTATGATTACCTGAAATAGCGGTAAAAAAACCCACACAAATAAATAAATAAAATAAATACTGCAAGATATCAAGCTCGAAGCCCCTCCTCGGCCTGGGTAGCCAGGTTGAGGGCCCACGCGACATCCCGCAAGAACACCAAGAAGGAGGTGTCTTCGGGCAGTGAACGCCTCTGAAAGGCAGGCGGGGACGTGTACAAAGGGAGGTCCCTGTGGGCACGGGACTCCGGGGAAGTATCCCCATCTGACTCTCAACCCAAGAGATCCGAGGAGGAATCCAACTCGGGTTGGTAGCCCCGTTCGGAGGCCGTTTGGAGCCGGAGACCCTGGAGGATCTCGCCACTGAGGAACGGGAAGGCGAACGAGACCAGCGCTGAGGACCCTCACAAGGCTCACAGCTTTCGGGGGTTTCCAAGGTGGGTTTTGGAATCCCTCTCGAAGGAACCTCGGTCTATAGGCGCGAGCCAGCCCTGCTGAGTGTGAGCACCTGCTGGGCAGCTAAGAAGGCAGAAACACTGTGCTCTAGTGCCAGCATACGGGACTCCCACAGGGGTGTGGGGTCCTGCAAAGCCTACACCGGGGTCACTGGGTCGGGCGTCGAGGAAGAGAGGGGGTCCTCACTGGAACGACCCTTAGGAGACCGGGCACCATCGCCGGAAGCCTCCATATCTGTATGAGATATCTTACGAGGCCGCTCTTTGTCCGACTCTCAGGAACGCCAAGGGAGGCTGAGCGACTGATTGCGGGAGTGCTCGTGCTTATCCGGAGCCCCTGACAGCGACTGCGAGGTCGTCTTCTTCTAACACCGCTCCACTTCAGGAGACCCTTGGTCGGAGTGCCACCTTGAGCACAGGGCCGAAGTGGGGGATCCCATCCGCGGAGAAACGACCGAAGGTGCAACCGGGGATTCCAAGGTGGCCTTAAGGAAAATGTCATCAGACTTCTGCTTACAACTTAGCAGGGCCTTGGAGGACATTTTCTTACAAAGCGAGCAGAGCTCCAGATTATGGTCGGCCCCGAGGCACCATAGACAGCAGTCATGGATGTCCGTAAGCGACATGTTCTTGGAGAACCTAGCGCATTTTTTAAAACCGGTGGCCATTAGGGGAAAAGAGGGCCCCGTGAGGTCGAAGACCCACATGGCCAGCGGTTGGGAAAAAAGGGCGCGAAACCCGCAAAAGGAAAAAAATGCAATGAAAAACGTCCCCTTTGCTCAAAAAGAAAAAAGGAGCAAAGGAGGGATGGGTAGAGGACCGGTGCAACAGGAAAAAAAGCAGACCAAAGGCTGAAAAAGAAATGCATCCGAAGGACTCCACGGAAAAAGGGAGACTGAGCAAGATTGCACCCTTGGGCGGGAAGAGGACCACACATGTGTGGCAGCAATCCCAAAGGCTTTCTTTGAAAGCTGGGGTTGCTCTGCGCGGGCTCCGTCGGTGCCGATGTCACCCATAAGTGAGCACTGACTTCATGCTTGTTCCTGGAGAATGTAAATTTCAAATATAAGTCTATAAAAATATAAAGAGGTAACAAGGAACAATCAGAATTGGGCATAAGAACATGCTATAATGGGTTCATCAAGCCCAGTATCCTGTTTCCAACAGTGGCCAATCTAGGTCATAAGTACCTAGCAGTTTCCCCAAAAGACACAGGTTCCACAAAGCTTGTATTGGGTCAAGCAGTGATATACCCACAGAAGTACCCACTGAAATAGAATTAAGACCCCCAGTGTAAATAAGATATAGATATGTTCTACCTGAAATCAGGTACCAGTGTAATACAATGTATATAGTTATACAATGTACATAGTTTCCCCCAGTTACTTCCAAGTTGATCTCCCTGTTTATTGTAAATACAACTCAAAGTTCCCTGTGTTGTATAGTTGATGTTAAATGTAAACCGCTCTGGTCTAAAATAGAGCGGTATAGAAGAACTGTTAAATAAATAAATAAATAAATATCCTGGGTCCCTTTTAATAATGGTTTATGGACCTTTCCTCCAGGAACTTGTCCAAACCTTTTTTAAACCCAGCTGCACTAACAGCTTTTACTACATCCTTCAGTAACAAATTCCAGAGTTTGATAACACGTTGATTGAAAAAATATTTTCTCTTATTAGTCTTAAATAGATTACCCTATAGATTCACTGCATGTCCCCTGGTCTTTCTATATTCTGATAACGCAAACAAACGATCTACGTTTACCCGTTCCACTCCATTCATTAATTTATAGACCTCTATCAAATCTCCCCTCAGCCCCCTTTTCCAGGTTGAAGAACCCTAACCTTTTTAGCCTCTCTTCATAGGGGTATCCTTCCATACCCTTTACCATTTTGGTGGCTCTTCTCCATACCTTTTCTAATAACTCTATATCATTTTTAAGATACGGCGACCAGAATTGCACACAATATTCAAGGTGCAGTCTCACCATGGAACGATCCAGGGGCACTGTAATATCCTTTGTTTTATTTTCCATTCCTTTCCTTATGATACCTAGCATTCTATTTGCTCTCTTGGTCGCTGCTGCACACTGGGCTGAGGGTTTTTAACATGTTATCAACGATGACCCCTAAATCTTTTTCCTGGGTGGTGGTTCCTAATGTGGAACCTTGCATCGTGTAACCATAGTTTGGGTTGTTCTTCCCTAGGTGCATAACTTTGCACTTGTCCACATTAAATTTCATCTGCCATTTGGATGTCCAGTCTTCCAGTTTATCAAGATCCTCTTGCAATTTTCCACAATCCTCATGGGTTTTAACAACTTTAGTTTTGTGTCATCTGCAAATTTGATAACCTCACTCGTTATTCCCTTTTCCAGGTCTTTTATAAATATGTCAAGAAGCAGCGGACCCAGCACAGATCCCTGGGTTACACCACTATTCACCTTTCTCCGTTGGGAAAATTAGCCATTTAGCCCTATCTTTTAACCAGTTACTGATCCACAATAGTACACTGCCCCCTATCCCATGACTTTTTAGTTTTGCCACTCTGATGATGGATCTTGTCAAAGGCTTTCTGAAAGTCCCGATACACTATATCAACCGACTCACCTTTGTCTATCTGTTTTTTCACACCTTCAAAAAAAAACCAGATTAGTAAGAAGATCTTCCTTGTCTAAAGCCATCTTGGCTGATTCCCATTAAGCCATGACTATCTACATGTTCAGTAATTTTGTTCTTTATTATGGTTTCTACTATTTTTCCCAGTACTGACGTCAGGCTCACCGGTCTGTAGTTTCCCAGATCACCCCTGGAACCCTTTTTAAAAGTTGGCATTACATTGGCCATTCTCTAATCTTCAGATATTTTATTTATTTATTTATTTTTATTTATTTATTGTTTCTTATATACCGCACTCTTAAAAATCAGCGCTGTTCACATACAACATGATTGTGCCGGGGGCACTTACAATGAACTGGAGCTTTAAACTTGGGAAATCAACTGGGCGTAACTATGTACATCGAATTCAACTTATTTACAAACTGTATCAGCAATATTTACATACATTGACAATGTTCATGTGTTAATGGTTGGATGTATGCTAGGGGGTGTCAGGTTGGTAGGCTGTGAGTAGTGTAAGAGAAAGAGGTGGTGTTTAAGCGCTTTTCTGAATTGTGCTAGGTCCGTTATGGCTCTGACGGCTGCTGGGAGAGCATTCCAGCAGCTGGGTGCATAGAACTGGAAAGAGTAGTTACTCACCTGTAAAAGGTGTTCTCCAGGAGCTGCAGGAATCAGTCCTCACTTATGGGTGACATCAGCGCCGATGGAGCCCCCGTGTGGAGAATTTCCCCAGCTTTCTATGAAAGCCTTTGGGAATACTACACGCATGCGCGGTCCCCTTCCCTCCTAAAGGTGCCATCTTGCTCAGTCAAATGACATAGCTAAAAAACAGCACACAAAACTGAAAAAATTAACTATGTACAACTGCAACTCCCAGGGGAGGAGGGAGGGTTGTGAGGACTGATTCCTGCTGCTCCTGGAGAACACCTGTACAGGTGAGTAACTACTCTTTCTCCAGGACCAAGCAGGAAGTCAGTCCTCACTTATGGGACTCCCCAGCTTCAGGCTACCGGGGACCCAGAGCTGAAAAAATTAGCTCCCTCTAGCCTCAGCATCAGAGAAAGGATTTCACTGAAACATAACTCCACCGGTAGCCCAACCAGAGGGCTGGAGGGTAGGAGTTACCTAAACCTCAAAGAGATTCCGGAGCACTGCCTGACCGAAAGCACTGTCCCTGCGGGACTCCCTCTCCAGGCAGTAATGGGCCGCAAAAGTCTGGCTTGAGGACCAAGTTGCAGCCCTGCAGATGTCTGCCAACGGTACAGAGCGGAGATGAGCTACTGAGGCAGTCATTGCCCTGACACGGTGGGCCATGACCCGACCCTGCAAAGGAAGGTCAGCTGCCCTGTAAGCCCAGGTGATACAGTCAGCCACCCAGATGGACAAGGTACGCTTGGACACAGGTACCTCCAAGTTATTGGGGTCAAAAGATACGAAGAGCTGAATAGCCCTTCTATGCCCCTGCGTATGCTCAAGGTAGAAGGATAAGGCCCTCCTACAGTCCAGGGTATGCAGGACTGTCTCAGCCCTGCTGGCATGGGGCCTAGGGAAGAATGTTGGAAGAACCACCTCCTGGTTGAGATGGAAAGAGGAGACATCCTTGGGGAGGAACTTAGGATGAGTCCTAAGGACTACCCTGTTCCTATAGAAGCGAGTGTATGGCCTGTCACAGACCAGGGCTTGAAGTTCATTCACTCGCCTGGCCGAGGTCAAGGCCACTAGGAAGAGAGTCTTCCAGGATAGGAAGCGTAAAGGACATGCAGCCATTGGTTCAAAAGGTGGGCGAGTAAGTTGCTGCAAGACCACATTCAACTCCCACTCAGGGGCCGGTGGACGGAGAGGAGGCTTGAGCAATAGTAAGCCTCTGAGAAATCTGGACACCAAGGAGTGAACTGACAAAGAGTGTCCCTCCACCAGAGAGTGATGAGCTGCCAGAGCAGAGAGGTGGACCCGAACAGAATTGGACTTAAGGCCCTGATTGGACAAGTGCAGTAGGTACTGGAGCACTACTGGCACAGTGCAGGTGAAAGGATCTTCCTTGTGTTGCTGACACCACAAGGAGAACCTTCTCCACTTTAGGGCATATGTTTTCCTAGTGGATTGCTTCCTAGAAGCCAAGACCACCTCTTCCACTTCCTGAGGTAGGCCCCAGGGAGCCAAGACTACCCTTGCAGCCTCCATGCCATCAGATGGAGAGATTTGAGATTGGGATGCAGAAGGGAATCCCGATCCTGAGATAGAAGGTCGGGCTGGAATCCCAGAGGCATGGGTGTCTCCATTGTCAGTTGAAGTAGCAGGGGGAACCAGGGATGCCTCAGCCACCTGGACGCAACCAGAAGTACTGAGGCCTGAGAATCTTGAACAAGGTTCAGGCCACCAGAGGCGTGGGAGGAAGCGCATAGAGCAGGCCCTGGGACCAAGAAATCAGGAAGGCATCCGCCGCCACCCTTAGGGTATGCGGTTGCCTGGAACAAAACCTGGGCAGTTGGTGATTCAGGGGACTGGCAAAGAGATCCATGGATGGAAGGTTTAGCTGTATTAGTATAAGTATCCCCAGCAAACCTAAGTAAACAACTTTAATATCTGAAAAAAATCGTAAAACTAAGATGCAGACAGCAGTCCAGCAGCGAGGTGGGGGCTTTCCAGTCTTTTGCACTGAGTGTCACATGTATGATTTTCTCCCAGTTGGTGAAAGGTCTTACTACACTTGTAGTTTATGTAGTATTTTGCCCCTGCCACCTGTTATATGTGGGGAAGACCACACGGTCATTACAAACATGTATGCGAGAACATCGCAGCCGTTTAAAGTGCCAGCGGACAGAGGCTCCTATGATAGAGCATTGTCTTCAGCTCCAAAATAATTTTATGGAACTTTGATGTTTTTGCATTGAACAGGTTAGGAGAGGGATGAAGGAACGAACTAGAGAACAGTTACTTGTATATCGAGAACAACGTTGGATTTTCGCTCTTTCCACAGTTTCACCCAAAGGGTTGAATGCACAGGTGGATTGGCATCTTTGTAGTTGAGTTAAGAACAAATGCACGTGAGATTAGTACCGCCCAGGAAATTCAGGTATTTAAAGAAAGACAGAGTCTAGTCCGCATGCGCGGCGTCTGTTTGACATCACTATGAAAGTTTAGCGTTGGTTGAACAATTGGAAAGTGTACAGGATGTTTTAAGGTAATTCAAGGTTTTTGACTTTAGTCCTTAATAATAGAATTTATGTAGAAGGAGTTCATAGAAGAAAACTAGCATGTTTTTGTTCTCAGTCCGTGCAGTGGTGACAGAGGGAAGAAGAGAGTATGCGCCCTCTGAAGCAATAAAACAGGGCAGCCATCTAACGGGTGGCAGCTGGATAAACGATCCCCCTGAGGAAACGAAGAGTGAAACGAGGGAGCGCTTCGTGGATATGTGTCGTCGGGAGTATCGGGAACAACCTCTGGAATAAGAATCTTCGCTTCTCACCAAAAAAACAACAGATAAATACAGATAAGCACAGCTTTTTGTTACAAGTTGGAATCATATGGTATTTGAACATTTTAAGAAACTGTGAATATGGTATCAAGGACTGTGGAGCTAATTTAAAGTTTACAAAGATTTGAGAAAGAAATAGATTTTAAATGCTTGAAGTTAAAAAATATAAAAAATAATTATAAAAAACAATAATACAATTATAAAAATAATAACAAAAAAATAGTGAAAGTTCATCTAGAAGCAACAATAATAAGGGTCGCTGATGTGGAAGAAGGCAAGTTCAATCCAGCAAGTCTGGCTGATTAAATGCCTCATGGAATGTTGAGACCCAGTTGCATCTAGTATGATTTAATCTTTTTAATGCAGAGCAAAAAACTATATTGAACTCAAGGTAAAAGATTGGGCTGATAATTCAATTTTATGTTTATACAATAAACATGCGGCATACAAATGTATACCAAATAAATAAATAAATAAATGCTAGCTTAGCATGAACAACAACAAATGGCCCCCAGTATAACTGTCAGAACACGGGGAGCTAACAAGATATATTTCCTATATTTCTTGAAAATAAGGGATGGGAAAACAAACCAGGTGAAGAATTGAATAAGTGGGAAAAAGGTCAGATAACAAGGAATAAATCTGACAAAAGGCATAGGCCAAATGGTTACAAACATGGACATACAAAATGTCAACAGGTATGGAGGTGCAGATAGGACAGTTAAGAGGAAGAAATGAAAGAGAGAACCCAGATGCCTGGAGTTAAAACAAAGGGACTAGTTTGAAAAGAAAACTATATAACGTGACAGAACTTTTTAAGGATCATGGATTTGCATACTATCTTCCGAAGATGAGATGGCCTGCAAGTCCCCATTGTATGTCTTAATAAGTGAGTGTGTATGATTCTGATTCTTTGTGCTGTGTGCATCTGTGTGATGTCTGTGTGAAAGCACAGTTACTTACCTGTAACAGGTGATCTCTGGGAACAGCAGGAATAAGTCTTCACATATGGGTATCGTCGGTACCGACGGAGCCTGAGCGGGAACGCTCCGCAGCGTCCAATCAGAAAGCCTTTGGGAGCATCGCACAGCGCCTGCATGCTGCCTTCCCGCCTTTCCCAACTGTCTCTCCTCAGTTGAGTTTTAAAGCTGAGAGAAAGAGAGAGAGAGAGGGAAAGGAAAGATAGATAGAGAGATACAACTCCTAGGGGAGGTGGGTAGGTTGTGAAGACTTATTCCTGCTGTTCCCAGAGATCACCTATTACAGGTAAGTAACTGTGCTATCTCCAGGAACAAGCAGGAATGAGTCTTCACATATGGGGACTCCCTAGCTTTATTTATTTAGACAGTTTTGTATACCGCCTTATCCTTCAATCAAAGCGGTCACAACACGATTGGGGGATACATTTAACACGTGGGGATACTAGACACATATACTAATACTTACAGGGAACATGGGCAATGGAGGGTTATGTGGCTTGCCCAAGACCACAAGGAGCACCTGTGGGACTAGAAACCCCAGTCCTTCCGGCCCAAGGTTGCTGTCCTCTAGTGGGATTTGAACCCCCGACCTTCCGGCCTGAAGTACCTTGCCCCAACTACTAGGCTACTCCTTTAGATGCCAGGGAGAGATCCCAGAAGTTGTGTGTCCCTGGGACAGGGCTCCACTTCCCCCCATGGATCTCTGGCATCCCATCAGGGATGGTGGGTAGGAGTTAATTAAGTATGGAACAGGTGTTTGAGAACAGCCTGGCCAAAAAAGGCATCCCAGCGGGAGTCCTTGTCCAAGCAGTAATGGGCTGTGAAGGTATGAACCGAGGCCCAAGTGGCTGCTCGACAGATGTCGTCAATAGACACAGAGTTCAGATGGGCCATTGAGGCTGCCATAGCTCTCACATTGTGAGCTGTGACATGGCCCTCCAGAGAAAGGTTCTTACTCTGATAGGCGAAAGAAATACACTGGGCAATCCAGTTAGATAGTGTTCTCTTGGAGACTGGTAGTCCCAAATGAGAAGGATCAAAGGCAACAAAGAGCTGAGAGGACTTTCTATGTTGCTGTGTCCTCTGTAAGTAAAAAGCCAGAGCTCTTTTAGTCCAGGGTATGAAGATTCCTCTCTGCACTTGATGCATGAGGTCATGTAAAAAATACAGGTAGGTAGACCTCTTGGTTGAGGTGAAAAGGCGAGACCACCTTAGGCATAAAGTGTGGATGAGTCCTAAGGACTACCTTGTCATGATGGAACCTTGTATAAGCTGGATTAGCTACGAGTGCTTGCAATTCACTAATACGACGTGCTGATGTGATTGCAATGAGAAAGATAACTTTCCAAGAAAGGTATTTCAAGGAGGTGGTAGCCAAAGGTTCAAAAGGCGGCTTCATAAGCTGACCAAGAACCAGGTTGCTACAAGAGGATGAGAGGAAATAGGTTGTCCATTTAGAGGCTTAAGGGAAGCTGCAATAGCACTCAAATGGACCCTTACTGAATTTGTCTTAAGGCCTGCATTAGACAGATGGAGGAGATACTCCAGCAAAGATTCCAGAGGTATGGCAAGGGGGTTAAGACCCTTCTCAGAGCACCAGATGGTAAACCTCTTCCACTTGAAAGCATAAGAACGTCTAATGGAAGGTTTTCTGGAAGCATAAAGAACATTTTTCACCTGTTGAGAAAGATGAAGATCTTGGAGATCTAGGCCTTCAGCAACCAAGCCCTGAGATGCAGAGACTGGGGATTGGGATGCCGTAACTTTCCGTCCTCTTGAGATAGGAGATCTGGAGCAGACCCTAACTCCAGGGAGGGAGCTTGAGAGAGATGTAGAAGCAGAGGGTACCACACTTGCCGTGGCCAATGTGGAGCTATGAGAATCATGTGGCCTCTGTCTCTCTGAAGCTTGAACAGGGTTTTGGGAATTAGGGGAATGGGTGGAAAGGCATACAGGAAGTCTTGACCCCAGTGAAGGAGGAAAGCATCCCTTGCCTGAGTTCCCTGAGCCGGAGTTCTGGAACAGAACCGGGGAAGTTTGGCATTCCACGGACTTGCAAAGAGGTCTATGTCCGGGGTTCCCCAAATCTGAAAAATCCTGGCCACCTGCTCCACATGTAGGGATCACTTGTGTGGAAGCAGAACTCGACTGAGTCTGTCTGCCTAAGAGTCTTGAACGCCTGGAAGATAAACTGCCAGAAGATGAATCTGATGCTCTCTGGCGAGGGCCCACAGTCGCAAAGCTTCGCTGCAAAGCGACAGAGAGCCAGTTCCGTCCTGTTTGTTCACATAGAACATGGCTACCTGATTGTCCGTGTGGATAAGGACTGTCTTGTAGCTGAGCAGGGTGTGGAACACCCGCAGAGCAAGGAAGATTGCTCTGCGTTCCAACAGATTGATATGTAGACAGCTCTCCTGTGGGGACCAGATGCCCTGGGTGGAGAGGTCTTGCAGATGAGCTCCCCACCCCATTGGAGAAGCATCTGTTGTGAGAGTTGCTTGGGGTAGAGACTGCTGAAAGGGGGACCCCAGCAACAGGTTTTGAGGGGACTTCCACCACTGGAGGGACAAAATGAGGCGACTTGTGTTTGCTATTTTGTCTGACAGGCAGTCTAATGCCTGGGTCCATTGCGTGGATAAAGTCCACTGAGCTGCCCTCATGTGAAGGCGAGCATATGGTACCACATGCACAGTGGATGCCATGTGGCCTAGTAACTGTAACATCTCTCGAGCAGTTAAGTGGGGCTTCAACCCTGCTTGAGAAGCTAACTGCACCAAGGAAGCCAACGGGCCTGGGGGAAATAAGCCCCTGCCCTTGTGGTATCCACCAACTCCCCTATAAACTCCAGGTACTGAGTAGGGGTTAAATTGGATTTTGGGATCTTTATTATCAGCCCTAAATACTGAAGGATACGCATTGTGAAGGCTAGAGAACTCTTGGCCTCTGACTGAGTGGGAGCTCGAATGAGCCAGTCGTCCAAATAAGGGAAGACAAATATTTCCAGAGTGCGCAGAAATGCAGCTTAATAAGAACATAAGATATGCCATACTGGGTCAGACCAAGGTCCATCAAGCCCAGTATCCTGTTTCCATGAGTGGCCAATCTAAGTCATACGTACCTAGCAGTTTCCCCAAAAGACACAGGTTCTGCAATGCTTGTACTAGGTCAAGCATTGATATCCTGGGACCCTTATAATAATGGTTTATGGACCTTTCCTCCAGGAACTTGTCCAAACCTTTTTAAACCCAGCTACACTAACAGCCTTTACTACATCCTCCGGTAACAAATTCCAGAGTTTGATTACACATTGAGTGAAAAAATATTTTCTTTTATTAGTCTTAAATAGTTTACCCTGTAGCTTCATTGCATGTCCCCTAGTCTTTCTATATTCTGATAACGTAAACAATCGATCTACGTTTACCCGTTCCACTCCATTCATTAATTTATAGACTTCTATAATATCTCCCCTCAGCCGTCTCTTTTCCATTTTAAAGAGCCCTACCTTTTTAGCCTTTCTTCATAGGAGTATTCTTCCATCCCCTTTACCATTTTGGTGGCTCTTCTCTGAACCTTTTCTAATAACGCTATATCCTTTTTAAGATACGGCGACCAGAATTGCACACAATATTCAAGGTGCGGTCTCACCATGGAATGGTATAGAGGCATTATAATATCTTTTGTTTTATTTTCCATTCCTTTCCTTATGATACATAGCATTCTATTTGCTCTCTTGGCTGCCGCGGCACACTGGGCAGAGGGTTTTAAAATGTTATCCACGATGACGCCTAAATCTTTTTCCTGGGTGGTGGTTCCTAATGTGGAACCTTGCATCGTGTAACCATAGTTTGGGTTGTTCTTCCCTAGGTGCATAACTTTGCACTTGCCCACATTAAATTTCATCTGCCATTTTGATGCCCAGTCTTCCAATTTATCAAGATCCTCTTGCAATTTTCCACAATCCTCTTGGGTTTTAACAACTTTAAATAGTTTTGTGTCATCTGCAAATTTGATAACCTCACTCTTTATTGCACTTTCCAGGTCATTTATGAATATGTCAAAAAGCAGCGGACCCAGCACAGATCCCTGGGGTACACCACTATTCATCTTTCTCCACTGGAAAAATTGGCAATTTAGCCCAACCCTCTGCTTTCTATCTTTTAACCAGTTCCTGATCCACAGTAGTACACTGCCTCCTATCCCATGACTCTTTAGTTTTGCCAAAAATCTCTGATGAGGGACCTTGTCAAAGGCTTTCTGAAAGTCCAGATACACTATATCAACCGACTCACCTTTGTCCACCTGTTTATTCACACTTTCAAAAAAACATAAAAGATTAGTAAGACAAGATCTTCCTTGTCTAAAGCCATGTTGGCTCTGTCCCATTAGGCCATGACTATCTACATGCTGAGTAATTTTATTCTTTATGATGGTTTCTACCATTTTTCCCGGTACTGACGTGAGGCTCACCGGTCTGTAGTTTCCCGGGTCACCCCTCGAACCCTTTTTAAAAATTGGTGTTACATTGGCGATCCGCCAATCTTCAGGTATTAGAGATTATTTTAATGATAGTTCACAGATTACTAATAGCAGGTCTGCAATCTCATATTTCAGTTCTTTCAACACCCTTGGATGTATACTATCCGGCCCAGGTGATTTGCTACTCTTCAGTTTATCTAATAGTTGTAATACATCTTCCCGATGTATTGATATTTCCTTCAATTCTTCTGCACCTTTAAATACCACTTCAGTCATGGGTAACATCCCTACATCTTCCTCAGTAAAGACCGAAGCAAAGAATTCATTCAGTCTCTCCGCTATCGCCTTGTCGCCTCTTAGTGCCCCTTTAACCCCTCTATCATCTAATGGTCCAACTGACTCTCTCACAGGTTTTTTGCTACGAATGAACTTAAAAAAAAAATTATTTCGCATTTTTGCTTCCGAAGTAAGCTTCTTCTCAAATTCTCTCTTTGCCTTCTTTATCAATGCCTTGCATTTGACCTGCCAGTGCTTGAGCTGTTTCCAGGTTTCATAGTTTGGCTCTTTTTTCCATTTCCTGAAAGATGCTTTCTTGGCAACAACAGCCTCTCTGACCTCACCTTTAAACCATGCTGGCAGTTTTTTGGACTTCGTTCCACTTTTCTTAAAGCGTGAAATACAGCTGGTCTGGGCTTCCAAGATAGTATTTTTCAACAACACCCAAGCTTGATGTAAGTCTTTAACCTTTGCAACTGCTCCTTTTAGTTTTTTCTTAACTATTTTCCGCATTTTATCATAGTCTCCCTTTCGAAAGTTAAAAGGTAGTACTGTGGATTTCCTTACTATCCCTCTTCCACTAATTAAATCAAAGGCAATCATACTATGATCACTATTGCCAAGTGGCCCCAACACCCTTATTTCTTGCACTAGTTCTGGTGTTCCACTAAGGACTAGGTCTAATATGGCTTCCCCTCTCGTCGGTTCATGGACCAGCTGCTCCAAGAAGCAGTCATTTATGTCATCTAGGAACTTAATCTCCCTAGCATGTACTGCCGTGACACTGACCCAGTCGATACTGGGGTAATTGAAATCACCCATTATTATTACCGCGCTGTAAATTTTGTTAGCTTCCTTGATTTCTTTGAGCATTTCATCATCCATTTGTTCATTCTGGCCAGGCGGTCGATAGTACACCCCCACCGCCAACGCCTTCCCCTTTTTACATGGAATTTCAATCCATAGAGATTCTACAGCAAATTTTGTTTCCTGCAAAACTCCTGCAAAACTTTAATCCTTTCTGACTCAATGCCCTCTCTAACATAGAGCGCAACCCCTCCACCAATTTGATCAGCTCTATCATTACGATATAGTTTGTACCCAGGTATCACAGTGTCCCACTGGTTGTCCTCCTTCCACCATGTCTCTGATATTCCAATCACATCTAACCTCTCATTTAGTGCTATATATTCTAACTCTCCCATCTTATTTTTTAGACTTCTAGCATTTGCATACAAGCATTTTAGAGACTGTATTTTATTCATATTAATTTGGATATTGGTAGACATGGGTAATTTGGGATCTTTAAGCTCTGTCTGCTCTATACTCGAGGGCATTTGGGCTACTTTACTCTTTTTTGGAACCTCTCTGCTTTTGGTAGTATCCTTCAAGGATACATTCTTCCAAACCATCTGCTCTTGGGCGACTGTCGGCTTTCCCCTATTATCTAGTTTAAAAGCTGCTCTATCTCCTTTTTAAAGGTTAATGCCAGCAGCCTGGTTCCATCCCGGTTAAGGTGAAGCCCATCCCTTCAGAAGAGCCCCTCCTTTCCCCAGAATGTACCCCAGTTCCTAACAAATCCAAACCCCTCATCTCTGCACCGTTGTCCGGAGCTCCGGAGCTCTGCCTGCCTTTTGGGTCCTGCACGTTGTCATGTAGAAGACCCTTCTAAGCCAATGGAGCTAAACGGAGCAGAGGAATTTGCTTCAGAAACTGACAGGCAGTCAGAGCATATGGCTCAGGGTTTCCAAGGGAAACGTAAACAAAGAGGGTGGTAATTCAGAGAAAGACAATTCAAGAGGAGATTGCAATAGTCTAGATGGGAGGTGACTAGAGAATGTATAAGGGTCTTAGTAGTGTGTTCAGAAAGGAAAGGACAAATTGTGCCAATATTGAAGAGTAAGAAATTATAGGTTTTAGCTATCTTTTGGATGTGTGTCGAGAAGGACAGGAAGGGAGTCAAAGATGACCCCAAGTTTGCGAGTCTAGGAAACAGAGAGTACAGTGTTAACCACAGAAATAGAGAAAGGAGGAAATGGGGATGTGGGCTTAGGGGGAAGATAAGGAGTTCAGTTTTGGCCATGTTCAATTTCAGATGGTGGTGAGACATCCAGGCACTAACGTCAAATAAGCAAGCAGAGATCCAGGCCTGGATTCTTGGAGAGATGTCAGATGCAAAGAGGTAGATCTGAGAGTCATCAGCATAGAGGTGATACTGTAAACCATGGGAGGAGATAAGCACACCAAAAGCCAGTGTAGAGAAAAAAAGGAGAGGTCCCAAGACAGAGCCTGGGGTGCATCGACAACGCGGGTTAGAAGTAGAAGAGGATCCACTAGAACATACACTAAAAGTGCATTGAGAGAGGAAGAAAACTAGGACAGGACAGAACCCCTAAATCCAAGTGAGGACAGGGTATTAAGGAGAAAGTGGTGATCAACAGTGTCAAAAGCAGCAGAAAGGTCAGGAAGAATGAGGATCAAGTAAAGACCCTTGGATTTGACGAGGAACAAGTCACTGGAGACTTTGGAAAGAGCCGTCTCAGTAGAATGTAGAGGGTGAAAGCCAGATTGCAGTGGATTCAGAAGGGACTGAAAGGAGAGAAGGTCGAAAGGTAGGATCGAGGGATGGTTTCTTGAGGAGCGGTGTAACCAGAGCATGCTTTAAGGTTGCAGGAAAAGTTGCAATAGAAAGCGATAGGTTGTGGATATGATTAGAAAGAAGGGAAAACAGTGGAGGAGATTGAATTTACTAAGTGGGTGAGAATGGGATCAGAGGAGCAAGTAGTAAGTTTAGAGGTGGAAAGAAGATGAGTGGTTTTTTTGCCAATGATCTTAGAAAAGGATAAAGGGGCAACAGAGGTTGAGGGAAGGGTTAGGGAATGAAGAGGGGTGCGTGGGAATGGAGATGACCCAGAAGGGAACTCAAGAGTAATCCTGTGGAATTTATCAGGGAAGTACTCAGCCAAAGTCTGGGCAGAAAAGGAAGGAGGGGTCGGAGGCGGAGGCACTTTGTGGAGAGAGTTCAGAGTAGTAAAGAGACAGTGAGGATCGAAGGCAAGAGAGTTAGGCAAATGGACATTGTACTATTGCTTGGCGAGGGCTATGGAAAACTGGAAAGAGACTAACATGAATTTGAAATGTAGGAAGGCCACAAGGGTGCAGATCTGAGCCATAGGCGTTCAGCTAAGCGAGCAAAGGATCATAGGACGTGGGTTTTAGAGGACAGCCAGAGCTGAGGTACAGTACGCCTCACAAGATGTGAAGTGGGAGGCGCAAGAGCATCCAGAGCAGAGGCGAGTACAGTGTTATTTATTTATTTATTTAATCAGTTTTATATACCACCTTATCCTTCAATCAAAGTGGTCAACAAGACAACAGAGGGACTACATCGAGGGGGGGAGACAACAAGATAGTACATTACAGTAAACTACAGTACATTACATTAAATTATACATAAACTACAGCAAAGTTATATTTCATAATTCATTACAATTACATTAAACAAATAACTGCACTCTTACAAAATGTTAAAATAATTTAAACATTATAGGAAAATTGAAATTCAAAGGGTTAAAACATTTTGTTCTATTGGAATTAGATTAGTTGCCATATGCTTCAATAAACAGGTACGTTTTAAGGGACTTTCGAAAATCTTTGATATCATACTAATTTCTTAAATCACTAGGAATAGAATTCCATAGTTGTGGTGCCATAAAGAAGAAAGCCCTATTAGATGTCATTTGTTTGGATCTATTAAACGTCAAGTGGGAATTAAGTCTGTTAGTAGACTGTGAGCATCTGGGCCTTGAGCCTATGTCCTTAGAAATAATAGTTGTTAGAACGTTTGCTGATGATTCATGTAAAATTTTGAAAATATTCATGAGGTTCTTGTATTTTGATCTCATAATGACTGGAAGCCAATGCAATTCTTGAAGCAAGGGAGTTATATGATCAAATTTTGGAGAATTGATTATAGTTCTTGCGGTTGTATTTTGTGCCAATTGGAGGGGATGGGTAGTATGTTTTGGAAGACCTTGATAAGGATATTTCCAAAGTCGAGGAGTGGTGTCATAACTGCTTGACATACCATTCGAAAATGATTTAGTTGTAAGATTGGCTTGAGGTTCCTAATGATCTTTAAACAGTGGTATACTCTAACTGTAATTTTATTTATATGGGATTTTAAGTTAATATGTTTATCTATGATTATACCAAGGTATTTTACTTCTTCGCTGATCTTTCTGGGTTTGTTTAGTATATTGATTTCTTTAGGAGTTAATAAGTTCTGATTATTAAAAATGAACAACGCTTCTGTTTTATCTGGGTTTATTTAAAGTTGTTAGCTGTGAGCCAATTGTTCATATCAGTCAAACAGTTATTAATTATTTCTGTGTCAAATGTATTCTGGTTAACTGCAGTGTAGATCATAATATCATCAGCGTATAGATGGTAATTTATTCCATATTATTGAATAATTTTACATATAGGTTGAATATAGATGTTAAAAAGGATTGATGATAATGCTGACCCTTGTGGTACGCCTTGTGTAATTGGGATTTGAGATGATTTTTTGTCTCCACATTTTACTATTTGCGTACGATTATTCAGGTAGGATGTGAACCATTTAAGTGTGTTGTCGCATAGTCCAATATCTTCTAAACGTTGAAGCATTAAAGGATGAGAGATTGTGTCAAAAGCTGCTGAAATGTCAATAAATATTAAAAGAAAAACACTATTTTTCTTATCTAGACCCGTTAAAAGGTTATTAAATAAAGAAATAAGAAGAGTTTCTACATTATGAAATGGTTTGAAACCATATTGGTGTAGATCCAGTGGAGCATATGAGTCTATGTGATCTTGTAATTGCCCCTGTACTACTTTCTCTATAACCTTGGAGATAAAAGGTAAACTAGAAATTGGACGGTATGATTTAGGTTCAGAGGTACTTAATGAATTTCCTTTATAGATTGGTCTAATTGAGGCTCTTTTGAGGACAGAAGGTAAATAACCTTGTTTTAGTGAAAGTTCTACAAATTTGACTAGATGGCAACTTAATTGACTCTTTGCACTTTTAATCCATTCTACTGGGCATGGATCAGTTGGGGAGGTTGTTGTATTAATTGTACTTATTATATTTTCAATTTGGTTTTTTGTTGGCATTGAAAAATTAGACCAAAGGTGTCTGGAATCAGAGAGTATCTTTGTCGTTAATTGATTAGGCTGTGAAGATACTATAGAGGTTAATTGATTTCAGTTTTTATTTATTAAGTAGTTTACATATTCTTGAGGACCTATCTGGTAATTTTGACAAGGAAAGTTGGTTTTGGTAAGCTGTTTCACAATATAAAATAATTCCCTTGGTTTACTAGCAGATTTCAAAATTAAGTTTGTATGGTATTGTTGTTTGCGATTATTTATCAAATTTTTATATTCAATTAGCTTCACCTTATATAAAAACTCTGTATGCTGAGATTTGTTCTGTCTCCATTTATGTTCCAAATTTCTTAGTATACGTTTTGCCTCTCTGATATCATTTGAGTACCATGGTGTGCTATTCTTTCTACGTACTTGTGCCTTGCCTCTGTTGAGATTTCCTGAGGCATCAGAAATGACTTTATTCCAGTTGTCTATTGCAGCATCTAAATTACTACAATCCTGGTGCAAGTGAGGAATGACATCTGCTATGAAATTTTCTTTATGAAAGGCTCTAAATTTTCTTGTTTTACAATTAGTTTCTAATTGGTGAGAAGGAGGTTTTAAATGTAAAGTAATAGATATCACATAATGATCTGACCATGGCACAGGAGATATTTTTGGAATTGAGATTTGGTTTAGAGCAGTAAGAAGCTTTGGGTGGAAAATCATATCTGGAATAGTACCATGTTGATGCGTTGGTAGAGTAATTGCCTGTTTGTAATCTAAAGAGTCCAAAGCTTTTAGGAAGGCTTTATGGTTTATGGTTTAGGCATTTGATATACCGCCCTTTACTTAGGCGGTAAGGAACTTAAATTGAAGTCACCCAAAGCAATTAATGGTTTACGGGGCAAGCTGTGTGAACAAATTAATTCAAGGATTGCTGACAGTTAATCTTTTGTGGCATTGGGTGGTCTGTAAGCAAGACAAATACTGAGATGGTGATTAGATATCACCATTGAATTTGTATCAGATTAATTATTGATTATAACAGTTTTAAATTTGAAAGTTTTACGTGCAAGGATTAGAATTCCACCACCTCTTTAGTGCTCTTTATGACAAGTAAAAGCTTCAAAGTCATGAGGAGTAATTTGATTGATAATAACCTGGTCTGTATCTTTTAACCAAGTCTCCGTTATGCACATAATATCAATTTTTTGGTCTATGATGTAATCATATATAGTGTTTAGCTTGTTTTTTACAGATCTTGCATTAATTACTACAAAACAAATGGGGGAATTAAGAGTTGGATTATTTTTGGTAGATTTGGAAGGGGGAAAGAAATCTTGGTTGGTCTTTTGTTTTTATTTGTATAGAGTTTCTGTCTATTGAGGTTATTATTACTCGCGTGCATAGGCATTAAAGGGTTTGGTATTAAATTGTTGGGTAGAGTCTGTTGGGTGAGGAATATCATACTAAAATATAGAACAAATTGGTAAATTGTATACATGTTTGCAGCTATTAAAACTATTTATAGGAAGATATGGCCTCATCAACAGACCTAAATGACACAGTGGAGGTAAGAGATTGTGAGACAGCAGTGGAGAGAGCTGATGGGTCGATAAAGCACAGTTACTTACCTGTAACAGGTGATCTCTGGGAACAGCAGGAATAAGTCTTCACATATGGGTACGTCGGTACCGACGGAGCCGGCGCGGGAACGCTCCCCAGCTTTCCAAAAAAGGAATGCTTTTGGGAGCATCCCACAGTGCCTGCGCACTGCCTTCCCGCCTTTCCTAACCATCTCTCCTCAGTTCGAGTTTAAAGCTGAGACAATAGAGAGAGAGAGGAAAGGAAAGATAGAAAAAGAGATACAACTCCTAGGGGAGGTGGGAGGGTTGTGAAGACTTATTCCTGCTGTTCCCAGAGATCAGCTGTTACAGGTAAGTAACTGTGCTATCTCCAGGAACAAGCAGGAATGAGTCTTCACATATGGGGACTCCCTAGCTAAGATGCCAGGGAGATCCCCAAGGATATGAGACCCTGGAGAGGGGTCTACCTCCTCCTATGGATCTCAGGCATCCATCCAGGGAAGGAGGGTAGGAGTTGTTTAAGAATGGAACAGGTGTTTGAGGACAGCCTGACCAAACAAGGCATCCCGGCGGGAGTCCTTGTCCAAGCAGTAATGGGCTGTGAAGGTATGAACCGAGGCCCAGGTGGCTGCTCGACAGATCTGGTCGATGGACACAGAATTTAGATGAGCCATAGAGGTGGCCATGGCCCTCACATTGTGAGCTGTGACATGGCTCTCCAGAGAAAGGTTCTTACTCTGGTAGGCGAAAGAAATACACTGAGCAATCCAATTGGACAGTGTTCTCTTAGAGACTGGAAGTCCCAAATGAGAAGGATCAAAAGCAACAAAAAGCTGGGAAGACTTTCTATGTTGCTGTGTCCTATGTAAGTAAAATGCAAGAGCTCTTTTACAATCCAGAGTATGAAGAGTCCTCTCTGCACTGGATGCATGAGGAGCTGGAAAAAAGACAGGCAAATATACCTCTTGATTAAGATGAAAAGGTGAGACCACTTTAGGGATAAAGTGTGGATTTGTCCTAAGGACTACCTTATCATGATGGAACCTTGTATAAGGTGGATTAGCCACTAATGCCTGCAGTTCACTGATGCGGCGAGCTGAAGTAACTGCAATGAGGAAAATAACCTTCCATGAAAGAAACGTCAAGGAGGTAGTGGCTAAGGGTTCAAAAGGTGGCTTCATGAGCTGACCAAGAACCAAATTTAAGTCCCATGCCACCGGAGGAGGCCTAATGGGAGGTTCAGTTAAAGTTAGGCCTCTCATGAATCTTGCAATGAGAGGATGAGAGGAAATAGGTTGTCCATTGATGGGCTTAAGGGATGCTGCAATAGCACTCAAATGGACTCTTACTGAATTTGTTTTAAGGCCTGCATTGGAAAGATGCAGGAGATAGTCTAACAGAGAATTTAAAAGTAGTGCTAGAGGGTCAAGACCCTTTTCAGCACACCAAATGGAAAACCTTTTCCATTTAAAAGCATAAGAACGCCTGGTGGAAGGTTTTCTGGAAGCATGGAGGATATCCTTCACTTATTGAGAAAGATTCCAGTCTTGAAGGTCTAGGCCTTCAGTAACCAAGCTCTGAGGTGTAGGGACTTGGGGTTTGGGTGCCACAAAGTACCTTCCTCCTGGGACAGAAGGTCTGGAGCAGCTCCCAAATCCAGAGAGGGGGCTTGGGAGAGATGTAGAAGTAGAGGGTACCACACTTGGCGTGGCCAGCGTGGAGCTATGAGGATCATAGATCCTTGATCCCTCTGGAGTTTGAACAGAGTCTTGGTAATCAAAGGAATGGGTGGAAATGCATACAGGAAGCCCTGACCCCAATGGAGGAGGAAGGCATCCTTGGCCTGAACTCCCTGACACGGAATTCTGGAACAGAACCGGGGAAGTTTGGCATTCCACGGACTTGCAAACAGGTCTATGTCTGGGGGTCCACATTCTTGGAAGATTCTGAGTACCTGATCCATGTGCAGGGACCATTCGTGTGGAAGCAGAACTCGACTGAGTCTGTCTGCCCAAGAGTTTTGGACTCCTGGGAGATATACTGCCAGGAGATGGATTTGATGCTCTCTGGCGAAGGCCCACAATCTTAAAGCTTCGTTGCAAAGCGACAGAGAGCCAGTTCCTCCTTGCTTGTTTATGTAAAACATGGCTACTTGATTGTCCGTATGAATGAGGACTGTCTTGTAGCTGAGGAGGGTATGAAAAACCTTGAGAGCTAGAAAAACTGCTCGAAGCTCCAAGTGGTTGATATGAAGAGAGGTCTCCTGTGGGGACCAAGTGCCTTGAGTGGAGAGGTCCTGTAGATGGGCTCCCCAACCTGTTTGGGAGGCATCTGTTGTGAGGGTTGCTTGGGGCAACAACTGTTGGAAGGTGGACCCCAGCAACAAATTTTGAGTGGACATCCACCATTGGAGAGACCAAAAGAGACGTTTGGTGGTTGCTATTTGGTCTGAGAGAGCTCCTGAAGCTTGAGTCCACTGGGTGGACAAAGTCCATTGAGCTGCTCTCATGTGTAGGCGGGTATAGGGTACCACATGCACTGTGGAAGCCATGTGGCCTAGCAGTTGTAGCATCTCCCGGGCAGTTAAGTGGCTCTTTGACTGAATCTGGGAGGCTAACTGCACTAGACGTTGGCAACGGGCCTGAGGAAGGTAGGCCCTTGCAGTAGTGGTATCCAACCAGGCCCCTATGAATTCTAGGGACTGAGTAGGGGTGAGCTGAGACTTTGGGAGGTTTACCACAAGTCCCAGATACTGCAGAATGTGCCTTCTGCGGTCCAGAGAAGTCTGGGCCTCTGACTGAGATGGAGCTCGGATGAGCCAGTCGTCCAGGTATGGGAAGACAAATATTCCCAGAGTGCGTAGAAATGCAGCAACTATTGCCATGCATTTGGTGAACACTCTTGGAGCAGAGGCCAGACCAAAAGGAAGGACTCTGTATTGGTAATGTTTTCCTTGGAAAAGAAACCGTAGGAATCTTCTGTGAGAGGGATGGATGAGGACATGTGTGTACGCATCCTTGAGATCTAGAGAACAAAGCCAATCCTGACTTTGAAGGTATGGAAGGAGAGTGCCCAGAGAAAGCATCTTGAACTTCTCCTTGCATAGAAATTTGTTCAATTCTCTGAGATCTAAGATGGGCCTGTATCCCCCTGTCTTCTTTGGAATGAGAAAATAGGGGGAGTAGAACCCTGAACCTTGATGAAGAAGAGGAACTTCTTCTATTGCCCCTTGGGCAAGAAGGGTAGCTACCTCTTGACCGAGAAGGTCGAGAAGAGATGTGGGAAATTGAAGTGTCTCACCATGGTGTGGGGAGGAAGGTCTGAGAAATGAAGCTTGTAGCCCTCTCTTATGATGAAGAGGGTCCACTGCTCTGATGTTATTTGCTCCCATCTGGGAGCAAAATGAGCCAACCTTCCTGGAATGGTGAGAGGCTCTGGCTGCTTTAGAGCCAGAAAGGCTAAGTTCTCTAGCATCAAGTCAAAAACCCTGAGGAGGTTGGGCCTGCTGAGTTGCAGCAGCCCCTGTAGGCTTAGGCCTGGCCTGTTTAGGTTGCTGACGCTTAGTGGCAAAGCGACCTGTAGAAGATTGTTGGCCAGAAGTAGAAGGAAATCTGCCCTTTTTAAAGAAAGACTTTTTAAAAGGCTTTTTCTTGGCAGGAATGGAGGTTGACTTTGAAAATCTATCCAGAGCAGAGTTTTCTGCATCCATTTGAGTGGCTTTTATTTGCCATTCTTTGCCAAATAGGTTTTCACCTGTACAGGGAAGATTTCCTAAGCCATCTTGAACCCAGGGCTCTAAATCAGAAGCCTGGAGCCAAGCAATTCTGCGAGCAGCTATGGCAATGCCTGAGGCTCTGCTGGCACCTTCAAAGGAGTCAAAGGCTGCCCTGTTGGAAAACTTTGAAATGTCTTGGGTATGCTTAAGCCAAATGAGGAATTCCTCCCTTTTATCCTCTGGAAGAAAAGGGAGGAAAGTGTGCAGTTTTTGTGCAACTTCCTTTAGAAACATACCCATGTAAAGGCTATATGAGTTGATTCTGGCAATAAGCATACTGGCTTGGAAGATTTTCCTACCAAAGGCATCCAAGGTCCTGCATTCTCTTCCTGGAGGAGCAGAAGAGTGTCTCTTTGTACTCTTTATCCTCTTCATAGCTGACTGCACCACAATGGAATGGTGAGGAAGCTGAGTTTTCTGAAATCCAGGACAAGGAGGGACACGATACATAGTGTCTAATCTACGAGAATGAGGAGAGAGAGTGAGAGGAGTCTCCCATAGATCAATCATGTGTTCATAAAGAATCTCATGAATTGGTAAGGTGACCGCCTCTTTAGGAGCTCTAGAATAGCCTAAAATATCCAATTTTTTAGCTCTAGGCTCTGATTCAGAAGTTACTGAAATAGAAAGTCCTTTAGCTACTTCTCTTATGAAGTCTTGAAAGGACAAGTCTTCTGGAGGAGACATTCTTCTTTTTGGAGAAGAAGGCTCTTCAGGAAGGGCTATGGATACTTCAGGAGACTCGTCTGATGTATCAGAATCATCAGAGGAATCGAAGTATCGCCTGTCAGGGTTGCTCTTCCAACGCTCGATACGCGTATCGAGCAGTATCGACATCGGGCGTCCCCGGTACCGGATCGGTACCGGTAAGCAGCCCTGGACAAGGAACCGCTGCAGCCGGTATCCTGGTCGATGTTGATGCAGTCGGTACCGGTATCAGTGCTGGTGCCGGTACCGGAGCCGATACCGAGAACGGAGTTTGTTTCGGTACCAGCAGCGTCGCAGCTTGAATGAAGGCCGTAATAGCCTGCTGCATGGACAGAACATTGTGATCCATCGACGCCATGAATGCCTGGAAGTCGGTACCGGGAGATTGTGCCGGTACCCCAAAGCATTCTAACAGGTGATCGGTTGAGGCCGTGCCATCGATGTCAACCTGTAACCCCATAGGAGGAGCTTTGGAAGCCGGAGCTTCCCGCCGGGGTTGTTTTGCTGGCGCAGGATCCTCGAGGGCAAGCCCGGAGGCATCTGGATGCTTAGAGGGAGATCTACCCTTTGAGGACCTGCTAGGTTTTGTTTGGTTACCTGAGATCCATCAGGAGAAGAAGACCTGGAAGATGTCGATGCTACCGACGGTGCATCAGCGGGAAACAGCACATGGAGCTTGGCTGCTCGGTTCTGTAACCCCCGTTTAGACATTAGAGAGCAGGACGGACAATCCGAGATGGAGTGTTCAGGACCCAAACATTTAAGACACCATTCATGGGCAGGGCCGGATTTAGCTAGAGTGAGGCCCTACGCCAAGAAAAATTGTGGGCCCCCCCCCATGTCCCCGTGCAGTCCTGGGCCCCCCCGTGCCTCCGTGCAGTCCTGGGCCCGCCCCCGTGCAGTCCTGGGCCCCCCCATGCAGTCCTGGGCCCCCCCCCGTGCAGTCCTGGGACCCCCCCCGTGCCCCCGTGCAGTCCTGGGCCCCCCCATGCAGTCCTGGCCCCCCGGACAGCATCGCGGCTGTCTGAGGGGCTTCAGAGGGAGCCGGGGAAGCCCGCGCGAGGCCCCGGCTCCCTCTGTACAGCCGCCAGCGTGAAGAGCCTTTTCCTTCACGCTGGCGGCTGTTTCTGTGAAGCCGGGAATGCTGGGAAAGGTTAAAGGGCAACCTTTAACCTTTCCCAGCATTCGCGGCTTCACAGAAACAGCCGCCAGCGTGAAGGAAAAGGCTCTTCACGCTGGCGGCTGTACAGAGGGAGCCGGCGCCTCGCGCGGGCTTCCCCGGCTCCCTCTAAAGCCCTCCGGTGGGCACAGGGGCGGCCCAAGGGGGGTGCGGGGCCATGTCCGGAGACTCGGTGCGGGGCATCATTTGCATAAGGTGTCTCATTTGCATAAATATTTGCATAATGTTACCATACACCAGAGCTACTCAATTCCAGTCCTGGTGGTCCACAATCCTGCAGGTTTTCGGGATATCCCTAATAAATATGCATGAGATATATATGCATTGGAGGTATCCTGCCAACCTGACTGGTTTGTGGCCCTCCAGGGCTGGATTTGGAGACCCCTGCTTTACATCTCTGTCATTTAAGATTGTGAGTGAACAAGGTACAGATATCCTAGACATCAAAAGGGTAGATAGAATGTGTCACATTCCTCCTCGATTCTCACCACCACCAAAAAGTTGTCTAATAGATAATATTTTGGTGGTGGTGAGAAGCAAGGAGGAATGTGACAAATGCTATCTAACTTTTTTGATGTCTTGGACATCTGCACCTTGCCCACTCACAATCGTAAATGACAGAGATGTAAGGCAGGGGTCTCCAAATCCAGCCCTGGAGGGCCACAAACCAGTCAGGTTGGCAGGATATCTCCAATGCATATATATCTCATGCATATTTATTAGGGATATCCTGAAAACCTGCAGGATTGTGGACCACCAGGACTGGAATTGAGTAGCTCTGCCATACACTAACTTTTAGTAAACATGCCTCTTAATGAGTATATGGATAAAGAAAGACTAAAAGGTTTCTACATTACTATAATCCAGTACCAACCGCCAGGCACATTAGGAACTACTACAAACACTGCCCATTTAGAACCCATAGCAAACCCGTCATATCCTAACAGCACTACCAGGACTCACAAAGCACCATACCCTAACTATCAAAAGGCAACACTGCAAATATTAAACCAATACATTTCAGAGAACAACAATACATGACCTACTGGGGAAAGAACAAGTGGCAATGTCAAATAGGAATTATATAAACAGAATACCTCAGCTCAGTTACACATGCACAACATAGACCATCACCAAACAAGGAATCACAATTTAGAAACAGGAAGACAATAATTAAACTGGGAACCCCAAAAGCCAAACTTGGAATATACAACAACACTGTAGAAATAAAACTATAAATTAATTTCCTCTTGTACTAAACAAAGCGCAAAAATTAATGATGCACATTTCCCAGAGCTGACATATTCCAGTTAATAAATTCAAAATAAAGAGATATTTTTCTACCTTTTGTGCATTTTTTTTCAGTTGCAATTGTTCCAGCCACTTTCTTCTGGTTTCTTCGTGTCTTCTGCTAACTCTCCATCTGCTGTCCATTTGTCCTTTCTTCTGTCTTCTTGGTTTTTTTTTTCCATTCTCTCTCTACATCTGCTTTAACATACTAATCTTTCTCCTTTTGCTCTTTCCTCATTCCTATTTCATCTACTCAAAATTTACCCCTCCATCCTCAATCCCCACTTACTCTCCCAATACCCGGCCAATTGTAGATTTTTTATCCCTCCCACACAAAATATTTTTCCCCTCTCCATTTTACTCTCCCAGCCCCATCCCATTCTAATCCTCCCCCAACACCAGCTCCCTTCTAGTTCCAGCCTCACCCAGCATCCATTCCCTTCTAGTCCCTGCATCAGCCCATTTCCAGTCCTAGCCCCCCATCAGCCCATTTCCAGTCCTAGCCCCCCCCATCAACCCAATACCAGTCCTAGCCCCCCCATCAACCCTCTTCCAGTCCTAACCCCCCATCACCCCATTTTCAGTTTAAGCCCCCCCATAACCCATTACCAGTCCTAACCCCCCATCAGCCCACTTCCAGTCCTAACCCCCATCAACCCATTTCCTGTCATGCCCCCATAGCCCATTGCCAGTGCTAACCCCCCCCATCAGCCCACAGTCCATTACCAGTCCTAACCCCATCAGCCCACCTGAAGTCCTAACCCCTCCCCATCGGCCCAGTTCCTGTCCTAGCCCCCCCCCATAGTCCATTATCAGTCCTAACCCCCCATAGCCCATTACCAGACAGCCCCATCAGCCAACAGCCCATTACCAGTCTTAACCCCCCCCCCATAGCCCATTGCCAGTCCTAACCCCCCCATCAGCCCACTACCAGTCCTAACCCCATCAGCCCACCTCAAGTCCTAACCCCTTCCCATCAGCCCATTTCCTGTCCTAGCACCCCATAGCCCATTACCAGTCCGAACACCATCAGCCCCCCTCCAGGCTTAGGCCCCCAGCCCATTTCCAGTCCTAGCAACCCCCCCAACCCATTACCAGTCAGAGCACCCCTTAGCCCACTCCCAGTCCTAATCCAACCAGCCCATTTCCAGTCATAATCCCCATCACCCAATTTTTAGTTTAAGCCCCCCCCATAGCCCATTACCAGTCCTAAGCCCCCATCAACCCACTTCCAGTCCTAATCCCATCAGCCCATATAGACTTAGCTCCCCCATAGCCCATCACCACTCCTAACCCCCCCATAGCCCATTACCAGTCCTAACCCCCCCAACAGCCCACAGCCATTACCACTCCTAACCCCCCCAGCCCATCACCAGTCCTAACCCCCCCACCCGCCCACAGCCATTACAACTCATAACCCCCCCAGCCCATCACCAGTCCTAACCCCCCCAGCAGCCCACAGCCATTACCACTCCTAACCCCCCCAGCCCATCACCACTCCTAACCCCCCCAACAGCCCACAGCCATTACCACTCCTACCCCCCCAGCCCATCACCAGTCCTAACCCCCCCAACAGCCCACAGCCATTACCACTCCTAACCCCCCCAGCCCATCACCAGTCCTAACCCCCCCAGCCCAGCGAATGTTTTTTTACAAAACAAGCTGTCGCTGCCTCTGCCGGGGCCGGGGCCGCCGCGGCAGAATCGAGTGTGCCGCGGGGCCCCCCCTGCCCAGCAGAGCCTGCCCTCCCCGGTATCACCTCTCTCAGCTGCCTCCCTCCAGTCACACGCGCCGGCGTTCAGAGCGCGAGGGAAGAGTTTTTCCCTCGCTGCTCTGTTTAAGCCCGCGGGGGCTGATGGGACTTCCCATCAGCCCCCGCGGGCTTAACAGAGCAGCGAGGGAGAAACTCACCTCGCGCTCTGAAAGCCGGCGCGTGTGACTGGAGGGAGGCAGCTGAGAGAGGTGATACCGGGGAGGGCAGGCCAGGCTCTGCTGGGCAGGGGGGGCCCCGCGGCACACTCGATTCTGCTGCGGCGGCCCCGGCCCCGGCAGAGGCAGCGACAGCTTTTTTTTTTTTTTTTAATTTTAATGATGGATCAGAATGTTTTTTACGCGGGGCCCTGTGCAAAAAACATTCCCGGTGGGCCCTTGCCAGCTGTGGGCCCTACGCCACGGCGTACGTGGCGTATAGGCAAATCCGGCCCTGTTCATGAGTATCTGTAACAGAAATAGTACCGCTACACTTAGTACATTTTTTAAACCCGGTGGCTGGTTTTTCCATGAGGGAAATTTTCTTGTAGGCCCGGAGGCCCAAGAAGAGAATACACTAAGTGAAGAGAAAATATATATATATATATATATATTTTTTTTTTAAAGAAAGAAAGAGAAAAAGACCGGCGGTACCGGTCCGGAGTCGGGGAAGGCAGACACGAGACCAAAGAAATAAAATAAAATAAAGAATTTCTTCAGCGGTGACAGGGCTCGACCTGCTGGCTCCGCGGCAAAGAAGAACTGAGGAGAGATGGTTAGGAAAGGCGGGAAGGCAGCGCGCAGGCGCTGTGGGATGCTCCCAAAAGCTTTCCTTTTTTGGGAAGCTGGGGAGCGTTCCCACGCAGGCTCCGTCGGTACCGACGTACCCATATGTGAAGACTCATTCCTGCTTGTTCCTGGAGATCACAAAAATTCCTAAAGATGTTGGAGGAGATTGGGCGAAATCAAGGTGGGGGGTGATGAAGAGTGAAAGCAGATGATGGTCAGATAAGGAAAGAAATGAGGTAAAGACGTTTGAGGGCAAGCAGTTACAGAAAACAAGGTCAAGACAGTGGCCTAGCTGGGGCGTAGAGCCAGTAGAACATAGCTGGATTGAGGTGGTAAGGGAAAGGGGCTTTAAAGGCATGAGGGTCAGAGGGGTTATCAACATGAATGTTAAAATCCCCAAGAATAAGGGAGGGAGGAAGAAGCATCTAGAAAAAGGGAAACTCATGAGTCAAAGTCATTGAGAAAGACAGAGGTAAACTTATCAGGGCGTAAATAAATGACAGCTATCTGCAGAGGTACTGGAATAAAGAGTGATCAAGGAGTTGGACCGAGGGAGAGCTCTACATGTGGTGTATTTAGATTTCAGTAAAACCTTTGACACCGTTAAGAACATAAGATATGCCATACTGGGTCAGACCAAGGTCCATGAAGCCCAGTATCTTGTTTCCAACAGTGGCCAATCTAAGTTATAAGTATCTAGCAGTTTCCCCAAAAGACACAGGTTCCACAATGGGTCAAGCCGTGATATCCCGGTCCCTTTTAATAATGGTTTATGGACCTTTCCTCCAGGAACTTGTCCAAACATTTTTAAACACAGCTACACTAACAGCTTTTACTACATCCTCTGGTTACAAATTCCAGACTTTGATTAAACTTTGAGTGAAAAAATATTTTTTCTTGTTAATCTTTAATAGGTTACCCTGTAGCTTCAATGTATGTCCCCTAGTCTTTCTATATTCGGATGACGTAAACAATCAATCTACGTTTACCCGTTCCACTCCATTCATTAATTTATAGACCTCTAATATATCTCCCCTCGGCTGTCTCTTTTCCAGGTTGAAGGGCCCTAACCTTTTTAGCCTCTCTTCATAGGGGTATCCGTCCATCCCCTTTACCATTTTGGTGGCTCTTCTCTGTACCTTTTCTAATAATGCTATATCCTTTTTAAAAAACAGCGACCAGAATTGCACACAATATTCAAGATGCGGTTGCACCATGGAACGATACAGAGGCATTATAATATCTTATTTTATTTTCCATTCCTTTCCTTATGCTACCTAGCATTCTATTTGCTCTCTTGGTCGCCGCTGCACACTGGGCGAAGGGTTTAACCTGTTTTCCACCTAAACCTAAATACTTTTCCTGGGTGGTGGTTCCTAATGTGGAACCTTGCATCATGTAACCTAGTTTGGTTGTTCTTTCCTAGATGCATAACTTTGCACTTGTCCACATTAAATTTCATCTGCCATTTGGATGCCCAGTTTTCCAATTTATCAGGATTTTCCACAATCCTCATGGGTTTTAACAACTTTAAATAGTTTTGCGTCATCTGCAAATTTGATAACCTCTCATTATACCCTTTTCCAGATCATTTATGAATATGTCAAAAAGCAGCGGACCAAGCACAGATCCCTGGCGTACTCCACTAATGACCTTTCTCCATTGGGAAAATTGGCCATTTAACCGTACCCTCTGCTTTCTATCTTTTAACCAGTTCCTGATCCACAATAGTACACTGCCTCCTATCCCATGACCTTTCAGTTTTGCCATAAGTGTCTGATGAGGGACCTTGTCAAAGGCTTTCTGAAAGTACATATACACTATATCAACCAACTCACCTTTGTCTACCTGTCTATTCACATCTTCAAAAAACACATAACAGATTAGTAAGACAAGATCTTCCTTGTCTAGTCATGTTGGCTGTCTCCCATTAAGCCATGACTATCTACATGTTCAGTAATTTTGTTCTTTATTATGGTTTTAACCATTTTTCCCGGTACTGATGTCAGGCTCACCGGTCTGTAGTTTCCCGCAACACCCCGGAACTCTTTTTAAAAACTGGCGTTACATTCGCCATCCTCCAATCTGCAAGTATTACAGATGATTTTAATGATAGTTCACAGATTACTAAAAACAGGCCTGCAATCTCATATTTCAGTTCTTTCAATACCCTTGGATGTATACCATCCGGTCCAGGTGATTTGCTACTCTTCAGTTTATCAAACAGTTGTAATACATCTTCCCGGTGTATTGATATTTCTTTCAAATCTTCAGCAGTACCGCCTTTAAATACCACTTCAGTCATGGCTAACATCCCTACATCTTCCACAGTAAAGACCGAAGCAAAGAATTCATTCAGTTCTCCTTTTAACCCTCTATCATCTAATGGTCCAACTGACTCTCTCACAGGTTTTTTTTGCTACTAATGTACTCGAAAAAGTCTTTATTACACGTTTTTGCTTCCACAGCAAGCTTCTTCTCAAATTCTCTCTTTGCCTGCCTTATCAATGCCTTGCAATTAATTTGCCTCTGTGCTTGTGCTGTTTCCAGTTTTCGTCATTAGGCTGTTTTTTCCATTTCCTGAAAGATGCTTTTTTGGCAACAAAAGCTTCTCTGACCTCAGGTTTAAACCATGCTGGCAGTTTTTTGGACTTCCTTCTACTGTTCTTAAAGTGTGGAATACAGCTGGTCTTGGCTTTCAAGACAGTATTTTTAAACAACACTCAAGCTTGATGTAACTCTTTAAACTTTGCAACTGCTCCTTTTAGTTTATTCTTAACTATTTTCCTCATTTTATCATAGTCTCCCTTTCGAAAGTTAAAAGGTAGTACTGTGGATTTCCATACCATCCCACCTCCATTAATTAAATCAAATGCGATCATGCTATGATCACTATTGCCAAGTGGCCCCAACACCCTTATCTCTTGCACCAGATCTGGTGTTCCAATAAAGATTAGGTCCAAAATGGCTTCCCCTCAGGTCAGTTCATAAACCAGCTGCTCTAAGAAGCAGTTATTTATTTCATCTAGAAACTTTATCTCCCTAGCATGTCCTGCCGTGACAGTGACCCAGTTGATACCGGGGTAATTGAAATCACCCATTATTATTACTGTGCTGTAACGTTTGTTAGCTTCCCTGATTTCTTTGAACATTTCATCATCCATTTGTTCATTCTTGCCAGGCGGTCGATAGTATACCCCCACAGCCATTGCTTTTCCCCTTTACATGGAATTTCAATCCATAGAGATTCTACAGCAAATTTTGTTTCCTGCAAAATTTGAATCATTTGTGACTCAATGTCCTCTCTAACATAGAGCACAACCCCTCCACCAATTTGAACACCTCTATCATTACGATATAGCTTTTACCCAGGTATCACAGTATCCAACTGGTTGTCCTCCTTCCACCATGTCTCTGAGATATCAATCTTATCTAACTTCTCATTTAGTGCTATATATTCTAACTCTCCCATCTTAATTTTTAGACTTCTAGCATTGCATATAAGCATTTTAGAGACTGTATTTTATTTGTATTAATCTGGCTATCAGTAGGCCGTGGTAATTTGGAATCTTTAAGCTCTGTCTGCTCCGTACACAAGGGCATTTGGGCTACTTTTGGCTTTATTGGAACCTCTCTGCTGATATGCCCTAACTTCATTCTTTTGGTAGTATCCTTCAAGGATACACTGTTCCAAACCATGCACTCTTGGGTGACTGTCAGCTCCCCCTATTATCTAGTTTAAAAGCTGCTCTATCTTCTTTTTAAAGGTTAATACCAGCAGCCTGCTTCAGAAACTGACAGGCAGTCAGAGCACATGGCTCAGGGTTTCCAAGGGAAATGTAAACAAAGAGTCACGAGATGAACAAACACGCCCATGCTGCAACGTATCCCCAAGCTCAGGAGTTAAGGGAAAACACCTGGTTGGGGGAGGGGGGAGCTGAGCCCTAAGAAGCAGGGATATAAAAAGTGGTCATTAGATTTGACCAAGGGAGAGGCAGAGGAGGAGGAGAAAGAGAAGGAGAAGGAGGAGAAGAACAAGGAGGAAGCCAGAGAAAGAAGGACCCAGAGAGCCAGTGTCCAAAAGCCAGGTGGGAGCAGCCCAGGACCAGTGCCATCCCTTGAAGGCAGCCGGAGGGAGAGACTGCCTGAGAGGCTAGTTTGGGAACACTCAGAAGCTCCAGGGAGAGAGAAATGCTGGCCAGAGGATATTTGCATGTCCGAGGAGAAAGCTGAGAAGCTAAAAGGCAGGAAAGCACATCCAGTGTTTGGAACCCTTGCTGGCCCAACAGTGCTGAGAAGTTCTTCCTTTCTAGAACCAAAAGGTAGGCTTCACAAATTATACAGAGGTGAACCTAGCTATAAATGTTTTCCTTGTGCTTGCCAAGAAGTACTGGACTCTACTTATACTAACTACAATATATACGGTACTTTACAACCCTGCTCATTAGAATGCTATAAAGAGAAGCCTCAGGAAGGCAGAGAGGGAGTGTATTTTGAAACGCCGTGTAGCAGTGTGCAAACTCACCCAGCTGGTAGTGATTCAGAAGAAATGCAGATAGAACCTGTTATTGAGGATGTAACAGAATCACTAGCTGACCACATTAAATCACTTTGCTGACCAGGTTACAAAGAAGGCTGTCTAAGCAGCAGAAGAAAAGCAAAGTGTTTCTTTTTGTATAAGAAGTGATTGTTACTTTTGTGTTTATATTGAGCACTGCACATTTTGAAGCTGGAAACTAAAGAAGCTATTTGTCCTAAGTTCCTGAATGTTTTCTTTATGCCAGTTGCATATGGCTATTTTGTCCTGAGTTTTCACATGCATTTAATCCGCCCAGAAGGGGAAATAAAATCCCTGTCATTTGCCTGAAACCACTCGACTACAAGTACTTCTTTCTTGGAGAGTAAAAGGAACTACAACTCCCATAAGGCAGTGCAGGAACAAATACTCTGCCATACTTTCTAAGTTAGAATACCCAGGCAGACCAACCCTACGTGCCCTAGGCACTGGGGAGGTTCCCAGGTGACAACGTGGAACGGGAAGCATTTCGGAGAACGCAACCCTGGAAGTTCTGGATTTCAACTTCCTACCTAAAAGCCTAAATTTAGCCTCCAGAACCTCCCTATCACATTTTCCTATGTCATTGGTACCGACATGTACCAAGACAGCAGACTCCTCCCCAGCACTATCTAAAACCTTATCTAGGAGCTTCCGGTGGCATGGTGAGCTGAGAGGATGCGTGCTTCTTGGCTCAGGAGCCTGCTCCTTCCCCCCGCCGACATTATCAAGTAATATTTGTTCATTTACCGCTGCAAAGTGGGGAAGACCGAGTGAGTGATTGCTGCTTCTCTCCCACACCTCAACTCCTGGGGACAGGGTCGCATGCACTGTTCCCTCTAAGCTGTGCGCGTGTGCGCGCGCACACACCTCGCCGAGTGAGCGCACGTACTTTACAACAGAGCGCACAAAAATTACGGTTCTGATAGAAAACACAGACGTCTTAAAATTTAAAAGTTGTGTATTTATGGTTTTCACAAGTTCTACAATATTTTCTAGTGCAATCAATGTGGTGTATATACTGTATTCTGACGTGTAGTCAAATTTTAAAGTATATAACTCCGAGTGTCGTTATGTGGCGCACAAAAATTTAACCTTCCTTCAAAAGCTGCACAGAGCTGATATTTTATGCGCACACAGCCTACAGAAAATTAGAGGGAACATTGGTCGCATGGCCACGAAAATCCCCCGCCGAGACCGGACACGAGGTGGAGAGACTAAAATGGCGGACGGCATGCAAGAAACCCCGGGACCGCTGGAGGCCTCGTCGATAGTAGCAGAGGTATCCAAAGCGGTGGTGGTGGCTCTGGAGGATCGGCTCGGGGGTCTGTCCACGCAGATGCAGGAGGTTGTCCAAGCAGTCTCTGAGTTTACTCGGCGGGTCGAGCATGCGGAGAACCGCATAGGCTCCCTGGAGGATATGAGAGCACGAGATGTGGCCTGGATCGAAAGCTTAGAGGAAGCCCTACGGAAACATCAAGATAAGCTGGAGGACCTAGAGAACCGCAGTAGGCGGAATAATCTGCGGTTCATAGGTATTGAGGAGTCCGTGCCTGAAAAAGATCTCCGGCGGCACTTAGAGCAGTGGATGCCTGCTAACCTTCCATTGTCTGCTGATATGGGGGAAGTAGTGGTGGAAAGGGCGCACAGGCTGGGGCCCTATCGGTCCAGCGAACACAGACCCAGGGCGGTGATCACCCGCTTTCTCAATGCTGCCCAGAAAGATGGAGTGCTGAGGGCTTCGCGGCAACTGAGACGCTCTGGAGCCACCACATGTAAAGTCCTTATCTTTCAGGACTATTCGGCCCGGGTATCCCTGAAGCGCAAGGCCTTCCAGGACATTTGAAAAAAGTTAATCGAGCGGGGCATCCGCTTCACTCTGGCATATCCCGCGCTCTTAAGGGTGCACAGCGAAGGGGGGAATCGAGTGTTCTCTTCCCCTGAAGAAGCGAGAGACTATTGTAATGGTCTTGGCTAAGGAAAGACATGCGGAGGAGCGGCTTGTTGTGCGGGACTGTCTCAGGGTCCCGGGGCCGCGCTGGGATACAGGCGGTCTGGGCCCTCTTGCTTCATTCATCTCGGGGCAGAGAGCCCTGGGCCGGGACATTGAAGTACTGGCCGGTGGGATGTTTCCTACTAAGTAAACTTTTTGCCAAGGAGGCCTGTATGGCTGTTTAGTGTCCCCAGGTGCTTTATGAATGAGTAGGTCCTATTCATCCGTTAATGAACACTGTTACTATGGTAGAGTTAATGCCTGCTTATGACAATTGTATTTGCCTTTCAGCATGAATTTACTATATTTCATTTACTCATTAATGGTAATTACATGTTAGGTCACTGTTAGTCTGTACAGGGAATTGCTCTGCCCCGCCTTCTCTGGGCAACAAAAGCATCAAGTGAATGGGGCCTGTTTAGTGGGCTGAGGGCCGCAGTGTGACGGTTCTTTGCTGTCAGGTCTCGTGGGGGGTAGGGGGGGCGGAATCTCTTATTTCGCAGATTCTCTTATTTTTCAGAATCTCTTAATTTTCAGAATCTCCCATTTTTCAGAATTTCTTATTTCTGAGTGTGTATTTCCTTTTGCTCTCTCATTGTGCTCCTGAGAAGATATAACAGGCTAAGTATGTTGAATCTCGATGGAGGGCCTGTAGGGGTAATCCTGTATAGCTTGATACCAATGTCTATGATTACTGTAGATTTTTGCCAGACTTTTGGCACCCAGGTCAGACCTCAGGAAGGTGCTCTCCCATTCTTGTTTTCTCTTTTCTTCCCTCTCCTCTTGGAGACTTGGCAATCCCGGTGGTGGAGCTTGCTGCCGGGCTTGGTGGAACTACTTAATCCCCTACTAGGCCTATGCGTATGGAGAAGGCCCCTCCCGACGAATGTCCTCGGGGGGGGACACAGGGTGTTCTATGGCCTTCTCACTACTTCCCAGAACTGTGTTTTCTGTCATCTGGGTTTGGGCTAGTGGGTCTGTAAGTTGGATTGTGTGGTATAAGGTGGGGGGGGAAGGTTGGAGGCCGGGATTAGGTGTTCGAGGCATCGACCCCAGTATTAATGGGCCTCTCATGTTCCAAACTTTTTCACCTTCTTGGGACACGGGGTATTCTCACTATCCCTTATGAGGGCGCTGACTACCCGCTGTTCTCCTTATTTGGCTGCATCCCTATCATAGGTGGGAGGATTCTGGGTGGCGTCATCTAGCTATTAAGGGAGACGGAGGGAGTGGGGTCAGGGATGGTGGGGGGCAATTGGGCGGTAGTCTGTTGGATCTGTCGGATTTGGTGTGGAAGGGTGGGGTCCCCTTTTTCTTTTTTCTTTCAATATTTAGTTTGGCGAGTGGGGGGGGGAGGGATGGGAGAGGCTGTGGAGCGGTAGCAAAAGGGGGGGAGCAGGGGGGGCTGCATGCTCAGGAAGATTAGGTGGGGCCAGGAATAGCTGGCAGTGGGTTAGTGGATGGTCTGAGTGGGGGGACGGTTGGGAGGGTGGGTGGGGGGGGAGGATGGAAGGGGGGGTGTTAGTCGGTCCAGGGGAGGGGAGGGCGGGGGGGGGGGAAAGGAAACTAGCCGACTTGCTGGGGATGGATGTGTGTTTGATAGTGTGTGTGGGACTGTCTTGAATAAGATGGATGTTTGGTTCCTTTGGGCTGTCCAGGTCTGGATGTTATGGAGGGGGGCCCTTGGCTGGGGGGGCCGCCGCTCAGGTATGAAATGAGATCTTGTTCTGTGGTACGGTGGTCTTTCAATGTGCTGTGGATAAGGGTCTGCGAATAGTCTCTTGGAACGTTTGCGGGTTGGGCTCCCCGGTGAAGTGCTATAAAGTCTTGCAGTACTTGAAGCGTCAGCGTGCAGATGTGATCATGCTGCAGGAGACTCATCAGTCGGCTGCAGAACATACGAAGTTGGGCTCAGGTCGAATCGCTCATGTATATGGGGCTCCTGCAGTGGGGAAGAAGCGAGGAGTGGCCATCCTTGTCGCCAAATCTGTTAGCTGGGTCGAAGAAAAGGTTGTCTCTGATGTAGAGGGCAGGTAATGTGGGGGTATGGGGGAGACTTGCTGGGAGAAAAGTGGTGTTGTGTTCGGTTTACGGACCAAATGTCTACGAGGCTCGCTTTTTTCAGAATCTTTCTCAGCTGCTTGCGGATGCGGGTGGGTATCAGGTTATATTAGGCGGCGACTTCAATGAAGTCTTGGATGTAGGTCTCGATCGGTCAGGTCTGGTGGGGAGTGGGAGTCGCCGGGCGCGACAACATTTGTGGGGGTTGTGTGAAGCTTACTGCTTACTAGACATTTGGAGGGTGATGCATCCTGGAGACCGGGATTACACACACCTGTCCCGAGCACATGGGACTTGGTCTCGCATCGATTTCTTTTTAATTACGGACTCGTTATTCAGCTGGGTCTCGAGGGCGGACATTGGATATCTTGTTATATCTGATCATGCGATGGTGGTTTTGGAGCTGAGGGGGAGCAGCCCACCATTGGGTAGAATGTGGAGATACCCATTGGAGTTATGTGGGGATGTCCATTTTGAAACGTTTCTGCGGGAGAGATGGAAGGAGTAAAGCTGGTAAGTTGATGTCCTCGTTGCTGAGGCCTGCCGGGGGGCCCCGGTAGATCGGGGCTATTCGGCAGGCAAATGGTGCCATCACCCGAGACTCCGCAGCAATAGAAAAGGTATTTGCTGACTTTTTTCAGTGACTCTATGCCAGCGATGGAGATAAGGAACTAGAGGGACGTCTCTTTCTCGAGAGGTGTGGGCTACCACGGCTTGGAGTGGAGCATCTGGAGTCTCTTAATCAACCCCTTACAGGACAGGATGTTCAAGCCTCCATAGGGAAATTGAAGAATGGGAGGGCTCCGGGCGTTGATGGGTACCGTAGCGGGTTTTATAAAGCCCTGGGTGATGCTGTGGTGCTCCCCCTGGTGGGGTACTTTGAGGATCTGGTACAGCGGGGTAGGTTCCCGTTTGAAGCCAACAAAGCTTTGATCACTATTTTACCCAAGCCAGGGAGGGATCCCCTTCTGCCGAGCTCTTACCGTCCCATCTCTTTGCTTAATGTGGATATTAAACTTTTAGCTAAAATAATGGCGGATCGGTTAGCGAATTACCTACCACTTTTGATCCATAGGGACCAGGTGGGCTTTGTGCGCAGGCATCAGGTCGCGTACAGTCTGCAGCGGATTTTGCTGTCTCTCGGAGCAGGGCGCCTGGCAGGGGACCCTTCTCTACTTATTAGTTTTGACGCCAAGAAGGCTTTTGATTGGGTCAACTGGGGTTTTATGTACCAGGTCCTGGAGGCAATGGGGTTTGCTGGGTTCTTTGTGGATGTGATCCGCTTGCTCTATGCTCATCCAATTGGAGCTATTATGGTTAATGGGACTATGTCTGCCGATTTTGACATCCAGAAGGGGACTCGGCAGGGCTGCCCGCTGTCACCTCTTCTATTCGTTCTATCGCTTGAGCCTCTTCTGTCTCTTATTAGGACCTCTTCCCAATTTCGGGGCATTCGGATGGGACGGGAGGAGTTTCGTCTCGCTGCTTTCGCGGACGACTTGTTAGTTCATCTGGGGGATCCCCTGGCCGGATTGCCTTGTTTGTTACAGCTTATTAAGGAATACGGGGAACCCTCGGGACTCCGTCTCAATCTAGATAAGTCGGAAGCAATATTTTTAGCTCCCGAGGGGCATCCGGGGTGGCAGGGTCCCTTTCCTTTGAAGTGGGCGACGGGGCACTTTAAGTACCTGGGCATTTACTTGCCGGCGCGGTTGGGGGATCTCTATCATCTCAATGTGTCTAAGATACTGGGGGAGGTGTCGGCTTGTGTAGATAGATGGCGGGACTTGCCGCTGTCTCTGGGGGGCCGAATAGCCCTATGCAAGATGGCGATCTTTCCTAAAATACTATACCCGCTTCAGATTCTCCTGTTGCTCTTAAGGCGCTCAGATCTTCGACAACTGGAGCGACTGTTTAATCGGCTTCTTTGGCGGGGGCGAAGGCCTCGGGTGCGTCTGGCGATATTGCGGCAACCTTGGGGTCTGGGGGGTATGGGTTTCCCGGATATAAGGCGGTACAATGTGGCGTGTCTGCTCCGATATGTCCGAGACTGGTTGTGGGACTTGACAGATTGTTCCCCGACGGTGATGTTGGAGGCCGTGCTGGTACCTATTCGTTTGCGATACTTGCTACACGCTAAGACGATTCGGACTGTGCCCGTGGATATTCGGGAATTTCTCTTAAAGCCCATTCGGCAGGCTTGGCGATCCTTTTGCGCTGGACGTCGGATCTCGGCGTCTTACACGCCTTATCTTCCTATCAGGGGTAATGCGGACTTCAAACCGGGTATGGGGCGGTCTTACTTCCAGTTCTGGGAGACTCTCGAGGTGGTGAATCTGGAGCATGTGCTGACCCCTGAGGGGGCTATGGTGCCCTTCTCTGAACTACGTCACCACTATCTGTTAAGAGATCGAGATGTTTTCCAATATACCCAGCTTCGGAGCTATCTTCGCACGGTTCCTGTGGATGCGATGCGTGGGGAGGTCTGTTCGGAGATTGAACTGACATTGCTAGGGGGGGACACGGGAGTTCGGGTGTCCGGGCTTCATAAAATGTTATGGGATGGAGTGTTGCCTCTGGAGGTAGAAGCTTTGGCGACGGCCTGGTCTGCGGAGTTAGGGGAGGAGGTCGGTGTGGAGCAGCTCCTGGGAGGGCTGGCAGCAATCCCGTCATTAAGTGTGCAGGTTCTCCATCGTGCCACCCAGTATCGGATCTTGCGCCGCCTATACTTTGCCCCTGTGCGGGCCTGGAGAGCGGGGGTAGGTACGAGTCACTGCTGTCCTCGATGCGGCGAAGCTCGGGCGACTCTGGGTCATATGTTTTGGTGTTATCCTAAGGTCCAGGTTTTCTGGGGACGGGTGTTTGGTCATCTTCGTCGGTGCCTATCACAGTTGGAGCCCCTCAATGCGCGGAATGCTGTGCTGGATGTGTGGGAGGATGAATGGGGGTGTATGCTGGGGACAATGGGACTGCGATGGTTGCGTTTGGTGCTGATGACTGCGCGCATGACGGTGCTGCAACAGTGGCTGGATGAGCGGGGGCCCATTTATGGGGTTTGGAGACTCCGACTTCATAAAGTTCTGCTTATGGACCGGCTGCGCGCTGCTGGGGCGGGGCGCAGATGGGCCCGCTTTCTACAGATGTGGGGACCCCACATGCAATTATTACCTGCAGGGGCGCGCCGAGGCATTCCGGGGGAACCTTGAATTCATGGGGTTGGCTATGGTGCTAGGCTAAGGGGGCGGTTGATTTGTTTATGTCTGTTTGGTCTCACGCGTCAACGGGATAGGTCACACTCGGCTGCAATTCCTTATTTCTGGTTTTTTGGGGGGGGGGATAGTGGGGGGGTAGGTAGGAAATCGCCACGGCGGGTGTAACTCGGCCTAGCCGACTCGCTGAGGGGTGGGTAGGCTCGGGAGAAGAAGACTTAACCCTGGGTCTGCCGGTGCTGATGTTTTTGGATAGATTGCAGGGCGAGTGGGCGGGGTGGGATCCCCACTGGCCTTGGTACTGGGGGGGTTTAGGGGGGGAAGGGGAGGTGACAAGGGGGGGGGGGGTTCCTGGGGTGGAAGGGTGGTTTGTTGAGGTAGCTCATCCAAGAGGACTTTTGGCCTTGTGCTACTATGTCTCGTCTATAATTTCCTTTCTCTTCTTCTTCAGTCCTTCCTTTTCCTTCTCTGGGGGCTTCCTGCTCAGTGTAACACGCCTTTTGAGGTGGGGAGTCTGACAGACATGCATGTTTGTTGGATGCTTCAGTTTGTACGATTACATGTTTAAGCCCCTAAGGGGAGGAGTGGCCTAGTGGTTAGGACAAGGTACTTCGGGCCGGAGGGCCGGGGGTTCAAGTCCCACCTGGGGACAGCAATCTCAGGCCGGAGGGACTGGGATTTCTAGTCCTATAGGCACTCCTTGTGGTCTTGGGCAAGCCACTTAACCCTCCATTGCCCATGTTCCCTGTAAGTATTAGCGTATGTGTGTCATATCCCCTCGTGTTAAATGTATCTCCCAATTGACCGCTTTGACCCGGTGAAAAGCGGGATATAAATACAGCTAAAAAAAAAAAAATAAAAAAAAAAATAAGTTGTATCTTTGTTACTTGGTTTGAATAAATAGATTTCAGCATAAAAGTAAGGAATAGTCCCCGTAGTGGGATAGAATATTGTTGTTCACTATCTTTACACATGGATGCTATGTTGCAATATGTATGCTGCTTACAATGTTTCGCAATGTATGCTGCTTACAATGTTTCAATAGGTTTGCAATTTACAATGTTCCATCATGTAAGCCAATTTTACAATGTTCCAATATGTAAGCAGATTACAATGTTTTAATGTGCATGCTATTTACAACGAATAAAAAGATTTACACATAAAACCTTATCTAGGAGACGGGTGAGGTCCGCTACCTTCGCACCAGGCAGGCATGTTACCAGGCGATCCTCACATCCACCAGCCACCCAGATATCTACATGCCTAATAATCGAATCACCAACTATAACGGCTGTCCTAACCCTTCCCTCATGGGCACATGGCCCTGGAGAAACTTCCTCGGTGCGAGAGGGTTTTACATCACCTGGAGGACAGGTCCTAGTTACAGAATCACTTCCTGCCACACCAGGGTGATGCTCTCCTGTCACGTGACGTCTCTCCTACATGGCAACAGGGATGCTGCCAGACTGGAGGTGGGACTTCAGGACTATATCCCTGTAGGTCTCGTCTATGTACCTCTCTGTCTTTCTTATGTTTTCCAAGTCTGCTACTCTAGCTCTAGAGAACGGACTCGTTCCCTGAGAGCAAAGAGCTCCTTGCACCTAGTGCACACGTAAGACCTCTCACCAACTGGAAGAAAATCATACATGTGACACTCAATGCAAAAGACTGGAAAGCCCCCATCCCGATGCTGGATTGCTGTCTGCATCTTAGTTTTAAGTTTTTGTTTAGATCGTTAAGTTCTTTACTTACTAAGGGTTGCTATGGATATTTATACCAATAAAAATGTACCTAATACGTTTAATATACCTTGTTCACCTGAAGCTTAATTAATCTCAGGTCCTTAGTGTATGTCTGATTTGGGTAACAAGCTTCACCTGAGAGCACCTCCTGTCTTTTAAGATGTGTAAGTACCTATAAAGCTATGATTATCCTAGGGGTGGGTGGGTGTGGGGAGGGAGGGAGGGAAATAACACTTATTAAAAGAGGGCTGCTACACAGTACCCTGTCCTGTGCTGCTGAGGTAAGCTATATTCTTATTTGATTTAAATTATAGCTCTTTGCTGCTGCTAGGCTCTAACTTATTGTGAAATTTAAACTACAAGCTCTCTGCTGGGTTCTAAATTTAACCAGAAAGCTCTCTTCTGTGTTTTAAATTTAATACTAAAAGTACTTTGCTAATGCTAGGCCCTGAGTGACTATTAAATTTAAACTACAGCTCTCTGCTGGGTTCCAAATTTAACCAGAAAGCTCTTTTCTGTGTTTTAAATTTAAACTAAAAATACTTTGCTGATACTAGGCCCTGAGTGACTATTAAATTAAAACTATAAGCTCTCTGCTGGGTATGAAATGTAACCAGAAAGTTCCCTTCTGTATTTTAAATTTAAACTTAAACTGCTGCTACTAGGCCCTGACTGATTTAACAAAAAATAGTGGGTTCACAGATTAAATAGCTTTAATAGAAAGAATTCCTTTCAGAAAATTCCCAGAAGTATATACTCACAATTGCAGATCTCTCTCCAGAAGTAATAGTCCCTTTTTCTAGTCCTTCAAGACTGAGGATCACAGAGCTCTGGTTGAGCTATTTATGCCTGTGCTGCTGAGGTAAGCTGTGAACAGTCCTTGCTTGGATAGAAGGAGTCTTTCAAAATGGCCTTTTGAACTGCCACCCGGTGTTAACACCTATTGAAAAAGTTTCACAGATCTCTTGCCCCCTAGGTAGAAGGCCTCTTTGTAAAGGTCTCTAGAAGACTATTTGCTACTCAAAGAGTACTGACCCTGTTTTGCCTTTTGTGCTAATCTATATTCTTATTTGATTTAAATTATAGCTCTTTGCTGCTGCTAGGCTCTAACTTATTATGAAATTTAAACTACAAGCTCTCTGCTGGGTTTTAAATTTAACCAGAAAGCTCTCTTGTGTGTTTTAAATTTAAACTAAAAATACTTTGCTGATACTAGGCCCTGAGTGACTATTAAATTAAAACTATAAGCTCTCTGCTGGGTATGAAATGTAACCAGAAAGTTCTCTTCTGTATTTTAAATTTAAACTTAAAACTGCTGCTACTAGGCCCCGACTGATTTAACAAAAAATAGTGGGTTCACAGATTAAATAGCTTTAATAGAAAGAATTCCTTTCAGAAAATTCCCAGAAGTATATACTCACGATTGCAGATCTCTCTCCAGAAGTAACAGTCCCTTTTTCTAGTCCTTCAAGACTACCACTGCCATGCATTTTGTGAACACCCTTGGTGCAGAGGCCAGACCAAAAGGGAGCACTCTGTATTGATAGTGCTTCTCTTGAAAAAGGAACCGAAGGAACCTTCTGTGAGTTGGATGGATGAGAACATGGGTGTATGCATCCTTGAGATCTAGAGAACAAAGCCAATCCTGACTCTGAAGGTATGGCAGCAGAGTTCCCAGAGAAATCATTTTGAATTTTTCCTTGACTAGAAATCTGTTCAATTCTCTGAGATCTAAGATGGGTCTGTAGCCCGCTGTTTTCTTTGGAATAAGAAAATAGGGGGAGTAGAAACCTGTGCCCTGTTGTTGAAGAGGCACTTCCTCTATTGCCCCCGGGCGAGAAGGGTGGCAATCTCCTGCCCCAACAGGTTGAGGAGGGAGGTTGGAGAATTTAACTGGTGCACTCTTGTGTGAGGGGGCAAGCTTGAAAAATGAAGTTTGTACCCCTCTTTTATGATGGAGAGTGTCCAATGCTCTGCTGTAAATTGTCCCCACCTGGGAGCAAAATGACATAACCTTCCTGGAATGGTGGAAGGCTCTGGTCCTTCCAGAGCCAGGAAGGCTAAATTCTCTAGTGGAAAGTCAAAGGCCCTGAGGGGGCTGAGGTTGCTGGGCTGGAGGAGGCCTAACAGCCTTTGCTTTGTTCTGTTTGGATGATTGCTGACGTTTGGTAGGCAACTGAGCTGCAGAAGATGCCCGCTGACCATAAGCAGGATAAAATCTTCCCTTTTTAGAAAAAGGTGCTTTCTTGAACAACTTTTTCTTAACAGGAGCAGCTGTAGACTTGGATAGTCTATCCAAGGCAGAATTTTCAGCATCCATCTGATTGGCCTTTGCTTGCCAATCTTTACCAAACAGGTTTTCACCTGTACAAGGGATATTTCCGAATTCATCTTGTACCCAGATCTCCAAATCAGATGCTTGAAGCCAAGCAATTCTACGTGTACCTATGGCAATAGCTGAGGCTCTGCTTACACATTCAAAGGAGTCGAAAGCTGCACGGTTGGAGAATTTGGAGATATCTTGGGCATGTTTGAGCCAAGTGAGAAAGTCCTGTCTTTTATCTTCAGAAATGAAAGGACTTAAAGTCTGCAAATGATCAGTGACATCTTTTAGGAACATTCTCATGTAAAGACTATAGGAATTAATTCTCGCAGCAAGCATGGAAGCTTGGAAGACTCTACGTCCAAAAGCATCCAGGGTTCTACATTCCCGTCCTGGAGGATTAGAGGCATGTCTTTTGGCACTTCTAATCTTTCTCATAGCAGACTCAACCACAATAAAGTGGTGAGGAAGCTGAGTTTTATGGAAACCAGGGGACAAGGAGGGACACGATACATGGTATCTAACCTGCGAGAATGAGGAGAGGTGGTAAGAGGTGCTTCCACTGACTGACCTTTTAAATGCCTCGTTGGAGTCGGGAGTGGTGCCAAAGCACTGGAGAGAGGCTCATGTGGTGCCTTTACACAAAAGCGGAAGTAAGGATGTGGTTGAAAACTACAGGCCGGTTAGTTTAACTTCAGTGGTGAGTAAATTATTGGAAACGCTGCTGAAAGAGAAAATAGTGAGGTTTCTGGAGTCCAGCGGATTACAGGATCCGAGGCAGCATGGATTCACCAGAGGCAGGTCTTGTCAGACAAATCTGATTGATTTCTTTGACTGAGTGACCAGGGAGTTGGACCGAGGGAGAGCTCCAGATGTGGTGTATTTAGATTTCAGTAAAGCCTTTGACACTGTTCCTCACAGGCGACTTATAAACAAACTGAGCACCCTAGGGATGGACCCTAAAGTTACTGCTTGGGTTAGAAATTGGTTGTGTGGGAGGCGACAAAGAGTACAAGTAAATGGAGCTCACTCTGAGGAGAAGGATGTTACCAGTGGTGTGCCCCAGGGATCTGTCCTTGGTCCGATTCTTTTTAACATCTTTGTTAGTGATATAGCGGAAGGGCTGTCGGGTAAGGTTGCCTCTTTGCAGATGATACCAAAATCTGCAATAGAGTAGACACCCAGGAAGGTGTAGATAACATGAGGAGGGATCTAGCTAAGCTTGAAGAATGGTCTAGAATTTGGCAGCTGGGATTTTATGTTAAAAAATGTAAGGTCATGCATTTGGGCTGCAGCAATCCAAGGGAGCAATACAGTATAGGAGGTGAAGTACTTTTGTCCACTAAAGAAGAGCGGGACCTAGGCGTGGTTGTGTCTGATGATCTTAAAGTAGCTAAACAGGTAGAAAAGGCGACGGCAAAAGCTAGAAGGATGCTTGGGTGCATACGGAGAGGAATGGCTAGCAGAAAAAAGGAGGTGATAATGCCTCTGTATAAGTCTTTGGTGCGACCTCATTTGGAGTATGGTGTGCAATTCTGGAGACCGCACCTTCAAAAGGATGTGAACAGGATGGAGTCGGTGCAGAGGGTTGCTACTAACATGATTAATGGGCTTCATTATAAAGCATATGAGGACAGACTTAAGGATCTTAATATGTACACCTTAGAGGAAAGGCGGGATAGAGGTGATATGATTGAGATGTTTAAATACCTCCGTGGCATAAATGTTCAGAGAGAGAGCCTCTTTCAATTGAAAGCAAGTTCTGCTACGAGGGGACATGGGATGAGGGTGAAGGGAGATAGATTCAGGAGTGATATGCGGAAATATTTCTTTACAGAAAGAGTAGTGGATCCGTGGAATAGTCTCCCAGTGGAGGTGGTAGAGATGAGGACAGTAACTGAATTCAAAAAAGCATGGGACCAACACAGAGGATCTCTAAAGGTAAAAAGTGGACTGTTGTAGTTGTTGTTATGGAAGGACAGACTAGATAGGCCATGTGGTCTTTTTCTGTCAACATGTTTCTATGTTTCTATGTTTCCCACATCCTCAACATGAGATCATACAAAATCTCATGAACAGGCAAGGTAGCTGCCTCCTTAGGAGCTTTAGGATATTGTAAAATATCTAACTCCTTGGCTCTTGGTTCTGTCTCAGGGGCCACTGTGATGGATAGGCCCCGAGCCACCTCCCTGATGAAGTCTTGAAAAGACAAGTCCTCTGGAGGAGACATCCTTCGTTTAGGAGAGGACTCCTCCTGTGGAAGAAGCATCACTGCATCGACAGACTCTTCAGAATCTTCAGAGTCTTCAGAGGAATCGAAGTATCGTCTGTCCGGATGCTCTTGCAAAGCCCGATACCCGTACCGACTGGGATCGGTATCGGGAATAACTGGTACCGGGGTATCGGTACCGGAGGGCTTCAGAGGACAGAGTACCGGCATAGCGGACACCGAAGCCGATGTCGATGCCACCAGACCCGGGATCGGTACCGATGGAGGTGCTAGAGCTGGTACCGGTGAAGTAGTCTGTTGTGGTACCAGGGGTGTCGATACCACAAGGAAAGCCGCCAGACTGCGTTCCATGGACAGAATCCTCTGATCCATCGACGCCGCCAATGCTTGGAAGTCGGTACCGGGGGAAGCCACCAGTACCCCAGAGCATGGCACCAGGTGATCTGTCGAAACCACGCCATCGAGATCATCCTGGAACCCCGATGATGATGCTTTAGAGGCCGAAGCCTCCCGCCGGGGTAATTTTGCCGGTGCAGAATCCTCAAGGGCAACGCCAGAGGCATCTCAATGCTTAGAAGGAGATCTACCCTTCGAGGACCGGCTGGATTTATATTTAGTTACCTGAGATACATGTGAGGAAGAAGCCCTGAAAGACGTCGATGCCACCGAAGCCGCATCAGAGGGAAACAGGGTACTGAGCTTGGCAGCTCGGTTTTGCCAACCTCTTTTAGACATCATAGAACAGGACATACAATCTGTGATGGAATGGTCAGGACCTAAACATTTTAGACACCAGTCGTGGGTGTCGGTGACGGAAATGGTACCGCTACATTTTGTGCACTTCTTAAACCCTGAGGCAGGGTTTTTTGTGTATATTTTTTTTAAAGCAAGGTTAAATTCATTTTTGCTGTTTTAGGGGAATCTGTACTTGAGCACAGTAGTATTGCTGAACTCTGTAACCCCCTCAGGTTCAGGAACTGCTAACACCTAATCAGGGGTTAGTGGGCCTGTTTCCTGAGTGCAATTGAAGCCTGCATAAAAAGGCTGCTTTGCCCTGCCCTTTTGAGGCTTTCTTAACCAGGGCTCCACACATCAAACAGTAAGTAAGGATTTGAGGGTTTCTTTGGTGTTTTTTGTTACATTGCTAGCTCTCTGACTGGGAGCTCTTAAAAGGGTTTTGTGTATATTTTTTTTAAAGCAAGGTTAAATTCATTTTTGCTGTTTTAGGGGAATCTGTACTTGAGCACAGTAGTATTGCTGAACTCTGTAACCCCCTCAGGTTCAGGAACTGCTAACACCTAATCAGGGGTTAGTGGGCCTGTTTCCTGAGTGCAATTGAAGCCTGCATAAAAAGGCTGCTTTGCCCTGCCCTTTTGAGGCTTTCTTAACCAGGGCTCCACACATCAAACAGTAAGTAAGGATTTGAGGGTTTCTTTGTTTGGTGTTTTTTGTTACATTGCTAGCTCTCTGACTGGGAGCTCTTAAAAGGGTTTTGTGTATATTTTTTTTAAAGCAAGGTTAAATTCATTTTTGCTGTTTTAGGGGAATCTGTACTTGAGCACAGTAGTATTGATGAACTCTGTAACCCCCTCAGGTTCAGGAACTGCTAACACCTAATCAGGTGTTAGTTCCCTCCCTACCCACCCCGACTCCCACCCGCCCCTAGTGAGCAGTCTTGCTTTATAGGGCACCTCCCCCTTTAACAAATCACAGTGAATTGGACCAGCACATTTTGAATATAATTAAAGAGATTTAACTGCTTTTTCTCTGAAAGGACAGCTGCGAAACCAGCTGGTACTTCGTAGATCTCTCTCTTTTGCTTTAACAGATACCTAAGCTCCACAAACAGAACAATGGCTGGGAAAAATCGTATTGCTAAAGCTGTTGCCCCCGTTACAGCTTCTGCCTCGGTCCAGACAGAGGCCCTATTGCCAGTTGAAGAACCGGTTCCATGTGCAGGGTGCCTGCATGCTGAAGCTCTGAGGAAACAAGTGGAGGAACTCAGAGAGGAGGTGGCGAGGCTGAGGAGCATTCAAGACAGTGAGAAGTACATTGATGAGATGCTGCTTGCAGCAACCAGGCTCTCCAGCACAGGAGAAGATGGGTGTCAACAGAATGTCGATGGTTGGACAAAAGTCACCAGAGCCTGCAAAATCACCAATCAAAATTCTCCAGCCCTTGAATTGAAGAACCATTATGCAGCCCTGGAAGTGGAGGAGGTGAAAGCATCCCTGGAAAGGGAAGAACCAGAGTTCAAGTACCCCATAGTTGCAGAATCAGTGACCAGAAGGAAACGAAGGGTAGTGGTGGTTGCAGACTCTCTTCTGAGGGGTACTGAGGCATCCATCTGCCGACCAGACTTGATGTCCAGAGAGGTATGCTGTCTGCCTGGTGCCAAGATCCAAAATGTTACGGAGAGTTTGCCGAGACTCATCAAGCCCACTGACTATTACCCAATGTTGCTAATCCATGTTGGAACAAATGATACTGCCAGGTATACCTCGGAACGTATCAAAAGTGACTTCATGGCTCTGGGACAGAGGGTGAAGCAGCTAGGTGCACAGGTGGTGTTCTCTTCAATCTTCCCTGTTGAGGGTAAAGGCCAAGGCAGAGAGGCTCGCATCCTGGAGATTAATGCATGGCTGCGTGGATGGTGTCTTCGAGAGCGTTTTGGTTTCCTAGACCATGGGATGCTGTTCCAAGGGTTGCAGAGCAGAGATGGCATCCATCTGTCCAAGAAAGGTCAACACATCTTTGGTAGTAGACTGGCTAATCTACTGAAGAGGGCTTTAAACTAGATTCGTTGGGGATGGGTGAAGAAAGCCCCCAGGTAAGTGAAAGCCCCCAGGTAAGTGATACATTAAATACCTTTATGGAAATGGGTAACAGGGGTAACATATGGAAAGCAGTGTGTATTAATGCCCGTAGCATGGGAAATAAGATCTCTGAAGTTGAAGCTTTGGTGGGAATGGCTGACTTAGATTTAGTGGCAGTTACAGAAACATGGTTCACAGAAAACCATGACTGGGATGTAACTATACCTGGCTATACTTTATTCAGAAAGGACAGGGTAGGAAAAAGGGGAGGAGGAGTAGCACTATATGTAAAAACTACTATTAAAGCTTTGGAATTACAGAGCTTAAAAGGGAGAGAGGAGGCATTGTGGGTTAAACTAGAAAGAGGGAAAGAGAAATCTATTTGCATTGGTGTGATATACAGACCTCCCTCACAAGAGGAAGAGGTGGACAGAGAGTTAATTGAAGACATACGCAGCATTGCTAGGAAAGGGGAAGTGCTACTGCTAGGAGATTTCAATATGCCAGATGTTGATTGGCACATTCCTGCTGCAGTATCATCTAGGAGTAAGGAGATCCTGGATTCTCTACAGGGTGAACTATTCAGGCAATTGGTAACAGACCCCACACGTGAAGGGGCCATACTGGACTTGGTGCTTACCAATGGTGAAAGTGTTTCTGATGTTGTAGTGGGAGATCATTTTGCATCCAGTGATCACCAGATGGTGTGGTTCAGTATTAGGACTAGGGCTGTTAGAATCCATTCCAAGGTGAAGATCTTAGACTTTAGGAAGACTAACTTTGCGAAGATGGGCCAATACCTCAGGGAGTCATTAGTGGGATGGGAACAGCTGGGGGATGTAGAACAACAGTGGGCAAAACTGAAAGGGGGTATTTTAAAGGCAAACAACCTTTTTGTTAAAATGGTAAATAAAGGCAAAAGGAACAGGAGACCGCTATGGTTTTCGAAGGAAGTAGCTGAAAAAGTGAAGAAAAAGAGGGAGGCCTTCATGAAATACAAGAGATCACAGAGAGAGGAAGACAGGCATCTGTATTTGGAAAAACTTAGAGAAGCTAGCAAAGTAGTCAAGAAGGCAAAGATTCAAAAGGAGGAGGAAATAGCCAATGCAATAAAATGGGGAGATAAGACATTTTTCAGATATATTAGTGAGAAAAGGAAGGGCAAAAGTGGTATTGTCAGACTCAAGGGTACAGGGGGGGAATATGTAGAAGCTGATAAGGATAAAGCGGAATTGCTTAACAAATATTTTTGTTCTGTGTTCACAGATGAAGAACCAGGAGCAGGACCTCAGAAAACACCCACAAATAACAACAGAAGCGAGGGACATCTTGAACAATTTTCAGAAGACTGTGTTCGTGAGAAACTAGCTCAACTTAAAGTAGACAAAGCGATGGGACCGGATGGGATACACCCTAGAATACTGAGGGAACTTGGGGACGTTCTAGCAACTCCACTGACTGACCTTTTCAATGCCTCGTTGGAGTCGGGAGTGGTGCCAAAGGACTGGAGAGAGGCTCATGTGGTGCCTTTACACAAAAGCAGAAGTAAGGATGTGGTTGAAAACTACAGGCCGGTTAGTTTAACTTCAGTGGTGAGTAAATTAATGGAAACGCTGTTGAAAGAGAAAATAGTGAGGTTTCTGGAGTCCAGCGGATTACAGGATCCGAGGCAGCATGGATTCACCAGAGGCAGGTCTTGTCAGACAAATCTGATTGATTTCTTTGACTGGGTGACCAGGGAGTTGGACCGAGGGAGAGCTCTAGATGTGGTGTATTTAGATTTCAGTAAAGCCTTTGACACTGTTCCTCACAGGCGACTTATAAACAAACTGAGCACCCTAGGGCTGGACCCTAAAGTTACTGCTTGGGTTAGAAATTGGTTGGGTGGGAGGCGACAAAGAGTACAAGTAAATGGAGCTCACTCTGAGGAGAAGGATGTTACCAGTGGTGTGCCCCAGGGATCTGTCCTTGGTCCGATTCTTTTTAACATCTTTGTTAGTGATATAGCGGAAGGGCTGTCGGGTAAGGTTTGCCTCTTTGCGGATGATACCAAAATCTGCAATAAAGTAGACACCCAGGAAGGTGTAGATAACATGAGGAGGGATCTAGCTAAGCTTGAAGAATGGTCTAGAATTTGGCAGCTGGGATTTAATGTTAAAAAATGTAAGGTCATGCATTTGGGCTGCAGCAATCCAAGGGAGCAATACAGCATAGGAGGTGAAGTACTTTTGTCCACTAAAGAAGAGCGGGACCTAGGCGTGGTTGTGTCCGATGATCTTAAAGTAGCTAAACAGGTAGAAAAGGCGACAGCAAAAGCTAGAAGGATGCTTGGGTGCATACGGAGAGGAATGGCTAGCAGAAAAAAGGAGGTGATAATGCCTCTGTATAAGTCTTTGGTGCGACCTCATTTGGAGTATGGTGTGCAATTCTGGAGACCGCACCTTCAAAAGGATGTGAACAGGATGGAGTCGGTGCAGAGGGATGCTACTAAGATGATTAGTAGTCTTCATTATAAAGCATATGAGGACAGACTTAAGGATCTTAATATGTACACCTTAGAGGAAAGGCGGGATAGAGGTGATATGATTGAGATGTTTAAATACCTCCGTGGCATAAATGTTCAGGGAGAGAGCCTCTTTCAATTGAAAGCAAGTTCTGCGACGAGGGGACATGGGATGAGGGTGAAGGGAGATAGATTCAGGAGTGATATGCGGAAATATTTCTTTACGGAAAGAGTAGTGGATCCGTGGAATAGTCTCCCAGTGGAGGTGGTAGAGATGAGGACAGTAACTGAATTCAAAAAAGCATGGGACCAACACAGAGGATCTCTAAAGGTAAAAAGTGGACTGTTGTAGTTGTTGTTATGGAAGGACAGACTAGATGGGCCTTGTGGTCTTTTTCTGTCATAATGTTTCTATGTTTCCATGTTAAGGAAAAAAGGTTTTGGGCCTAAGGCCCAAAACGCAAGTGCACCTGAAGAAAAAAGAAAAAGGAAAAAAGTCATTTTTTCTTTTTTAAAAGAAGAAAAGAAAGACCGGCGGTACCGGTAGAGCGTCGAAGAAGGCAGACGCGACACAAAAGAAATAAAGAAAAATAAAGAAATTCTTTTGCGGTGACAGGAACAGGACCTGCTGGCTCCGCGGAAAAAGAAGAACTGAGGAGAGACAGTTGGGAAAGGCGGGAAGGCAGCACGCAGGTGCTGTGGGATGCTCCCAAAGGCTTTCTGATTGGATGCTGGGGAGCGTTCCTGCGCAGGCTCCGTCGGTACCGACGATACCCATATGTGAAGACTCATTCCTGCTTGTTCCTGGAGATAAGGATTTCACTAGTTTTCTTCGAGTGTAGTTACGAATCATATAATTTTCTCTTTCACTGTGCTAGGACCTGTCAATGGACAGGAAATCTCTTAATTACTTTATAGCTGTGACAGAAAAAGCAGAAAGCATAGTTATTCACTTGTAATAGGTGTTCTCCAGGGACAGCAGGAATCAGTCCTCACTTATTGGTGACATCGGCACCGACGGAGCCAGCACGGAGCAATTCCCCAGCTTTCAAAGAAAGTCTTTGGGATTGCTGCCACGCATGCATGGTCCTCTTCCTGCCCAAGGGTGTCATCTTGTTCAGTCAGGTCCCTTAGCTCAAGCCCTACCAAGCAGATGGTAAGGGAAGGATAAAAATCCAGGAACTCATCAGGGGAGGTGGGAGGGTAGTGAGGACCGATTCCTACTGTCCCTGGAGAATATCTGTTACAGGTGAATAACTACGCTTTCTCCAGGAACAAGCAGGAAGTCAGTACTCACTTATGGGACTCCCCAGCTACAGGTTACTGAATCAGTAACCCAAAAATGCCTCCGCAAGGCCATGAGCAGAAGTCGATGCCCGAAGGAGCCCGAGTCCTCAGGTCCCCAGAGCGAAACCCTTGGTAGCTGTCGAAGGGTCAGGCAGGAGTTGCTTATACCTCGAACAGATTACGGAGTACAGCCTGGTCGAAGGCGCTGTCCCGGTGGGACTCCCTCTCCAGGCAGCAGTGGACAGCGAAGGTATTCGCTGAAGACCAGGTCGCAGCCTGGCAGATGTCCGTCGGAGGCACTGAGCGCAATGAAGCTACTGAAGCCGCCTTGGCTCAGATGCCATTTGCGATGATCCGCTGAACCAACGGGGCGTCCGTCTTCGCATGAGCGAAGGCGATGCAGTCCACCAACCAGATCGAAGGGGTGTGTTTTGTGACCGCCTGCCCCAGGCGATTGGGATCGTAGGTCACGAAGAGCCAGCCAGACTTGCGATGAGGCTGGGTGTGCTGCAGGTAGAAGGCAAGAGCCCTCTTGCAGTCGAGCGTATGCAAAACTGCTGACGCCTGGTCAGCGTGGGGTCTCGGGAAGAAGATCAGTAAGACTATCTCCTGATTTAGATGAAAATCCGAGACAACCTTCGGCTGGAACTTGGGGTGGGTACGGAGGACCAGCCTGTTCCTATAGAACCCGGTATAAGGGGCTTCAGCCATGAGAGCCTGGAGTTCGCTGACTGGGCAGGCCAAGGTCAGAGCCACCAGAAAGACTACCTTCCAGGATAGGTACCGGAGCGAGCACGTCACCATCGGCTCGAAGGGTGAACGGGTAAGCTGCATGAGCACTATGCTCAGGTCCCACTCTGCTGGGGGAGGCCGTCGGGAGGTATGGACAGCAAGAGACCCCGCAGAAAGCAGGAGACCAAGGGCTGCTCTGAGAGGGGTTTGCCCTCTATGGGGAGGTGATTCGCCGAGATGGCGCTCAGGTGTACCCTGATAGAGTTAGACTTCATCCCCTCCTTCGAAAGATGGAGAAGGTACTGGAGGTACTAGAGTGAGACAAGAGAAAGGGTCAATCTGAAGCTCGGAGCACCAGGCCGAGAAGTGTCGCCACTTGAAGGCATAAGCTCATCTCGTCAAGTCCTTCCTCAACGCGAGGAGAACCTCCTCAACCTCCTCCGGGAGGTCTAGCGTCGCTAGGGAGACCCATTCAGCCGCCAGGCCGTAAGGGACAACATGGCCAGGTTTGGGTGTGGCACCCGCCCCTCCTCCTGCATTAGTAGGCCTGGGTACAGGGGAACCAGGGGCTTCGACGCGAACTGGAGCAGGAGTGGGAACCACAGTTGTCGAGGCCACAAGGAAGCAACGAGTATCATCGACGCTCAATCCCGCTGTGCTTTGTGGAGGGTCCTCACGATGAGAGGAGTGGGAGGGAATGCATAGAGAAGTCCAGTTCAAGAGGAACGCATCCGGGGCCTCCCTGCTCGGATGCGGGACCGGGCCGCAGAAGCGGGGGAGCTGTGCATTCGTCGGGCTGGTGAACAAGTCCACGGTCGGGGTCCCCCACTGACAGAACAGGGAGCCGGTCACCTCCGGGTTCAGTCGCCATTCGTGAGGGCGGAGGATCCTGCTGAGTTTGTCCGCAAGGATGTTCTCATGGCCCGGGAGGTAGACGGCTTGTAGAGTCATCCCCCGACAGAGGACGAAGGAGCATAGGAGGACCACTTCTCGGCAGACGAGGCGTGATCCTGTGCCCCCCTCCTTGTTGATGTAGAACATCGCTACTCGATTGTCGGTCTGCCTGAGCACTGACTTTACTTTGAGATGGTCCTCGAAGGCCCTCAGAGCCCACCAGACCGCCTGAAGCTCGAGCAAGTTTATTTGCTGTTGAGACTCTTCGGGTGACCAGTACCCCTGCGTGCACAGCACACCGCAGTGGGCTCCCCACCCCAGTAGGAAAGCATCTGTTGTCAGCACTAGTTTGTGCTGCAGAGTCTGGAAGGGCAGTCCCCGGAGATGGTTGTGGGGGTCCTGCCACCAGTCCAAGGACTTGCAAAGGTTGTGGGAGACCCGGATGGTGTCTCTGAGGTGACCGAAGGCCGGGCTCCACTGAGTGCTGAGGCACCATTGGGCCGTCCGCATGTGCATGCAGGCATGTGGAACCACATGGACGGTGGAGGCCATGTGTCCCAGGAGGTGCAGCATAGTCTGCGCTGTGACCCGAGTGTTGCTCTGGATGTGAGCCGCCTGGGCTCGGAGGCAAGCCGCGCAGTCTACCAGCCTGCTGAGTGTCGAGGCATGTGCCAATAAACTCCAAGGGTGGTACCGGTTCGAGGTGGGACTTTAGGTAGTTGACCAAGAACCCCAGACGCTCGATGAGGAGGATCGTGTATGACGCCACCAGGCGGGCTTCCCCGGCCGAGGGACCCATGACGAGCCAGTCGTCGAGGTAAGGGAAGACCGGTACCCCCTGCCGTCTGAGGGAGGCAGCGACCGCAGAGAGGCACTTTGTATAGACCCGCGGGGCAGATGCGAGTCCGAAGGGGAGCACCCTGTATTGGTAATGCTCTCTTTGCACCTTGAAGCGCAGGAGCTGCCTGTGCTGGGGGTGAATTAAAATGTGGGCATAAGCGTCCCTGAGATCCAAGGAGCATACCAGTTGCCCTGCTGGAGGAAGGGCAGCAGGACACCAAGTGATAGCATTTTGAACTTCTCCTGCACCAGAAACTTGTTTAGCTTTCGGAGGACAAGGCTGGGCTGTAGGTCCCCCGTCTTCTTCGGGACGAGGAAGTACCGGGACTAGAAGCCCCGACCTCGGAGGTGCATCGGTACACTCTTGACCGCTCGCTGGGCAAGGAGGTTGTCTAACTCCCGCTGCAAGAAGGTCTGGTGTGCGGGGAGTCGGGAAGGCTCCGCTGGGGAGAAGGAAGGGGGAAACCTATCCAGACGGAGACGGTAGCTGTCCCAGACTACTCAGAAGACCCAAGTGTCCGACGTGATGGATGCCCACTGAGGGGTGAAGGAGGACAGGTGTTCCTCCACAGGCTGCGGTGCTGCGGGGGGCGAAAGGCTATGCTGCTGGCATCAAAACCCCTGGGCGGGCCGAGGCAGTGCCGGGGTTTGGGCCTTGGGCCCTTTTGGCTTACGGTGCCCATGGGGCCCAGACTTTCCCTGCATCGCGGTGGTCAGCACGGGAGTGGGTGGTTACAGTGGGTAGCCTCGGTAGGGTAGACCCTTCCACGGGAAGAACAGCTTCTTAGTTTGCTGTTTCTTCCGAGGGAGGGAGGGAGGGAGGAGGTCTTGCGTGAGAGACGGGTTCGGGTGATGAACTCAGTTTCCATCTCAGCGGCCATATCTTCCATTGGTTTACCGAAGAGCTGCTCGCCAAGGCAGGGTACGTTTGGAGGTTTTCCTGGACCCACTGCTCCAAGTCCAAGGACTGGAGCCATGCCTGGCATCGGACCCCGATGCCAGCGGCCGCCACTCGAGGACTCGAATCCATCGTAGGCGGCGGGGGAGAAGTATTTTGAGCACTCTGTGATGGACTTCAGAAGGATCTGGAACGTACTGAGGGGTTCGCTTGTGAGGCCCGCAAAGAAACCTCCAAGTTCTTTGGCTAGGTCGCGCAAAAACATGCCTGTGTACAATTGGTATGCCTGAATACGGCATGAGAGCATGGACCCTTGGTAGGCTTTGCGGCCTAGGGTGTCGAGGGTTTCAACTCCCTGCCCGGCGGAACCAAAGAATGGGACTTTGGGCTCTTTTGTTTTCTCATTGCTGATTCCACCACCATGGAGGTGTGGGGAAGTTGGGTTTTCCTGAACCCGGGGCCGTGCTGGATCCTGTACATTGCGTCGAGGCGCTTGCTCACGATGGAGACCGAAGCAGGGGTCTCCCACATACGGATTAGTAGCATGGACAGAATGGGAGGAACCGGGACAGTAAGAGATTCTCGAGGTGGGGACCCGTACTGTAAGATATTGAGCTCTTCAGCTCGAGGCTCCTCCTCGCCATATCCCGCACAAACACCAAGAGGGAGGTATCTTCGGGTGGCGAATGCCACTGATAGGTGGGCATGGATGGGTCCGACAGGAAGACCTGATAGGCACAGGTCTCTGGGGAGGTATCCCCATCTGACTCCCAGCCCGAAAAATTGGAGGAGGAACCCGATTCGGGCTGGTCGCCTTGTCCAGAAGCCGAAGCCCGTTTGGAGCCGGAGGCCCTGGATGATATCACCCCCCGAGGAACAGGAAGGCAAGCGAGACCGACGCCAAGGACCCTCACAAGGCCCATGGCTCTTGGGGGTTTCCAGGGCGGATTTTGGTGTCCCTCTCGAGGGTCTCTAGGAGCAGGCCAGCAAAGCTGGATAGGAGCACCTGCTGGGAAACTATGAATGCAGAAATGCTGCATTCTAGTGCCAACATGCAGGACTCCCACACGGGCGTGGGGGCCTGCAACACCGACACCGGGGTCACCGTATCGGGTGTCAAGGAGGAGAGGAGGTCCTCACCAGGAAGGCCCTCAGGAGACGTGGTGCCATCGCCGGGGGCCTCCGAGTCTGTACGAGGTACCTTACGAGGTCGCTCCTTGTCCGACTCTCGGGAACGCCGAGAGGGGCTAAGCAACTGAGCGCAGGAACACCCGACAGCAACTTCGAGGCCTTCTTCTTCTTACGCCGCTCCACTTTAGGGGACCTCTGGTCGGAGTGCTGCCATGAGCGCGGAGCTGAGGTGGGGGATCCCACCAGCGGAGAGACGACCAGGGGATTCTGAGGCAGCCTTATGAAAGATGTCCTTGGACTTCTGTTTACGGCTGAGCAGGGCTGTGGAGGACATTTTCATACAAAGTGAACAGAGCTCTGGATCATGGTCAGCCCCGAGACACCGCAGACAGCAGTCATGAGTGTCCATAAGTGACGTGTTCCTGGAGTATCTATCGCATTTTTTTAAACCGGTGGACATTAGAGCAAAAAGGACCCCTGCGAGGTCGAAGACCCATGCGGCCAGCAGTTAGGGGGAAAAAAGGGCATGAAGCCTGCTAACAGCAAAAATGTTAGGAAAAATGCCCCCTTTGCTCAAAAGGGATGGGAGCAAGGAGGGGACGGGTAGAGGACTGGTGCAACCGGAAAAATAGTAGGCCAGAGGCTGGGAAACAAAACACTTTTTCCAAGGGCTCCGAGGAAAAAGGGAGACTGAGCAAGATGGCACCCTTGGGCAGGAAGAGGACCACGCATGCATGGCAGCAATCCCAAAGGCTTTCTTTGAAAGCTGGGAAATTGCTCCGCGCGGTCACCCATAGGTGAGGACTGACTTCCTGCTTGTTCCTGGAGAAAGAAAAGTGTTTTTACTTGTAAGGAGATGGTGAGGGAAATACTTCAAATTACTTTGTATTTAGTTAGTTTTGTTATGCTTTCTGTATGCTTGCTTCTGTGATATAAGAAAGAAATAAAGGATCTTTTTTGTAAGGAAAATCTGTGAGAATATTGTGCCAGGTACAAGTATAATCTGCATGAGGTGTGGCAAGTCCTCCCTGTGGGTCAGTTTGTTTCCCTCTTGCACAGAGAAGGTGGTCTGGTGACGTCGTCTGGCCAACGGAGTCTGTAGACGGCTCAATATTTCCACTGCACAATTAGCGAGTGGTGATGCCTCTGCTCTACCCCTGATGCTCCTCTATGCTAACCGGTTAGCACTGGGGCATGAAGCAACAGCAGCTGTGGATATTCAGCAGCACTACTCATCTGAATAACCCATTCACCGCAAGTAACAATTAGCAGCTCTGTTAACCTTGTTAATCGCTTTGAATATCAGGCTTATAAGATTTGCCATACTGGGTCAGACCAATAATTCATCAGATTCAGCACCTTGTTTCCAACAGTGGCCACTCCAGCTCAGAAGAACCTAGTTAGATGAGCACATAGAAATAGAGCTTCTAATTTTTGGTTATAACTGAAAAACTCAGTACAACATCCCCAAAGGAAAATTACAATTAGAAAACCTCTGGTGATGTTCGCCAGCAGCTGCCATCAGTCAGATGATGTCATGGGAACTTGCCACTGCTGGCACTGTGGTTGGCAGGAGCTCCCGGTTTGATCAGTTCCAGGGTATGCCCAAGAGTATCTGGCACCAGAGTTGCCATCCTTGTATCCAGCTTCTCCCCTTCCTCTCCCTATCCCCCAAGGTATCCAGAATCTCCTCTCTTCTCCACGTACCACAACGGTCCAGCATCCCTACTTTTCTCTCCTCTCCTCCCCCTCCCTCCCCCCCGATCAGAGCTGGTCTTAGGACAAGAGCAAGGTATTGGGTGCCCCAGGCAATCCTTAAGCAAAAAGAGAATGAGATTCTTCATGGCCATAGGCCCTGTCGCAGCAGCCCCCACTTCTGAGGCAGCAATAGAGGGGACCCCATCAACAAGCTCATCAGAGCTGTATACCAGGGCCAGCATGGCTAGTTTGGCACCAATAAAATGACCAAGTTTGGGTGAGATCAAATTCTGTGCAATAGGTGGTTCACCAAGTGTCATGGGGAAAAGACAAAAGAGCCCCTCCTGGGGCCACTCCTGAAGCACAGTATCCAAGCCTATGAATCCTTCCCGCAGTTGAAAAAGTTCTTCACTTTGGCATTCCTCTGGGTGGTCATCCGTTCAAACACCGGCAGAACCCGCCTCATCACTATTAGGTTGAAAGGATGAGGGCTTTGTTTCCACTCATTGGGATCCACTATGATCTGATTCAAGTTAGACACTTGCTATGTGTGTTGCCAGCAATGCAATGACAGAGTTCTGCCACCTTGGCAGCCATTAGCGTTGGGGTCATTGGTGAGCTCTTGGCATAAGACGCCCATATAAATGAAGAGTTTAAAAGCTGGAAGATATTTGAAATTCCAAATGCTAGATAAAAAAAAAAAGTCTTCTTTTGAAGAGATTTCTGTGAAGATTTTGGGGCAATTTATCTTTAAAGAATTTTTGGAGAACTTTTAATATTTTAGCATTGCGCTTTTTTGAGTGAAGTTTCACAAAGTTTATCCTCTTGTCTTGGGAGTACACATTTTTTTTATTTTTGCCTGATTAGGTTTATTCCTTGAACGATTAGGCTTTTTTGGTGTAGTGATTTTACCTCAGCAGCCATGGCAGCACTGTGAATGCCACCTTGCTTGTTCATGTAAGTCACTGCCATGGCACTGTCCAAGAGCACACTGACGGTTTTGCCCTCCAGAAGAGATCCAAATCTCACCAGGCTCAGGTGGATCACTCAGGCCTCCAGCCTGGTCATCAACTAGGCAGCTTCCTGGAGAGACCAACATCCCTGAATAAAGTGACTCCATGTGCTCCCCAGCTCCCCTAATCTGGAATTCATGGTAACTATCACCCACTCTGGCACCTCCAGAGGCATCCCATCCATCAGAGGGCGAGTGTGTAGCTACCAGCCCAATTTCTCCTTGATTACCTGGGAGGGAGGAAGACAGTGATTGAATAACCCAGAACAGGAAGACCAATGAGCTAGATGATGAAGCTGCAGGGGGTTGAATGTGTGCCCTGGCCCAAGGTACCAGCTCCAGGGTTGACACCATGGATCCTAGGAGCTGCAGGTAGTCCCACCGAGACACTGGGAACTGCCTGAGAACATAACTCCCTGAGCTACTGCTGTAGCTTGTCCAACCTTTCCAGGATGAAAAATATTTCACTCCAAGCAAATGAGGAAGTGAGCCCTTAGATGCTCCCAGTCTTACGAGGGGATGAGGCTACTCTTGGAATAGCTGATCACCAAACCCAGCTATTCTAGCCAGCAAACTACCTGGGCTGTATCTGCTCTGGACCTCTTCATGAAGTCAGACTGAAACAGCCAGTTGTCTAGCTATGGGTGCACCCAGATTCCTTGTTTATGCTGGAATGCTGCCACCATCACCACTACCATGATCTTTGAGAAGGTGCAAGGTGCTGTGACCAGCCAAAAAGGCAGGACAGGAAACTGGAAATGGTGGCCCAGGACACAGAAATGGAGAAACTGCTAATGCTGTGCCTGAATAAGAACATGCAAGTACACCTCAACAAGGTCCAAGGAGGTAAGGAACTCCTCTGGCCGGAATGACACAATGACTGATCTGAAAGTCTGCATACATAGTAGGGGCACTCATAACTGGGCATTAACCGCCTTCAGATCTAGAATGAATCCTTTCCTTGGCACCACAATGTAAATAGAATACTGCCCTGACCTTGCTCTCCAGAAGGCATGGGAACAATAGCCTGCAACTGTAGGAGGTGCTGAAGTGTGACTTCTATGGCCACCCTTTTGGCTAGGAGCCATAGGGAGATTCTACAGACATCCCAAAGAGGCTCTGTGAACTCACATGTAGCCCATTTCTAGGAGCTTGAGAACCCACTGGTCTGATGCAATATGGGTCCATTCAGAGTGAAACAGCTGGAGATGCCTCCCTCCCACAACTGGCTGTCCCTCGGAAGGGACCAGTTGGAACTCATTGAAAGCTTGGCTTCTGAAAGGGCAGTTGCTGTGTCATTAGAGTACTGGGATGTTTGAAAGAACTGAGCCCTCTTGGATTTAGACCCACAGCAGGAATAGGCCAAGACCTAACTCTTACTGTCCTAAGCCACACCCATGCTCTCAGCTGAATCCCTATGTGAGACACAATGGGGCCTCTGGCCTATCTTCTGCAAGCTTTTGTGGGCAAGCTTCTCCAGGTCCTCCACAAAGAGAAATCTGCCTTTAAAGGGGAGCTTGCTTAGCCCCAACCTGGAGGCAGCATCAATTACAGCATCAAAGACAGATTTAAGAACACATCGAAGCATCCGCTCCCCTCGATCCCTGCCAACACGGTTTTAGAGAGGCACATGGTGTTGAAACACTCCTCACCACGCTCTTTAACAACATAATGGCTGAAATTGACAACATCTGTCAAGGGTGCGTTCTCTTGTTCATGGACATAGCAGCCGCTTTCGATTCAGTAAGCCACGAACTCCTCCTGCGATGTCTCAAGGAGAAGGGAATATGTGACACAGCACTTGAATGGTGTAAGTCGTATCTCTCGGATAGATGGCAGCACGTGCGATCAGGGACCTCAACATCACAACCATTCCACCAGAATCAAGGCGTCCCACAAGGATCTTCCCTCTCTGCGCTGATGTTCAACAAATACATGCAGCCAATATGTGACATCATACGGTCTTTCAAGATGAACTGCTTAGTATACGCTGATATGTCCTCCTTTATATGCCATTCTCAACAGACAACCCAGACCTCTCCCCACTGACAGACTGTTTCAATGCCGTATCCATCTGGCTCCAAAACCAAAATCTTCGAATTCAACATAAGAAAACAGAGGTCCTATTCATCACAAGAAATCCCAACTTCATCACACCACCATACCTGAAGGTCAAGGAAGCTGAACTTCTAACCAATCCCTCTATCAGATACCTCGGAGTCACCTTAGACCAGCGACTAGACATGAAGACGCACATAAGCAATATAGCAAGAGCAGTATACCATAAGATCTGATCTCTCCAGCATCTACGCTTCCTGCTTGAACCGGATGACTTCTGGAAAATCTATCAAGCACTGATCATTCCGCATTTTGACTATGCAAATGCCATACTTCAGGGTCTCCCTCAGTCCACTCTGCACCCGCTACAGCTTGCGATGAACTCAGCAGCAAGAGTTCTTCAGGGAACATCCAGGAGGGACCACATAACGCCCATCCTGAAAAAGCTTCACAGGCTCCCCATTCAAGGCAGGCTCACATTCAAAACCTTACTGCTGACTTTCAAAGCCATCAATGGGCTCTCCTCCTCATCCCTAACAGAGCTCATAAAGAGCAACCCCTCTACCAGATCCAGAAGAGCAGCAGCGGTCAACACCCTAATAATCCCGAAAGAGATAACCCAGTCCACCCAGGCAACAGTAAACAGAGCTTTCAAATTCTGTGCACCAAAATGCTGGAACACCCTCCCACCTAGCATCCAGGCAATCCCTGACTTAGTCCAGTTTAGGAAAGTGTTAAAACATCACCTCTTCCTCTTGTATTACCCAGAAGAATGTACCACCACAGCCCCAGCAACTAGCTAGCCGACACAGTACCATGAATCCTCTATATTAGTTTGTCAAGATGTAAATAGTTACCCAATATGTAAATAGTTACCCAGGTTTGACCCAAGTTCATGTACCGATTCATTGTAAACACAGCTACAGAAATGTGTAAGTTTTATGTTCTATGTAAACCGCACTGATGCGGAATAGCGCGGTATATAGGAGAATGTAAATATATAAATAAATTGACCAATTCCAGAGTCAAAGCCATCTTTGGGCCACTACAACCACTGCCATGGACTTGGCAACTGCTGGATCCAGCCTAAGAGAGCTTAGGTCAACAAGCCAGTAAAAAAGCACCGCCTGAACTGTTAAGACATTCTTGAGGAGGGCTTCCACTTTCCTATCATGGATCTCCTTTGGCGCAGCGCCACCTTCCACTGCAATGGTCTTATGCTTCATCACTGCTATGAACAGGGCATCCATCGTAGGGGGCCCTAAAGAGCTCTTCCAAGTCCCCTTGGAGCAAAGGATACTGCCAAACCATGACCTTGGGGCCCCTCAGCCTCAGCTCTGGTGTCTCCCACTGAAAGATCACAAGCTTACACAATGACTCAGGGAGGGGGAAAAGTCAGGATGCCGCAAACCCTCCAAGATAGGCGTCACCTGTGAAACTCCAATTAAGCAGGCTCTGAAATGCGTACGGCTGTCTTGGCACCCTGAATAAGAGTTAAATAATCCTTTCTATGAAAAAAATGGATCACTGATGGATCTTTACCCTCTGCAAGAGGAAGTTCCACTTCCTCTGCTGACTCACCCACTGGAGATAGAGACTCCTCTTCATCATCCCAGCCTCCCCCCCCCCCCCCCCCAAATATGGAAGAGGGCTCTGCTCCCAGAGAAAGAGAGAGGCAAAAAGGCAGGGTGGGAGCACTTACCTCCTTGCTGTCAGCAAGTTTGATGCCAGAGGGTCCAGAGTCCCCCACAGGGAAGTTTGGTCCTTAGACCTCCACAAAGGAGGCTGCTATGCATCCAACAGAGACTGAAAACAGCCTGTGAGCTGTTTCAGGAGCTGCTGCTCAAATCCATGTGAGAATAGGCCCTGGGGTCTGGGATAGCCCTCAGGGGCTTGGTCACTTGAGCCTGCAGCCACCTCATCACCTGCTGTCTCTACAGAGACTATGTGACCATCCAAGATGGCTGCCATTCCCGACAGAAAAATTGTGGGAGATGCAACAAAGGCAGTAAAATCAGCATTGGGGCCCTGACATTATGGTTTACAGTTTATGGCATTTTTCAATTTGATACACTGCCTATGTAATCAAAAGCAAAGTGGTTTACAAACAAATTGCTGAAAATAGCGGCCCCGAGGTGTCTCCACTGCACTGGGTAAAAAGAGCCAGCTTGCAGAAGTCACCTAAAAGGAGCTGCAAGAAACAAACCTCTGTGCATCTAGTACTGCAGCTGAGCTCAAGAGGGGCAAAAAAACAAAACAAAAAAAACAATGGAAAAAGAAACTGCAGGGAAAAAGAAACCCCCAAACAAAAAAGGGAATCCCAGCAGCTGTCAGACAGCTAGCAAAATGCAAGAAGAGCACAAGTCTGGGAAAACCTGGCTACCTCAAAAGAGGGACTGTTCTTCTTGAAGCAGCTTTATTCCAAGCAGCAAGACAGCCAATTAGAAATACAGTATTAGAAAAGATGAACAGGCATACAGATAGATGACAGCAAGAGGGAAAGGGAGCCTGGACTCAGGCTTTCCAACCCCAGAGCCCCATGAGGTCTCCCCTCCTGTCCTCTCCCTGGCCCACCAGCACAACTCTGACACAGGCTCAAGGAGATGAGGGTGTACCCAAGCTCTGAGGAACAGCTGGGCTTACAGGTCTCAATCAGGCCACAAGACTGTGATCTGGACCAGGGGAGATAGGCCCATCTGCTCTGCTGCCCCAGTCCACACACACTTTGCCACCTGCTGGAGGCAGACAATACTGGTTTCTCTGCGCTGCACCAGTGCATATTCTAGTAACATCATCATGGAAAGTCTCTGGGAAGCACAACCTACTTGTCTGGACTGATCTAGCAGGATAAGGAAATTTTAGTTACTTTGGTGGCCAAATTGATAACTCACAAATAAGATTAAACAATATAAGGGACAAGCTAAGGGAAACAAATGACCTGAATATGTTCAGAAAGACTCAAGACATATCTATTTACTGAATACTATCAACATAAAGTCGAGAACCCGAACCTGCCACTGTTACAACCTACATATCACACTGTAAAAATCATAACTCAGATCTGTCTAATGTACATAGTTAATTGTAAACAACGTTCGGCCAAACCTAAAGGCCTGCATGTAACGTTTGGAAAAGTTTTTGAAGATGTTCCATACATTAGTTCACCGAGCTCCTTGTAAATTTCCCTGCGCAGTGATAGTTAATTGAGTTCCTTGTAAACCGCCTTGATAACACGGACAAAGCATAGTTACTCACCTATAACAGGTGATCTCCAGGAACAGCAGGAATTTAGTCCTCACATATGGGTATCATCGGTATTGGACGGAGCCTGCACGGGAACACTCCCCGGCGTCCAATTAGAAAGCTTTTGGGAGCATCCCACAGCGCCTGCGTGCTGCCTTCCCGCCTTTCCCAACTGCCTCTCTCCAGTTTTATTTATTTATTTACATTCTCTTATATACCGCGCTATTCTGCATCAGTGTTGTTTACATTGAACAAACTGAAATTACATTGAACAGGGCATTATAACTTGGAGATAACTATTTTACAGGGAACATGGGCTATGGAGGGTTAAGTGGCTTGCCCAAGACCACAAGGAGCACCTGTGGGACTAGAAACCCCAGTCCTTCCGGCCCAAGGTTGCTGTCCTCTAGTGGGATTTGAACCTCCGACCTTCCGGCCTGAAGTACCTTGCCCCAACCACTAGGCCACTCCACCACTTCAGTTGGGTTTTAAAGCTGAGACAAAAAGAGAGAGAGGGAAAGGAAAGAGATAGAGAGATACAACTCCTAGGGGAGGTGGGTGGGTTGTGAGGACTAAATTCCTGCTGTTCCCGAAGATCACCTGTTACAGGTGAGTAACTATGCTATCTCCAGGAACAAGCAGGAATGTAGCCATCACATATGGGGACTCCCTAGCTTTAGGCGCCAGGGAGAGACCCCAGATGTTGTGTGTCCCTGAACAGGGCTCCACTTCCCCCCATGGATCTCTGGCATCCTACCAGGGATGGTGAGTAGGAGTTGATTAGGTATGGTACAGGTGTTGGAGAACAGCCTGACCAAACAAGGCATCTCGGCGGGAGTCCTTGTCCAAGCAGTAATGGGCTGTGAAGGTATGAACCGAGGCCCAAGTGGCTGCTCGACAGATGTCGTCGATAGACACAGAGTGCAGATGAGCCATTGAGGCTGTCATGGCTCTCACATTGTGAGCTGTGACATGACCCTCCAGAGAAAGGATCTTACTCTGATAGGCGAAGGAAATACACTGAGCAATCCAGTTAGACAGTGTTCTCTTGGAGACTGGAAGTCCCAAATGAGAAGGATCAAAAGCAACAAAGAGTTGAGAGGACTTTCTATGTTGCTGTGTTCTTTGAAAGTAAAAGGCTAAAGCTCTTTTACAGTCCAAGGTATGAAGATTCCTCTCTGCATTTGATGCATGAGGCCTTGGAAAAAACACAGGTAGGTAGACTGCTTGGTTCAGATGAAAAGGCGAGACCACCTTTGGCATAAAGTGTGGATGAGTCCTAAGGACTACCTTGTCATGATGGAACCTTGTATAAGGTGGATCAGCTAATAGCGCTTGCAACTCACTAATGCAGCGTGCTGATGTGATTGCAATGAGAAAGATAACCTTCCAAGAAAGGAATTTCAAGCAGGTAGTAGCTAAAGGTTCAAAAGGTGGCTTCATGAGCTGCCCAAGAACCAGGTTTAAGTCCCATGCCACCGGTGGTGGTCTAATGGGAGGCTTAGTTAAAAGAAGGCCTCTCATAAATCTTGCTATAAGAGGATGAGAGGAAATAGGTTGTCCATTTAGAGGCTTAAAGGAAGCTGCAATAGCACTCAAATGGACTCTTACTGAATTAGTCTTAAGACCTGCACTGGATAAATGAAGGAGATACTCCAGCAATGATTCCAGAGGTATCGCAAGGGGGTTAAGACCCTTTTGCACACACCATGTGGTAAACCTTTTCCACTTGAAAGCATAAGAGCGTCTTGTGGAAGGTTTCTTGGAAGCAAGAAGAATATCTTTTACTTGCTGAGGGATATTAAGATCATGGATATCTAGGCCTTCAGCAACCAAGCCCTGGGATGCAGAGACTGAGGATTGGGATGCCATAACATTCCGTCCTCCTGAGATAGGAGATCTGGAGCAAACCCTAACTCGAGGGAGGGAGCTTGAGAGAGATGTAGAAGCAGAGGGTACCACACTTGCCGTGGCCAATGTGGAGCTATGAGAATCATATGGCCTTTGTCTCTCTGAAGCTTTAACAGGGTTTTGGGAATTAGGGGAATGGGTGGAAAGGCATACAAGAAGTCTTGACCCCAGTAAAGGAGGAAAGCATCCCTGGCCTGAGCCCTCTGAGCCAGAATTCTGGAACAGAACCGGGGAAGTTTGGCATTCCACGGACTTGCAAAGAGGTCTATGTCCGGGGTTCCCCAAAGTTGAAATATCCTGGTCACCTGGTCTGCATGCAGAGACCACTCGTGTGGAATCAGAACTCGAATGAGTCTGTCTGCCCAAGAGTTTTGAATGCCTGGAAGATACACTGCCAGAAGATGAATCTGATGCTCTCTGGCGAGGGCCCATAGTCGCAAAGCTTCGTTGCAAAGCGACAGAGAGCCTGTTCCCCCCTGCTTGTTCACATAGAACATGGCTAACTTGATTGTCCGTATGAATGAGGACTGTCTTGTAGCTGAGCAGGGTGTGGAACACTCGCAGAGCAAGAAAGATTGCTCTGAGCTCCAAGAGATTGATATGTAGATAACTCTCCTGTGGAGACCAGGTGCCCTGGGTGGAGAGGTCTTGCAGATGAGCTCCCCAACCCATTGGAGAAGCATCTGTTGTGAGAGTTGCTTGGGGTAAGAGTTGTTGAAAAGGGGACCCCAGCAACAGGTTTTGAGTGGACTTCCACCACTGGAGGGACAAAATAAGGCGACTTGTGTTTGCTATTTTGTCTGACAGGCATCCTGATGCCTGGGTCCATTGGGTGGATAAAGTCCACTGAGCTGCCCTCATATGTAGGCGAGCATAGGGAAACACATGCACGGTGGATGCCATGTGGCCTAATAGTTTTAACATTTCTCAAGCAGTTAGATGAGGTTTTAGCACTGCTTGAGAAGCTAACTGCACCAAGCGAAGGCAACGGGCCTGGGGGAGATAGGCCCTTGCCTTTGTGGTATCCAGGAAAGCTCCTATGAACTCTAAAGACTGAGTGGGAGTTAGACTGGATTTTGGGATGTTTATTACCAGCCCTAAATACTGAAGGATACGCATTGTGCAGGATAGAGAAGTCCTGGCCTCTGACTCTGTTGGGGCTCGAATGAGCCAGTCGTCTAAGTAGGGGAAGACAAATATCCCTAGAGTGCGGAGAAATGCTGCTACAACAGCCATGCATTTCGTGAACACCCTTGGTGCTGAGGCCAGGACAAAAGGAAGCACCCTGTATTGGTAGTGCTTTCCCTGAAAAAGGAACCGAAGGAACCTTCTGTGAGTTGGATGGATGAGAACATCGGTGTACGCATCCTTGAGATCTAGAGAACAAAGCCAATCCTGACTCTGAAGGTATGGCAGCAGAGATCCGAGAGAAATCATTTTGAATTTCTCCTTGACAAGGAATTTGTTCAATTCTCTGAGGCCTAAGATAGGTCTGTAACCCCCTGTTTTCTTTGGAATAAGAAAATAAGGGGACTAGAACCCTGTACCCTGTTGATGAAGGGGTACTTCTTCTATTGCCCCTTGGGCAAGAAGGATAGTGACCTCCTGACCTAACAAGTTGATGAGAGAGGTCAGAGAATTGAACTGCTTTACTATTGTGTGAGGGGGCATGCTTGAAAAATGAAGCTTGTACCCCTCCTTTATGATGGAGAGTGTCCAATGCTCTGCTGTTATTTGCCCCCATCTGGGGGCAAAATGACATAACCTTCCTGGAATGGTGGAAGGTTCTGGTCCCCCGAGAACCAGGAAGGATAAGTTCTCTAGATGAGAGTCAAAGGCCCTGTGGAGGCTGAGCCTGCTGGGCCGGTTGAGGCCTAGCAGCCTTTACTTTCTTCTGTTTGGGTGGTTGCTGAACTTTCCTGGCAAGCTGACCTGCAGAACGTCCCTGCTGAACATAAGCAGGATAAAATTTTTTCTTTTTAGAAAAGAATGGTTTCTTGAACAATTTTCTTCTAGCAGGATCAGCAGTGGACTTGGATAATCTATCCAAGGTGGAATTTTCATCATCCATTTCATTGGCCTTTTCCTGCCAATCTTTACCAAACAGGTTCTCACCAGTACAAGGGATATTTCCCAATTTGTCTTGTACCCAGAGATCTAAATCAGATGCCTGGAGCCAAGCAATTCTACGTGCACCTATGGCCATAGCCGAGGTTCTGCTTATGCACTCAAAGCAGTCAAAGGCTGCACGGTTGGAAAATTTAGAAACATCTTGGGCATGTTTGACCAAAGTGAGAAAAGCCTGTCTTTTATCCTCAGGAAGAAAAGGACTTAAAGCCTCTAAATCATCTGTGACCTCCTTCAGGAGCATTCCCATGTAGAGATTATAGGAACTGATCCTGGCAGACAGCATGGAAGCTTGGAAGACCCGACGTCCAAAAGCATCCAGGGTTCTGCACTCACATCCTGGAGGATTAGAGGCATGTCTTTTTGCACTCTTGATCCTTCTCATAGCTGACTCCACTACAATAGAGTGGTGAGGAAGCTGAGTCTTATGGAACCCAGGACAAGGAGGGACTCGATATAGTATCCAGTCTACGAGAATGAGGAGAGGTGGTAAGAGGTGTTTCCCACATCCTTAACATGAGATCATATAAAATCTCATGAATGGGCAAGGTAGCTGCCTCCTTAAGAGTTTTAGGATATTGTAGAATTTCCAACTCCTTGGCCCTTGGCTGTGTTTCAGGGGCCACAGTAATGGACAGGCCCCGAGCCACCTCCCTGATAAAATCCTGGAAGGAAATATCCTCTGGAGGAGACATCCTGTGTTTAGGGGAGGAGGGTTCCTCTGGGAGAAGCATCGCTGCATCGACAGAACTGTCAGAATCCTCAGATTCTTCTGAGGACTCGAAGTATCGTCAGTCCGGATGCTCTTGAAGAGCCCGATACTCGTACCGACCAAAGCCGGTACCGGGAGTAACAGGTACCGGGGTATCGGTACCGGAGGTCATCGGATGACTGGGTGCTGGTACTGGTACCGGTGGAACTGTCTGTCGGGAGGGGGTCGATGCCGCAAGGAAAGCCGCCAGACTGCGTTCCATAGCCAGAACTCTCTGGTCTATCGACGCTGCAAATGCCTGGATGTCAGTACCAGAGGAGACCGCCGGTACCCCAGAGCATGGCACCAGTAGTTCTGCCGAGGTCGAGGCCTCGAGAACATCCTGGAACCCCGATAATGCTTTGGAAGCCGAAGCCTCCCGCCGGGGTAATTTTGCCGGTGCAGAATCCTCGAGGGCAACGCCAGAGGCATCTCGATGCTTAGAAGGAGATCTACCCTTTGAGGACCGGCTGGATTTATGTTTAGTTACCTGAGATCCACGGGAGGAAGAAGCAGCCCTGGAAGACGTCGATGCCACCGAAGCTGCATCAGAGGGAAACAGGGCACTGAGCTTAACAGCTCGGTTCTGCCAACCTCTTTTAGACATCATGGCGCAGGACATACAATCCGTGATGGAGTGGTCAGGACCTAAACATTTTCGACACCATTTATGGGTGTCGGTGACGGAAATGGTACCGCCACACTTGGTGCACTTTTTGAAACCTGAGGCAGGTTTCTTCATGGTAAGGAAATGTTTTTGGGCCTAAGGCCCAAAAAGGCGTGTGCACCTGAAGAAAAAGAAAAAAGAGAAAGAGTAGTTACTCACCTGCAGGAATCAGTCCTCACATATGGGTGTCTTCGGTGCCGATGAAGCCCCAGCGGAGCATTTTCTCGCCTAAAGGTGCCATCTTACCTCAGTCAAATGACATAGCTAAGAACAGCACACAAAAATGAAAAATAAACTATGTACAACTGCAACTCCAAGGGGAGGAGGGAGGGTTGTGAGGACTGATTCCTGCTGCTCCTGGAGAACACCTGTTACAGGTGAGTAACTACTCTTTCTCCAGGACCAAGCAGGAAGTCAGTCCTCACATATGGGTGACTCCCAAGCTCTGGGCTACCGAGGAACCCAGGCTGAACAAGAGACCTCCCTCTAGTCTCAGCAGCAAAGAAAGGCTTTTCAAGGACACAACCTCCACCGGTAGCCCAACAGAGGGCAGGAGGGCAGGAGTTGCCTAAACCTCAAAGACATTCCGGAGTACTGCTTGGCCAAAAACACTGTCCCTACGGGACTCTATCTCCAGGCAGTAATGGGCCGCAAAAGTCTCGCTTGAAGACCAAGTTGCAGCCCTGCAGATGTCTACCAAGGGCACAGAGCGGAGATGAGCCACTGAGGCAGCCATTGCCCTGACTCGGTGGGCCGTGACCCGACCCTGTAAAGGAAGGTCAGCCGCCTTGTAAGCCCAGGTGTTACAGTCAGCCACCCAGATGGACAAAGTACGCTTGGACACAGCCAACCCCAACTTATTGGGGTCAAAGGATACGAAGAGCTGAGTAGCCCTTCTATGTCCTTGCGTACGGTCAAGGTAGAAGGATAAGGCCCTCCTACAGTCCAGGGTATGCAGGACTGCTTCAGCCTGGCTTGCATGAGGCCTAGGGAAGAATGTTGGAAGAACCACCTCCTGGTTGAGGTGGAAAGAGGAGACAACCTTAGGGAGGAACTTTGGATGAGTCCTACCCTGTTCCTATAAATCCTGGTGTAAGGCCTGTCACAGACCAGAGCCTGAAGCTCACTTACTCGCCTAGCCGAGGTAAGGGCTATTAGGAAGAGTGTCTTCCAGGAGAGGAAGCGATGTGGACAAGTAGCCATCGGCTCAAAAGGAGGGCGAGTCAGTTGCTGCAAGACCACATTCAGCTCCCACTCAGGGGCAGGAGGACGGATGGGAGGCTTGAGCAAAAGCAAGCCCCTGAGAAAGCGGGACACCAAAGGGTGACCAGATAGAGACTGCCCCTCAACCAATGAGTGGTGAGCTGCTAGAGCTGAGAGGTGGACCCGAACAGAATTGGACTTAAGTCCCTGATTGGATAAGTGCAGCAAATACTGAAGCACCACTGGCACAGTACAGAAGAAAGGATCCTCTGTACGTAGGTGACACCACACAGAAAACCTCTTCCACTTGAGAGCATAGGTTTTCCTCGTGGACTGTTTCCTAGAGGCTAGGACAACCTCCTCAACTTCCTGAGGTAGGCCCCAGGGAGCCAAAACTACCCTTGCAGCCTCCAGGCCATCAAATTGAGAGACCTGAGATTGGGGTGCAGAAGGGAACCCTGGTCCTGTGTGAGAAGGTTGGGTTGCAACCCCAGAGGCAGTGGAGGATCCACCGCCAGTTGAAGCAGAAGAGGAAACTAAGGCTGTCTCGGCCACCTGGGAGCTACCAGCAGGACCGAGGCCTTGTCCTGGAGAATCTTGAATAGGGTTCGGGCCACCAAGGGCGTGGGAGGAAACGCATAGAGGAGGCCCTGAGACCAAGATATCAGAAAAGCATCCGCTGCTATCCGCAGAGGATGTGGTTGCCTGGAGCAGAACTTTGGCAGCTGCTTGTTCATGGGGCTGGCAAAGAGATCTATCAAAGGGAGACCCCATTTCAGGAAGATCTTCTGAACTACTGAAGGATGGAGCTGCCATTCGTGGGGATGCAGTATCCTGCTTAATCTGTCTGCCAGGTAGTGGTCCTGGCCTGGAAGGTATACAGCCCTGAGGAGCATGTTGTGCTTGAGGGCAAAAGAACAAAGGTCCTGAGCCTCCCGACAAAGGATTCTGGACCCAGTCCCGCCCTGTTTGTTCACATAAAACATGGCAACTTGGTTGTCTGTCTGAATCAGGACAGACTATTGAGCCAGGGTAGGAGTGAAAGCTTTGAGTGCTAATCGAATAGCTCTGAGTTTGAGGAGATTGATCTGCTGCGCAGCTTCCCAGGGAGACCAGAGGCCCTGGGTGCACTTGCCCAGACAATGAGCTCCCCAGCCTTGCAGGGAGGCATCTGTCGTCACCACTACTGTGTACCCTGGAATCTGAAAAGGCACCCCTTTCAGTAGGTTGGGTGGGTGCAGCCACCAGTTGAGGGAGTGCAGAAATGTTCTGGACACTCTTATCCTGTCTCTGAGGCTGCCTGTGGCCTGTGACCACTGAGTCCGAAGGCACCACTGTGCAGGCCTCATATGGAGCCTGGCATTGGGGGTCACATGTACTGTCGAAGCCATGTGGCCAAGCAGCCTCACGCAGAGTCTGGCGGAGACCAGGGAGCTGCTGAGAAACTGACTTGCCAAGGCCATCAACCTTTGGGCTCTGTTTTCTGGCAAGAATGCCTTTGCCAGGAGAGAGTCCAACCTTGCCCCTATGAACTCCAAGTTCTGGGAAGGGAGCAAAGTGGACTTTGCGAAGTTTATGACAAACCCCAGGCGTTGTAGAAGAGCAATGGTTCTGAGGGTGGCTTGATTGGACTCCTGACCTGTCTGACCCCTGATGAGCCAGTCGTCCAGATAGGGGAAGACAAAGATGCCCTGATTTCTCAGGTAGGCCGCCACCACTGCTAGGCACTTTGTGAAGACTCTGGGGGTGGAGGTGAGGCCAAAAGGCAGCACTCTGTACTGATAATGGTTTCCTCCCATGATGAAGCTCAGGTACTTCCTGTGGTCTGGATGAATGAGGATGTGAGTGTACGCATCCTTTAGATCTAAGGAGCATAGCCAATCTCCCTGCTGGAGGTAGGGCAGAAGGGTTCCAAGAGTAAGCATCTTGAACTTTTCTTTCACTAGGAACTTGTTAAGGTTCCTGAGGTCCAGAATGGGACGAAGGCCACTGGTCCTTTTGGGCACCAGGAAATACCTGGAGTAGAATCCGTGACCTTGCAAGTGGGGAGGCACAGGCTCCACCGCCCTGTCCACCAACAGACCCTGAAGCTCCTGACGGAGAAGGTCTGTGTGCAGAGGAGGCCTTGGAGGCTCCCCTGGAAAGTATGGGGGTGGCAGCTGGTGGAAATGGAGGGCATATCCCCTGTGGATTATCTCCAGCACCCAACTGTCCCCGGTGATAAGGGGCCACTGGTGGGCAAAGAGGGCGAGACGACCTCCTGTGCAGGGTTGGGAGAGCAGTGGAGGAGAGGCTATGCTCAAGGAGTCAAAAGCCCCCACCCTGCTGAGTGGTAGCAGGGGCCTGAGGCTTGGGGGTCCTCTGCCTACGGGGCCCATTACCCTGGCCCTTGGCTTGCTGACCCTGGGGGGCAGCTTGGGCAGCCTGATATTGCGGGTACTGTTTGTAGGCAGTGCCTTTCCTCGGGTAAAAGGACTTTTTACCCGAGCCCTTCTTTTTATGAGAAGGGGCAGAGGTCTTCCTCGACAGCCTTGTCCGGGTGAGGTGCTCGGTCTCGAGCTGAGCGGCCTTCTCGGTCATGGGCTTGCCAAAAAGGTTTTCACCTCGGCAAGGGACATCGACCAACTTGTCCTGAACCCATGGCTCGAGGTCCGATGACTGCAGCCATGCCTAGCGTCGAGCCGCAATGCCGGCTGCCGCAACTCGGGCCAAAGCCTCGAAGCCATCGTAGGCGGCGCGGGACATGAACTTCGAGCAGTCCCGAATCCCCGAGGACAAGGACTTAAATCTCTGCAAGGGTTCCCCGGAGAGACCAGCAGAGAACCCGGCCAACTCCTTGGCCAGATCCCGCAAGTACATGCCCATGTACAGCTGGTAAGACTGGATACGGCAAGCAAGCATCGAGCCCTAAAAACACTTTCTACCGACGCCATCTAGGTTTCGGGCCTCCCTGCCAGGAGGCACCGCGGAGTGCATCTTCTGACTCTTCAGACGATGCATGGCCGATTCCACAACCATGGAATGGTGTGGTAGCTGTGCCTTCTGAAAACCAGGGCTCTTGCGGAGCCGATAGATCGAATCGACTCGCTTGCGAAGAACCGGCGCCGAGGCCGGTGCCTCCCACATACGGAAGAGGAGCCGTTCCAGCATCGGAGGAACCGGGACAGTAAAGGCCTCCTTCGGAGGAGAGTCATACTGCAGTGCCTCGAGCTCTTCAGCTCGAGGCTCTTCCTCGGGATCCACCGGAATAGCCAAGGCAGTGGCCATATCCCGGACGAACTCCGAGAACCGGGTGTCCTCCGGGGGGGACCTACTCTGGGGCTCAGACTGCGGTGAGTCTGAAGGGACGCACAGAGTCTTAAAGGTGTCAGGAGACTCCTCGTCCTCCGTCTCCCAAGCCGACTCGTCCGAGGAAGAGTCGGGGTCCGACCCCGTGGGGCGCTGGAGCACCCGCCCCGACGACGGAAGCACCGGCGTCAACGCCCTCGATCCCGAACGGGAGGTCGAGGGGGACCGCGACCGAGGTCAACTCCGAGCCACGATGGACTTGAGTATCGGCTCGGTCTCCGTGGTCGACTTCGACATCGATGTCCCTGTGGTCGGGGCAGATGCACCAGACAGGCTGGCCATCAGTGCCCGCTGCTGCTCCATGAAGGCAGACATTCTGCTCTCCAAGGCTGTCATCCTGAGACTCAGCTCGGGAGATGCAGCAGCCACCGACTCGGGCCCCGGCGGCGCCGGGCCCGACGTCGGCTCCCTGGGAGGAGAGTCCACGAGGACTACGGGGCTTACGTGTCCAGCAGACTCCGGCTCCACACGAGGAACTTTGGCAGGCTTCTCCGGTTCCAAAGGTCCGGGGTGACGGTCGGGGGTCTTAGACCTGGCCCTCGAGGAGCCAGGGACCTCTTCCAACGACGCCCTCACAAGCCGTTTCTTCCTCTTGCATTCCCGGTCGGGGGACCCCCTCTCCGAGGAGCTTCGACGGCGCTCCGGATCGGAATCCCGAGATGTCGAGGCCTCAGATGAGGTCTGTGCCCGGCCGGAGGCTGAGTCCGAGAAAAGCCTTTCCTTTTGCTGCTGGCGACTTCGAAGTGCCTTGGAAGACATTTTTCCACAGGCCCCGCACAACTTAGGATCGTGGTCGGGGCCCAGGCACCGAAGGCAGCAGTTGTGTGTGTCTGTGAGAGACATTAGTTTCTTACACCGATCACACTTCTTAAAACCACTGGAAGCCATCGGGGAAAAAAGAGTTCCCGCGAGTTCAAAGGACCGGCCTTCCAGGGAAAAAGAGAAAAAAGGGTGCGAACGCCAGCCACGAAGGACAAAAACTGAAAAAGAGGAATCGGGCTTGATACCGGTGTACCGAACCCGGCGGGAGGGGAACCGGCATCGAACCGGTAGAAAAAGAGAAAAAAATCGCTGAAAAATCTAATTTTAACCGGGAAAACTGGACATACGTCCGGTGTGCTTCACGGAAAAAAAGAGACTGAGGTAAGATGGCACCTTTAGGCGGGAAGGGAACCGCGCATGCGTGCCTGCATTCCCAAAGGCTTTCATAGAAAGCTGGGGAAATGCTCTGCTGGGGCTTCATCGGCGCCGATGACACCCATATGTGAGGACTGACTTCCTGCTTGGTCCTGGAGAATACATATATATATATATATTTTTTTTTTTTTACAAAAAATGAGAAGAGAAAAAAACCGGCGGTACCAGTAGAGCGTCGAGGAAGGCAGATGCAACCACAAAAAAGAAAGAAATAAAAAAGAATTCTTCTGCGGTGACAGGAACACGACCTGCTGGCTCCGCGGAAAAAGAAGAACTGGAGAGAGGCAGTTGGGAAAGGTGGGAAGGCAGCACGCAGGCGCTGTGGGATGCTCCCAAAAGCTTTCTAATTGGACGCTGGGGAGCGTTCCCGCGCAGGCTCCGTCGGTACCGACGATACCCATATGTGATGACTACATTCCTGCTTGTTCCTGGAGACAGCAGTATATAAAACCCAGAAACAGATAAATAAAACAGAAATAAGGTAGCATGATTTTTACTAGCAGACCATCTCAAGCAGTTCTGTTCAAGTCCCTGCATTAGAAAGGCAAATAACCGATTGGGGCAGGTGATGCATATTAGAAGAGCGTTATCATTATCTTCCTTTAGCTCTTCGTGCACTAGGGTCTATACTTTAAGAAGGTCTTCAATGATGAACTCACACCACCTTTCTCCCTGTTAGATTTCTACTTTAAAGATTTCTTTCATATTCTTCAGTCTCTAGACTGAACTACCATCTTCTTCAGAAGGGAACTAATCACAGCTGTCTGAGCAGTCAGGCCTCCTCACTAGTGGATTGGTCCTACTCAACAGGCACATAGAATGAAGCCTTAATCAAAACAATTAAAAGGCCGCCAATTCATCAAGCCTGTTTTATGTGTAGCAAAGGGCTTTTATAGAAATGCACGACAACGTATGCATGGAAAGCATGCACCTGTTTTTCCTGGCTTGATGAAATGAATCCCAAACTGTTTAATTCATTATCCTTGTGCTTGAGATTAATAGGTGATGCCAGGAGTTTTATGCATTTAGTCTGTAAGTGTGTGATTTCTAAGGACTGTGAGATCCCTGGCTTGTGTGGTCTCAGTGCCCCTAGTACCGCCAGGAAATAGCTTGCAGAGTAGGATATTTATGCATTTAGTCTGTAGGTGTGCAGGGTGGGAATCCAGCTGATGAGTAGGAAGTTGCCCCTGGAGGTGCAGGCCACGTGATTATCCACCAGTGGCAGTAAGGCTAGCGCTAAGGTGTTATGCAGGAACTAACATCTCTAATTTTAACACACCTCCACTGCGCACCTTCCTCCAGTTACCTTCAGCTCCATGCAGCTGAAAGTGTGTGTGACTACGGTCCCAAGTGCATCAACATGTATGATCAGTAAAAGGGAAAACATGGGAATGAAAAAGACAAAAGGGACTGAAAATCAAACTTATGTATAGAATAAGAAAGTATTTGTGGGAAGGACTACAATGCCGCCTCTGGGGAACTGGAAGGTAGCGACATTCTCCACCAGCTTTCCCTACCATTGGACACATTTCTAAGCACTTACCTGCCCAGAATTTCCAGAAGTTCTGCAATTCCATTGTGATGTTCCGTTTCATAAATAAACCTGCAGAGGAAACATTTAAAATGAAAAACAAAGCAAGACTTTCTCTCTCTTCACTGGATTATCCCTTTATGGATTATGTACCGCTATATGTTTGTATTACATTACACCCATTTAACTTCAAATTTTAATTTAGATTTATACTCAAGAATTAACTTGAAAAAAGTGAAAAAGTATTATTTATAGGAGTGGAGGAGTGGCCTAGTGGTTGGGGCAAGGTACTTCAGACCGGAAGGTCGGGGGTTCAAATCCCACCAGAGGACAGCAACCTTGGGCCGGAAGGACTGGGGTTTCTAGTCCCACAGGTGCTCCTTGTGGTCTTGGGCAAGCCACTTAACCCTCCATAGCCCATGTTCCCTGTAAAATAGTTATCTCCAAGTTATAATGCCCTGTTCAATGTAATTTCAGTTTGTTCAATATAAACCGCACTGATGCAGAATAGCGCGGTATATAAGAGAATGTAAATAAATAAATAATACCAAATTAATACAAGAAAATAAAAATAGAAGTTATAAAATATATTTATCAATAAATAATTGATATACAGCTAATAGAACAGAAGTACAGCAGGACGGTTTACAAGATAAACATTACTTATAAAAATAATAAATAGAAGGGAGGAAGAATTGTGAAAGAGAGGGAGTACTGAACGGCCATTTCATCCCTCTCCTAACACTAGGGACAGGAAGGGAGACTGCGGGAGAGCTCTTTCCTGAAGCGCAGGAGGAACTCTCCAGGAAGACAGAGCATAATAAACAGAAGGGAGGAAGAATGGTGAAAGAGAGAGGAAGTACTGAGGCCCTTTCTACAGAAGAAGGGCTTCTTGATTGGCTGCTTCTTTCGAGGCAGGGTGGAGGTTTTGCGTGGGAAGACTGGTTCTGGTGATGAACTCCGTCTCTATCTCCGCGGCCTTATCCTCCATCGGCATGCCTAAGAGCTGCTCGCCGAGGCAGGGCACGTCCAGGAGTTTCTCCTGCACCCACTGCTCCAAATCAGAGGATTGGAGCCATGCCTGGCGGCAGACCCAATGCCCGCGGCCGCCACCAGAGCCGATGTCTCAAACCCATCATAGGAGGCTCAGGAGACGTACTTAGAGCAGTCTGCGACGGACTTTAACAGAGTGCCGAACCTATTGAGGTTCTCTCCCTCGAGGCCCGCAGAGAAAATCCTGAGCTGCTTAGCCAAATTGTGCAGGAACATACCAGTGTACAGTTGGTAGGCCTGGATGCAACAAGAGAGCATGGAGCCTTGGTAGGCCTTGCGGCCCAGGGCATCAAAGGCTCATGCCTCTTGGCTGGGTGGTACCAACGAGTGCGATTTCAGGCTCTTTTGCTTCCTGATGGCCGATACCACCACTATCAAGCTGTGTGGGAGTTGTGCCCACGTTGTACCTTGTACTTCGTGTCAAGGCACTTTCTTACGATGGGGACCGAGGCGGGGGCCTCCCACATGCGGAGCAGCAGCCGAGAGTCCTCCTCAGCCTAGGTGGTCAGGTTAAGGGCCCTTGCCATGTCCCAAATGAACACAGGAAGGAGGTGTTCTCGGGTGGCGAGTGCCGCTGGAATGCGGGCGGTGAGGGGTCAGACAGAAGATCCAGGTGGGTACGGGTTTCCGGGGAGATGTCCCCATCAGACTCCCACTCCGAAAAATCAGTCGAGGAGACCGAGCTGGGCAGATCGCCCTGTCCAATGGCCGTGCCAGTTTGGAGCAGGAGGCCCTGGACGATCTCGCCTCCGAGGAACGGGAGGGCAAGCGAGACCGACATCAAGCACCCTCACGAGACCCGCAGCTCTCGGGGGTTTCCCGGACGGATTTCGGTGTCCCACACGAGGGACCCATGGTTTCTGAGCACGAGTCAGCAAAGCTGGCTGTGAGCGCCTGCTGGGAAGCAATGAACGCAGAAACGCTGAGTTACAGCGCCAGCATGCGGGACTCCCACGCGGGCTTGGGGTCCTGCGACGCCGATACTGGGGATGCTAGGGTCACCGAGTCGGGCATCAAGGAGGAGAGGGGGTCCTCACCGTGACGACCCGCAGGAGACTAGGCGCCTTCACCGGAGGCCTCCGCTTCTTTGCAAGGTACTTTGCGGGGCCGCTCCCTGTCCGACGCTCGGGAACGCCGAAGGGGGTTAAGCGACCAAGCGCAGGAGCACTCGTGCTTGTCAGGAGCCCTCAACAGTGACTTCGGGGCCTTCTTTTTGCGCCACTCCACCTCAGGGGACTCCTAATTGGAGTGCCGCCGAGAGCACGGGGCTGCAGGGGGGACCCCACCGGGGGAGAGACGACCGAGGGTGCCACCGGGGACTCCAAAGCTGCTTTTCGGAAAATGTCTTCAGACTTCGGTTTATGGCTGAGCAGGGCCTTAGAAGACATTTTCTTGCAGAGCGAACAGAGCTCCGGATCATGGTCGGCTTCAAGGCACCGCAGACAACAGTCATAAGTGTCCGTAAGCAAAATGTTCCTAGAGCATCTATTGCATTTTTTGAATACAATGGCCATGGAGGCAAAAATGGCCCCTGTGAGGTCAAAGACCCACACGGCCAGCAGTTAGAGGAAGAAAAACGGCGCGAAGCCCGTAACGAAAAAATTAGAAGAAAAGAGTATCCCCAATAGCTCTAATAAAGTAGAGCAGGGGAAGGACGGGTAGAGGACTGGTGCAACTGGAAAATAGAGAAGCCTGTCAGGCGAAAAAACGAAACTTTTTCCGAAAGATGAGGACGTGCATCCGATGGGCTCCGTGAAAAAAGGGAGACTGAGCAAGATCGCACCTTTGGGTGGGAAGAGGACCAAGCATATGTGGCAGCAATCCCAAAGGCTTTCTTTGAAAGCTGGGGAATTGCTCCGTGCAGGCTCCGCGGTGTCGACGTCACCCATAAGTGAGGACTGACTTCCTGCTTGATCCTGGAGAATGTTTATGTTTATTGAATTTGATAAAATCGCTTTTCAGTACAAACACAAGGTGGTGTACAAAAAAAATTGTCAAAACAAAGAGACGGCCGAAGGCCTGGAAATAGAAAGGAAATTACAATGTCAATAGGATAGTGAAGAGAGAGTTAGGCACAGTAAACAGAGGACACAAAGGGAATGGATATGGGGTCACACTGAGGAGGTGGGAAGGTCAACGGCAGATGAGAAAAAGTGAGTTTTTTGTTGAGTTTTGAAGGTGCGGAAATCTGGTTCGAGTCTGAGAGAGGTAGGTAGGGAATTCCAAAATGCGGGTCCTATGAAAAAGAAGGCAGAGGAACGTGTAGATTGTAAGTGAGCCCTGGAGGGAGAGGGGAGGAGGAGACGATTAAGATGAAGAGAGCATAGGGAGCGCGTGGAAGTGTGGACGTGAATAAGATCTGCCAGATACAGAGGAGAACGGGTGTAGACGGCATGATGAACAAGGGTGAGAAACTTGTAGCGAATACGGTGATCTAATGGAAGCCAGTAAAGTTGGAGAAGAAGAGGGGTAATGTGATCAGATCGGGAGGAGTGGGTAATGATGCATGCCACCGTGTTCTGGATTCGCTGTAACCTACTTTACTACTACTACTATTCAGCACTTATAAAGCACCACACACATAGCGCTGTACAACTAACCTACAAGAGGTAGCCAACATACAAGAGAAAGTCCCTGCCCATCAGAGTCATGCTCATCGGAGCTTACAATCTAGTCAGAACAGTACATTAACTAGAATAGTACAGAGCATTAGTCAGTTCTGCGCAAGGTACGGTGTGGTACAGTTTGGTCTGTAGTTTGGTCATAAACATTGACGGGGGTTAGGGTAAGATGAGGAAGGAGTCAGGATCTGAACGCAACAGTGAAGGTGGGTCTTCAACCTGGATTTGAAGAGGGCCAGGGAGGATGCCTGGCGCACAGACGCAGGTAGGCTGTTCCAGGCGTAAGGTGCAGCAAGGTGAAAGGAGTGCAGTTGGGAGTTCGCAGTGCGGGTGAAAGGCATTGATAGAAGTAATTTATTAGCGGAGCACAAATTTCGAGAGGGGACGTAGGGAGAGATAAGAGGTATTGAGGGGCCATAGAGTGAATGCATTTATAGGTCAGCAGGAGAAGCTTGAATTGGATCGGAACTGGACAGGGAGCCAGTGAAGCAACTTGAGAAGAGGAGTAATGTGGGCATGGCGAGGCTGGCAGAACATTAGTCAAGCAGCGTGATTTTGTATAGATTGAAGGGGAAGGAGGTGGCTCACGGGAAGACCAGCGAAGAGTAGGTTGCAGTAATCGAGGCGACAGGAGATTAAGGAGTGGATAAGCGTTTTGGTAGTGTGTTCAGAGAGGAAGGGGTGGATTTTGCTGATGTTGTAGAGAAAGAAGCGGCAGGTCTTAGCTACAAGCTGGATATGAGCGGAGAAGGAGAGAGAGGTGTCAACAGACCCCACACGTGAAGGGGCCATACTGGACTTGGTGCTTACCAATGGTGAAAGTGTTTCTGATGTTGTAGTGGGAGATCATTTTGCTTCCAGTGATCACCAGATGGTGTGGTTCAGTATTAGGACTAGGGCTGTTAGAATCCATTCCAAGGTGAGGATCTTAGACTTTAGGAAGACTAACTTTGCGAAGATGGGCCAATACCTCAGGGAGTCGTTAGTGGGATGGGAACAGCTGGGGGATGTAGAAAAACAGTGGGCAAAACTGAAAGGGGGTATTTTAAGGGCAACCAACCTTTTTGTTAAAATGGTAAATAAAGGCAAAAGGAACAGGAGACCGCTATGGTTTTCGAAGGAAGTAGCTGAAAAAGTGAAGAAAAAGAGGGAGGCCTTCATGAAATACAAGAGATCACAGAGAGCAGAAGACAAGCATCTGTATTTGGAAAAACTTAGAGAAGCTAGCAAAGTAGTCAAGAAGGCAAAGATTCAAAAGGAGCAGGAAATAGCCAATGCAATAAAATGGGGGGATAAGACATTTTTCAGATATATTAGTGAGAAGAGGAAGAGCAAAAGTGGTATTGTCAGACTCAAGGGTGCAGGGGGGGAATATGTAGAAGCTGATAAGGATAAAGCGGAATTGCTTAACAAATATTTTTGTTCTGTGTTCACAGATGAAGAACCAGGAGCAGGACCTCAGAAAACACCCACAAATAAGAACAGAAGCGAGGGACATCTTGAACTATTTTCAGAAGACTGTGTTCGTGAGAAACTAGCTCAACTTAAAGTAGACAAAGCGATGGGACCGGATGGGATACACCCTAGAATTTATTTATTTATTTATTTATTTATTTACATCTCTTATATACCGCACTATTTGCGATCAGCGCGGTTTACATAGAACAAACAATATCCGACAATAAACAAGAGTCAGGTCATTACAATGAACAGGAGCAGTAACTTGGATAACAGGGGAAACTATCTACATATGTGGAACATTGAACAAGGTAACTGTATATATGAGAGATGGAGTTATTGTGTGTTGCTCATACATGGTGGCTGGGGTTCGGGGGAGGCTGTGAGGTATTTAATGAAGAGGAAGTGTTTTAAGACCTTCCTAAACTGGCTCAAGTTGGGGATAGCTCTGATGTGTGGTGGTAAGGAGTTCCAGAGGCTTGGGGCACTCAGACTGAAGGCTCTGTTTGAAGTTGATAAGGCGCATCTTGTCATCACTTTTGGTATTGCTAGCATGTTGGCTGTAGAGGTTCTTCTTGTCCTGTTGGGTGTGGGTGGTTGTATGAGGTCACTTATTGAAGAGGCGGATAACCCGTTGATAGCTTTGAATGTCATCACTAAGGTCTTGAAGCTAATCCTGGCTTGGATGGGGAGCCAGTGAAGCTGCATCAGGAGGGGTGTGATGTGCTCTCTCCTTGGTGCTCCAAAGAGGATTCGCGCAGCGCAGTTCATGGCAAGTTGTAAGGGATGTAAGGTTGTCTGGGGGAGTCCTTGTAGGATGGCGTTTGCATAGTCAAAATGAGGGATGATGAGGGCTTGGTAGATGGTACGGAAGTCGCTCATCTCGAGTAGAGGGCGTATGTGTCTGAGGGATCTGATTTTGAAGTAGATTGCTCTTACTATTTTTGCTATGTGCTGCTTCATGTTGAGGTTCTGATCCAATGTGACTCCGAGATACCGTATGGCTGATTTTACTTGTAGTTTGGCGTTGTCTACTTCCAGTTGGTTAGGTGGAGTGAATTCTGGATTTCTAGAGATGAACAGGACCTCAGTTTTCTTATGTTGGATACGCAGATTTTGGGAGAGGAGCCATTCTGATATTGCATTGAAGCAGTTGGTTAGTGGGGTGAGGTCCGGGCAGTCCAGTGATATTGGCAGGTACAGTAGGACATCGTCTGCGTAAATCATGCAACTCACATTGAAGGACCTAATGATATTACAGATGGGTTGGATATAAATGTTAAACATAAGTGACGATAGGGAGGATCCTTGAGGGACTCCTTGACTTTGTAGGAATGGCTCGGATGTGGTCCCGTTTGTTCGTACATGTTGCCATCTTCCAGATAGGTAAGACCTACACCACTCAAGCGCTGTTTCGGTAATACTGAGGGAACTTGGGGACGTTCTAGCAGCTCCACTGACTGACCTTTTCAATGCCTCGTTGGAGTCAGGAGTGGTGCCAAAGGACTGGAGAGAGGCTCATGTGGTGCCTTTACACAAAAGCGGAAGTAAGGATGTGGTTGAAAACTACAGGCCGGTTAGTTTAACTTCGGTGGTGAGTAAATTATTGGAAACGCTGCTGAAAGAGAAAATAGTGAGGTTTCTGGAGTCCAGCGGATTACAGGATCCGAGGCAGCAAGGATTCACCAGAGGCAGGTCTTGTCAGACAAATCTGATTGATTTTTTTGACTGGGTGACCAGGGAGTTGGACCGAGGGAGAGCTCTAGATGTGGTGTATTTAGATTTCCGTAAAGCCTTTGACACTGTTCCTCACAGGCGACTTATAAACAAACTGAGCACCCTAGGGATGGACCCTAAAGTTACTGCTTGGGTTAGAAATTGGTTGGGTGGGAGGCGACAAAGAGTACAAGTAAATGGAGCTCACTCTGAGGAGAAGGATGTTACCAGTGGTGTGCCCCAGGGATCTGTCCTTGGTCCGATTCTTTTTAACATCTTTGTTAGTGATATAGCGGAAGGGCTGTCGGGTAAGGTTTGCCTCTTTGCGGATGATACCAAAATCTGCAATAGAGTAGACACCCAGGAAGGGGTAGATAACATGAGGAGGGATCTAGCTAAGCTTGAAGAATGGTCTAGAATTTGGCAGCTGGGATTTAATGTTAAAAAATGTAAGGTCATGCATTTGGGCTGCAGCAATCCAAGGGAGCAATACAGTATAGGAGGTGAAGTACTTTTGTCCACTAAAGAAGAGCGGGACCTAGGCGTGGTTGTGTCTGATGATCTTAAAGTAGCTAAACAGGTGGAAAAGGCGACAGCAAAAGCTAGAAGGATGCTTGGGTGCATACGGAGAGGAATGGCTAGCAGAAAAAAGGAGGTGATAATGCCTCTGTATAAGTCTTTGGTGCGACCTCATTTGGAGTATGGTGTGCAATTCTGGAGACCGCACCTTCAAAAGGATGTGAACAGGATGGAGTCGGTGCAGAGGGTTGCTACCAAAATGATTAATGGGCTTCATTATAAAGCATATGAGGACAGACTTAAGGATCTTAATATGTACACCTTAGAGGAAAGGCGGGATAGAGGTGATATGATTGAGATGTTTAAATACCTCCGTGGCATAAATGTTCAGGGAGAGAGCCTCTTTCAATTGAAAGCAAGTTCTGCTACGAGGGGACATGGGATGAGGGTGAAGGGAGATAGATTCAGGAGTGATATGCGGAAATATTTCTTTACGGAAAGAGTAGTGGATCCGTGGAATAGTCTCCCAGTGGAGGTGGTAGAGATGAGGACAGTAACTGAATTCAAGAAAGCATGGGACCAACACAGAGGATCTCTAAAGGCAAAAAGTGGACTGTTGTAGTTGTTATGGAAGGACAGACTAGATAGGCCATGTGGTCTTTTTCTGTCGTCATATTTCTATGTTTCTAAGATAACCCCTAGATTGCAGGCCGAAGGAACAGGAAGGATAGCAGATCCATCCACATGGATAGAGGGGGAAGTGGGGGGGAGGAGTTAGGTGGAAAGACAAGGAGTTCAGTCTTGGCCACGTTCAATTTCAATCGGCGATGAGACATCCAGGCGGCGATGTCCAAAAGACAGGCAGAGATCTTGGACTGGGTTGCCGGAGAAATATTAGGTGTAGAGAGGTAGATTTGGGAGTCATCGGCATAGAGATGGTACTGAAAGCCATGGGAGGAGATAAGTGTGCCAAGGCCTTGGGTATAGAGAGAGAAGAGGAGGGGCCCAAGACAGATCCCTGGGGTACACCTACATGGAGCGGGGTAGGGAAGGAGGAGGAGCCACCAGAGCATACACTGAATGAGCGATGGAAGAGGTAGGAGGAGAACCAGGATAGTACGGAGTCCCTGAAGCCAAGCGAGGAGAGGGTGATGAGGAGAAGGTCGTGGTCAATGGTGTCAAAGACAGCAGAAAGGTCAAGAAGGATGAGGATAGAATAGAGGCCCTTGGATTTAGCCAGGAACAGGTCGTTAGTGACTTTTGTGAGTGCTGTTTCAGTGGAGTGTAGGGGATGGAAGCCGGATTAAAGTGGGTCCAGGATGGCCTGGGAGGTGAGGAAGTCGAGGCAGCGACGGTGGACTGCTCGTTCTAATAGTTTGGATATGAAGGGAAGAAGGGAGATGGGTCGATAGTTAGAAGGGCATGTGGGATCAAGTGAGGGTTTCTTGAGGAGAGATGTGACAACAGCATGTTTGAAGTCAATGGGGACAGTTGCAGTGGAGAGTGAAAGGTTGAGGATATGAGTGATGGAGGGGGCAATGGTGAGGGGGATGGAACATAGGAGATGGGTGGAGATAGGGTCTGATGAACAGGTGGTGATTTTGGAGGAGGACAGAAGGAGTGTGGTTTCTTCCTCAGAGATCGGAGGGAAGGAGGAGAGAGTGGAAGGGAGTATGGATGGCGGAGGAGAATTGGGGAGGAGGGGAGGTAGATGGGGGGTAGGGAATTGGAGGGTAATCTTGTGGATTTTGTCATGGAAGTAGTCGGCTAGGGTTTGGGCAGAAAGGGAGGGCGGGATTGGGAGCGGGGGGACCTTGAGGAGAAAATTGGGGGTATTAAAGAGATAGCGAGGATCAGAGGCAAGAGAGTTGGTCAGATGGATGTAGTAATCTTGTTTGGCAAGTGCTAAGGCTGACTGGAAGGAGCCAAGCATGAATTTGAAGTGTAGAAGGTCTTCTGGGGAGCAGGATTTGGAACAAGCTCGTTCAGCAGAACGGGCACAGATGCTTAGGTAACGGATTGTGGGTGAAAGCCAAGTTGGGGAGTAGATCGTTTGATAGGACGTGGGGTGGGAGGGACAAGAGTGTCAACGGCTGAAGATAATGCCTCGTCGACGGACTTGGAAGATAAAATGGCGGAAAGAGATGGGGAGATGGTGGAGGAGAGAGTCAGGGGATCAATGTTATGAAGGTTTCTAAATAGGTCGGAGGAGACTGGACGAGGTTGGGACGGCGGAAGTTGAAGAGTAAATGTTAAGAGGTGATGGTCAGATGAGGGAAGGATTGATTTGCGGAAGTTTGAAGGAGAGGAGTTGGAGAAGAGTATTAGGTCAAGGCAGTGGCCGTGTAGATGTGTGGGGGCAGTGGAGCAAAGTTGGAGGTCGAACGAGGAGGTAAGAGCAAGGAACTTTGAGGCATGGGGGTCGGAGGCACTGTTCCCTCTAAGCTGTGCGCGTGCACACACCTTGCCGAGCGAGCGCACATACTTTACAACAGAGCACACAAAAATTATGGCTCTGACTGATAGAAAACAACACAGACGTCTTCAAATTTAAAAGTTATGATTGTAATTACTAGAAATTTCCCGCTTCATTTAGTAATCATCTATTTTCATTTAATTTGATTAAAATCAATGTGGTGTACATACTGTATTCTGACGTGTAGTCAAATTTTAAAGTATATAACTCCGAGTGTCGTTATGTGGCGCACAAAAATTTAACCTTCCTTCAAAAGCTGCACACAGCTGATATTTTATGCGCACACAGCCTACAGAAAATTAGAGGGAACATTGGTCGGAGGGGTTGTCAATGTGAATGTTGAAATCGCCAAGAATAAGAGTGGGGGAGGAGGGATCCATAAAGGCAGAAAGCCAGGAGTCGAAGTCAGTGAGGAAGGTTGATTTGGATTTGTCCGGTGGGTGATAAATAACAGCTATTCGGAGGGGAAGTGGTGAGAGGAGGCAAATGGAGTGGACTTCGAAGGAGAAGGGGGAGTGTGATTGGGGTGGCAGGAGGGGTTGGAATTGGCAGGAGGGAAGAGTCGGAGGCCAACGCCACCACCGCGACCAGTAGGTCAAGGTGTATGGGAGAACTGGTAGCCCCCATAGCAGAGAGAGGCCAATGGATGCGGTGTCATCTGGGGGGAGCCAGGTCTTGGTCAAGGCAAGAAGGTGTAGGGCATTGGAGATAATAAGGTCATGAATAAAAGGGTTTTTTTAAATGACTGAGCATGCGTTCCATAGGGCGCATGAAAACGGGAGAGCGGAGGGGGGGAGGAGAGGGATATGGATAAGGTTAGATAAGTTACGTGTAGATTTCTTATCAGAGTAGCATGGGGGGTCTATTTCTAGCGTAATGCCGAGATTTAGAGGGAGCAGGGTGTGGGTGGGTGTGTCTGGGTGAGTGTGCTCTCCAAGAGGGACATGAGGGAGGGGAAATGAGGGGTAAATTGATGGTATCAGGTAGGTTATGTGTGGGATTATTTTTGGGGGTAGGGCTGAGTTGATATCTTTGGATAAGTGATTGTGGGATAGATGAGGGAGGGCGGTGTGAAGAAGCTCAAGAGCAGGTGGAAGGCTAGGGGGCAGAATGGAGGGAGAAGTGAGGAAGGTAGAGAGGGGGGCTGGTTGAATGCGGGGGATGGTGTGAAGAAGCTCAAGAGCAGGTGCAAGGCTAGGGGGCAGAGTGGAGGGAGAAGTGAGGAAGGTAGGGGGAGGGTAGGGGGAAGATAATGAAGAGGAGAACAATGAGATGTGGGGCCATGGTAGTGGGCAGCAAGGTCAGAGCAAGCAATGGGTAGCAAGTTCTAGGCAAACAACGGGTAGCAAGTTCTAGGCAAACAAGCAGGCAGTGGGTAGCAGTTCAATGCAAGCAATGGGTAGCAAGCAGAGGATAAGCAGTGGATAACAGTTCTATGCAACAATGGGTAGCAGTACTATGCAACAATGGGTGGCAACAGTATGTAACAATGGGGGCAGCAGTATGCAACAATGGGTAGCAGTACTATGCAAACAATGGATAAGCAATGGATAACAGTTCTATGCAACAGTGGGTAGCAACACTATGCAAACAATGGGTAGCAGTTCTAAGCAACAATGGGTGGCAACAGTATGCAAACAATGGATAAGCAATGGATAACGGTTCTATGTAACAGTGGGTAGCAACACTATGCAAACAACAGGTAGCAGTTCTAAGCAACAATGGGTGGCAACAGTGTGCAAAAAATGGGTAGCAATACTATGCAAGCAATGGATAAGCAATGGATAACAGTTCTACGCAGCGATGGGTAGCAGTACGATGCAGGCAATGGGAGCAATGCTAAGCAAGCAGAGGGTGATGGTGCTATGCAGGCAGTGGGTAGTAGTTCAATGCCAACAATGGGTAGCCGTACAGTGCAGGCAATGGGTAGCAAGTTCTAGGCGGGTAATGGGAGGAAGAACAATGCCAGCAGTGGGAAGGAAGACAAAGGACAGTTACTTGAAGGTACCAGGATGGAGCTCGTGAGATGGTTTGTTCTGGAGGCGATGTTTGGAGGAGCGATCAAGCCTGCTCAACCCCAGCAGCTACGGAGCACCGGAGCTCACGCCCCGGGCCCACGCCTAAGGACCATGCCAAAGGGCCCTCTGGTGAGGCCCTCAGGCGCAGGCGCGCCTTGGAGCGCTGAAGAATTTTAAATGCTGGGGTTCTTTGGCCTGATTGGCCTCGTGGTGGGGAGCAGGGAAGAGCTCACCTGCCTGCCCTCTTCCTCGACGCCGATCGGGTTGCCGCCGGATGACTACTGCGCCTTGGAGCGCTGAAGACGTTTAAATGCTGGGGTTCTTCGGCCTGATTGGCCTCATGGTGGGGAGCAGGGAAGAGCTCACCTGCCTGCTCCCTTCCCCGACGCCGATCGGGTTGCCACCAGATGACTGCTGCGCCTTGGAGCGCTGAAGAAGTTTAAATGCTGGGGTCCTCTGCGCGAGGTGAAGGCCTGAAGTTTGCATATTACAGAAGCTCTGGTTAATTTTATGGTTCCTGTTATTATTGTTGTGTGCTGTTTGTTAAGAACAAAAAGTAACAAAAAGTGTTTATGTTGGTGGGTGGGGCGGATACCTTATGGGGGCTAAGATGCGCCTGGCATATAGTGTTAAATGATCACTGGGGTCCCCCAATAGGACAATGAAAGGTGGACAGTGGTACCAGGGGTGGAATCGCCACAAGCGGGATATTGTCAAAGCTGGCTTAAATCCCAGCGGCTACCTAAGACCCAGTAACAGCTGGGATGGTGGGAGGAGGTAAGGAGGTGTGGCGACAATGGGGAATATTTTCTTAGAGATGAGTATGGGAGACTTCATTTTCAGTGAGCACACTTGCTGATAAGAAACCTATGGCGGCTGTTGGGATGGTATCCTGGGGGCCCCCGATGCTTACACTCTGCTTACACTCTGGAGCGGAGTGCTAAGGCAGAGGTAGACATGCGTATCAGGGAGGATATGGGGACTAGAGGGGAGAGCCATATTAGAAGGGGTGGAGGGGGCACAGCAGGGGATAAGGTAATATGTGGGAAGGGTTGAGCTTCACATGGCACGGAGGTAATGGAGGGGCCAAAACGGCGAAAGGAGAGTGTAGAGCAGGGGGGGGGTAGGACGGCGGGTAGGGAAGGGCGGGACTGGGGAGGGCAGTTTAGGTTTGGGGCACAGTGGTCGATGGATGGGGCGGGGGGGCTGGGGGGAAGGGGATTGGAATACGAGTTCAGGCATATGGACTGGGGTTTGTGATAGAGGATATAGTAGATGCTGGAATAGCGGGTGCTCGGGGGGGGCGGGGAGGTGTGGGCATCAGGCTGGGGGGGGGGCACACACAGAAGGGCTGAGTGTTTCTTTAACATATGTCCCTTTTTTGAATGGCGAATAAATGACTAGGAATATAAAGATAGGGTCCTGGAATGTATGTGGATTGGGATCCCCTATAAAAAGATATAAGGTAATGCAGCAGTTAAAACGGAAGCAAATAGAAACTGCGATGCTGCAAGAAACGCACCAGTCTTCTGTAGAGCACAGTAAACTACACCTACTCCCCTGCTTTGCGGTGTCCCCCAGGGCTCTGTTCTGGCTCCCCTCCTCTTCAATGTTTTCCTTACCCCCCTTTCTCTACTGGTTCAACAGCACGGGATTTCTGCCTTCTACTACGCTGACGACCTCCTTCTTCTTTACCATACCTCTCCCCTTTCCCCTGACCTCTCCCCACTGAACACCTGTCTCACAGCTGTAGCCCACTGGCTTACCACTCACTGCTTACATCTTAATCTTGCAAAGACTCTGGCCATCTGGTTCTCACGTGACGGTACCCCTCCCTTGGTTTCCCCCTCCTTTTCTGGCTCCCCCATTCCCTTAGTCTCCTCCTTCCGTTTCTTGGGTGTCCTTTTTGACCCTGGCCTCACCTTTCGGGATCACATTGCTCACATCTCTAAGACCTCATTCTATTTTCTACGTCAGATCCGTGCTATTCGTCCCTTTCTCTCTCCACAGGCTCTTTCTACCCTCCTTCTCTCCCTGGTTATATCTCGCATCGATTTTTGCAATTCCATCATGTCTGGTCTCCCTGCCTCCCAACTACAACGCCTCCAACGCATCCAAAACACAGCTGCCCGGCTCATCTTTCATGCATCTATCCGTGATCATATCACTCCTCTCCTCATCCGTCTCCACTGGCTCCCTGTCAAGTTCCGCAGTCATTTCAAGATTCTGGTCCTTCTCCACCGTGTCCTCCACACCCACTCCCCTCAGTATCTAGCTGACCTGGTTCACTTCCATAACCCAACCCGTTCCCTACGCTCCTTTCACCTAAATCGTCTGCATCTCCCCTCACCCACTTGTGCTCGCCTCCAATCCACCCGTTCCTCTGCATTCTTCTTCCTTGCTCCCGCCCTGTGGAACTCTCTCCCCTCTTCTATCCGCCTCGAACAGGACCATGCCACCTTTAAGACCCGCCTTAAAACTCACCTCTTTACCCTTGCCTTCGACCTTCCTGAACCTCCCACATGATTTGCCTTCCCCTCCCCCTCCCCTCACTTTCCTTTCTACTGTCCTGTTGTATGAATCTGCCTAGTTTGCTTTCCTATCAATTGATGTAACTTCCTTTCCTTTCTCTTCCCACCTTTTGGTGACTGTTTTGATTTGAACTCTGTAAACCGCTATGATGTACATTGCGTTTAGCGGTATATTAAGTTAATAAACCATAAACCATTGGCTCGGTATACGGGGCGCCGGCGGTGGGGAAGAAAGAAGAAATTAGACCTTACCTGCTAATTGTCTTTCCTTGAGTACTCTCCGGGCCAGTCCAGGAACAGGAGGGTTGTCAACCTTGTCTAGCAGCTGAGGACTGAATTCTAAAGCTTTACTGATGAACATCTGGCTCCCCCTGCTGGTCGAAGCTCAGTCTTATCCTAACAAAGCAGATTCTGAACCGCCTAGAAACTTGAACAAAACAAACCTATAAAGTATTAGTATTTTCATTTAGTTTGTTGGGGTTTTTTTATTATATAACACCCTTGCCATTGTAGATGACCGAAATCGAGGCAGCCCCAAAGACCACCCCGACCAGGAATTCGAACAAACCGAGTACCGCACACCAAACTGATCTCCTTTGCCTGATAAACCCCCGTTGGAATCCGCGACAAGAGCTGAAGGAGGACCCGAAACAACTGATGATCCTCCATGTCCTAACGCAAATAACCCGGGTGGGCCCTGGACTGGCCCGGAGAGTACTCAAGGAAAGACAATTAGCAGGTAAGGTCTAATTTCTTCTTCCATTTCGTCTCTCCGGGCCAGTCCAGGAACAGGAGGGAAGTACCAAAGCAGTAACTAATCTCGGGAGGGACCCGCTAAGCCCGCTATGAGGGCGGAAGCCCCCACCTTTGCATCTCCACGGGCTTGCACATCCAAACAGTAATGCTTTGTAAACGTGTGAAGCGAAGCCCAAGTAGCCGCCCGGCAGATATCCACCGGTGGAATCAGCGCCAACTCGGCCCAAGACGCCGCCTGGCCACGAGTGGAATGAGCTCTAAGCCCTTCCGGGGGCAATCGACCCCGTACCTGATATGCTGCCACTATGGCCTGCTTCACCCACCTAGCAATGGAAGCCTTGAAAGCAGCTTCCCCCTTCCTAGGACCCCCAAACAGCACAAACAACCGTTCCGACTTACGGAAAGACTTGGTCCTGTGAAGGTACTTCTTGAGCATCCTACCTAAATCCAACTTCTCTAGGACTCGATCGATAGGGAGCTGACCCTGCTTTGGAAACGTCGGCAGCAAAATTGTCTGATTCAAGTGAAATTTGGACACTACCTTAGGCAGAAACGAAGGCACCGCTCGTAAAGTCACTCTTTCCCCCGAAAATTGGAGATACGGAGCTTTACACGAAAGCGCCTGGAGATCGGAAATTCGCCAAGCCGAGCACAAAGCCACCAAGAACGCCACCTTCCAAGAAAGCTCTCGCAGAGGAGTTTCCGCCACCGGCTCGAAAGGAGGCCTCACCAACGCCTCGAGTACGAGATTGAGATCTCAGGCTGGAACCACCGCCCGTAGTGGAGGATGAATGTGCTGCACCACCTTCAGGAACCGAAGCACACCGGGATGAGAAGAGAGCCTGAGACCCCTGACTGGACCCCTAAAACAGAAAATGGCCGCTAAATGAACTCTGATAGTACTGAGGGCTAAACCTTTATCCAGCCCGTCCTGAAGAAAAGACAACACCTCCGGCACCAAAACGGTCCGCGGACTAAAACTCCGTTTCTCGCACCAGCTTTCAAACACCCGCCAAACACGAACATAAGCTAAGGAGGTCGAGCGCCGCCTAGCCTGTAATAAGGTGTCAATGACCGCCAGAGGATAGCCTCTACGTTTCAACCGTTCCCTTTCAATAGCCAAGCCGTAAGCGAGAAGTGATCGACATCTGGCATGACCAGCGGACCCTGAACCAACAGGTTCGCTCGCGCAGGAAGCTTCCAGGGACGGTCTATCAAGAGACGAACCAAATCGGCATACCAAGCTCTCCTGGGCCAATCCGGAGCGATGAGAATCACCCGACCGGAGTGACCTTCTATCCTCCGAAGTATCCTTCCTATCATCGGCCACGGAGGGAATACATAGAGCAAGACTCCGGATGGCCACGGCTGCGCCAAGCCGTCGAGCCCCTCCGACATACGCTCCCTGCGCCTGCTGAAAAACCGACTGGCTTTGGCATTGTTGAACGTGGCCATCAAGTCCATCACCGGCAACCCCCACCGTCGGGTTATGTCATGAAAAACTGCTGCGTTCAACTTCCATTCCCCGGGATCGACTACATGGCGGCTGAGGTAATCGGCCTGCACATTATCTTTTCCTGCCATGTGCGCTGCCAAAATGGCTACCAGATGCAACTCGGCCCAAGCCATCAAGCGCAGGCTCTCCTCCAACATTAGGGCACTCCCCGTTCCCCCCTGTCGATTGATATAGGACACCGTCACTGCATTGTCCGAAAACACTCTCACGGCTTTGTGATCTACCAGAGGAAGAAATTCGTAAAGAGCCAGAACGACCGCCCTGAGCTCCAAGAAATTTATGGAAACCCCCTGCAGCTCCAGAGGCCAAGTACCTGGGGCCACGGGATCCTGACAATGCGCCCCCCAGCCCGAGAGACTGGCATCTGTTGTCACCAGCACCCAGTCCGGTTGCCGCAAGGGAATGCCTGCTCTTAGGTGGACCGGATCTAACCACCACCGCAGGCTGTCTCTCACTTCCTGCGAACTGGGTAACCTCCAAGTGAGAAGATGCTCCTGAGGTGACCACCTTGAGAGCGACACATGTTGCAACGGACGCATATGGGCTCTCGCCCAAGGCACCAGATCTAACGTCGCCACCATCGAACCAAGGAGTTGTAAATAACGCCACGCCGTTGGAGCTTGCAGACATAAAAACGCCGCCACCTGCCAAAGAATCTTTTTCACCCTGACCTCCGGAAGAAACACCACGCCAATGTCCGTATCGAACACTACTCCCAAGTAAAGAAGATGACTCACCGGCTGCAAGTGACGCTTTGCTTGGTCTATCACCCAAGCCGTTCCAGGAGATGAACTACCCGCGCCGTCGCCGATACTGACGCTGACACAGACGGCGCTCGAATCAACCAGTCGTCGAGGTACGGATGCACCAGGATGCCTTCTCGCCGCAAGGCAGCCGCCACCACCACCATCACCTTCATGAAGGTTCGCGGAGCCGTAGCCAAGCCAAACGGCAAGGCGCGGAACTGAAAATGACCCATATGCACCGCAAACCGGAGATAACGCTGGTGGTCTGGCCTGATCGGAATGTGAAGATAAGCTTCGGTAAGATCTATGGAGGTAAGCATCTCCGTCGGACGCACCGACGCTATCAATGACCGAAGCGTCTCCATGCGGAAATGAGGAACCCTCAAGCAGCGGTTCACCTGTTTTAGATCCAAAATAGGCCGAAAAGAACCCTCTTTTTTGGGAACGATGAAATAAATAGAGTATCGACCTGAGCCTAACTGGCTTGGAGGAACCGGAACCACCGCCTGCAGGTGCAGTAACCGTTGAAGAGTGTCTGTTAACGCTCGTTGTTTTGCCACAGAACCGCCTGGGGACATCACGAAAGCCTCCGACAAGGGACGAGCGAATTCCAGAGCGTAGCCCTCTCGAATAATTTCCAGAACCCATTGGTCGGACGTTATGGTGGCCCAGACAGAAAGAAAACCCTGAAGCCTTCCCCCTACCGGGATCTCTGTCTGGACCAGCCTCATTTCATTGCGGCTTTTTATTAGTAGCTTGCTGAGCCCCGAAATAACCTCTTCCGAATCCTCTAGCTCCCCGAAAGGACTGACCTCTGGGAGCAAAACGGCCTCTCGTGTACGAGGCAAAACGGGAACCCCGGAATCTTCGAAACTCTCTCGAAGCCCCCCTGTGCAAAATGCCAGGCTTCTGAATTTTCGGACGGTCCTCCGGGAGTCGGCCACCCTTCGAGTCCCCGAGATCCTTCACGATCTGTTCCAAAGCCGCCCCAAAGAGCAGAGTGCCCTTGTACGGAAGCTTACTCAGCTGCGCTTTGGAGGAGGCATCCGCCGCCCAATTTCTTAACCAGAGGAATCTTCGATCCGCTACTACAGTCACCATGGACTTCGCTGAAATCCGGACCAGATCATAAAAGGTATCCGCCAAGTAAGCCGACGCAGACTCTAGCTTTGCGCCTTCGTCCTCTTCCTTGCGGGAGAGCGTGGAGCCCTGGATCCACCGAATAGAGGCCCGAGAAACATACGCTCTGCAGATAGCAGCTCTAAGAGCTAGCGCACAAGACTCAGAAGCCTGCTTCAACAGGGACTCCAACTTCCTATCCTGCAAATCTTTCAGGGCAGCCGCACCTTTCACAGGAATAGTCGTCTTCTTAGTGACCACCGACACCAGGGCATCAACCTTAGGCAGCTTTAATAAATCCTGCTCTTCCTGAGGTAAAGGATACAAGCGGCTGATAGCCCGAGCCCCCCGTAGAGTAGCCTCAGGGCACTCCCATTCAGATTCTACCATGCGCTTCATGACCCTGTGAACTGGAAAACACCGCTGCTCTACTTTAAACCCCTGCAAAAGGGGGTCTTCTAAAGACTCTTCCTGGGCCACTGGCAAGGCAATATTCAAAACTGCCAAAGTTTGGGAGATGAGAGCACTCAACTCCTCTTTCCTAAACACCCTAAACATATTAGGATCCTCACTACTGCTCTGCTCAGTGTCCTCCAAATCCCCAGGCCATTCCATTCCAGATTCTGATATGATCTCTCCTTCCTCCATGCCTTGCCACTCCAAACTGGACTGACCGATGCCATCGGCCTCCAACCCAGCCCCCAAGGACATTTTGGAGGAGCCTTCCCCCGGGTCCAAAGAAGAAGGCTGTTTAACCACCGGATGCTCGGGTAAGGAAGCAGAACTCTTCCCCTGCGCTTGCTGCCATCTCAAACAATAAGCCTGATGAAGAGCTAAAATAAAATCCGCAGAAAACACAGACTCCAAGTTGCCTTGCACTGCACCCAGAGATTGTGGAGGAGCCACCTCCACATGCTCTGAGCGTTTTGATTTATATATCTTTTTAGCGGGCTTTTCCTGACTAGAAGGTAACCCCGGAGCAGCAGCAGACATAGCTGCCGTTCCCGCCTTTTCTGTGCTGGATTGGAGTCCCCCTACAGCCCCGCTAACATCGGGCTTGCTCTCCATGGCAATTAGTGAGGCAGAAACTGCAAACCGAACAAGAAGCCACGAGCAACGCTAAACACCAAAAGAAAAGAAGCGCCGAAAAGGCTAGCCCCGTTCCCGCTGCCCAGAAAATAGCGCCGCTGAAAACCACCGTGAAGAAAAGCGCGGGAACCAGCTAATCAAAAGACAAAAGAGCACATACCTGAGCCCGACTTCGGAAATGGCTGTCTCTAACGCAAGCCACTAACCCCCGCAGCTAGCGGCAGCGTGGACATGCCTTCAGGGGCGGCCGGATGGTCTCTGGCACTGTTCCCTCTAAGCTGTGTGCATGTGCGCTCGCACACACCTCGCCAAGCGAGCGCACATACTTTACAACAGAGCGCACAAAAATTACGGCTCTGATTCTGATAGAAAACAACACAGACGTCTTAAAATTTAAAAGTTATGATTGTAATTACTAGAAATTTCCCGCTTCATTTAGTAATCGTCTATTTTCATTTAATTTGATTAAAATCAATGTGGTGTACATACTGTATTCTGACGTGTAGTCAAATTTTAAAGTATATAACTCCGAGTGTCATTATGTGGCGCACAAAAATTTAACCTTCCTTCAAAAGCTGCACACAGCTGATATTTTATCCGCACACAGCCTACAGAAAATTAGAGGGAACATTGGTCTCTGGGGCTCCCAGCACCTCGCTGCCTGTCCCCCCGGTATCCGGAGCTGTGGACTGAGGCAGGCCCTGCCTCCCGTGCTCCTGTTGAAGACTGCTCTGCCCTCGCCAAAGAGACCAACTCTGCAGTCTGGTCTGTAGAACCCTGCTAGGGCTCCACACTTTAAAGCCCAGCCAAAGCTGAGGAAAATAAAAAAGAAGGGGATCGCTGAAGTCTCAAAGTTCTTCTCTCTCCGGGAGCCAGACAGGAACATGCGACCTACAGTTGCTGAGGACTGAATAGACTGAGGTTCGACCAGCAGGGGGAGCCAGATGTTCATTCAGTAAAGCTTTAGAATTCAGTCCTCAGCTGCTAGACAAGGTTGACAACCCTCGTGTTCCTGGACTGGCCCGGAGAGACGAAATGGAAAGGGGGGTGGCTATTTTGATTGCAAAACGGTCTGGATGGGTGGAAGAAGAGTGGTGATGGACACGGAAGGTAGATATGTGTTTGTATGGGGAGTGTTGAATGGGCTTCGAGTAGTCTTGGGGACGGTGTACGCACCTAATACCTATGAAGCCCCTTTCTATCAGCGACTAACTTCTCTCATCTCAGGCATAAATGGCTATAGTTTGATCCTGGGAGGTGATTTTAACTTGGTGATGGACGAAGACTTAGATAGGTCGGGACGATTAGGACCTAGAGATAGAAGGGCGGCGCGGCGGATACTGGGAATTTGTGATAGGAATAATTTGTTGGATGTGTGGAGGACCCTGCATCCCGGCGAAAGGGAATATACTCATTTGTCAAGGGGTCATGGGACTTGGTCACGATTAGACTACTTCTTGATTGCGGAAGAGTTGTTTAGCTGGATTCCTAAGGTGGAGATTGGTCCGTCGGTCATCTCTGATCATGCGATGGTGATTTTGGAGATGAGGTCCAAAGACATAGGTCACAGCCGGATATGGACATATCCATTGGACTTAGAAGGGGATGTTTTATTCAAGGCCCACCTTCGGGCTAAGTGGGGGGATTACATAGATGCAAATGCCCAACATAGGGATAATCCCGTCCTATTTTGGGAAGCTGGAAAAGCGGTCCTTAGGGGGGAAATCATCAGCTACCATAGCTCAAAACGTCGGAGGATGAATCGCAGAATTTTACAATTAGAAAAAGAATTAGCCAATGCGCGTCGCGTATACTCACAAAACAGGAGGGGGGTTAATAAACTCCACTTTCAGGAGGTGCAGGCGGAGTTGGATGCTCTGCTACACCAACGAGCTAAGAAGTCGATGCTGTATTATCGACACTGGTTATATCAGCATGGGAACCGGGCTGGTAAATTGTTGTCATCACTAGTGCGAGCAGAGGGGGGACCCAGACACATAAGGGCAATATGGCATAGCGACGGGACGCTCAAGAGAAAAATGGAGGATATTGAACAAGTATTCTGTGATTATTACCAACAGCTGTATGGTATGGAAAGGGGTGGTGTTGATGGGGGGCGTGAATTCCTTCAGACGTGCAAGTTGCCTATGGTGACTGAAGAGCAATTGGGGGTCCTGAACCAACCTATATCCCCACAGGAAGAACTGAAAGGGATTCAACACTTGAAGAACGGACGGGCCCCTGGAATGGATGGTTTGCGGGGGGAGTTTTATAAGATATTGGGAGATAGAGTGGTGAGCCCGCTGGGAGATTATTTTGCAGGTTTAATAAAGGTTGGGAGGTTCCCATATGAAAAGAATAAGGCCTTAGTTACAATACTGCTTAAGCCCGGGAGGGACCCCCTTTCACCAGGTTCTTATAGGCCAATTTCCTTGTTGAACGTAGATATAAAAATATTGGCGAAAATTATGGCAGATCGTCTTGCGGAATATCTACCGGTCTTGGTGCATGGGGACCAGGTGGGATTCGTGAAGGGGAGGCACGCCATGTTTGGGGAACACAGACTCCTGGCTTCAATGTGTGTGAGCCGTAGGGACCACAGGTCATCTATGCTTATCAGTTTTGACGCTGAGAAAGCGTTTGATACAGTGGATTGGGAGTTTATGTACCAAATACTGGAGGCTGTGGGGGTGCGGGGCTTCTTTGTAGATGTGATAAGAGTACTTTATGCGGATCCTATAGGAGCTATCATAGTGGAAATATGTCCTCTGATTTTCAGATACAGAAGGGAACGAGACAGGGGTGCCCTTTGTCGCCACTGCTATTTGTGCTGACATTGGAACCCTTATTGTATAAGATCCGATCTTCAACTGCTTTTCAGGGTATTTCGCTTGGGAAATCTGAATTCCGCGTAGCCGCTTTTGCGGATGACTTGTTGATTCACCTGGACGAACCGCGGGTAGGGTTGCCGGCTCTGTTGGAGTTAATGCGGGCATATGGGGGACCATTGGGTCTCCGGTTAAACCTAGACAAATCTGAGGCACTTCCGCTGGATCCAGAATTGGTCGCTGGGTGGAGAGGGGGGTTTCCTTTAAAATGGGCGGACGGGAAGTTTAAGTACCTGGGGGTCTATATACCTGCTGATCTGAACGAACTTTATCGCGTGAATGTGCGGAAAGTACTCAGTGCAGTGTCGGAGCAGGCGCAGAAATGGAGGGACCTTCCTCTGTCGCTGGGAGGCAAGATCGCTTTGTTCAAGATGACGTTATTCCCAAAGCTGCTGTATATGCTACAAACTATTCCAGTATTATTGAAGCGTCAGGATATCCGCCAGATTGATAAGGTGCTCAATCCGTTGCTCTGGAAGGGGCGCAGGCCCAGAATTCGCATAGGTAGGCTGCAGAGGGCCTGGGGGCGGGGGGGGGGATGGGTCTTCCGTATATCCAGCTATACAACATAGCCTGCCTGCTTCGTCATGTACGGGACTGGGTTTGGGGGGTGGGGGAATATACACCGCTAGATATGATGGAGGTGCTGGTGCACCCCTTGTGCCTTGGTTACATCCTGCACGCACAGTCGGTGGCTGATGTCGACTTGGTGACTAAAAAGGTATTGCTGGACCCAGTGCGGAAAGGGTGGCGATATTTGTGTGGGAAAATAGGTGTGTCGGCCTTGTCCTCGCCCTTTCTCCCAATTCAGGGGAACAAGGACTTTGTGCCGGGGATCATAGGGAAGGATTTTATGCGATGGAAGCGGATGGGTATCACGACGTTAGAGCACGTGCTTAGGGAAGATGGCAGTCTTGAGTCTCTTCCAAGGCTGAATGATCGTTATGCAATGGCAGGAGTAGATGTGTTCCCCTATGCCCAACTCCGTAGCTATATAGGAAGCATCCCAAAGGTATCGTTGCAGGGTGCTGTAAGCTCGAAGATGGAAGAAGTGTTAATGGGAGGGGAGCAGGGAGCGAGAGTGGCGTTTCTGCGCAAAGCCTTGGAGGAATTGGGGGTGGGGGAGGATAAGGCTGGACTAGCGGAAGTGTGGGCTAATGAGTTAGGTGAAGAGATCACGGGAGAGGGGATCGCGCAAAGTATAGCTACTATCCCGGAGCTTAGTGTGGTGATAGCTCACAGAGACATGCAGTACAAGTTGATCAGAAGGTTATACTACGCCCCTAATCGGGCATGGAAAGCGGGAATTAGTACGTCTAATAGGTGTCCGAGATGCGGGGCAGGAGCGGCCACGTTGGGACATATATTTTGGTCCTGCCCCCACATGGCGGGATTTTGGGGGGGAATTCAAAGGCACTTGCGGAGATGTATGGGGGACGGGTTGACTTTCACAGCGGCTAATTTGGTGTTGGACATTTGGGATGGCGGGTGGGAAGAGTGTCTGTGTCGCATTGAATGGAGGTGGGTATGATTGGTCCTGGTAGCTGCGCGTATGACTGTTTTACATGCATGGCTGGAGAAGGGAGGCCCAACGTATGGGCAGTGGAGGATTAGACTGCATAACTGATATTTGTTTTGTTAATTTTGGTTCCATGTAAACCGCGCTGATGCTAAAAAGTGCAGTATATAAGAAAAATAAATAAATAAATAAATATTATTGTTTGGGCCCACGGTCATCCAAAACAATGGGATCATTTTCTGCGGGGCTGGGGCCCGCATCTTCAGTTGCTGCCGGCTCGAGCACGCCAAAGGGTCCTGGGGGGCGACAGTGGGTAACTCATTATTCTGGCGGTCTGTATGCCTATACACTTGGATGGGAATGCTAGAAGTAGATGGGGGCGGGATGGAGGGGAGGGGAGGGTAGGGGTGGGGGGAGGGGGGACGGGAGAGGGGGGGAACAGCAGGGCAGGAGTCTTACCGGGTTCAGGAGCAGGAATACACCTAGCCCACTGATAGCAATGGACGTGCACAGTGGGTGGCATGGGGGGGGGAGGGGGGATAGGGGGGGCATGGAGGTAGGGACTTGGAAGGGGGGGGGAATTAAAATACATACTTGGTAGTGATATACCTAATTGGTATGGATAGTCCCGAGCTGCGCAGACTGACTTTACAGTTATGTGCTGTGGACTAAGTTCCGGCTTACACAGATATGGCTCCCTATGGTTCTAAGGCATAGGCAATGGATGGGTGACCTGAGGGAAAGGGGTGGGAGAAGAGGCCGTTCATGATTTGTTGGTGGAGGGCTTTTATCACCTTTCCTGATGGTTTTAATTTTTGAGGGAATAGTAGAAGCTATATGAGGGACATCTGTGTTGGTATATATAATTTGTTGTATGCTGTTTATTGTTATGTGCATCTGAATAAACAAATTTAAACATAAATGCTGGGGTTCTTTGGCCTGATTGGCCTCGTGGTGGGAAGCAGGGAGGAGCTCACCTGCCTGCTCCCTTCCCCGACGCCAATCGGGTTGCCGCTGGATGACTGCTGCGCCTTGGAGCGCTGAAGAAGTTTAAATGCTGGGGTTAGCTTAGCTGTGATTGAGGGAAACCGGCAAGGGCATCGTTACAAAAGTCCAAGCGTGCAATGACAAGGGATAGAACAAGAGTAGTGAGGGCCTGAGGGGTAAGAAAGGGGCGAATGGCAAGAATACGACGTAGCTGGAAGAAGGAAGACTTAGTGATGCCAGAAATGTGGGCCTGGAAGGAAAGGTTAGAGTCCTTGTGAACACCAAGATACCTAAAACAAGGGACGACAGGGATAGGGGAATCAGCAAGAGATGGGGCGAGAAGAGAAGGGCTACTGTGGGGGAACCAGATGGCAAGGGTTTTGGAAAGGTTCAAATGCAGACAGTTAGAAGTGAGCCAGGATGAGACAGTAAGGAGACAGGAGAAGAGAGAGATCAGGGCAGAGAGGGGAAGTGTGGTGCAGTAGGATGAGAGAGCTAAAGGAGCGAGGAAAATGTTGAATAGCAGGGGAGCCAGCACAGAACCCTGGGGGACACCACAGTGAAGAGGAAGGGAGTCAGAGGGGGAAGTAGAATGTGAACATGGAAGGACAGAGTAGGACCGGGAGAAAAGATAGGAATGGAACCACCGGTAGACAATACAACGAAGCCCAGCATCCCGTAGACGAGAAAGAAGAAGGGAGTGATCAACAAGGTCAAAGGCAGCAGAAAGGTCCAAAGAGACAGCCACTGAAACATCACCACAGTCGTGAGCTACGTGAATATCATTAAGAAAGGCAAGAATGATGGTTTCCACACTGTGGCCGGGGCGAAATCCTGATTGACGGGGGTGCAGAAAATTAATAGAATCCAGATAATGAGAAAGCTGAGTAAAGACTACCTTTTCAAGAATTTTGGAGAGGAAAGAGAGACATGAAACAGGCCGATAGTTAACAGGAATAAGAGGATCGAGGAGAGGTGTTTTGAGGATAGGGCGGATAAGTGCGTGCTTCCATTGGAGAGGAAAGGAACCGATAGAGAGGCTAGAGTTGATCATTGACAATATGGGGGGAATAAGGCAAATAGAGGGTGCAAGGATCCAAGAGGAAGGGATGGGGTCTAGAGAGCAGGTGGTCTTGCCAGAGGACATGGACTTGATAAGTTCAGAGGATGTGATGGGGTGAGAGGACGTGATGGGGTGAAAAGACGTCCAGCAGTGGGAAAGTGAGGGGGAGGAAGGAGAAGGAGAGGGGGGAGAGGGGGACAGAGGTTTATAATCTTTGAATGAAAAAAAGATGCTAACTGATGAGGGCTAGGTGCCGGGACAGGAGGCAGAGGATGTGAGGATGGCTGGAGAGAGGAGAGAGAGTTGAGAGTGGCATAAAGGTGACGGGTCTGGTTGGGAGCTGTAGTGATTGCAGTAGAGAAAAAAGTGAGCTTTGCATGATGGACCTGAGATCGGTAGAAAGAGTGATGTTCCTTGAAAGATCTTAGAAGGGATGGAGAGCGAGATTTTCTCCAGAGTATCTCCGCTCGGTGAACGTGAGAGTGGAGGAGGCGAAGGCCAGGGTGGAACCAAGGTTGTGAGGAGCGGCATTGGAGGGGAAAGGGTTGAAGTGGGGCAATGACATCCAGAACTGTGGAAAGGTTGGGGTTCCAGCAGGGCACCTGGGGGTCAGGAGACAAAGAGGAGAAATCAGGAGGAAAGAGTATTGGCAGCAGGGAAGCGCTGGAGGGTAAATGGAGTAAGTCGACGCCTGATTAAACATTTATTCCCAAGAGAAACAAACATTTATAAGAAACTTTCAAAGTAAAACCAGGAGTCCAGGCCCTGAGAACTGAAGGGACAAGAAATCCCACAAACTCTGTTGTGCTGCTTCAAACAGATCAGCAGGTTCAAGGGAAAGCTTGCAAGGAGTGTGGCTTTAGTTAACACATCCTCCTGCAAACTCTCCACACATCCAGACACACCCAGGCTGTCCATGGAAATCCGTTTGTCTACTTGCATCCAACATTCTACCAGCAATACTCTCAAATGAAAAAACAAAACATATTAAGGATGAGTGGGAGAGGGAGAACCTCCACAGGTACAAGATAAACATTACTTACAGTATGAAAAGGCATTGATAAGGCAGGCAAAGAAAGAATTTGAGAAGAAGCTTGCTGTGGAAGCAAAAACGCATAATAAAGACTTTTTCAAGTACATTCGAAGCAAAACACCTGTGAGAGAGTCAGTAGGACCATTAGATGATAGAGGAGTAAAAGGGGCACTAAGAGGGGACAAGGCCATAGAGGACAGACTGAATGAATTCTCTGCTTCGGTCTTTACTAAGGAAGATGTAGGAATGTTACCCATGAATTAAATGGTATTTAAAGGAGAAGCTGAGGAAGAATTGAAAGAAATATCGATACACCGGGAAGATGTATTACAACTATTTGATAAACTGAAGAGTAGCAAATCACCTGGACCAGATGGTATACATCCAAGGGTGTTTTATTTATTTAGACAGTTTTGTATACCACCTTATCCTTCAATCAAAGCGGTCACAACACAATTGGCTGATACATTTAACACATGGGGATATGAGACACATACACTAATACTTACAGGGAACATGGGCAATGGAGGGTTAAGTGGCTTGCCCAAGACCACAAGGAGCATATGTGGGACTAGAAACCTCAGTCCTTCCGGCCCAAGGTTGCTGTCCTCTAGTGGGATTTGAACCCCCGACCTTCCGGCCTGAAGTACCTCGCCCCAACCACTAGGCTACTCCTCCCTCCCAGTTGAAAACTGAAATATGAGATTGCAGAACTACTATTAGTAATCTGTGAACTATCATTAAAATCATCTATAATACCTGAAGATTGGAGGATGGCCAGTCTAATACCAATTTTTAAAAAGTGTTCCAGGGGTGATCCGGGAAATTACAGAGCAGTGAGCCTGATATCAGTACCGGTAAAAATGGTGGAAACCATTGTAAAGAACAAAATTATTGAACGTCTAAGTCATGGCTTAATGGGAGACAGCCAATGTGGCTTTAGCCAAGGAAGATCTTGTCATACTAATCTGTTATCTTTTTTTGAATAAAGGTGTGAATAAACAGGTAGACATAGGTGAGTGGGCTGATATAGTATATCTGGACTTTCAGAAAGCTTTTGACAGGGTTCCTCATGAGAGACATTTGGCAAAATTAAAAAGTCATGGGATAGGAGGCAGTGTTCTATTGTGGATCAGGAACTGGTTAAAAGATAGAAATCAGATGGTACGGCTAAATGGCCAATTTTCACAATGGGGAAAGGTCATTAGTGGAGTACCCCAGGGATCTGTGCTGGGTCCACTGCTTTTTAACATATTCAAAAATGACCTGGAAATGGGCATAACGAGTGAGGTAATCAAATTTGCAGATGACACAAAATTATTTAAAATTTTGAAAACCCAAGAGGATTGTGGAAAATTGCAAGAGGATCTTGATAAACTGGAAGACTGGGCATCCAAATGGCAGATGAAATTTAATGTGGACAAGTGCAAAGTTATGCACCAAGAAGACAAAACCGAAACTATGGTTACATGATGCAAGGTTCCATATTGGGAACCACCACCCAAGAAAAAGATTTAGGCGTCATCGTGGATAACATGTTAAAACCCTCCGCCCAGTGTGCAGCAGTGGTCAAGAGAGCAAATAGAATGCTAGGTATCATAAGGAAAGGAACAGAGAATAAAACAAAGGATATTATAATGCCTCTGTATCGTTCCATGGTGCAACCGTACCTTGAATAGCGTGTGCAATTCTGGTCGCCATATCTTAAAAAGGATATAGCGGCATTAGAAAAGGTACAGAGAAGAGCCACGAAAATGGTAAAGGGGATGGAAGGATACCCCTATGAAGAGCTCCTTGTTGTATCCAGGTGAGCACCTATGAACTCAAGATTCTGGGTTGGGCAGAGATGTGATTTTGGAAAGTTTATCACAAATCCCAACTCTTGAAGGACATAAATGGTTTGATTTAGGGAGGAAGTGACTGCTAAAGCGGAGTCTGCCCTTAGCAGCCATTCGTCTAAGTAGGGGAACAGAAAGATCCCCAAGGTTCGTACGTAGGCCACCACAACAGCTAAGCACTTTGTGAATACTCTGGACACTGAGATGAGCCCTGAAAAACAAACCTGAGGAATCTTCTGTAGTCTGGGTGAATGAGGATGTGTGCATATGCATCCTTTAGATCCAGAAAGCATAGCCAATCGTTTTGTTTGAGGTATGGCAGAAGGGTGTCTAGAGAAATCATCTTGAATTTCTCCTTGATAAGAAATTTGTTGAGATTTCAGAGATCTAGTATAGGCCTATAATCTACTGTCTTTTTTGGAATCAGAAAATATCTGGAGTAGAATCCCCAGCCCTGGAGGGCGGAGTGGACTCCTTGATGGCTCTTTGTTCTAGCAAGGGAGAGGATCTCCTGATGGAGCAAGGAGGAGTGAAGGTATTCAGGAAGAGTTGTCCCACAAAATGATTGTGAGGACAAGTCTGGAACTTTAGTCGTAGGCCCTGAGAGACTAAATATAGGGTCCAGGGCTCAGAGGTGAAACTTATCCAACAGTGTGCAAAATGCACTAGCCTCCCTGGGATCCTGGAAGGAGGATGGAGAATGATGGGAAAATTGGCCATGCTCTTTTTGAAAAAGAGTCAAACACACCGAGGCTGTTGAGTAGATGGCAGGTTGTGGTTTGGAAACCTTGGGTTTCCTGATCTGCTTTTGACCTGATTGTCTCTGCTGTTGTTGTGGACCATATATAGAGAAAAATGTCTTCTTTTTAGGGAAGAATGGTTTCTTGGTGGTAGCCTTCTTTTTGGAAGGGTCTGCAGATCTCCTTGACAGCCTCTTCACAGTGAGGTCATCGATATCGGTATGTTGATCGATTTATCTTGGACCTACTGTTCCAGGTCAGATGCCTGAAGTCATGCTTTTCTTCTGGCAGCTATGCAAGCTGCAGCAGATCTGCTGTTAGCATCAACAGCAGACCTTGTTACGAATTTAGATGCATTTTGGGCATGGGTAACCGAGACCTGGTGAGCCGCCTGTTTGTCAGGGGGTAATAAGAAGGTGAATTCTGATAAGTCCCTGGACACATCCTTAAGAAACATATTCATGTTTAGCATGAATGAATCAAATCTCAAGGCTAGCATTGTAGCTTGGAATGCCTTTCTTCCAAATGCATCTAGTGTCCTGGCCTCCCTGCCAGGAAACACAGAGGAGTGATTTTTTTTACTTTTCATCCTCTTCATGGCAGAATCCGCCACCATGGAATGGTGGGGAAGTTGTGGCTTTTGAAAGCCTGGAGAGGGAGGAACCCTATATAAGTTATCAAGCCTCTTACTTACAGCAGGGGTCGACATGGGAACCTCCCACACTCGAATCAAGTTCTTTAAGATGTTGTGCACCAGGAGGGTGGCCACCTCCTTCGATGCTGAAGGATACTATAGTATGTCGAGCTCCTCAGCTCTTGGTTCAGTTTCCGTTGCCACTGAAACATCGAAAGCTGCCGCCATATCCTTAATGAAGTCTTGGAACGACATGTCTTCGGGCGGGGAACGTCTCTGTTCATAAGGAGGCGATGGATCTCACAGAACATCCCTGGGTGTATTGGACTCGACAGATTCCACCTTGGATGCGTCCTCGGAATCAGAGTCCGGAAGGAAATCAAAATAATCTCTATGAGATGTCCGATACCTTCTATGCTCCGATGCACATTTTTTGATGCCGAGGGTATCGAACCTGATGGATCCGAGGGTCTTGGTTCCGGTTACTCCGAGCCCTGTGAAGCCGGGGATACCTGCAGCAGAGTACCGATGGCTGTGGTCACCGGTAGTATCAGTGGAACTAGTACCGGTGCTGGCTGCGGAGCCTCCGAAGTTATCGGCATAACAACTGCTAAGAATTTAGCGATGCTATGCTCAATAGCGATGACACGGTCATTCAATGATGGTACCAGGAGAGAAAAGGCTCCAGACACAGATGTGTGGGCCACAACTCCCGATGCCGATATTGGGGGCTCCACCAAGGTTAAGACCTCGGAGGCATCCCCAAAACCCTGTATGGCTTTGGAGGGCGATACCTCCCACTGGAGTTGTTTAGATGGACGGTCCACATCGGAATGTGAAGAATGGTGATGCCAATGCCAACGCTCAGTGTCGGAAGCCAACACCGATCTGGAAGCTGATGACGTCAATGTCGAAGCCGATTTCTTCTTCTTAAGTGCTGGTGACTCCGAATGATGCTTTTCCTTTGCCGGTGAGATGTTAGAGGCATGGGAAGACACTAAAGGAGAGCACCAAAGGAGCTGAATCTGAAGGAAACAGCTTAGCCTTCTGTTTGTCTCGGTTCTTCCGACCTCTGGAGGTCATATGGCGACAGGAGAGGCAGGAATCGATGTTGTGGTTGGGGCCTAGACCCTTGAGGCACCAAGAATGCTCATCAGTAATAGAAATTGTAGTGGAACATTTAAAGCACTTCTTGAACCCGCTTCGGGGCTTCTCCATTTTTGAAAATAAAATGGAGGCAAAATCAAATTGGGCAAGGGTGTCCGGAGAGGCTATAGGTCTCAAGTTTGACAAATAAAAATAGAGAAAAATTAAGGTCAAAAAAAGAAAAGCAAGGAGAACCAGAATTGATGGGAAGTCGAGGTGGCCGATGGGAAAGCAACCGGAGTACTTTTGATGGTACTTTGAAGAAAAAAATAAAATCTCTAGATGCAGCTGATAGGGATGGGGTCCCAATGGCTCCACGGAAAAAAGATGACATAGACCAGGAGGGAAGGCAGCCACGCATGCGTGGAAGAATGCTCCTAAACGCATTTTCTATTGGTTGCTGTGGAGTGTTCCTGCGCTGGGCTCCATCGGTGCAGATGTCACCCATATGTGAAGATTGACGTCCTGCTTGTTCCTGGAGACACTCCATAAACCATTATTAAAGTGGACTGAGGAAATCCACTGCTTACCCCTACCTCTTGGGATTCTGCCAGATATTTGTGACCTGGATTGGCCACTGTTGGAAACAGGATACTAGGCTTGATGGACCTTTGGTCTGATCCAGTATGGCATATCTTATGTTCTTATGTAATCTTAGGCCGTCTACATTCACTCTTGCTAGCCAAAAGGAAAAGACTATTTTATGTTACGTGTTTTACGGTTTGTTGTATTTTCTATTCCACTTTGACTTTTTATTGTGAAAAGCAGATTATCGAATGCTGGTAAATAATGAATAACAGAGCAATCTTTACACTAGAAGCTTAACCATTAAAGTTCTGGAAAGCAGACTCTGCACCCATGCATGTCAGCCTAAAAAGGTACTGTTCTCCACCCAAACCAGCCTAAAGTGATGCACAAACACAGACTATTCATAACCATCACAAGGTAACTAGAATGTCAAGCAATCTCAGTATGTCAAATTCCATTCCGATTCACATTTGATGTCTTCAAACGATCTCTAAGGACAGGCTAGATAGGCCATGTGGTCTTTTTCTGTCGTCACATTTCTATGTTTCTATGTTTCTAAGAAACCCGTCTACTCATCAAGATTAATCAAGTGACATACCTGTAAAATATGTTGTTGATCTGTCTTCGTATGTAGGCCCGCAAGCCTAAAAACTTGCCATAAATTCGATGTAAAATAGTCTTTAGAAAATCCCTTTCCCGGGGGTCCTCACTGTCAAAGAGATCCAACAGCTGTTGAAAAATAGAAAGGATGTGAGAATGAAAGAAGGACAAAATTGCTGTATGTACAATTTAACAATTGCACAAGCCTAACAGGGCACTGAAGAAAAGAAAGGCAGGAAGTTAAAACTCAAAAAACGCCCAATACCTAATACCAGGTCAAAAAATCACCCACCAAAAAAATGAAACCCAGTCCAGAAATGTAACCATCAAAGAAAACAAGAGAAAACCAATGTTTAAACTTAAATGATTGTCGTACAGTGGATTGACCTGATGCAGGGGGATTACAGAATAAACCCCGAAACCTGACACGTCACTGGATTCTCTGCTGTCTGTGGTTAGGTTGATGCAGCCTATATAACAATCATCATACAGCTAAGTGAATGCTGCTGTTTTTAAGTGTATTTGTTTAAGTAAAATGGAAGGGCCACAGTGGTGAGGGGAAGGTTCCCCCTTCACTGGGATGGCTGTTCCGACAAAAAATTGAGGAAGTTTAAACATTGGTTTTCTCTTGTTTTCTTTGATGGTTACATTTCTGGACTGGGTTTCATTTTTTTGGTGGAGGAAGTTAAAACTGCCAGACCATGTGCAATGCTAGCAATTCTGTGACGAACAAAAATTTGGTGACAAGGTTAAGAAATTTGCAGACGACTTCAATATTTTTGTTTCTCCATGCTTGACTATTCATCTTCAGTAAGACTAATCACTCACTTGTTTCTAGCAAGGAAAGGTACATTTCTTCTGAAGTGCAACATTGGCAGCCGGAATCTCTCAGAGTCCATCCTACCAACAGTAGAAGAGGGCAGAAGACCTCATTCCCTACCTATAACCATTATTTGGCTCATCTGCCTCACTTCTTCCTAAGCTACAAAACATACTGAGAACCAGATGCTTAACCATAGAAAGAAAGGCATTAGAAACACACATGTCTATGGTTACTAACTTACCCTTATGCGTCTTGTCGCTCTACTACAACACCACATCCATCATTTGAATAGCTCTATTGTTTAACATCTCATTCAAGATATACTGTAAACCACCTTGATGAGAGCACTTCCGTCTGTGACATCGTTGGAGGGGTGTCATCTGGTGTGGCCAAAGCATCCTGCTTGTCCATGGAGAAACAGTTATGTTCATAATAAACACCTATTAATTAAATTTTACCCTTACTTTACACATTTCTCCTTTCCCACTCACTCCCTCTTTTCAATCTTTGCAACTCAATGAAAGTTGAAAAGAATTATACCAAAAGGGTCACAGAATATTTGCCTGTTCATAACATGACATACTATACTGGGTCAGATCAAGGGTCCATCAAGCCCAGTATCCTGTTTCCAACAGTGGCAAATCCAGGTCACAAGTACCTGTTGGGTTCCCAAAAGGCAGATAGAATCCATCCATCCATCTTATTTGCAGGCTCTGTCTTCGCACTCTACTCATCTCCACCGCTATGTTCCTGTCCAGCTAGCTAGTGCATGCCCGCTCCTTCCTCTCCCCCTTTCCCATCCAAGTTCATGCAGCAGATTGTTACTAGTTTGCACCACAAGCTCCTTTCAAGTTGCCTCCCTCCTGTTCTCAAGCCTCCCCAAAAGGTTCCCATCTCCAAAAACTATCCCCTGCAATTGCACCCTACCCCCAAAAATACCCTCTGCATTTCTACCACAATCCAATAAACTGCCCCACCCCTAAAATAATATTCTCTACAATTAGCCTGTCACTCCATAAACTGATCCCACCCCCAAGATCTACCCAACCTTCAAGAACTAGCCTCCTGCAACTGACCCACCACAATGCAAACTGCCCCGCCTCCAATAACTACCTCCACCTATAACTACCTCTAACACACCACAAATTGCCAGACAATTTCCCCAGCAACTGCCAGCATCCCCCAAAGTACCCCTCCAACAATTAACCCACCACTCCAAACACTATAAGAACATAACATAAGATATGCCATACTGGGTCAGACCAAGATCCTTCAAGCCCAGTATTCTGTTTCCAACAGTGGCCAATCTAGGTCATATGTACCTAGCAGTTTCCCCAAGGGACACAGGTTCCACAATGCTTGTATTGGTTCAAGCATTGATATCCTGGGTCCCTTCTTAATAATGGTTTATGGACCTTTCCTCCAGGAACTTGTCCAAACCTTTTTTAAACCCAGCTACACTAACAGCCTTTACTACATCCTCCGGTAACAAATTCCAGAGTTTGATTACACGTTGAGTGAAAAAATATTTTCTTTTATTAGTCTTAAATAGTTTACCCCGTAGCTTCATTGCATGTCCCCTAGTCTTTCTATATTCTGATAAGGTAAACAATCGATCTATGTTTACCCGTTCCACTCCGTTCATTAATTTATAGACTTCTATCATATCTCCCCTCAGCCGTCTCTTTTCCAGGTTAAAGAGCCCTAACCTTTTTAGCCTTTCTTCATAGGAGTATCCTTCCATCCCCTTTACCAATTTGGTGGCTCTTCTCTGAACCTTTTCTAAAATCGCTATATCTTTTTTAAGATACGGCAACCAGAACTGCACACATTATTCAAGGTGCGGTCTCACCATGGAACGATATAGAGGCATTATAATATCTTTTGTTTTATTTTCCATTCCTTTCCTTATCATACCTAGCATTCTATTTGCTCTCTTGGCTGCCGCTGCACACTGGGCCGAGGGTTTTAACATGGTATCCACAATGACGCCTAAATCTTTTTCCTGGGTGGTGGTTCCTAATGTGGAACCTTGCATCGTTCCACATTAGGAACCACCAACGTTTTAGGGGAGAGCAGAAACATTTGCATGCAAGCACACAGAAGTCCTCAAATATTTCCTTAGCTCAAGGGGGGCTCAGGGCACTCCAGCTCCGTCGAGGACATCACTAGAAGAGGATGCCTGCTTGTCTATGGAGAATTAATTTTCACCTCCAAATAGCTCTTTAGTTACTAAAAAGAACTTTTCCCATTTCCTCAGTATCCTGATCATATCATTCTTTTAGTATGTGTAACCTTCTACTATCTAAACCTACCTCTTCTTGGACAGTTTTGTCTGTTAAAAACTGGCATGATAAAAAAATTCCTCAATTACTCAATACAACTGCATTTCTTTCAGACTTTTCTAGTTAACGCTGGATGCTCAATGTCAATTATGGTCCAATACCCTTTCCTCAACTTTACATTCAGTATCCCCAGTTTGGTCTAATAAGCAATTATCCAAACAGGCTGGGCTATTTTATTTATTTATTTATTTATTTATTTAACAATCATTTATATCCCGCATCTTCCAGAGTTCAGATGCGGTTTACAATTGAACAACAGTCAACAAAGCAAGGGCTTGTTTTACATGGAACAATTTTTGACAGTAAACAATGTAATAGTTAAATAAGTAACAGAACAGTGTAATGGTTAAATACTTAACAGAACAATGTAATGGTTAAATACATAACAGAACAAGAACAAGTTAAGAACTATGTATAGATACAGGTTTGTAAGCTCCTTAGATTTAAATCATGGTTATTTACAAGTGGGTGTAATATCTATTTATTTATTTTATTTATTTATTTATTTCAACTTCTTATATACCGCACTCTTTGACATCAGCGCGGTTTACAAATAACAGAAAGGAACCAGAACAACAGGCTGTTTGGTATTACATATAACAGGAGTATCAACTTGGATAACATGGGAGAACTATTTACATGGAGTATATAATCTATTAGCTAGATAGCATGCTCGAACTATTTACATAAAATTAGTAGGGATGCTTGGAACAAGAGGGATATTGTGGATATCTATGTCTTTTAAAGCACCAATACTGTTATGAAGAGTATAGATAGAACAAATTTTACCCTGCATCGCCTTTACGCCTGTAGAAGTTTCGAACTAAAAAATACAAAAAAAGCCTTGAAGCTAGCTAAAAAGTCTTACAGTATCTTACAAAAATGATCAGTTCCTGAAATAATAATCAGAACATTAGTGAAGATCATCCATCGTTTTGTACCTTTAACTGGAAAAAATTAACCAATAGGTTAAGACGGGAGCAGGATGAGGCTGGTTTCCACAGGATGTTGAAAACTTATTTCCATGTTAGCTGTGCTGGAGGATAATTGGTGGCACGACATTCGGAAGGAATTTAGGGAAGCTGCGCAGCACCACCCTGTTCTTGTAGATCCTGGTGTAGGGTGGCTCAGCCACCAAGGCCTGAAGCTCGCTGACTCTGCGGGCAGAGGTGAGCGCCATCAGGAAGACGACCTTCCATGACAGGTAACGCATATGGCAAGTAGCCATAGGCTCAAATGGCAGCTTGGTGAGTTGCGTCAAGTCCACTTTGAGGTCCCATTGCACCGGGAGCAGGCGGAAGGGAGGCTTAGAGACCAGACGGCCCTACATAAAGAGAGTAATGAGGGGCTGCGCAGAGATGGAGTTGGACATGAGTCCTGCTTGTGAGAGGTGAAGCGAGAGGTGCAGCACCATGTGCACATGGCAAGAGAATGGGTCAATCCGCTGCTCTGCACACCACACAGAGTCTGCGCCACTTGAAGGCATAGGCCCATCTCATGGAGTTCTTACGAGAGGCCAGGAGGACTTCCTCCACCTCCCTTAGGAGGTTGAAGGGGGCTAAGGCTACCTGTTCAGCAGCCATGCTGTTAAAGTCAGGGAGCCCAGGTTGGGGTGGAGAAGGGAGCCCTCCTCCTGAGTAAGTAGCCCCAGGGCACTAACCAGAGGGACCGGGGGATCTGTTGAGAGGCGGAGCAACAAGAGGAACCAGAGCTGCCTGGGTCACTATGGGGCAACCAGGATCATGAAAGGCTTGTCCTGCAGGACCTTGAAGAGGGTCCGGGCGATTAGTGGCATGGGAGGGAAGGCATACAGAAGGACCCCCGACCACAAGATGAGGAAGATGTCCGCTGCTACCCGGGACAAGTGCAGCCAGGGACAGCAGAAGCGGGGCAGCTGAGCATTGGTTGGGCTGGCAAAGAGGTCCACATTTGCAGTGCCCCAGAGTCGGAAGAGCTGCTGTGCCACCCTAGGGTCTAGTCGCCATTCATGCGGCTCGAGGAGCCTGCTCAGCCTGTCCGCTAGGGAATTGTCCTGGCCTGGAAGGTACACCACTCTTAGGAACATTCCTTGGCTGATCACATACGAGCAGAGGGTTATTGCCTCCTGGCAGAGGTGGTGGGCCCTGTGCCCACTTGATTGTTCGGGTAGAACACTGCAACCTGGTTGTCCATCTGGAAGGCCCTGATCGCCAGAAAAATAGCCCTCAGCTCCAGCAGATTGATCTGATGCTGGCTCTCTGCGTGTGGAGTTCCTCGCAATGGGCACCTCAGCACAGTAAGGAGGCGCCCATGGTAAGGACCCTCTGGAGATTTAGGGGCTGAAAGAGCATGCCCTCCTGCAGGTGCTGTGTGGCCTGCCACCAATTGAGTGACTCCGCCAGCTTTCGGGTCATAAGAACATAAGATATGCCATACCGGGTCAGACCAAGATCCATCAAGCCCTGTTTCCAACAGTGGCCAATCTAGGTCATAGCAGTTTCCCCAAATGACACAGGTTCCACAATGCTTGTATTGGGTCAAGCAGTGATATCCTGGGTCCCTTTTAATAACAGTTTATGGACCTTTCCTCCAGGAACTTGTCCAAACCTTTTTTAAACCCAGCTACTCTAACAGCTTTTACTACATCCTCCACTAACAAATTCCAGAATTTGATTAAAGGTCAAGTGAAAAATATTTTATCTTATTAGTCTTAAATAGTTTACCCTGTAGCTTCATTGCATGTCCCCAAGTCTTTCTATATTCTTATGACGTAAACAATCGATCTACGTTTACCTATTACACTCCATTCATTAATTTATAGACCTCTATCATATCTCCCCTCAGCTGTCTCTTTTCCAGGCTGAAGAGCCCTAACCTTTTTAGCCTCTCTTCATAGGGGTATTCTTCCATCCCCTTTACCATTTTGGTGGCTCTTCAATGTACCTTTTCTAATAACCCTATATCCTTTTAAAGATACGGCAACCAGAATTGTACACAATATTCAAGGTGCGGTCGCATTATAATATCCTTTGTTTTGTTTTCCATTCCTTTCCTTATTATACCTAGCATTCTATTTGCTCTCTTGGCAGAGGGTTTTAACATGTTATCCACAATGACGCCTAAATCTTCTTCCTGAGTGGTGGTTCCTAATGTGGAACCTTGCATCGTGTAACCATAGTTTGGGTTCTTCTTTCCTAGGTGCATAACTTTGCACTTGTCCACATTAAATTTCATCTGCCATTTGGATGCCCAGTCTTCCAATTTATCAAGATCCTCTTGCAATTTTCCACAACCCTCTTGGGTTTTAACAACTTTAAATAGTTTTGTGTCATCTGCAAATTTGATAACCTCACTCGTTATTCCCTTTTCCAGGGCATTTATGAATATGTCAAAAAGCAGCAGACCCAGCACAGATCCCTGGTATACTCCACTATTCACCTTTCTCCATTGGGAAAATTGGCGATTTAGCCCTACCCTCTGCTTTCTATCATTTAACCAATTCCTGATCCACAATAGTACACTATCTCTTATCCCATGACTTTTTAGTTTTGCCAAAAGTCTCTGATGAGGGACCTTGTCAAAGGCTTTCTGAAACTCCAGATACACTATATCAACTGACTTACCTTTGTCTACCTGTTTATTCACACCTTCAAAAAAAACATAACAGATTAGTAAAACAAGATCTTCCTTGTCTAAAGTCATGTTGGCTGTCTCCCATTAAGCCATGACTATCTACGTGTTTAGTAATTTTGTTCATTATGATGGTTTCTACCATTCTTCCCAGTACTGACATCAGGCTCACCGGTCTGTAGTTTCCCGGATCACCCATGGAACCCTTTTTAAAAATTGCCATTACATTGGCCATCCTCCAATCTTCAGGTATTACAGATGATTTTAACGATAGTTCACAGATTACTAATAGTAGGTCTGCAATCTCATATTTCAGTTCTTTCAATACCCTTGGATGTATACCATCCGGTCCAGGTGATTTGCTACTCTTCAGTTTATCAAATAGTTGTAAATACATCTTCCCGATGTATCGATATTTCTTTCAATTCTTCCGTAGCATCTCCTTTAAATACCATTTCAGTCATGGGTAACATTCCTACATCTTCCTCAGTAAAGACCGAAGCAAAGAATTCATTCAGTCTCTCCGCTATGGCCTTGTCCCCTCTTAGTGCCCCTTTTACCCCTCTATCATCTAATCATCTATCAGGGAGAGAGCCTCTTTCAATTAAAAGCAAGTTTGCTACGAGGGGACATGGGATGAGGGTGAAGGGAGATAGATTCAGGAGTGATATGCGGAAATATTTCTTTACAGAAAGAGTAGTGGATCCATGGAATAGTCTCCCAGTGGAGGTGGTAGAGATGAGGACAGTAACTGAATTCAACACAGAGGACTGTTGTAGTTGTTGTTATGGAAGGACAGACTAGATAGGCCATGTGGTCTTTTTCTGTCATCATGTTTCTATGTTTCTATGGTCCAACTGACACTCTCACAGGTTTTTTGCTACGAATGTACTTTAAAAAGTTTTTATTATGCGTTTTTGCTTCCACAGCAAGCTTCTTCTCAAATTCTCCCTTTGCCTTCCTTATCATTGCCTTGCATTTAACTTGCCAGTGTACTTGTGCTGTTTTCAGTTTTCGTCATTTGGCTCTTTTTCCATTTCCTGAAAGATGCTTTTTTGGCAACAACAGCCTCTCTGACCTCACCTTTAAACCATGCTGGCAGTTTTTTGGACTTCCTTCCACTTTTCTTAAAGCGTGGAATACAGCTGGTCTGGGCTTCCAAGATAGTATTTTTAAACACCACCCAAGCGTGATGTAAGTCTTTAATCTTTGCAACTGCTCCTTTTAGTTTTTTCTTAACTATTTTCCTCATTTTATTATAGTCTCCCTTTCGAAAGTTAAAAGGTAGTACTGTGGATTTCAGAGCCTGTCTGTGGCTTGTGTCCACTGGGAGCGTAGGCATCACTGGGCTGCCCACATGTGAAGGTGGGCATTGGGAACAACATGGACTATGGACGCCATGTGGCCCAAAAGGCAGAGCATGGACCGCACTGACAATGTGTGGTGGTGTTGCATCTCGGTGGCTAGAGCCACGAGGCAACCTGCCCTGTCGAAGGACAGAAAGGCCTTGGCCTTAAGAATGCCCAGTCGAGCCCTATGAACTCCAGGCCCTGTGTCGGAGTGAGGTGTGACTTGGGATGGTTTATCACGAACTCCAGATATTGTAGGACATTGCTGGTGGCCGTGTCTCCCTTTACGAGCCAGTCGTCCAGATATGGGAAGACGAAGGCCCCTTGAAGACGGAGTTAGGCGGCCACTACTACTAGGCATTTGGTGAAGACTCTTGGTGCGGAGGCTAGACTGAGGGGTAGTACTCTGTACTGGTAGTAAACACCAACCATGAATCTTAGGTACTGTCTGTGGCTGGAATGAATGAGGATGTGTGTATAAGCATCCTTTAGGTCTAAGGAACATAGTCAATCTCCCTGCTGGAGATAGGGCAGCAATGTTCCAAGGGACAGCATCTTGAACGTCTCTCACACCAGGTACTTTTTCAGGTTTTGCAAGTCTAGGATAGGCCTTAAGACCCCTGATCTTTTTGGGACCAGAAAGTACCAGGAGTAAAACCCCTTGCTCTTGAAGTGATGAGGTACTGGTTCCATGGCTCTGTCCATGAGGATGCCTGTGAGTTCCTGTAATAGCAGAGTCTGGTGCAAAGGAGTCCGAGAGGCTCTCCTGGAAAGAAAGGGGGAGGGTGCCTGGTCCTGGTGAAGGAGATAGCCTTCTGTGACTACTTGGAGTGCCCAGGAATCGGTGGTGGTAGCAGGCCACCGATGGGCAAAGTGTACCAGACTCCCCACTGTTGGTAGCTGCTCCCCCGAAGGTGGAGAGGCTATGCTCAGGGGGGTCAAAAGCCCGTCCCCGGCTGGGCAGGAGCCGGGATCTGGGGCTTGGAGCCCTTAGGCTTGTGAGGGCTCTGGCCCGTTCCCTTGCTCTAGTGACCCTGCGTGGGTTCTGGGGAGCCTGATAGGGAGGGTAGCCCTGGTATGGTTGGCCATTTCTCTGGAATGGGGGCCTCTTCCCTGACAGTTTCTTCTTAGGGATTATGGAGGTCTTCCTGGAGAGCTGAGTCCTCATGAGGTACTCTGTCACAATCTCCGCCACCTTCTCCTCCATCGGCTTGCTGAATAGGTTTTCACCAAGGTAGGGGATATCAAGGAGCTTCTCTTGGATCCACTGCTCGAGGTCCGACACCTGGAGCCAGGCCTGGCATCTAGCACCGATACCCACGGCAGCTACCCTCATGTTTAACTCGAAGCTGTCGTGGGAGCTCAAGACATATACTTTGAGCACTCCACAATGCACTTCTTGAGAGTTTGGAACCGCTGGAGGTGATCCCCTCCAAGGCCCGCTGAAAAACCTGTGAGTTCCTTTGTCAGGTCCTGAAGATACATACTGATATACAGCTAGTAGGCTTGGATTCAGCAGGCCAGCATAGAGCCCTGGTAGCATTTGAGGCCAAGGACGTTGAGGGCGCGGGACTCCCTACTGAGGGGCACAGAGAAGTGTGTCTTCTGGCTCTTCTGCCAGTGCATATTCATCTCCACTACCATGGAGGTGTGTGGCAGTTGCAACTTTCGGAAGCTGGAGCCCTGCTTAACTTGGTACATGGTGTCCAGGCGTTGGCTAACTATTGGTACTGAGGCTGGTGTCTCCCACATGCGAAGGAGAAGCCACCTGAGGATGGCGGGGACAGGAAACATCAGGGCCTCCTTGGGTGGGGCCTCGTATTGGAGGATTTTGAGTTCCTCCGTACGAGGGTCTTCCTCCAACTGCGTGTTGAAGGACAAAGCCTTCGACATATCCCAGACAAATTCGAGGAACAATGTGTCCTCGGGAGGGGACCAATGCCGCGACATTAGGGGAGACAGGTCCGATGGGAGGTCTTTATCTTTATATCTTTATTTTTATTTACGGATTTAATATACCGCTCTTTACCGGTGGCATCAGAGCGGTGTACAACAATAAAAATACAAGCTGCAGAAACAGAAAAGAACGCCATTATGTAAAGAACAGGACAGGAGGAGAAAGGAAAGGCTATAGATAGTACATCAAAAGAGGAACAAAATCAGGTAACAATAACATACAGTCAGGTACTATCGTGGGGGAGGGGAAAGGGAGACAGGTGGGGGAGGGAGACCAAAAGCGGTGCAAAAAAGGTGAGTCTTCAGCCTGGATTTAAAAGTCTTGTATGAGGGTTCCAGGCGGAGGGCAACGGGGAACGAGTTCCAAAGTTTCGGACCCAGAAAGAAAAAGGCTGAGGAGCGGGTGGACTCGAGATGGGCCTGTGAGGGGGAGGGGAGGGACATGCGATTCAGGTGAACTGATCTGAGGGAACAGTATGATGAGTGTAGATGAATGAGACCGGCAAGATAGAGGGGAACCCCGGTATGGATAGTCCTGTGTACGTAAATAAGAATTTTGAACTGAATGCGGTAAGGAAGGGGAAGCCAGTGTAGGTGGATCAGAATGGGGGTGATAGGGTCAAAACGAGATGCATGGGTAAGGAGACGTGCAGCAGCGTGATGGACTAGTTGTAATCTACGCAGTTGGGTTTGGGGGAGGCCGGCTAGAACTACATTGCAATAATCTAAGCGGGAAACAATCAGGGACAGTATCAGGGTAGATAGGGAGGAAGCTGATATGAAGGGACGGATGGCACGGAGTTGACGCAGAGTGAGGAAAGAGCGCTGTACAACGGAGGAGATATGGTCTTTGAAGGAGAGAGCAGAATCCAGGGTGACTCCAAGGTATCGCAAGGATGAGACTACTGGTAGGGGGTACTGGACAGGATGGGGGCGAAGGGGGGGATCGGGGCACCAGAGGTAAGCCAAATAGCGAAAGATTTAGAGGAGTTTATATTCAGCAAGTGGGAAGAAAACCAGGCAGAGACTGAGGACAGGCAGGAGTTGAGGGGGGCAAGATCTGGAGCAGCAGGGTGAAGGAGAATGATATCATCGGCGTAATAGTGGGCGGAGATACTATGTTGCTGGACGAGAAGAGCAAGGGGGGCCAGAAAGATGTTAAACAGAAGGGGGGCAAGAACAGAGCCCTGAGGAACACCACAGGGAAGGGCAGTGGGAGGGGAGGATGAGGAGCCTGTGGAGACGGAAAAGGTGCGGTGGGAGAGAAATGAGTGAAACCATGAAAGGACAGAACCAGAAAGCCCAATGTCATGTAATCGAGACAGGAGGAGGTAATGGTCCACAAGATCAAATGCGGCAGATAGATCCAGAGAAACAGCGATAGTGATGGAACTGTGGTCATGTGCGGTGTGGACTTCATTAAGGAAAGAAAGCAGAATGGATTCTGTGCTGTGATTAGGACGGAAACCTGACTGGCGGGGGTGAAGTGACAGGGTGGCCTCCAGGTGGGAAGAGAGCTGTATGTAAACCAGTTTCTCGAGGAGTTTGGAAAGGAAAGGGAGATTTGAAATCGGGCGCCAATTTGCCAGGGAGGATGGGTCAAGGGAGGCCTTTTTCAGAACGGGACGGATGATGGCATGCTTCCAGATGGTGGGGAAGGAACCAGAGGATAGACTAGAGTTGAGGATGGAGAGTAAAAAGGGAGAGAGGGCCAGAGATGGGTCTAGAAGCCACTGGGAAGGGATGGGATCGGAGGGGCAGGTGGTCTTTCGAAGCGAAGAATATACCCTGGAAAGATCTGAGAGGGACACAGGCTGGAAGGGATGCTTCCGTGTCTCTGGGGATGCCTCGAACTCGGACTCCCAGTCGGAGTAGTCAGTGGAGGACTCGGCGGCCAACTGTGCCTGGGGTGCAGGATCAGGTGGCTCGCAGCAGCTACATGGCCAGAGCCATGAGCGCTCACCAGGAAGGATCTCGCTCCTGAGGAGCAGAAGCAAGATTGAGACCCTTGCCAAGGATCAACTCAAGGCTTCGGGCTTATGAGGATCAGCTTGGCGATCGGGGGAGTCCTCGGTGACGAGGTCCCTGTAGTCTTGGCAGATGCACCAGCAGTACTGGGCATCAGCACCTGCTGCGTGATGAGGAAGGCAGTGAGACTATGCTCCAGCACCATCAAGCTGCTTTCCCACTCAGGAGGTGCAGCCTTCAACGTGGACACTGGGGTCACCGGGTCCAGCGTCGGTGAGGAGAGGGAGTCCTCGATGAGACAGGCCTCAGAGGTCCAGGACTTGTCACCAGAAGCCTCCATGTCCATTCGGGGAAGAGGAAATTAGACTTACCTGCTAATTGTAGTTCCTGGAGTGGAGACAGTCTAGTCCCGGACTTCAGGGTTGTCCATCTCATACAGCAGCTTGGAGACTGAGAAACTCCTCCTTTTCTGATGTCACCGGTATATCCACCTGGGAGCCTCCTCCTGCCATCAGTTCCCTATTGACAAAGCAGACTCACCGGAGCAACAAATAAGAACATAATGCCAAAAAGCATATTAAACCATCACGGACTTATACTTTCTGCCTACAGAGCCATCCCCCCGGCTAAGTCCGTCCGAACGAAGGGGAAAACCAGTGCTTTCAGCGACTTAAAAATTTTTCTTTTTTTTTTTTTTTTTTTTACGGTATCGGGGCACCCCAGCCATAAGGGTTTCCATCCCCTGCAATAAAAACCATCTCTTACCTGTAATCAGCTGGAACGCCGCCCTTCCAGCCGCATCAGAAACTCTACTAGGGAGGGATACGGGACTAGACTGTCTCCACTCCAGGAACTACAATTAGCAGGTAAGTCTAATTTCCTCTTCCTGATCGTGTAGCCAGTCTAGTCCCGGACTTCAGGGTTAGTACCAGAGCAGTGAAGGAACCTAACCACGGGAGGGACCCAGCAAGCCAGCTTGCACAACCGCTGACCCAAAGGAGGTGTCCTCCGAGGCCTGAACATCCAACCGATAGTGCTTGACAAAGGAATTCAAAGACGACCACGTCGCCGCCTTGCAGATATCCACGGGAGGCACGAGCCGGAACTCCGCCCAGGAAGCTGCCTGCGCTCTAGTGGAGTGAGCCCTAAGCCCCTCCGGCACCGACTTACCTCCGGAAATGTACGCTGACGCAATAGCTTCCCTTAGCCACCGAGAAATAGAGGCCTTTGACGCCGCCTCCCCCTTCCTCGGTCCCGCAAAAAGCACAAAGAGTCTATCGGACTTGCGAAAATCGGCCGTCCGCAGGAGGTACCTTTTTAACGCCCGACGGACATCGAGAAGATGCAAGTTCCTCTCCGCCGGGCCACCGGAGGCCCCACGGAAAACTGGCAAAGAAATCTCCTGATTCAAATGAAACACCGAAAGGACCTTTGGAAGAAACGCCGGCACCGGCCGCAAAACCACCCTGGTCGAACGAAACTGGAGATAGGGCTCCCGGCAAGAGAGCGCCTGCAACTCCGAAACTCGGCGGGCCGAGCAGATCGCGACCAGAAAGACAACCTTCAGGGTGACATCCTTAAGGGAAGCTCGCGATAGGGGTTCAAAAGGTTCTTGTGCCAACGCGTCCAACACAAATGGAAGATTCCAGCTAGGGACGATCCGACGAAAAGGGGGCCGCAGCAGCGACACAGCGCGCAAGAAACGTTTGACATCCGCCTGACCCCCGAGTGTCTGACCTCCAACCTTACCCCTATAACACGCTAGGGCCGCAACCTGTACGCGTAAGGACCCGGCCGCCAACCCCTTGTCAAACCCATCCTGTAAAAACTGCAGGATCTGAGGGATGGTAGATCTCAACGGTTCACAATGTCGCTCTGCACACCAGCCTTCGAAAATCCTCCAGACGCGAACATAGGCCAGGGACGTAGATCCCCTGCGCGCCTTCAATAAGGTGGAAATCACCGGTCCGGAGTATCCACGGGCCTTCAAGCGAGCCCTTTCAAGAGCCAAGCCGTAAGCGAGAACCGAGCCACGTGGGGCATCAGTAACGGACCCTGCGACAACAGATCCGCCCGAATGGGAAGACGCCAGGGCTTCGCCACCAGTAGACGCATGAGATCTCCGTACCAAGGACGTCGAGGCCAGTCCGGCGCAATCAGAATCACCTGTCCCCTGTAGCGCTCTATCCTTTGAACCACTCGGCCCGATCAACGCCCATGGCGGGAAAACGTATAGAAGCTGATCCGCTGGCCAGGGTTGAATGAGGGCATCCAGGCCCTCGGACATTCGTTCTCTACGCCTGCTGAAGAACCGACATACCTTCGCCGAGTTGAACGTTGCCATGAGGTCTAAGACCGGACTGCCCCAGCGGCGCACCAGCATCTCGAACACCTGCGGGTGCAAGACCCATTCGCCCGGGTCCACCTTCACCCTGCTGAGAAAATCGGCTTCCACGTTGTCCACTCCTGCCACGTGTGCTGCCGAGAGGTCCAGCAGATTCGCTTCGGCCCACTCGCATAGCGCCTCGGCCTCGTATTCGAGCGCGGCGCTCGTGGTGCCTCCTTGCTTGTTGACATAAGCCACTGCCGTCGCATTGTCGGAAAACACTCGGACCGCCTTTCCTCCCAGAAGGCTGCGAAACTCCTGTAATGCCAAGGCGATCGCCCGCAACTCCAAACGATTGATCGGCCATGCACGCTCCTGATCCGACCACGCCCCCTGCGCAAAGATCCCCTGACAATGGGCTCCCCAGCCCAGTAGGCTGGCGTCTGTCATCACAGGAATCCACTCCGGCGTCTCCAGTCCTTTTCCGTTCTGCAGGGAGCGCGGAAGCAACCACCACCTCAGCGCTCGACGCGTTTCCTCGGAACAGGGTAGCCTCCGAGACAAGGGATCGTTCTGATGAGACCAACGGCGGAGCAACGCCCTTTGCAAGGGCCGCATATGCGCCCTCGCCCAGGGCACCGTCTCTATCGCCGCCGCCATGGTGCCCAAAAGTTGAAGGTAGTGCCAGGCCGACGGCCTGTCGCGGCGCAAAAAACTCCGCAAGAGGAGACGCAGATCCCAAGCTCGCCGCTCCGTCAGGAAGACTTTCCCCTTGACGGTATCGAAGCGCGCTCCGAGGTACTCCAAACACTGAGTGGGCACCATCCGACTCTTCGCCGTGTTGATTATCCAACCGAGACTTTCCAGAAAGGACACCACCCTGGCTGTCGCTAACTCGCTCTCTGACCTGGACTTTGCTCGAATTAGCCAGTCGTCCAGATAAGGATGGACGAGTATACCTTCCTTCCGCAAAGCTGCCGCCACAACCACCATCACCTTCGTGAAAACTCGCGGCGCAGTGGCCAGCCCGAAAGGCAGCGCTCGAAACTGAAAATGGCCGAAAGGAACCGCAAACCTGAGAAACTGGTGATGATCCCTCCTTATGGGAATGTGCAAGTAAGCCTCGGACAAGTCGAGGGACGTGAGGAACTCTCCCTTTTGCACCGCTACTATCACCGATCGCAGAGTCTCCATGTGGAAGGACGACACCCGCAGACATCGATTTACTCTCTTGAGATCTAGGATAGGCCGAACCCCTCCATCCTTCTTCGGGACTACGAAGTATATGGAGTATCGACCGGAACCGCACTCGTTTGGGGGCACAGGGACTATGGCCTTGAGATCTAACAGCCTTTGCACTGTCTCCCGCAGAGCCCGTGATTTTGCCTTGGACCTGCCGGGAGACAGGACGAAGGCATCGCGCACCGGACGAAGCAGCAGCTCCAGCGCATAGCCCTCGCGAATGACCTCTAGCACCCACTGATCTGAAGTAATTTGGACCCAGGCAGAATAAAAATCCTGCAAACGCCCCCCTACGGCGGGAAGGGGCGCCTGGGTCCCCCTGATCTCATTGTGGCTTCCGATTGCCAAGGCCCGAGGCCGAGGAGGGGCCAAACCCCCGCCCTGCTCCTCGAAACCCCCGAAACCCTTGATTCCTAGAGGGAAAACGTCCCCTCTGTCCTGTGGGAAACCTCTGGAATCGATAGCGTCGAAAATCTCGTAGCTGCCCCCTACCCGTAGCGGGCGCTCGAGGTGGTTTAGGTTTGTCCTCGGGTAACCTACCCCCTTTGGACTCTCCCAACTCCTTAACTAACTTCTCAAGATCTTCCCCAAACAAGAGGCGACCCTTGAAAGGAAGCTTACTAAGTCTAGCCTTGGAGGAGGAGTCGGCCGCCCAATTACGCAACCAGAGGTAACGGCGTGCTGCGACTGCCGACGCCATGCTCTTGGAGAGTCCACGCATAAGATCGTAGTGGATGTCCGCTAAATAGGCCGCTCCCGACTCCAACCGGGCCGCGTCTTCCGACCGCTCGACTGCGGCACCGGGCAGCCGCTGAGACCAGCGCAGACATGCCCTAGCCACCCAAGCCCCGCAGATGGCAGCTTGTAGGGAAAGAGCATTCACATCAAACACCTGCCGCAATAAGCTATCCAATTTCCTATCCTGACCGTCCTTGAGGGCTGCACTCCCCTCTACGGGAATGGTGGTCTTTTTCGTAACCGCCGAGACCGCAGCATCTACCTTGGGTGACTTGAACACCTCCTTGTCCTGGTCAGTCAAGGGATACAGCCGGGACATCACTCTAGCTCCCTTCAGAGGAGCTTCGGGAAGGCTCCACTCCTCTTGAATCATCTCATGAAACACCCGGTGTACTGGGAAAGCCCTCTGCTCCTTCCTAAATACCTGTAGCAAAGGGTCCTCGAGAGAAGCGTCTGCCGCTGAATCAGGCACCGGCATATTCAGCACCTTCAGCGTCTCCACCAAGAGTGCCGGCAGCTCCTCCCTCCGGAACACCCGGACCACTCTAGCCTGATCTTCCTTTTCAGACAGTTCCCCCTCTTCCAATTCATCCTCCGAACGTGGCCCCTCCGAGACCACCGACCGGTCCCCGGGATCCACCTCCTCCCGGGCCCTCTTCGGCTCTGGAGGAGTCTGATCTTCCAGCAAAGTCGTAGCCCGCCGCTTGCCCGACAGCAGACTAGCGGGGACAATAGCAGGCGGACTGTCCCGAAGAAAAACTTGCTGGAGCAAACTAACAAATTCCTTTGAAAAAATGGAATTTAGCCCCAAAGATCCGTGACCTGGAGAGGGGAGAGTGTCTGGCCGGGAGGAGGGTCCTGCCACCGGCTCCTCTACGGGGATCTCTTGACCCAGCTCTGCCAAAGTCCTAGTCTCAGGACTCTGACACTCAGGCAGGACTTCCTGCGGTTGCAGCCCTGAGGCATCCCTGACACAGGAATGGCACAAACCCGAGTCCGTGCACTTCTTGGCCCCACAAACCATGCAGTGCTGTTTGGAAGGCATGGCAAAAACAAAAAACCTTCACCCCCAGAATGGGCGCCAAAGGAAATAGCCCAAAATAAAAGGACAGACCGAAACCAAAGAGGGGCGGTCTGTAAAAGAAACTCAAAAAGAAACTGAAAAATAAACCCAAAAATAAACTACAAAATAAACTACAAAATAAAACGTAGCACCCCGGGGGTCGCAGCAAGAAACCGATCACGCCAGAAGAAACGCTCTCCGAGACCGCTCTGTGCGCGCCGCCAGCACGAGGCCGAGGCCTAGGCCGAAAAACAGCCTGAGCGCGCCAAAAACCTCCGCGGAGTAAGCACCGCGTAATACCGGCCCCCTTACCTTTGCTGGCGACCTAAGAAGAAAGGGCAACAGCCACTTGCTAGGTCCGCTGGCAATCCCTCTCTCCGGTTGAAGAAAAGGAGGTAGAGGGCCCAGACAGGGGTGATGCAGGCTGGCAGAGGATCGCCGACACAGGGGGCCCGCAGGGAAAATGCTCGGCGCGTCACAGGCAAAACTTCTGAAGATGCCGGCAAAATCCTGCGCAGCTCCGGTTTCCACTGATCTGAATCAGAGAACCGGAGCTGCCTCTCGCAAGTCACCCGGACCCACTAGTTAGGGGCAGAGGACGGAGGGGAAGATGTGAGGACGGCTCTGCAAGCTTAAAGACACAGTCCTCCCCAAAAATGCAGAAGGGCTCTGCTGAAAACTCTAATGCTACTTCTCTGACTACAACTTCAACACTTAACTCCTAACAGTTTCTCCAGTGAGCCCGGACTTCCAGGCTCACCCAACCATCCAGCTGCTTGGAGACTGAAGAACTGATGGCAGGAGGAGGCTCCCAGGTGGATATACCGGTGACATCAGAAAAGGAGGAGTTTCTCAGTCTCCAAGCTGCTGTATGAGATGGACAACCCTGAAGTCCGGGACTAGACTGGCTACACGATCAGGAACTTTAGCTGGCCGCTCCCGCTCTGAATCCTCAAGTTCCCTCTGCAGGCTGCGGGACGTGGTGCGGGACTTGTACGGTTTGTCCAAGTACCGGGATAAAGTCCTCGAGGATTTCTTCTTTTTGTGTTTCCACTCCGGGGAACTCTCGCCAGAGTGTCCACAGTCCTGGTCAGGCGCCACAAGGACACTACATGTCTCTGAGGACCCATGCAGGGCCTTAGAGTGTAAGGCTACCGGGGATACCGGAGTAGAGAGGGACCTGTGGAAGATATCGTCCTGCTTCTGCTGACGATGCTGGATGGCCTTCGCAGACATCTTTATACAGGGGGAGACCTCCGGGTCATGGTTGGCCCCTAGACATCAGAGGCAGCAATCGTGTGTATTGGTAAGTGACATGTTTTTTGTACACTGATCCCACTTTTTAAACCTGCTGGCCACTGGGGGGAAAAAGTACCCCGGCGAGGTCTAAGAGCCTTGGAGCGGTCAGCAGATGGAAAAAAGGCACAAATCATGCCAGGGAATAAAAAACTAGCATGGTTCCAAGATGCAATGCCAGGGTGAGCCTGCTCAGAGGCGGGAAAGGGACCAGTCGCAACTGGATAAGGAAAAGGAAGTTTTTCACACGAATTAATCAACTTGTTCCACAGAAAAAAGACAAGACACCTGTTGGGCTCCGTGGAAAAAAGGAGACTGAGCAAGATGGCACCCTTGGGCAGGAAGGGGACCGCACATGCATGGTGGCATCTCCCTAAGGCTTTCTTTGAAAGCTGGGGAGATGCTTCCGCGAGGGCTCAGTCGACGCCAACGTCACCCGTATGTAAGGACTGACTTCCTGCTTGTTCCTGGAGAAAGAATGTTGTCATGTAAGGAACATACTGCTCGTGATGGAGTATGGAAAGTACAAAAAGAGGCAAGATAAGCTGGTGTAGCATTGTAAAGGGTTCTGTGGGCTAATGTAAGATGTTTATAATGAAAGCAAAATGAGATGGGTAGCCAATGATGATTTTCATTTAGTAGGGGCGAGATATGTTCTATTCTCTTAGTATATGTTAGAATGCAGATAGCTGTGTTCTGACCTGATTGTAATCGTTTAAGTAAGGCAGCCAGCATATATCGTGCTGCAATAATCTAGTCTTGATATTACGTATTGAAGAAGAGAAGTGAGAGAATCTGGGACTAAGTAGAGAGGAAAAAATAATATTATGATCCTGGATTAATGTTGCGAGGGGGCTGTTATAAAGGTTAAAGAGAAGTGGTGAGAGGACAGAACCCTGGGGCACACCACAGGGAATGAGGTGAACCGCAGAGATAGAAATACTAGTGCAAACCTGGTATGAACGTTCCATGAGAAAAGAAGTGAACCAACTGTACACTTGCCTGAAATGCCAATACTGGCTAACCGTGAAAGTAACGTAGGGTCATCCACTAAATCAAACACCGCAGTAAGGTCAAGTGAGACTGCCAGGGAGATTTTACCAGAATCGTGGGAAATATATACTTCATTTAATAGTGAGATAAGCAGTTTCAGTACTGAAGCCAGGCCAAAACCTGGATTGCTGAGTGTGAAGATAGTTGGTCTGTTCAAGGTCATCCGATAGCTGATGGAAAATCAAGCATTCTGTCAGCTTAGAGAGATATGGCAATTCCAATATTGGCTGATATTGTAACTGGACCACTATAAGGGGGCATTTACCTGGACTTGGAAGAAGCAAGGAAGTTACAGAATCTGGTTCTGGGGAGAAAAGTGGTAGAATTCTTTGTTCAGCAGTACTGGGGGATATAATTGTTAGTTTGAACCCTGAGCATACAGGAATAGACTCTTGAGCTTTGGAGACCTAGAGTTCCCCAGCCTCTCCTAGTGACAACAGCAGATCAAGATGGATAGGCAGAGACTGGAAAAGAACTTGTTGGAGACAGGGCTACCATATGGAGGAATTGCAAAGACAGAAGACTACTCCGAGATACCAGTTCCAGGCCAGAGGGGCACTGTGGAGATGAAAAGGGAGTTAGAATATTTATCCCCTTTACCATCTCACTACTAGGATCTGGAAAGCAGTTAGAACTAAGCTACTGGGTAATATTTTTGAAAGAATACCGCTCAGATATACTGAGGAATGTTTTGAAGGGATACCACACAAATATTCTAAGGAATTTACAGCGCCAATCTCAGATCCCACTTCTTACAGTTGGGATCTGTGGATTAATATGATATGAACCCCAATTGTAACTTTCAATATCTGCAAGTGAGACATTTCTTAAAATAAGGTATCCTTCAAGAAATTGAGCAGGAAACTGCTCCTATAAAAGGGGCTCTACATGGGGGGGGGGTAGGTGAGAAGGAGCAACAAGAGGAGAAATTTCTCACATTCTTAAGGCCTTTTTTCCCATTAAGGATGCACCACCTATTTTGATTCAAAGGTGGCAGGACAATTTGCAAGCAGAGATGGATTATTTAAAAGGAGTTATGACAACTCGCATGTTGAAGAATAGCTACAAGATGCTTTATTGCTGATATTATACACCTCTGCAGTTGCAGAAGGTTTTTGAGGACAGTTCTATATTATGTTCATGCAAGTGTGGCCTGGAGCACATTTGGTGGTCATATGTTCTCCGGGGACAGCAGGAATAACTCCTCACATATGGGTGATGTCGGCGATGAAGCCCACGCAGTGAACACGCCACAGCTTTCACAGAAATCCTTTGGGAGTCAGACTACGCATGTGCTGTCACCTTCCCGCCGAAGGGTGACATCTTACCTCAGTATGACGGCATACCTTAATCAAGCCAAAAAAGAAAACAACTCCAAGGGGAGGAGGGAGGGTTGTGAAGACCGATTCCTCCTGTCCCCAGAGAACTACACTTTCTCCAGGAACAGGCAGGAAATCAGTCCTCACATATGTAACTCCACAGCTACAGGCTACCGAGGAAACCCTTAAAAAGCCACAGGTAACTGAAAAAAAAATCGAATCATGACTGACAGCAGAGAGCATTGAGTGGCTGCAAAACCTCAGGGATGACCACAGCTTCGACCAGGGAATCAATTCTCTGGTAGCCTGGACACACAGAAGGGACGGAGAGTAGGAGTTTATTTATTTAACATGTTTATACTGCATTTTACAAGGTTCAAATGCGGTTTACATTGAACAGTCAGTTGAATTGTACAGGGGGTACATATTCATTACATCGAACATATAACTATATACATTAAACAGAGTAACCTAGAAACATTGTGAACAAAGGTACAAAAACCTGTAACGCAGAGACATCCTATACATCAAGAGATATCCCTGCATGCTGCCTTCGCTGCTTTGGTTAATGAGGATCACCAATCCATGGAAACCGAAGGGCCCTTAAATGAGTCAGTCAATGCCCAATCTCCTGCTAAAGCACCAAATATGAAGAAAAACTCACCAAACAGAAAACTACTACTACTTGGAAATTCCATCATCAGAGGCACCAACTTGGGAACACAGTTCAAAGGAGAGAAGATAGTCAAATGCCTCCCAGGCTCTTCAGCAAGCAGGAATACAAACCAAATTATTGATGTACTTAACGCAGAAAGTGAGCACTCCAAAATTGATATTGTCATCCACCTGGGTACAAATGACCTGACTAGAAACAGTGCCTCTGCAGTTCAAAGGGACTTCCAGACTCTGGGAGAGAAACTCAAGCCCTTTGTTAACACTGTAGCATTCTCAGAAGTTCTACCTGTTCTAGGTAAGGGGGCAGAAAGGCTGCATCGCATAAACAGCTTTAATACATGGCTCCAGACCTGGTGCAAACGAGAAGGATTCAGTTTTATTGGTGATTAGGGAAACAGATGGACCAACAAGAGACTATACTGTGCTGATGGACTACATCTCTCTGTCGCAGGGAAAAGAATCCTAAGTGAAAGATTCAGGTAGTATGTGGATATGCATTTAAACTAGAAAAAGGGGGTGATGGATGGAGAAGGACTAGTTCAGGACGTCACGCCCGGCAAATGCAGAACATCATCAGAAACTGCCACACTTTTAAACCACACACCAATGACAAGTGGGAAGAAGGGGGCAGAACAAAATTAATGCAAAATACATGCAAGCCAGTTAAATGCTGGAAAGCAATGAGCACAAATGCTCGTAGCTTAGCCAACAAAGTTCCAGACCTGGAAGCCCTAATGGTGGAAATGGACTTGGACATTGTGGCCATTACAGAAACATGGTTTAATGAATCGCATGAATGGGATATAGCCATAGCTGACTATAATCTATTCAGAAGAGACAGAGAAAGAGGAGAAGGAGGAGCAGCAGCCTTGTATGTAAAGAGCAATATTAAAGCTACTGGATTGTGTTGGAAAGAGGAGATGGCACTGTCATCCATACTGCTGTAGTCTACAGACCTCCAACTCAAATCGAAGAAATAGATAATGAACTGATTATAGATATTGCCAAGATAGCCACAAAGGGGGAAGTGATCATATTGGGTTACTTTAATCTACCCGATGTGGATTGGATTACTCCTTCTGAGAATCTGGCAAGAAGGAAAACAATTGTGGATGCTTTCCAAGATGCGTCACTAAAACAAATGGTGATGGAACCAACCAGGGAAAGCTCAATGCTGGATTTAGTGCTCACCAACGGTGAGAGCGTGTCGAATGTCTGGGTGGGTGCCCCTGTGAGCAGCAGCAGCGATCATCACACGGTGTGGTTTGAGATAAAAGCCAAGGTGCAGTCCAATCATAGCAAGCTCAAAGTCCTAAACTTCAAAAACACTGACTTCAGTAAATTGGACAAGTACCTGAAGGAGGAGATAGCATAAATGTTCAGGGAGAGCCTCTTTCAATTGAAAGCAAGTTCTGCTACGAGGGGACATGGGATGAGGGTGAAGGGGGATAGATTCAGGAGTGATATGCAGAAATATTGCTTTACGGAAAGAGTGGTGGATCCGTGGAATAGTCTCCCAGTGGCGGTGGTAGAGATGAGGACAGTAACTGAATTCAAAAAAGCATGGGACAAACACAGAGGATCTCTAAAGGTAAAAAGGGGACTGTTGTAGTTGCTGATATGGAAGGACAGACTAGATAGGAACATGACGGCAGAAAAAGACCACATGGCCTATGTAAAACAGGGTAACATAGTCACAGATGGGCAGTAATTTGTTACAAGTTGGTCATTAGTAACTATTTACAATTCCTTGGTGCTTAAGTAGAGGAGTTTCCTGAGTGGTTATGTCGGTACAAGATTATCTAGGTGTGATCAGGGTCTGTGGTGTTGAGTGTGGTGTTGGTGGGGGGAACTGTTTCTCCATTTGTGCTTCCAAAGTATAAGGTGAACAAGTGAGTTGCATTATTGCCCAAACAGATGAGGGAATACTGCCTAGTTGAAGGTGCTGTCATGCCAGGAGTCCTTCTCCAGGCAGTAATGAGCTGCAAAGGAGTGAACTGAGGACCAGGTGGTGGCCTCGCAGATCTCCATCATGGAGACGGAACATAGGTTCACCACAGAGGCTGCCAAAGCCTGCACATTATGAGTTGTAACATGGCGCTCAAGACTGAGACAAGCCTGTTCAGAGGCAAAGGAGATGCAGACCCTCACCCAGGTAGACAGGGAGCACTTAGAGATCGCAACACCAAGCCAGTTCGGGTCATATGAGATGAAGAGCTGCAAGGATCAACAATGGGCCTTAGTTTTATTTATTTATTTATTTGCAGAGCTTGATATACCGCCCAAACCTAGGGTATCAGAGCAGTGGACAATAAAAGCAGGCTGTTGGAGAGTTAAGGAGGAAAGGAACGCCATTTAATCGACAGGAAAGCAATAGAGAGATGCAGATAGGATAAACAGATAGAAAGATAGAGAAGGACAGAATAACACGGTTACGTAGTCTGAACACTGAGGGGAAGAGAAGGGAGGGGGGGGGGAAGTGACATAGGATAGTGGAACCATCGTGACCATCATGGGGGTGTGGGGAGGTCAAAAGCCTGGGAGAAAAGATGGGTTTTAAGGAGAGCCTTGAAATGTGGGAATGAGGACTTCGTACGGAGCGGGTGAGGGAGAGAGTTCCACAGAGCAGGACTCTGGAAATAGAAAGCGGAGTGACGGGTGAGTTCGAGATGAGCCTGGGACAGGGAGGGAAGAAAAAGACGATTGCTGTGAGAAGAGCGGAGGAGACGGGGGATGGGTTGATGATAGATAAGATCAGAGAGATATTGAGGGATACCAGTATGGAGAACTTTGTGGGTAGTGATGAGATATTTATAAACAAACCTGTATTTAATAGGAAGCCAGTGAAGAGAGAGGAGACAAGGAGTGATGTGGTCGAAAGGGGAAGAAAAAGTGATCAAACGGGCAGCAGTGTTTTGGATAAGCTGAAGGCGACGGAGTTGGTAAGAGGGGAGGCCGGCAAAGATTGCGTTACAATAGTCCAAACGAGAAATCACCAGGGAGAGAACAAGAGTAGTGAGAGAATCGGCAGAAAGGTAGGGCCAGAGGGATCTGATGCGACGGAGATGAAAGAAACAGCTACGAACATGGGAAGAGATATGAGGGTGGAAGGACAGGGAGGAATGAAGGGTGACACCAAGGTAGCGGAGAGAGGGGAAACAGGGATGGGGAGGGAGGACATTGTGGGGGCTAGAGTGGGAGGAGGAATAGTGAAGGAGAACCAAATAGCCGAGGACTTAGAAGGATTAACGCAGAGAAAATTATCAGAGAACCAGGAGGCAATAAGGTCAAGACAAGCATTGAGAACAGAGAGATCCGGGGAAACCGAACTGGTGTGATGAACGAGAAGAATATCAGTCGGCATAGAAATAGGAGGAAATACCGGACTGTTGAATGAGGGCAAGTAAGATATTGAAAAGCAAAGGGGCAAGAATAGAACCTTGTGGAACACCGCAGTGCAGAGGGAAAGGGGCAGAAGCGGCGGGACCTGAGTGAACGGAAACGGTGCAGGATGAGAGAAAAAACCGAAACCAGCGCAACACAGTGCCTCGGATACCAAAATCAGACAAGCGGGTGAGGAGGGTATGGTGGTCAATGACATCAAAGGCGGCGGAGAGGTCCAGAGAGACAGCAATGGATAGGTCACCCCAGTCGTGAGAGCGGTGAAGTTCACTAAGAAGGACAAGGAGTACGGTTTCAGTGCTGTGCCCAGTCCTAAAGCCAGATTGACGGGGGTGAAGAGAGAGGGTGGTGTCGAGATGTGCTGAGAGCTGGGTGAAAACCACTTTTTCCAGAACTTTGGAAAGAAAGAGGAGATTTGAGACAGGCCGCCAGTTAGCGGGGAAGGCTGGGATCAAGGGTAGATTTCTTCAGAAGAGGGCGAACAACAGCGTGTTTCCAACGGGTAGGGAAACTGCCAGAGGTAAGGCTAGAGTTGATTATGGCCAGGATGTATGAGGGAAGGCGAAGAGAGGGATCAAGAAGCCAAGTAGAGGGAAGGGGGTCGAGTGGACAAGTTGTTTTGTGGGATGAAGAGATTACTTTAAGGAGCTCAGCAGAGGTGACGGGGTGAAAAGAGCGCCAAGTGTGGGGAAAGGCACTGGAAGGAGGGGGAGAAGGAATGGTAGGGGAAGCGGAAGGGGAGGGGAGGGGAGAGAGAGGAGGGGGACAATGGGGGAAGGAGGAACGGAGAGATTGGATCTTATCAACGAAAAAGGATGCGAGACTCGTTGGACTAGGAGCAGTAGGAGGGAGTGCTGATGAAGGGGGATGAACTGAGGGAGAAGACAATGAATGGAGTACCTGATACAGGCAGCGGGAGGAATTAGAAGAGGAGGCGATGAGCTCTGAGAAATAGTTCCTTTTGGCCTCAGTAATCATGGTGCGGTAGTGGTGATGCTCACAACGAAAGGAGGTTAGAGAGGCGTCAGAAGGGTGTTTGCGCCAGCGGCGCTCGGCACGTCGGAGATAGGTGCGCTGGAGGTAAAGACCTGGGTGATACCAAGGATGACGAGACATAAGACGACAAGGAGCGGGACGGAGGGGAGCGAGAGCATCAAGGGTATCAGTGAGGGTAGAGGACCAAGAGTCAACCTGTTGGTCCACAGGAAGGGAGAAAAAAATCAGGGGAAAAGAGGGAGTCAGCTGGGGGGAAAACTTGTAAGGTGAGAGGCGTAAGATGACGTTTGAGAGTTCGAGAAGGAGTGACAGCAGCAGGTGGGATGGAAGCTTGTATGGGAGGAAGAGGGAAAGAGTACAGACAATGATGATCAGATCAGGGAAGAGGGATGGACGAGACATCGGATGGAATGTAAGGGGACGAGGAAAAGGTAAGGATGAGGTCAAGGGTGTGGCCGGATGAATGAGTCGGACAACCTATATGCTGGATCAAATCGAGGTCGGCAAAGAGAGACCTGAGGGCCTTATCACGAGGACGAGTCTGAGAGGACAAATGGGCATTGAAGTCGCCGAGAATAACCAAATGCGAAGTGAGAAGGGACGTCTCTGAAAGGGTGAGACTCCCAGAGATCAGAACGCATGGAGGGTGGGGCATAGAGGAGAAGGAAAAATACAGGGGTAGAGGTCCACGAGCGCAATAGTAGGGCTTCAGGATAACGGGGCTGGGGGGAGACGAGAGAGAGAGGGAGGGAAGATCGGAAGATAATCGCCACACCACCGCCGGTCCGGTGAAGGCGGGGAACATGTAAGGTAGAATGCCAGGGGGAAGGCAGCGATGAAGAACGCCATCCTCACCCTCGCGGAGCCAGGTTTCGGTAAGAAACAGAGCATCAAGGGAATGTTGTAACAAGAGATCATGAACCAAGGGGGTTTTAGCGCGAAGAGACCTACAGTTCAGGAGGTCAAAAGAAAGAGTCAACAGAGAGGAGACAGGCCGATGTGAAAGTGTGGAGGAGGGCTGGCCTATTTGATAGGAGAGAAGGTTACTCACATTCCGGGTGCAAGCCCCCGGTGGGGGTAGAAAGGCACTCAAAGGATGGTGCCCCCAGAAAACAGGGATGGAGGCCATAAGGTGGGTCCAAGCAAAGGGCAAGAAAGGAGACAAGAAGACAGGGGCAGCCCCGGGGATACGAGGCGGACAAAACGCTGAGGGGATAAATAGGAAAAGTGATGCAAGAGATGTAATGAGACCCAGGCAGGTCAACCCACAGAAAAGAGACTGACCTGATGGAAAATAAATGCCCCAGTCGTCGCCCCAAGGAGCTCGCCGAAGGTGCAGGTCCTGCTCCTTGTGTGTGCTCCTTCGGCGCGCGCCACCACAGCGTGCAACGGCACCCTGATGTCTTTTAAATACGGCAGGGTACCTGGAGTTTGGCGCGGACGCGTTGCACGCATCCGCGTCACTTCCGGGAGGCGGAGCAGGCTACAGAGGACCAATGGAGAGGAGGCAGCACAACAGGACCTATGGAGAGGGTAGAGGGTCAGTGGGCAGCAAAACGCAGCAGTAACACAGTAGCAAACAGCAGGAGACAGCAGTCCGCTCTAGGTAGAAAGCCAGCACTCTCTTGCAATCCAAGGTGTGGAGAACGGCCTCCACCCTGCTCGCGAGAGGCCAATGAAAGAAGGTGGGAAGAACCACCTCCTGGTTGAGATGACAGGCGGTGACCACCTTAGGGAGAAACGTGGGGTGAGTATTTATTTATTTTATTTATTTACAGTTTTTTATATACCGCACTATTCGATATCAGCGCGGTTTACATGGAACAGAAAAATCAGAACATGTACATAGTTCTGTGTTACAAATAACAGGTCAGAAAAACTTGGGTAACGGGAAACTATTTACATACTGGAGTCAAAGAGTAGCTATGACATGAGAAACTATGTACAGGACACCTAGCTAGGAGTGTTCCTTGGTCTAATAGGTGTGTTGGTATAGTTACAAGTATTCAGTGTATGTGATTCCGTGTTCTCTGGGAAGTATTTGAGGAAGAGGTAGTGTTTGAGGGCTTTTCTGAACTGAAGTAGGTTAGTGGTGGTTCTGATGCTTGAGGGTAAAGCATTCCAGAGTCTAGGGGCACAGAATTTGAAAGCCCTATTTGATGTTTATTTATTTATTTATTTATTTAGACAGTTTTGTATACCGCCTTATCCTTCAATCAAAGCGGTCACAACACAATTGGGGGATACATTTAACACATGGGGATATGAGACACATACACTAATACTTACAGGGAACATGGGCAATGGAGGGTTAAGTGGCTTGCCCAAGACCACAAGGAGCATCTGTGGGACTAGAAACCCCAGTCCTTCCGGCCCAAGGTTGCTGTCCTCTAGTGGGATTTGAACCCCCGACCTTCCGGCCTGAAGTACCTTGCCCCAACCACTAGGCTACTTGTTGATTCTCTCGGAATTGCCAGTGTATTTATTGATGCAGATCTTCTCGATCTATTAGGGGTTATGGTATGGATGAGGTCGGATAGAGAGGAGGAGGAGAGATTATTAACCGCCTTGAATGTCAGTAATATTGTCTTGAAAATGATCCTGGCCTGTATCGGAAGCCAGTGTAGCTGTTTCAACAGGGGCGTAACATGGTGTCTCCTAGTTGCTCCATATAGAACCCTTGCTGCGCTATTCATTGCGAGCTGTAAGGGGTTCAGGGTGGATTGGGGAAGTCCTTGTAAAATGGCGTTGGCGAAATCGAAATGCAGTATGATAAGGGCCTGGTAAATTGTACGGAAATCCTCTGGTTCAAGCAATGGGCGAAGATGTCTGAGGGAACGGATTTTGAAATAGATAGCTCTGACAGTGTTAGCAATGTGTGCTTTCATGTCAAGGTTTTGATCCAATATAACGCCCAAGTACCGAATTGTGTGTTTTGCTTGTAGATCAGCTCCTCTCACCTTCAGGTAATGTGGAGGGTTGAAATTCGAATTCCTGGTAATGAAGAGGACTTCTGTCTTCTTATGCTGAATTCTGAGGTTTTGCGATAGGAGCCATTCAGATATGGCATCAAAGCAATTTGTCAAAGGGGAGAGGTCCAATTTATCTATGGAGAACGGCATATAGAGCAAGACATCGTCTGCGTATATCATGCAACTGACATTGAAGGACCAGATGATGTTACAAATGGGTTGCATGTATACGTTGAACAACAAGGCAGAGTATGGAGGACCACCCTATTCTTATGAAACCTGGTATAGAGGGCATGAGCCACCAATGCCTGCAGCTCACTGATGCGGCGTGCCAACGTGAGTTCCACAAGGAAGATCACTTTCCAAGAAAGGTACTTGAGGTGGCAAGAAGCAAGCAGTTCAAAAGAAGCTTCCCAAGAGCTTCCCAGATCCCATGCTGCCGGCAGGCAAATGGGAGTCTGAGTATGGAAGAGAACTCTCATGAAGCGGGACACGAGAGGATGGGTGGACAGGGGTTGCCTATCAATGAGATGATGGTGTGATGCCAATGCACTGAGGTGTACCCTGAGAGAGTTAGACTTCAAGCCAGAATTGAAAAGGTGTAGCAAATTCTGCAACATTGCCGGCACAGAGTAGGAGAAGGAGTTGAACCCCTTATCAGTACACCAGACAGAGAAGTTACGCCACTTGAAGGCGTAGACCCACCTGGTCGAATCCTTGTGGGAAGCTAGCAAAATATCCTCCACATCCCTGGACAAGTAAAACTGTGCCAGGGTCACCCTTTCAATAATCAAAAAGAGACCCCCAATAAAACAAAGGTGGTAGAAAAATATGTTTAAAGAATATTGGAGTTACTTGACAAAAGGATGAAAACTGTCCATTCTCTATCAACAAGTCTCCATTTTAATCACTTATTTATATTTTTATTCAATCATGAAAAGCTTAAAGTACTTATTTTCATTAGAAATGCCTAAGAAAAAAGCTTTTCCAAGGAAGCTCCAGACGATGTGACACTTTTCAAGGCCAAAACAAACTGGGCTCTGCTTCAGGAAACTCCCCAGTGTAGACACAGAATGTCAGCACTTTAAATTTAGAGCAAACGGCCCCCACCTTAAAAAGGAAGGCGTCCGACGTCAACAATCATAACGACCAATCAAAAAACAGAGAAGAAACCAATGAAAAGGAAAACCCCTCTGATAATAGGTCTACATCAGAAGAGACTGGGCTAATCAATTTCCAAGTTCAAACCTGACGAATCCAAAGAACATAATTTAAAAATCCAATATTGCCCCTGCTATTTGATTATCGATATACATTTTGACCTTTCAACCATTTTGGGGTTGCTTTTTCATTGAGGTTCACCCTTTCAGCAGCCAGGCAATCAGGGCGAGGGCTCTGAGGTTGGGGTACAGGAGAGCGCCGTCTTCCTCTGAAATCGTTCGAAGCGCAGCCCAGGGGAATCGGACGCACATGGGAAAGGTGGAGAAGCAGGGGGAACCACAGCTGCGACGGTCATCTGGGAGCAAAGAAGATTACGGTGGCCTGGTCTAGCTGAACCTTGAGAAGGGTCTTGGAAATCAGGGGAGTTGGAGGGTATGCGTAGAAGAGGCCCTTCATCCACTAGAGGAGGAATGCATTGGCCATCACTCAAGAGGGGGCTGACATCCTGGAGAAGAAACATGGCAACTGTGCATTGCTGGGGCTGGCAAACAGATCCACTGAAGGAGAGCCCCAGAGCTGAAAGATGCAGAGCGATACCTGCGGGTCCAAACATCATTCATGCGGCTGAGGGATCCTGTTGAGCCGGTCCGCCAGCAGATTGTCCTGACCAAGAAGATACATTGCTTGGAGGAGCATTCTATTCTCGCTTGCAAAGGTACAGAGGCGAATAGCTTCCAGTACAATTGGTATGACCCAATACCCTCTTGTTTGTTGACATAAAACAAACATCGCCACTTGGTTGTCCATCTGAATCAGAACAACTTGGATCTCCAAGTGGTCTCAGAACACCCGTAAGGCTTTCACAACTGCTCGAAGCTTGAGGAAGTTGATTTAGTGGAGACTCTTCCACAGTTGACCAGACGCCCTAGGTCTGCAGGCCATTGCAGTGTGACCCACGGCCCAGATGGAGGCGTCTGTGGTAAAGATCTTCTGAGGCGTAGGGGCCTGAAAAGGCATCCCAGCCATGAGATGTAGCGCCAGCTACCACCAGATGAAGGATACGGAGAAAGGCGTGGTTACGCGGATCCTGTCCCGTCACCTGACTCTACTGAATGAAGAGTCCACTGGAGCATGACATGCACCGTCGAGGCCATGTGCCCCAGGAGGCACAATAGGAGGTGGGTCAAGGCCATTGAGCAAACCTGCACCTCTGTGGCAAGAGCTGCCAGGCGTCAAGCTATGTCCAGAAGGAGGAAGGCCCAGGCCTGGAAAGTGTCTACGAGGGGCCCTATAAACTCAAAATACTACATCAGCTGCATATGAGACTTGGGGTTGTTGATGAAGCCCAAGTGCTCGATAATGAAAATGGTGCGATCTGCAGCCTGATGGACCTTGTCAGAGGAGCAGCCCTTGACAAGCCAGTCGTCCAGGGAGGGGAAGACAAACACCCACTGCAGATGAAGGTGAGTGATGACCACTGCCAGGCATTTTGTGAACACTCTTAGGGCACAAGTCAGTCTGAAGGATAGGACCCTGTACTGGAAATAGAAGCCTCCGATGACAAAGCGAAGGTACTGCTAGTGGCAAGGATGGATTGGGATGTGCGCATAAAACATAGCTACTCAGGGAGTGTTGCCTGCAGTTTCACTCTGTGGAGAGTGAGAACAGCTGGTGCTGGAGAGAGCCGGCCCGTGCGGGGAAGTCACTGCTGAAGTCATTTTGAAGCTCCTTAATATATCTAGAGTGCTTTACAGAGCTTAGCCGTCGGCGCTTGTTGGGGCATTTTCTAAGGGGTGTTTTCCAAGGGGGACGTATGCCGCTTGTGAGCCCCTTAGGAGTACACTGGGAGCATTTATAGATCTGTGAAGTGCAATGCCCGGCGGTAAAAGGAAAAAGAAAACTCTCGTGGCTGTGTCTGCTGGTGGCCCTATGGACAAGCATGTAATATCTACACCGGTCTTAACACCACCAGGTACTGTTCCTTTTGGCCCCTCGCTGGAGGGGCAAAGTCTTAGCTTTCCTGAGCATACCCCTCCTCTTCTACCTGTTTTTTTGGAATTGTCTGCTGTGCCTCCCTGTTGAGGGTAAAGGCCAAGGCAGAGATGCTCGCATCCTGGAGATGAATGCATAGCTGCGTGGATGGTGTCATCAAAAGCGTTTTGGTTTCCTAGACCATGGGATGCTGTTGCAAGGGTTGCAGAGCAGAGATGGCATCCATCTGTCCAAGAAAGGTCAACGCATCTTCAGTAGTAGACTGGCTAATCTACTGAAGAGGGCTTTAAACTAGATTCGTTGGGGATGGGTGAAGAAAGCCCCCAGGTAAGTGATACATTAAATACCTTTATGGAAATGGTTAACAGGGGTAACATATGGAAAGCAGTATGTATAAATGCCCGTAGCATGGGAAATAAGATCCCTGATGTTGAAGCTTAGGTGGGAGTGGCCGACTTGGATTTAGTGGCAGTTACAGAAATATGGTTCACAGAAAAACATGACTGGGATGTAACTATACCTGGCTATACCTTATTCAGAAAGGGCAGGGTAAGAAGAAGGGGAGGAGGAGTGGCACTATATGTAAAAAATAATATTAAAGCTTTGGAATTACAGAGCTTAAAAGGGAGAGAGGAGGCACTGCGGGTTAAACTAGAAAGAGGGACAGAGAAATCTATTTGCATTGGCGTGATATACAGACCTCCCTCACAAGAGGAAGAGGTGGACAGAGAGTTAATTGAAGACATACGCAGTATTGCTAGGAAAGGGGAAGTGCTACTGATAGGGGATTTCAATAAGTCAGATCTTGATTGGTACATTCCTGCTGCAGTATCATCTAGAAGTAAAGAGATCCTGGATTCTCTACAGGGAGAACTATTCAGGCAATTGGTAACAGACCCCACACGTGAAGGGGCCATACTGGACTTGGTGCTTACCAATGGTGAAAGTGTTTCTGATGTTATAGTGGGAGATCATTTTGCATCCAGTGATCACCAGATGGCGTGGTTCAGTATTAGGGTCTTAGACTTTAGGAAAACTAACTTTACCAAAATGGGCAATACCTCAGGGAGTCATTAGCGGGATGCGAACAGCTGGGGGATGTAGAAAAACAGTGGGCAAAACTGAAAGGGAATATTTTAAGGGCAACCAACCTTTTTGTTAAAATGGTACATAAAGGTAAAAGGAAAAGGAGACCGCTATGGCTTTCAAAAGAAGTAGCTCAAAAGGTGAAGAAAAAGAGGGAGGCCTTCATGAAATACAAGAGATCATAGAGAGGAAGACAGGAAGCTATCTTTAGAAAAACTTAGAGAAGCTAGCAAAGTAGTCAGGAAAGCAAAGATTCAAAAAGAGGAGGAAATAGCCAATGCAATAAAATGGGGAGATAAGACATTTTTCAGATATGTTAGTGAGAAGAGGAAGGGCAAAAGTGGTATTGTCAGACTCAAGGGTGAAGGGGAGGAATATGTAGAAGCTGATGAGGATAAAGCAAAATTGCTTAAGAAATATTTCTGTTCTGTGTTCACAGATGAAGAACCAGGAACAGGACCTCAGAAAACACTCACAAACAGGAACAGAAGCGAGGGGCATCTTGAACAATTTTCAGAAGACTGTGTTCATGAGAAACTAGCTCAACTTAAAGTACACAAAGCGATGGGACCAGATGGGATACACCCTAGAATACTGAGGGAACTTGGGGACGTTCTAGCAGCTCCACAGACTGACCTTTTCAATGCCTCGGAGTTGGGAGTGCTGCCAAAGGACTGGAGAGAGGCTCATGAGGTGCCTTTACACAAAAGCGGAAGTAAGGATGTGGTTGAAAACTACAGGCCGGTTAGTTTAACTTCGGTGGTGAGTAAATTATTGGAAATGCTGCTGAAAGAGAAAATAGTGAGGTTTCTGGAGTCCAGTGGATTACAGGATCCGAGGCAGCATGGATTCACCAGAGGCAGGTCTTGTTAGACAAATCTGATTGATTTCTTTGACTGGGTTACCAATGAGTTGGACCGAGGGAGAGCCCTAGATGTGGTGTATTTAGATTTCAGTAAAGCCATTGACACTGTTCCTCACAGGCGACTTATAAACAAACTGAGCACCCTAGAGATGGACCCTAAAGTTACTGCTAGGGTTAGAAATTGGTTGAGTGGGAGGCGACAAAGAATACAAGTAAATGGAGCTCACTCTGAGGAGAAGGAAGTTACCAGTGGAGTGCCCCAGGGATCTGTCCTTGGTCCGATTCTTTTTGACATCTTTGTTAGTGATATGGCAGAAGGGCTGTCGGGTAAGGTTTGCCTCTTTCCGGATGATACCAAAATCTGTAATAGAGGAGACACCCAGGAAAGTGAAGATACCATGAGGAGGGATCTAGATAAGCTTGAAGAATAGTCTAGAATTTGGCAGATGGGATTTAATGTAAAAAAATGTAAGGTCATGAATTTGGGCTGCAGCAATCCAAGGGAGCAATATAGTATAGAGGGTGAAGAACTTTTGTCCACTAAAGAAAAGTGGGACCTCGGTGTGGTTGTGTCTGATGATCTTAAAGTAGCTAAACAGGTAGAAAGGGCGACAGCAAAAGCTAGAAGAATGCTTGGTTCATACAGAGAGGAATGGCTAGCAGAAAAAAAGGAGGTGATAGTGCCTCTGTATAAGTCTTTGGTGCGACCTCATTTGGAGTATTGTGTGCAATTCTGGAGACCGCACCTTCAAAAGGATATAAACAGGATGGAGTCGGTACAGAGGGTGGCTACTAAAATGGTTAGTGATCTTCATTATAAAGCATATGAGGACAGATTTGAGGATATGAATATGTACATCTTAGAGGAAAGGCGGGATAGAGGTGATATAATTGAGATGTTCAAATACCTCTGTGGCATAAATGCACAGGGGGAGAGCCTCTTTCAAGTGAAAGCAAGATCTGCTACGAGGGGACATGGGTTGAGGGTGAAAGGGGATAGATTCAGGAGTGATATGTGGAAATATTTCTTTACGGAAAGAGTTCTGGATCCATGGAATAGTCTCTCAGAGGAGGTGGTAGAGATGAGGACAGTATATGAATTCAAAAAAGCATGGGACAAACACAGAGGATCTCTAAAGGAAAAAAGGGGACTGTTGTAGTTGTCGATATGGAAGGACAGACTTGATAGAAAAATGATGATGGAAAAAGACCACATGGCCTATGTTTCTATGTTTCTCCGGGAACAAGCAGGAAGTCATTCCTCACATATGGGATTCCCCAGCTACAGGCTACTGAGAACTTCTAATAAAGCCACGGTGACTTGCAAAGGATAAGTCATGATCTTCAGCAGTTGAGTCCCTACTGAGAGTCAGGCAGAGAACCAGCACTCCATAGTCTGAACACAGAAGGGTCAGAGGGCAGGAGTTGCCTATACCCTGAAGAGATTACGGAATACAGCCTGGCCAAAGGTGCAGTCCTGGTGCGACTCCCTCTTCAGGCAGTAGTGAGCTGCAAAAGTATGGACCGAAGACCAGCTGACAGCCCGTCAGATTTCCGTCACGGGGACAGAACGCAGACTTGCCTGCTGAGTTTCTTACTGTGCCTTCCATGCTTTACTGTATTGTTTTGCCTATATTGTTGCAAGCTGTCTATTTGTCTTTGACCAGATCTCTCCTGCAAGCTCTGTCTGTGGCTCCGCCCCCCCTGGAAGTGACGTGGCCGCATTCCACCAGGTAATCTGCTCCTCAAGCACCAGAAAGACAAAGTGCCAGCAGCACATGACAGGGGCACGCCCCGAAGGAACACACCTAAGGAGCACACCATGCTCCTTAAGTAGGCTCCTTGGGGCGGCTCCGGCAGCGTAGGCATCAGCTCCTGGCTGAAGTTTGCTATTTGGACGCCCTGGGTCCTCCTTTGGTCTGTTTCCTTGCATTTCTCTTGCCAGTAGCCCTCACTAACTCCAGTAGGTGTACCTTCCCTTCCTACTTCTACTACTGCATTCACTGAAACAGCGCTTGCTGGGCACTTTATGACTCCCATTCCAGTGTTGTGGGGAAACCGCCCCCTCCGCCCGGTACACTCTCTCAAGGTTGATGAATCACTGTTTCATTGCCCTAACAATCTTCTCCCTTGTTTGCCATTTAGCTGTCACTCTCCCTCTACCCCCCTGACCACTACACATTCTTCTCCCATCAAGCTGGGACTCCTTAACTGCCGCTCTCTGAGAGCAAAAACCCTTCTAGAACAGGACCTCGTTCTCCAAGAATCCCTGGATCCTCTACTCCTCACTGAAACATGGCTCAAAGAAGGAGAGGATGCTCTTTTTGCTCACTGTCTCCCTCCTGGCTTTGCTGCCCCCTCCGTTCCCCACACAAGTCGTATAGGTGGCGGTGTTGCAGTTCTTATCCGTTCTTCTCTTCCTTTCACGCAAGTCTCCTCCCCACTATTGCACTTCCCAGAAGTCCTTCTCCTCTGCCTCCAGACCTCCCCAGCTTTACATATTCTAATCATCTACTCTCCTCCGGCTCTTCGCCCTCACCCCTAGGATTCACTTCTGTTGACTATCTCTGATTTGTCATTGACTTTTCCTCACTTAGTAATTGCAGAGGATTTTAACCTGCATCTTGATTCACCTTCCTCCTCTAGGGATCCCTCCTTTATTTCTTTCCTTCAGGATCTGTCTCTTACCCAGCATGTCACCATTACCACTCACTTAGCCAGCCATACCCTTGACTTAATTATTTCTCCATCTGATTCTAATTTTCTCTTGCGTCATCTATGTTCCATACCCTTACCCTGGACTGACCACTACTGTCTGACTTTCCAATGTCTTTTTCACCCTTCTTGCCTTGCCTCCTCCTCTCATCCATCTAACCCCTCCCCATCAGTCCCTGTGCGCTATTCCTGTCGGATCACCCCTCTCACACTCCAGCACTTTCCAGCTGCTGCAGACCTATCTACAGAGTTTCCCTCCCTCTCCCCTGACTCAAGGTTTCTCATTGGTCCACTTGTCTTTCGGACACCCTAGATCAATTGGCACCGCTACAGCCCCGTCCTTCACACCGTCGTCCTTCACAGCACTGGTTTCATTGTGGCCTTCGCCTCCTTCGCTCCCAGCTCCGTCGTGCAGAGCGACTATGGAAGAAAACACGTTCACCATCCTTGCTGCTATCCTTCAAGGTGCATCATTCCCATTACCACGCTCAAGTCCACCAGGCCAAACAAACATACTTTTCTGCTGCTATCTCTTCCTCTCCAAATCATAATCGTCATCTCTACACCGTTCTCAGGTCCCTCACAGCACTCCAACCAGATTCCATTTCCGTGTCCTCACAGATGACTCCTCCCCCTTCGCAATTGGCCTCTTTCTTCAACACAAAGATCCTCAACCTTAGGGCATCACTGCCATACTGCCCCCTCCTATCTCCTCCCCCTGCTTCTCCGCTTTCACATCTCTGGGTCTTATTCCACCCGTTTACAATTTCCGTGCTTAATAAATCTATTTCTTCCTCCAACAAGACCACTTGTTCCCTTGATCCCATACTGTCATCATGGCTTCTCACACCTTCTCTTGCTCTCCTTCCCTCAATCCTTACCACGATTAATGCTAGTCTCTCCACTGATATTTTTCCTCGTCCCTGGAAGCATGCCCTCATTTGCCCTATTCTCAAAAAGCCCTCACTTGACCCTCTTGTTCCTGCTCACTATTGTCCCGTTTCTAACCTCCCTTTTCTTTCCAAAATACTCGAAAAAACAGTCTTTGCTCAACTTTCCTATCACTTGGACACCACCCGCTTTCTCCACCCCCGTCAATCCGTTTTTTGTCCAGGCCATAATGTTGAAACGGCTCTCCTTGCTTTCCTTAATGAAATTCATGTTGCTCACGACCGTGGTGACATTTCTGTGGCGATATCCTTGGATCTCTCTTCTGTCTGGTATGCTTGATTGCACTATCCTCTCTCCTGTCCTTTAATATAACTTCCTTTCATTTTCTCGGCCACTGGCCCTTCTTGTACTTTTTAAATTGTACACCGCTTTGTTTTTAATGAAAGGCGGTATATCAAACATAATAAACATAAACATTAGTAACCATGGCCCTGACGCGGTGCGCCATGACCTTCTGGTCCAGCAAGATCCCCACCTGCTCATAGGTGAGGGTAATGCAGTCTGCTACCGAAGCGAACAGAGTTTGCTTAGTCACTGGGAACCCCAGACGACTGGGGTCACAGGATGCAAAAAGCTGAGGTGCTTTGCGGTGGCCTTGAGTCTGTTGCAGATAGGACAGTGCCCTTTTACAATCCAAAGAATGGAGAATGGTCTCCACCATGCCGGCATGAGGCCTCGGAAAGAAAGTGGGGAACACCATCTCCTGATTGAGATGGAATGGGCAGAAACCTGGGGTGTGTGCGGAGCACCACCCTGTTTTGAAACATAGAAATATGATGGCAGAAAAAGATCACATGGCCTTTCTAGTCTGCCCTAACATATCAATCACTACAACAGTCCCCTTGTAGAACCTTGTGTATGGGGGCTCTGCCATCAGAGCCTGGAGCTCACTGACTCTGCGAGCTGATGTGCTACAAGGAAGAAGATGACCTTCCAGGAGAGGTACCTTAAGTGGAAGGTAGCCAGGGACTCAAAAGTCAGCTTAGTGAGGTGCGAAAGCATCACACTGAGATCCCACTGCCACTGGAGGGCAGATGAGTGGTTTGAATAGCATGAGGCCTCGCAAGAACCTAGACACAAGGTGCTAAGCCAAGTGGTGCACTGCGATAGTGCTCATGTGTACTCTGACCAAGTTGGACTTTAGTCCCACCTGCGACAGATGGAACAGGTACTGGAGTACCACTTTTACTGAGCAGGAGAACAGGTTTGCCCTTCTTTCAGCGCACCACTCCGAGAATCAGCGCCACTTGAAGGCATGCACCCTTCTTGTGAAAGCCTTCCAAGAGGCCAGAAGAACCATGTTCCATGGGAGGTTGAAGGGAGCTAACACTACCCTTTCAGCAGCCAAGCCATAAATGACAGGGACCCCAGGATGGAGTGTAGGAGAAAGCCCTGCTCCTGTGAGAGTGGTCTTGGGGCTGGACCCAGGGGACTTGATGATGCCACCAATAGGGAGAGGAGCAGCAGGAACCAGGGTTGACTGGGCTGCCGGGGAGCGATCAGTATTAGTGATACCCTGTCACGCTGGACCTTAAAGAGGGTCTTGGTGACAAGTAGTGTTGGCGGGAAGGCATACAGGAGGCCTTCCATCCATGGAATGAGGAACGCATCCACTGCCACTCGGGATGGGCGCAGCTGGCGGGAGCAGAAGCGGGGCAACTGTGTGTTATCCGGGCTGGCAAACAGGTCCACCAGGAGGATGCCCTAGAGTCGAAACAGCCAGGAGGCAACTTCGGGATCCAGGCGCCACTCGTGCGGCTGGAGGACTCTGCTCAGCTTGTCCGCCAGAGCACTTTCTTGGCCCAGGAGGCAGACTGCTCTTAGGAGCATCCCTCTGCGTGTCACATCAGAGCATATGGCTACCATCCCTTGACAGAGGGAGTACAACCCTGTGACCCCTTGTTTGTTCACGTAAAACAATGCGACTTGGATGTCGATCTGGACCAGCACCAACTGGTGCTGCAACCGGTGGTGGAAGGCTCGAAGAGACAGAAATACCGCCTGGAGCTCCAGTAGATTGATTTGCATCTGGGATTCCGTCTGGGACCAGCTGCCTTGCGTCTGGAGGCTCTCGCAATGCACTCCCCAGCCCACTAAGGAGGTATCTGTGGTGAGGAGCCTCTGGCGGGTGCGTGCCTGGAAGGGCATCCTGGCCTGACAGTGACAAGGAATATGCCACTGCTGCTTTTTGACATATTCATAAATGACCTGGAAAAGGGAATAACGAGTGAGGTTATCAAATTTGCAGATGACACAAAACTATTTAAACTTGTTAAAACCCATGAGGATTGTGGAAATTTGCAAGAGGATCTTGATAAACTGGAAGACTGGGCATCGAAATGGCAGTCTTCACATATGGGGACTCCCTAGCTTTAGATGCCAGGGAGAGACCCCAGAAGTTGTGTGTCTCTGTGAAAGGGCTCCACTTCCCCCCATGGATCTCTAGCATCCAACCTGGGATGGTAGGTAGGAGTTGATTAGGTATGGAACAGGTGTTGAAGAACAGCCTGACCAAACAAGGCATCCCGGCGGGAGTCCTTGTCCAAGCAGTAATGGGCGGTGAAGGTATGAACCGAGGTCCAAGTGGCTGCTCGACAGATGTCGTCAGACACAGAGTGCAGATGAGCCATTGAAGCTGCCATGGCTCTCATATTGTGAGCTGTAACATGGCCCTCCAGAGGAAGATTCTTACTCTGATAGGCAAAGGAAATACACTGAGCAATCCAGTTGGACAGTGTTCTCTTGGAGACTGGAAGTCCCAAATGAGAAGGATCAAAAGCAACAAAGAGTTGAGAAGACTTTCTATGTTGCTGTGTTCTTTGTAAGTAAAAGACTAAAGCTCTTTTACAGTCCAAAGTATGAAGATTCCTTTCTGCATTAGATGCATGAGGCCTTGGAAAAAACACAGGCAGGTAGACCGCTTGGTTTAAATGAAAAGGTGAGACTACCTTTGGCATAAAGTGTGGATGAGTCCTAAGGACTACCTTCTCATGATGGAACCTTGTATAAGGTGGATCAGCTACTAGTGCCTGCAACTCACTGATGCGGCATGCTGATGTGATTGCAATGAGAAAGATAACCTTCCAAGAAGGGAATTTCAATGAGGTAGTAGCTAAGGGTTCGAAAAGTGGCTTCATAAGCTGACCAAGAACCAGGTTTAAGTCCCATGCCACCGGTGGTGGCCTAATGGGAGGCTTAGTTAGAAGAAGGCCTCTCATAAATCTTGCTATAAGAGGATGGGAGGAAATAGGTTGTCCATTTAGAGGCTTGGAAGAAGCTGCAATAGCACTGAAATGGACTCTTACTGAGTTAGTTTTAAGTCCTGCACTGGATAAATGAAGGAGATACTCCAGTAATGATTCCAGAGGTATCGCAAGGGGGTTAAGACCCTTCTGTGAACACCATATGGTAAACCTTTTCCACTTGAAAGCATAAGAGCGTCTTGTGGAAGGTTTCCTGGAAGCATAAAGGATATCCTTTACTTGCTGAGGGAGGTTAAGATCATGGAGATCTAGGCCTTCAGCAACCAAGCCCTGAGATGCAGAGACTGGAGAATGGGATGCCATAACATTCCGTCCTCCTGAGACAGGAGATCTGGAGCAGACCCTAACTCCAGAGACGGAACTTGAGAGAGATGTAGAAGCAGAGGGTACCACACTTGCCGTGGCCAATGTGGAGCTATGAGAATCATACAGCCTCTGTCTCTCTGAAGCTTGAACAGGGTTTTGGGAATTAGGGGAATGGGTGGAAAGGCATAAAGGAAGTCTTGACCCCAGTGAAGGAGGACAGCATCCCTAGCATGAGAGCCCTGAGCCGGAATTCTGGAACAGAACTGGGGAGGTTTGGCATTCAACGGACCTGCAAAGAGGTCTATGTCCGGGGTTCCACAAATTTGAAAAATCTTGGCCACCTGGTCTGCATGTAGAGACCATTCATGTGGAAGCAGAACTCGACTGAGTCTGTCTGCTCAAGAGCTTTGTATGCCTGGAAGATACACTGCCAGGAGATGAATCTGATGCTCTCTGGCGAGGGCCCATAGTCGCAAAGCTTCGCTGCAAAGCGACAGAGAGCCTGTTCCCCCCTACTTGTTCATGTAGAACATATCCTGCCTCATGTATGCCGACGACGTTTTGCTATTCACACCTATAACGGTCACATGTCCAGATTTCACAATGTTGACTAAATGCTTCGACGCAATAACAGACTGGCTCTTCAGTCAGAATCTACGTATAAATTTCAAAAAGACTGAAGTGCTTTTTATCACACGGAACAAAGACTTCTCCCCGCCATCAACACTAAAAGTCAGAGACGCAGAAATTCCAGTCAAATCCAACATACGCTATCTAGGTGTAATATTAGACCAACACTTGGACTTCAAAGATCACATCAAGCGCACAGTAAGATCTATTTACTTCAAAATCGAAACCCTCCGCCACCTAAGACCTATGATGGAAACTGACGACTACCGAACTGTTTTCCAGGCCCTAGTGACACCTCATTTTGACTACGCTAATATAATACTACAAGGCCCCCAAAAAATACTCTGAACCCGCTACAGTTGGCCATGAACGCAGCAGCTCGTGTCCTCTGCGGAGTATCTAGAAAAGACCACATCTAACCTATATTAAAGCAGCTTCACTGGCTCCCAATAAGCTGCAGAATCACTTATAAGGCCCTCCTCATCACCTTTAAAGCATCACCCTCCTCAATTGCTGATCTGCTCACTCACACCCCCAACAACAGATCCAGAAGAGCACTTGCGGAAAACGCTCTAGTCATACCAAGTGGATCTATAAAACTTAACCAATCAACCATCAAGCTATGCCCCCAGGTGTTGGAACAAACTCCCTTCTAGCATAAGGGCAATCAGGGACCTCACTCAATTTAGAAAGGCCCTCAAACATCACTTGTTCCTCATGCACTTTACACAGCTCGTTGATTCCCCCTCTACCCACACACTCACCCAGCTTGAAGATTCCCCCTCTACCCACACATTCACTCAATTATGTCAACCAAGAACACATGCACACTAAAACTGCATTCTGACTGTACACCATATGATATTACTGAACTTTTAACTCTTCTTGACCAGGAGAGTACAAACGCGCTGTAATCTAACTCTCATTGTAAAACCCGTTGTTCAACCTGTTAATCACTCGCACCAAAATTTCATATGTATATAGTTTCCCCAGTTAAATCCATGTTAAAACCCTGTTTTATGTAAATGTAGGATGAAATCTGTATGTCCAAGTGTTTATTGTTCGATGTAAACCACAATGATGAGAAATAGCGCGGTATATAAGAAATGTTAAATAAATAAAATAAAAATAAATAAAATAAATAAACATGGCTACTTGATAGTCCTCATTCATATGGACAGTCTTGTAGCTGAGCAGGGTGTGGAACACTAGAAGAGCAAGGAAGATTGCTCTGAGTTCTAAGAGATTGATATGTAGATAAGTCTCCTGTGGAGTCCAAGTGCCTTGGGTGGAGAGGTCTTTCAGATAAGCTCCCCAACCCATTGGTGAAGCATCTGTTGTGAGAGTTGCCTGGGGTAAAGGTTGTTGAAATGGGGACCCCAGCAACAGGTTCTGAGTGGACTGCCACCATTGGAGAGACAAAATAAGGCGATTTGTGTTTGCTATTTTGTCTGACAGGCACCCTGATGCCTGGGTCCATTGAGTAGATAAAGTCCACTGGGCTGCTCTCATATGGAGACGAGCATAAGGAACCACATGCACTGTAGATGTCATGTGGCCTAGTAGTTGTAAAATTTCTCGGGCAGTGAGATGAGGCTTTAGCACTGCTTGAGAAGCTAACTGCACCATGCGAAGGCAACGGGTCTGAGGAAGATAAGCCCTTGCTTTTCTGGTATCCAGAAAAGCTCCTATGAACTCTAGAGACTGAGTGGGAGTTAGACTGGATTTTGGGATGTTTATGACCAGACCCAAATACTGGAGGATACGCATTGTGCAAGACAGAGAAATCCTGGCCTCTGACTCTGATGGGGCTCGAATGAGCCAGTCGTCTAAGTATGGGAAGACAAATATTCCTAGAGTGCGAAGAAATGCTGCTACCACAGCCATGCATTTCGTAAACACCCTTGGTGCTGAGGCTAGGCCAAAAGGAAGCACCCTGTACTGGTATTGCTTTCCTTGAAAAAGGAACCGAAGGAACTTTCTGTGAGTTGGATGGATGAAAACATGAGTGTACGCATCCTTGAGATCTAGAGAACAAAGCCAATCCTGACTCTGAAGGTATGGCAGCAGAGATCCCAGAGAAATAATCTTTAATTTCTCTTTGAACAGGAATTTGTTCAATTCTCTGAGGTCCAAAATAGGTCTGTGTCCCCCTGTTTTCTTTGGGATGAGGAAATAGGGGGAGTAAAACCCTGTACCCTGTTGATGAATGGGTACTTCTTCTATTGCCCCTTGGGCAAGAAGCATAGTGACCTCTTGATCTAACAGGTTGATGAGAGAGGTCTGAGAATTGAACTGAAGCTTGTACCCCTCTTTTATAATGGAGAGTGTCCAATGTTCTGCTGTTATCTGCCCCCATCTGGGGGCAAAGTGACACAACCTTCCTGGAATAGTGGAAGGCTCTGATCCATTGAGGGCCAGAAAGGCTAAGTTCTCTAGATGAAAGTCAAAGGCCTTGTGGAGGCTGAGACTGCTGAGACGTTTGAGGCTTAGCAGTCTTTGCTTTCCTTTGAGTAAGTGGTTGCTGACTCTTTCGGGCAGGCTGACCTGCAGAATGTCCCTGCTGGGAATAAGAGGGATAAAACCTCTTCTTTTTTGAGAAGAATGGTTTCTTGAAAGATTTCTTCCTTGCTGGATCAGCAGTGGCTTTGGATAACCTATCCAAAGTGGAGTTGTCAGCATCCAACTCATTGGCTTTCTCTTGCCAATTTTTGCCGAATAGATTCTCACCTGTACAAGGGATATTGCCCAGTTTGTCCTGCACCCAGAGCTCCAAATCGGATGCTTGGAGCCAGGCAATTCTACGTGCACCTATGGCAATGGCAGAGGTTCTGCTTATGCACTCAAAACAGTCAAAAGCTGCACGATTGACAAACTTAGAAACATCCTGGGCATGTTTAACCAGTGTGAGAAAATCCTGCCTCTTGTCATCAGGAAGGAGAGGGCTTAAAATCTCCAAGCCTCCAGTGACTTCTTTAAGGAACATTCCCATATATAAAACATAGGAACTGATCCTGGCAGACAGCATGGAAGCCTGGAAAGTACGATGTCCAAAGGCATCCAAAGTTCTACACTCACATCCTGGAGGATTAGAGGCATGCCTCTTTGCACTCCTGATCCTTCTCATAGCTGATTCCACTACAATAGAGTGGTGAGGAAGCTGAGTTTTCTGGAAACCAGGACAAGGAGGGACTCGATACATGGTATCCAGTCTGCGAGAGTGAGGAGAGGTGGTAAGAGGTGTCTCCCACATTCTCAACATGAGATCATGTAAGATCTCATGGATAGGCAAGGTAGCTGCCTCCTTAGGAGCCTTGGGATATTGTAAAATCTCCAATTCCTTTGCCCTGGGCTCTGTTTCAGGAGTCATAGTAATGGAGAGACCTCGAGCCACCTCCCTGATAAAAATCCTGAAAAGAGATATCCTCTGGAGGAGACATCCTGCGTTTAGGAGAGGAAGGCTCCTCTTGGCGAAGTACTCCGGTACCGACAGAGCTATCAGAATCCGAGGATTCTTCCGAGGATTCAAAGTACCTTCTGTCCGGATGCTCTTGTAGAGCCCGATACCCGTACCGACCAAAGTCGGTACCGGGGGGGGATCGGTACCGGTGAATCGGTACCGGAAGGCATAGCAAGACTGGGCGCCGCCAAAGCAGACACTGATGTCGATGCCGATGCTGTCGGTACCGGTACCGATGTCGATGTCGGTGCCGGTACCGGTTGAGCTGTCTGATGCGGTTCCGAGGGTGTCGATGCCGCAAGGAGAGCCGCCAGACTGCGTTCAATAGCCAGGAACCTCTGGTACCCCAGAGCATGGCACCAGTAGTTCTGCCGAGGTCGAGGCCTCGAGAACATCCTGGAGCCCTGATAATGCTTTGGAAGCCGAAGCCTCCCGCCGGGGCAATTTTGCCGGTACAGAACCCTCAAGGGCAACGCCAGAGGCATCTTGATGCTTGGAAGGAGATCTACCCTTTGAGGACTGGCTAGACTTATGTTTAGTTACCTGAGATCCATGGGAGGAAGACGAAGCACTGGAAGATGTCGATGCCACAGAGGCTGCATCGGAGGGAAAAAGGGTGCTGAGCTTAGCAGCTCGGTTCTGTCGACCCCTCTTGGACATCATGGCACAAGCCATACACTCCGAAATGGAGTGGTCAGGCCCTAAACATTTAAGACACCACTCATGGGTGTCAGTGACGGAGATGGTGCTGCCACACTTGGTGCACTTTTTGAAACCCGAAGCGGGTTTTTCCATAGTGGAGGAAATTTTGGGCCTAAGGCCCAAAATGGCGCATGTACCTGGAAAGGAAAAGTTTGGAAAAAAACTATACTATATATATATTTTTTTTTTTTTAAAGAAAGAAAGAACCGGCGGTACCGGTATAGCGTCAAGGAAGGCAGACGCGACCACAAAAAGAAAGAATAAGGAAAAAACTTTCTGCGGTGACAGGAACGACGACCTGCTGGCTCCGCGGAAAACGAAGAACTGGAGAGAGGCAGTTGGGAAAGGCGGGAAGGCAGCATGCAGGCGCTGTGGGATGCTCCCAAAGGCTTTCTAATTGGACGCTGGGGAGCTTTCCCGCGCAGGCTCCGTCGGTACCGACGATACCCATATGTGAAGACTACATTCCTGCTTGTTCCTGGAGATACTATTTAAGACTAATAAGAGCAAATATTTTTTCACTCAACGTGTAATCAAACTCTGGAATTTGTTACCGGAGGATGTAGTAAAAGCTGTTAGTGTAACTGGGTTTAAAAATGGTTTGGACAAGTTCCTGGAGGAAAAGGCCATAAACCATTATTAAAAAGGGACCCAGGATATTACTGCTTGATCCAATACAAGCATTGTGGAAACTGTCTCTTTTGGGGAAACTGCTAGGTACGTATGAGCTAGATTGGCCAATGTTGGAAACAGGATACTGGGCTCGATGGACCTTGGTCTGACCCAGTATGGCATATCTTATGTTCTTATCTGAGGGAGTCCGCCAGCTGATAGGTCATTCTCACTCTGTCTCAGAGCCTGCCTGTGGCTTGTGGGTCGCTCAAATTTGCAGTCGGGCATGGAGGTCATGTGATCACCAAGCGGAGGAAAAGTTTGGCAGGTATCGATCGACATCGCTGTATGCCTGTGGCTAGGCCTCTGAGGTGCTCTGACCTCTCCTGAGAGAGGAAGGTCTTGGCCTGGAGGGTGTCTAGCTGAGTCCCTATAAACTCTGGACGTTGAGCCGGAGAGAGGTAGGACTTGGGGTAGTTGATGATGTGACCCCAGATGCTGCAAGGCACTGATGGTATGCATGTGGCGCATCGCACCTCTGCAGCTGTGCCTCCCCTTATGAGCCAGTCAGCCAGGTAGGGAAAGATGAAGGCCCCTTGGAGACGGAGGTGGGCTGCAACCACTGCGAGGTACTTGGTGAAGATCCTTGGCGATGAAGTCAGCCCGAAAGGCAGCACCCTGTATTGGTAATGCTCTCCTCCCCCCAAGAACCGGAGACATTTTCTGTGGATGGATCTGTGTAGGTATCCTTTAGTTCTAAGGAGCATAGCTAATCTCCCTGCTGGAGGAATGGCATCAATGTTCCAAGGGAGAGCATTTTGAACTTTTTCCGGTCCTGCAGATCCAGGACGGGCCTTAAGCCCGCTGTTCTCTTGGGGACGAGGAAATACCTGGAGTAGAAACCGCTGCCCCTGAGATATTCTGGCACTGGCTCCATCGCCTTGTCTTGAGGAGACCTGCGAGCTCGGTGCGGAGCAGGGTCTGGTGAAGGAGAGGCCTTATGGACTCTCCTGGAAAGTATGAGGGTGGCGTCTGCTGAAGGTGGAGGAAGTAGCCCTCCTTAACCACTTGTAGGACCCAGGTATCGGTGGTGATGATGGACTACCTGTGGGCAAACAGGGCAAGCTGCCCTCGATGGGAAACCCCTCCTGGGGGAGAGGAGGTCACACCCAGGGAGTAAAATGTTCCCACCAGGTTGAGTCAGGGCTGGCACCTCGGACTTGGGTTTCTTTTGCTTACTGGGGCCGTGCTCCTGTCCCTTGTGCTATTAGCTGTGTTGTGGGGCCGAGAAGGCCTGGAACTGTGAGGCATTGCCAAAGCCGCCCTTTTTCCTCAGGAAGAAGGGCTTCTTTCCCGGGGCCTTCTTTCAGGGCTGCACTAAGGCCTTTTTTGAGAGTCTGGTCCTCGTGAGGAACTCAGTCTCAATCTCTGCTGCTTTGTCTGCCATGGGTTTCCCAAAGATGTTCTCTCCGATGCAGTGAACATCAATAAGTTTTTCCTGAACCCATTGTTCGAGGTCAGACATTTGCAGCCATGGCTGACATGAGTCCCGACTCTGGCTGATGACTCAAAGCCATCGTAAGCTGCTTGAAACAGGAATTTTGAGCATTCTGACCTCCGAGGCCAGTGACTTGAACCTTTGGAGGGGTTCCCCGTTGAGGCCTGCCGAAAACTCACCAAGTTCCTTCGACAGCTCTTTGAGGGACATGCCAATGTAGAGCTGGTAGGATTGGACCCACATGTCAGCATTGAGCCCTGAAAGGCCTTTTGGTTGAGGGCTTCAAGGGTCCGGGCCTCCCTGCCGGGGGCACTGAGGAATGGGTCTTCTGGCTATTGAGTCTGCACATCGCGGACTCAACCACCATCAAGTTGTGGGAAGTTGGACTTTCTGGAACCCAGGGTCTCAGTGGACTCGATACATGGAGTCGAGTCACCTGCTGACAATAGGCACCAATGCTGGTGTCTCCCACATGCAGAGGAGGCGGCGATGTAGGATCAGCCTAACGGGTACCATGAGGGTCTCCTTCAGAAGGACCTCATACTGGAGGATATCCAGTACCTCCATGCTATGGTCCTCCTCCGCTTCGTCTTGATGGAGAGTGCCCTAGCTATGTCCCGCACAAAGTTGAGGAAGGCAGCATTCTCTGGCGGGGAACGGCGTCAGGATGCCATGGGGGAAGGTCCAAAGGTAAGTCTCAGTGCTGCCAAATGTCGAGAGACCCTTTATCCTTGGTCTCCCAATTGGACTGAAAGTCTGAGATCGATTCTGAGGCTTCACGGTCACTGCAGTCAAGGACTGAACAGAGGGGCCCGGAGCCTCTGGAGAACCTGCGGTCCGAGCCATGAGGAACTGGATCGGGACCTCATCCGATGCAGCTCTCAAGGCCAGTGACATTCGAGAATCAGCTCGATGTCGAGGTCCCCGTCGTCAGGGCAGATGAACCAGACATGAATGCCAGCTGCTGGGCCACGAGGGCAGATATACTGCATTCTAAGGCCACCATCCTGGTCTCCATGCCAGTTGGCTCCACAGCCTTCGACGCGAACATTGAGGGTTTCGGGTCCAGCATCTGTTCAGTCGAAGTGGATGCCTCGACAATGATGGCCTCGGGTGTCCGAGGCCAGTCAGTGGGTACAGACAACTCCTTCGGGGGCAGCTTGTGAGGCTGCTCCTACTCCGATTCACACCAGGGACTGCAGGGCAGGAGTGGGATTTTTCTGTCTTCCCAGACCTGGTCTATGAGGAGGTCTTTGACTTCTTGCGCTCCACCTCTGAGGATTTCCTCTTGGAGGAACCACGGCTGTAGGACCCAGAAGAGGCAAGGACCACGAGGCACCGAGGTACCGTAGGGGGTCCTGGAGCAGGATGTCATCAGAGACTCCGGCGCAGATTTGGACTTTTGGAAAAATCTTTCCTGCTGCTGGTGACGGCTCTTAAGGACCTTTGAGGTCATAGTTCTGCAGAATTTGCAGTCTGAATCATCATGTTCCGGGTCAAGGCACAAGCAGCAGCAGTCATGCAGATTGGTGAGAGATATCTTGCTGCACTGATCGCACTTCTTGAAGCCACTACAGGCCATCAGAAAAAAGGGGGTCCCTGCTGCCCGGCAGGGGTCCAAGGCCTTTGGCAGAAAAAAGGTGCGAACACTGGTCAAGAGATACCTTGAGGCAAAAAAGAAAAACAAGGGAATGAACACAAGGAGCGACGCCAAGGCAAGCTAGCTCGGGGGCGGGAAAGGAACTGGTATGAAAAACGGATAGGAATTATCAAAAAACAATATACTTTTTCCAGGGAAAACAGGACAGAAGTCCGGAGGACTCCATGGAAAAAAGGAGACAGGCAATATGCACCCTTGGGCGGGAAGGGGACCACACATGCGTGGTGCATCTCCCAAAGGCTTTCTTTGAAAGCTGAAGAGATGTTTCCACAGGGGCTCTGTCGGCGCTGACATCACCCATATGTGAGGACTGACTTCTGCTTGTTCCCGGAGAAACATCTTTTAGATCCAAGGAGCATAGCCAATCTCCCCACTGGAGATAGGGCAGCAACGTTCCAAGGGAGAGCATTTTGAACTTCTTTTTCACCAGGAATCTATTGAGATCCTGCAGAAAGAGGATGGACCAAAAGCTGTCTGTCTTTTTCAGAACCAGGAAGTAGCAGGAGTAGAACCCCTCGCCCCTCATAGGTAGCAGGACAGGTTTGACCACTTTGGCCATGAAGAGACCTTTGAGCTCTTGCTGCAGGAGGACTCTATGAAGAGGAGCCATGGGACATTCTCCGGGAAAGAACGGAGGGGGCATCTGCTCAAAATAGAGGAGGTAACCATCCCTCACCACCTGGAAAGCCCAAGTGTTGGTGGTTATGGTGATCCATCAGTCAGCAAAGAATGTCAGACACTCCCCTGTATGCTGCAGCTCTTGATCCTGCAGGGGAAGAGAGACCATGCTCAAGGAATCAAACCACCCCCCCACACACACAGGTTGCAGCTGCAGCACAAGCTGTGGTTTGGGACCTTAGGCTTACAGGGGCCAAGCCTCTGGCCCCTGGCCTGATGAGCCGGGTAAGCCAAATTGCGGGGGTTAAGTCCCGTAAGCCTTCCTCTTTTTTGTGTACAAGGGCTTTTTCCCTGAAGCCTTCTGTCGGGAAGGGTCCGCAGTCTTCCGGAAGAGTCTGGTTCTGGTCATATTATCTGACTACAGCTCTGCGGCCTTGTCTTTCATGGTTTGCCAAAGAGGTTCTCCCCCCAACACGGGACATTCACCAACTTGTCCTGAACCCACTGCTCCAGGTCCGATGACTGCAGCCATGACAGGCGGCAGTCACCAATGCCCACCACAACTACTCTAGCCATGTACTCGAAGCAGTCATAAGCTGCTCGAGTAACATACTTGGAGCACTCCTTGATTGTTGACACCAGGGTCTGGAACCACTGAAGAGGTTCTTCTGACAGACCAGCCGAGAACCCGGCCAATTCCTTGGCCAGATCCCTCAGGTACATGTCCATGTACAACTGGTATGCCTGGATATGAGCCACGAGCATCAAGCCCTTACCAAAGCCATCCATGGTGCGGGCCTCCTTGCCAGGGTGAACTGAGGAGTATGTCTTCTGGCTCTTGATCCTACCCATGACAGACTCCACCACCATAGAATTGTGTGATAGCTGTCTCTTTTGGAATCCAGGCCCTTGCAGACTCAATACATGGAATTGAGCCGCTTGCTCACAATGACAGATGACTCCCACATCCTGAAGAACAAGTGTTCCAAGATAGGGGGAATGGGCACCATGAGCACCTCCTTGAGAGGGGCCTTGTACTGCAGGATCTTGAGATCCTCCGCCCTAGGCTAATCCTCAAAATGCATAGCGAAGGCTGTCATAACGTGGAAGCTATGGAAGAAATAGCTTTAGAAAAAAAACCTGTTTTACATGGAACTGAGAAGATGCAGAGAGCGCAGTTCCAGCGCAGTACAGCCAGAGGGCGTATGAGCAATTCCTCAGAGCCAGAAGCAACGGGCTCTGACACTGATTGCATTAGTAGCAAGCAGTTTCACCTGAGGTCAAGCCGAAAATGTTCAAACCAAAAATCCCTTTATAAAGGAAACCAGATGGTAGTGGAGGACAGCAGGGGCAGCGGCAGCAGCAGCAGTAAGAGAGAGAGCAGCAGTAAGAGTGGGAGCAGCGGTAAGAGCGAGAGCAGCGGTAAGAGCGAGAGCAGCCTAACCAGGAACATAGCCGGAAGCACAGCAAGTAACACTGCAAGAGGCTCAGCAAGAGGCTCAGGACGGAGCACAGCCTGGAGCAGCAGTTTGGATAGCTGTGGGAAAAGGAACCTGGAACAGGACGGCTTCCACGTGCAGCCAACTCAAGGAGACAGAATCCAAAGGAGTTTCACTCAAAGGGATAGAGTCCAGAGAGGCCAAACATATTGGGACGGAGTCCATAGCAAAGTAAACAGAAGAAGCAGTTCGCCTGACAAAAGCAACTCTCCTAGTCCAAGTAAGTTTATTGTATCAAACCAGCAAGGAACAAGGAAGGGAAGTTCCTACCACAAAGATACCTTTGCTAAGAACCACAGAGGGTGGAAATCCACACCGGGTTTGCCTGATAGCCCTGAAAGCAGAGCACTGCATAGAACAGCTCATCTGCCTGAGAAAGCACGTTACCAGGAGAACTCTGGGTGTGGCAGCTTAGAGAAGCCAAGGTATGCAAAATCCTTAATTCTAAGAGAAAGTTTTACTGATGAAAACCCTGTTCAAAGAGATAAGTTTTATAGGGGGAGAAGAAGTAAAACTGACCTTTTAAGAGCACTTCCCCATAGCTTAGTAAGAGAATTTTATGGGAAGCAAAAGAATCCCTGTGAGGAGTTAACAGGGAGTGAAAATTGTCATTCATCTGAGGAGGGCAGTGACCCTGAGTCAATGGACTTTGAATATGAAAACAGTATTCCCATTCCTCAGGAGGAGCCGATGGAATGTAATCTTTGTTCAGCAACTAGCATGAATTCCCTGCAAGATTTATAGAGAGAGAAGAACTCTGCTGATGGTGAAACTTGTAACCATTTCTCTGCTGATTTATTAATTTGTTTTGATTTAAAAGAAGCCTTAGCCCAGACTTACACTTAACTGTGAAACCTACAACAGTTGATTGTTTGAAATATTGGTGGAACCTTTTTGTTAAAGAGAAGGACTGTATTTACTTTCTTTGTGTCTTACTGGACCTTAGCGTTGACCGGGGAAATAAAGCCTTGTTACTCTACACTCAGGCTTGATTCGTTCTTCATAAGGAGTTCTGCACTACAAGGACCAGAATCCTCTGGGCCCTTCAAGTCAATCACTCCTTAAAAATTAATTAAATGCACCAGATGCCCTTACTCCAACCAACCACTAGGGGCACCTGGTGACAAGGCCAAGGCCTTTGCCATCTCCTGGACAAAGTCCAGGAAGGAGAGGTCCTCGGGCAGGGTATCGCGGGGTGTCTTGGGACTTATCATCGGTCTCTCACTCAGTCAGAATTAGATAAGACCTCAACAGGCCTCGTGCGCACACCTAGCCGACGGCACCAACAGGGTCCTGGGGCCCCGGTGCTCCGAACTGAAGGCACTTGTAGGCTAGATCTGAGGCCTCAAGTGTGAATAGGCCCAATGCTGGGAACTGGACTGAAACTGATGATGCTCCAGCACTGGTTATATCTCTTCAGGCGATGCCCCTGTGGTGGAGGGGCCAGTTGCCGGGTCCGAGGACCTGGAGGAACTGGGTACAGGGCCCACTGCTGGGCCAGGAAGGCAGCAAAGCTGTATTCCAAGGTCACCATCCTGACTTTAAGACCAGAAGGCTTCGCAGCCACCGGTGTGGGTACCGAGGGTATCAGTCGCAATGTCAGCTCCGTCGAGGGAGTTTCCTCAACGACAATGGCCTTTGAGGACCGGTGTTGATCCCCCGATGCTGATGGAGTCTCCTCCCACCAGGGAAGCTTCAAAGGCCACTCCTGGCCATCATCCTCGGCATCGTGCCGAGGACTCCGATGCTGGCGACAGAGGATCTTATACCCTGGTTCCAGCATTGACCTTCGACACCATTACGGACGAAGTACAATCCTTCTGGGGATGGTCCTCTGGGGATAGCCCTTTAAGGATGAGCCCCAGTCTGATGCCCCATGACCTCGGGGTTGTGAGTGGGTGCGGCTACTAAGTGAGGCTGAGGCCTCCACGACGGCCATCAAAGGCATTGATTCTGTACTCAAAGCCTGGACCAAAAAAGAGGTCTTGTGGCCAAACAGCATCTCCCACTGCCTTTCACGATTCCTATGACCCTTGATCGTCATCTGCATACACAGCGAGCAGGCAGAGGCATCGTGATAGACTCCGAGGCACCACAGGCAGCAGTCATGGGGATCCGTGCAGGACATGGTGTGCCTGCAACAGTCACACTGCTTAAAATCCACTAGCTGAGGACAAAGCAGGGGAAACTGTACCCGCGAGATCAAACTCCAAGATCCTGGTTAGGGAGAGCACAAGAAAAATCCCACTTACCCGAGAACAAGAATGAAAAAAAGGAACCTGAAAAAAAACACGATGCCTAGGTGGCAGCGGTTCCAGGAACCGAGAAGGTGATGTACGCAATCAGATGAAAAAAGAAAAGAAAAAAAAATAGATGGCAAAAAAACAGCAACTTTTTCCAGGGAGCATATGAAATGTCCGATGGGCTCCACAGAAAAAAGAAGACTGAGATAAGATAGCACCCTTGGGCTGCAGGGTGACTACGCATGCATGGTCTAACTCCCAAAGGCTTTCTGTGAAAGCTGGAGAGTGTTCACCACATGGGCTACGTCTGTGCTGACATTACCCATATGTGAGTAACAAGGGCGAAGGGGAGGATGGGAAAGGAATGGTACTACCGGAAGAAAAAGGGCCAGAGGCTGAAAACGAAAACACTTTTTCCGAGGGACGAGGACGTGCATCTGAAGGGCTCCGCAGAAAAAGGGAGAATGAGCAAGATGGCACCTTTTGGTGGGAAGGGGACCACGCATGCGTGGCAGCAATCCCAAAGGCTTTTTTTGAAAGCTGGGGAATTGCTCCATGGGGGCTCCGTCGGTGCCGACGTCACCCATAAGTGAGGACTGACTTCCTGTTTGTTTCTGGAGAAATACATTTATTTTTGGATGGAATTTGTGAGGAAATTTTAAGGAATTATGGTGGGTAGGCTAATCGGGGCGATTCCACTGAATTGCTCTATGTCTGGAGTAGCAGTTAAAGGGGGCAACATTTGTGAAATATGCTAGTATAGCGTAGTTACTCACCTGTAATGAGTGATCTCCGGGAACAGCAGGAATCAGTCTTCACATATGGGTAAGGTCATGGATGGAGCCCATGCGGGAACGCTCCCCAGTGTCCAATAGGAAAGCCTTTGGGAGCACTCCTTCACGCCTGCGCATCTGCCTTCCCATTTCCTCTCTTCAGTTGAGTTTGTAGCTGAGAGAAGAGGAAAAAGATCAAAGAACCCTTCAACTCCTAGGGGAGGAGGGTGGGTTATGAAGACTGGTTCCTGCTGTTCCCAGAGATTACTTGTTACAGGTGAGTAATTACACTATCTCCAGGAACAAGCAGGAATGCAGTCCTCACATATGTACTCACTAGCTTCCAGGTACCAGACTGGTATGGGGGAGAGAAGAGTGATCCCTTAGCCAAAAAGCAGTAGCCAAAGAATATGAAACTTTGAGAGCCATTGGACTCTGTTTCATGAGGGCAACGGAAGTCTGGTATCCTGCGAGATCCAGGACGGAGGGTAGGAGTTGAGTTTAAGTCCCAAAAAGGTGCTGAAGAACAGCTTGACCAAAGACAGCATCCCGGAGGGACTCTCTGTCCAGACAATAATGGGTCACAAAGGTGTGAATTAAGGACCAGGTGGCTGCCCGACAGATCTCCTCAATGCCCACTGAACGGAGATTGGCTACAGAAGTTGCCATAGCCCGTACGTTATGAACAGTGGCATGACCCTCTAAGGAGAGTCCTGCATGTGCATAGGCAAAAGAGATGCAATCTGCTATCCATGTTGAAAGGGCATGTTTGGTCACTAGGAGACCGAGGTGACTAGGATCAAAGGAAATGAAGAGATGAGAAGATCTCCTTTGATCTTTGGTCCTGTTCAAATAATAAACAAGCACTTGCTTGCAATCCAGAGTGTGCAATACTGCTTTAGCCCAAGACACATGTGGTCTGAGGAAGAAGATCGGCAGGATAACCGATTGGTTCAGATGAAACTGAGAAACCACCTTTGGAAGGAAGTGTGATAAGTACGGAGAACCACTTTGTCATGGTGGAAATGAGTATAGGGAGGATCTGCTACAAGGGCCTGTAGCTCACTGATTCAGCAAGCCAAAGTGAGGGCAATGAGGAAGATGACCTTCCAAGAGAGGAACTTTAGTGAAGTGGCGACTACAAGCTCAAAGGATGACTTTAGAAGTTGAGCCAAAATGCCACTGAGATCTCAGGCCATTGGAAGTGATTTAATGGGGGGGTCTTGATAGTAGGAGAACAGCGTGCCACTAACAGGTGTAAGGAACTAGACCATCCATCTAGAGTCTTGTGAGATGCCGCTATGGCACTAAGATGCACTCTGACCAAGTTAGTCTTTAATCCTGACAGGGATAATGCCCAGTGGAGCCATTGCTTTAATATCTCCTCCAATCAAAAGGATTAATGTCCTTTGTGGAGCACCATGATATAAACCTGCACCATCTGAACACATAAGAACATCTGGTTGAATCTTTGTGGGATGCAAGAAAGAAATCCTTGACCCCCTATGGAAGGTCAAAGTCAGCAAGTACTACCCTTTCAGGAGCCAAGCCATCAGGCACAGGGAGTGAGTACTGGGATGGAGAAGTGGCCCATTGTCCTGGGAGAGGAGGTCAGGTGCACATCCCAAGTTGAGTGGTTGAGCCTATGCGAGACAAGAAGCAGAGGAAAGCATGGTTGACGAGGCCAAAAGGGGGCTATAAGGATCATCAATCCCCTGTTGTTCTGTAGCTTGAAAAGCATTTTGGGTGTCAGGGGGGTGGGTGGGAATGCATACAGTAATCCCTGTCCCCAAAGGAGAAGGAAGGCAAATGGGCCTGCCGGTGTAGTGACAGGGTCCTGGAACAGAAGAGTGAAAGCTTGTGTTCTCGGAAGTGGCAGAGAGATCCGTGAGCAGAGTACCCCACATCTGGAAGATGTGGGCAGCCGTTTCCTGATGCAACATCCGTTTGTGGGGATGAAGGATATGGCTGAGCTCGTCTGCAAGCACATTGAGCTCGCCTGGGAGGTATACCACTCTGAGATGAATGTGGTGTCGCTTCATCGCAGACGGACGTGACCATGTCCCCCATGCTTGTTCACATAGAACCTGGCGGCCCAAAGGTTGGTCTTGAAAAACCCACAGAGCATTTGAGAGAGCCCACAACCCCCGAGTCATTCAGATGGGCACCCCAACCCAGTTTGGATGCATCTATCGTCAGTGTGCATTGAGGTAAAGATATCCGAAAAGGTGACCCAACAAGTAGGTTTTGGGGGAAACAGCACCACTGCAGTGACTTGATCAACTGGGGGGTGATGAGGATTTTGTCTGAGATGCCCCCTTGCCTGCATCCACTATGAAGAGAGTGTTCACTGTGCTGGACGCATGTGCAAGTGGGCATAGGGGATGACATGGATTGTGGAGGCCATGTGACCCAAGAGGCATAGCATTTCTTGAGCTGTTACTTGTGGTTTTTGTTACATGCCTCTTGCTAGCTTGATGAGGCAGGAACAACAATTATGAGGAAGGAAGGCCTTGGCCTGTAGGGTATCAAGAAGTGCTCTGATGAACTCTAACTTTTAAATATAGCAAGGTGAGACTTCTGGAAGTTTATGACGAAGCCCAGGTGTTGGAGCACTGTTATGGTACAGTGAAGGGTGTTCGTTACTTCCTGAGGGGATTCTCCACTTATGAGCCAATCATCTAAGTAAGGGAAGATGAAGATCCCCAAGGTCTGCAAGTAGGCAGTGACCACTGCCATACATTTTGTAAAGACCCTTGGGGCAGAGGAGAGGCCGAAGGGTAGAAAACGATATTGATAGAGGTCTCCCTGATATATAAAGCGCAGATACTATCTGTGAGATGGATAGATCGTTATGTGCGTGTATGCCTCCTTTAAGTTGAAAGAGCAGAGCCGATCGTGTTGCTGGAAGTATGGTAGAAGAGTTCCCAGAGAAATCATCTTGAATTTTTCTTGGACCATGAACTTGTTTAGGCCCCTGAGATCTAAGATGGGTCTGAATTCTCTTGCTTTCTTTGGGATGAGAAAGTAAGGGGAGTAGAAGCCCATCCATTTTTCTGAAGGAGAGACTCTTTATATGGCACCCTGTGCCAACAAGGTGGTCATCTCTTCTGTTAGTAGAGCATTTTGGAAGGGTTGAGAGTGGTATCCCCTGTGAAGCTGGTGGGCGGTAAAATTTGGAAGCGAAGCTGGTACCCCCTTTGGACAATTTGGAGTATCCATTATTCTTTTCTGATGAGGTACCACCTGTGGGCATAATGGCAAAGTCTGCCTGCTATGTGGATGGGCTGGGATTCCACCATAGGCAGATTTTCATGTAGAGCATTGTCAGAATCAAAATCCAGGCGCAAGTTGAATTTGTGGCAGTGGTAAGGATAGTACTACTTTTTGGGGTAGAAAGGCTTTTTGGTAAAAGATTTCTTCTTGGAGGGATCCATCTCTATCTCTCCTGCTTTTTCTCTACAGCCCTTAACAAATAGATTCTCATCAGTACAGGGAATGATGGCTAATTTACCTTGTACCCATTGTTCTAAGTCTGAGGCTTGTAGCCAAAGCCATCCTGCAAGCTCCAATGCAGATAGAGGATGCTCTACTGGTCGATTCAAAGGCATCAAAAGATGCTCTTGTGAGAAATTTGGATGTATTCTGGCTGTGTTGGATGAGTGCTTGATAAGCACTCTGCTTATCATCTGGAATTAAAGGCGTACAGATCCCTGTTGATGTCTTTCAGGAACATGCCCATATGGAGCATGTAGGAGATAATTCTGGATGCTAACATGCATGCCTGTAAGCAGCATCTTGCAAAAGTAGCAAGTGTTCATGATTCTCGTCCTGGTGGAACCAAAGAGTGGTTTTTGGAACACTTGATTCAGCGCATCACCGATTCCACTACCAGTCAAATAAATAAATGTGGGAATTGAACTTTCTGGAAACCTGGAGACTCCGGTACTCAATACATTGTATTAAGCCTCTTACTGGTTGAGGACACTGTGAGTGGGACCTCCCATATGTGGGGCATTAGATCCTGGAGGATGCGATGCACCAGCAGGGTAGCTGCTTCTTTGGGCGTCAGATGGTATTTCAGACTTTCCAATTCCTCTGCCCTCAGTTCTTTCTCAGATACGGTGATGGAAAGACCTTTTGCCATGTCCCAGATGAAGTCCTGGAAGGACATGTCTTCTTGAGGGGAGTGGCACCACTCGTGAGGTGCTGATGGGTCTGATGGGATATCAGGAAGGTCCGGGGAATCGAGCAATTCCTGTTCCAACTCAGACGAGTCTGGGAGGAAGTCAGTATCAATGGTCCTTTGAGGCACAATGATCCTTGGACATAGAAGGTCAATGGTTATGGTTTAGGCACTTGATATACCGCCCTTTACTTGACCATCAGAGCGGTTTACATGTATACTATTAGGTACTTTTTATTTCCTTGTCCCTGAAGGGCTCACAATCTAAGTGTACCTGAGGCAATGGAGGGTTAAGTGGCTTGCCCAAGGCCACAAGGAGTGGCCATGGGACTACAGACCCCAGTCCCTCTGGCCTGAGGTTGCTTGTCCCTATGTGGGAATTGAACCCCGGCCCTCTGGCCTGAGGTAACCTGTCCCAACCACTGAGCGACCTCTGTACTCCGAGACATCTGAACAGGGTGGCTTGTCAGCTTGAGGCTGCTGAGCATCACCGGCATCTATAGGTGCCAGTGAAGGCATCGATGTCGATGCAGAGGGTTCCAGTGGCACCAATTCCGGTCCATGTACCGGTGATTGTCTCTCCAGCTGGAGGCTGGGTGCCAAGATTTGCCCTCCCGGTGCTCTCGATGAAACTGGTATTGAGGCTGCTAAGCGTGCTATCAAACCTCTTTCGATAGCATGCGCTTTGGGCCACTGTCCCAGAGCATGGCATAAGAACTTAAGATATGCTATACTGGGTCAGTCCAAGGTCCATCAAGCCCAGTATCCTATTTCCAAAAGTGGCCAATCTAGGTCACGAGTATCTAGCAGTTTCCCCAAAAGAAACAGGTTCAACAGTGCTTGTTTTGGGGCAAGCAGTGAATTTTCTGGGTCCCCTTTAATAATGGTTTATAATGGCACCGATAGCTCTCCAGAGATCGATACCTCGGGAGCGTCCCAGAGCCCCACCTCTGATATGGAAGTAGAATCCTCCCTCAGCAACTGAGGCACCCCTAGGAGAGACTCAATGCTTCTGGGACTTTTCTCTATTATCGGTATCGGTCTTAGATGCAGATATAGATGATTTGGACTTACCCTTGTGTTTGGACTTCAGGGATACTTGCGACCCACATGAAGAAGTGGAGGCCTTTGATGATGTGGAAGCCACTGAAACAGAGTCTGAGACAAACAAAGTTCCAAATTGTCTGGCTCTGTTTTGTAGGCCTCTCTTGGTCATATGTTGACAGAGGGGGCAGGTAGCGGGTTGGTGCTCGGAGCCCAAAGACTTGAGGCACCAGTCATGTTTGTATGTGACTGAAATTGTGGCTGAGCACTTTGCACATTTTTTAAAGCCACTATTTGTTTTTTCCATGCCTTACTGATGATCTTCTGGTGAGAAGAAAAGGCTATGGAAGCCACAATCAAAAAAGAAAAAGAAAGAAAAGAAAAATAAAGATATAAAGGTATAAACGGGATTGGTAGTGCCGTCAACAGTACCAGCATCAACAGGAAGGCAGAAGTACAACTATTGAAGGAAATAAGTGTTTTTCGAAACAGAGTGACCTGTTGGCTCTGCGGAATATGAAGAACTGAAGAGAGGAGATGGGAAGGCAGGAAGGCAGGAAGGCAGATAGGCAGGCGTGATGGAGTGCTCCCAAAGGCTTTGCTATTGGATGCTGGGGTGTGTTCCCACGCAGGTTCCGTCAGTGACATTACCCATATGTAAAGACTGTATTCCTGCTTGTTCCTGGAGATAGCAGTTCAGTTGGCTTTTGCCCAATCCTGGAAAAACAGAGGAGAGACCTGCTTTAGATCTATTTCTGAATAAATTACAATTTGTTAGTCTATGTTATGACTTACTACTTCTCAAAAATAGAATGGACCAATTTATAGAGATCTGGAAACCTTCTGAGAAGTGGTTGGCTAGCAACGTATGTACAGTTGTGGTCAACATTATTAGCACCCTTGAAGTTCAACCCCTTAATGTCCAATATCACCTAGAAAAAAAAAACTGGCCAGTGAAATGCCTTTTGACTATATATGCACACATATTTAACGCATAAAAGAATAAAATAAAACAAGACCAATTAAAAAAGGAAATAGTATAAAAACTGGGACATTGCCAGGACAAGATTATTATAAATAAACTAAAGAAGGATAAACCAGGGCCTAATGAAATCACTAATGAAGCAAAAAAATTATTGTTGGATCATTTGCCATGAAAGAAGCCACTCTTTCTCATAGCAAATCCTCCTTTTATTATCTATTTAAAAAGGGAATCAACCCTTCATACCACACACCAAGGGATAATTAATTCCCCCCAGTATTACTTAACTTAGCTTGCATCCCACCCACCTTAGCTTGCATCCCACCCACCAACAAGTTACCCACAAAACGCAAACATGCACCCTGGTACTCATCTGACCTTCGATCTTCCCTTTTACAACTACGTAAACTAGAAAGACGATGGCGAAAAAAGCAAACTACCATAGCCCACCAAAACTACAATTCATACCTAGCATTACACAGAGAGAAAATAAGTGAAAAAAGGAAACAATATCACTCGATGATTCTAAACAGATCATTGAATAAAACACACGACCTATTTAATATAGTAAAATCACTAACAGGTGACCCATCACCAGCAAGCCCACACATGCCTCAACCACAGGATTATTCGGACTACTTACAATCCAAAATGATCCAATCCAACATGACCTCATCTAACTGCGGCTCGTCCAATGTACTCAGTACACCAAAACCTACAATACTACTCAAATTCTCTGCAGTATCTACCAGAGAAATTGAAGACACCATTGCCTCCATCAATCTCACCACGGCTCCCAATGACCCCTGTCCAGCAAGTTGGATAAAGGAACTTCGACATGAACTAAGCCATGCATTATGTAAAATAACCAACCAATCACTATCAAGGGGCGTCTTCCCTCAAAGTTTAAAACATACATCAATCAGACCCCTGCTAAAGAATAGTCGCCTTGATACATCCAAAGTTGAATCGTACAGACCCATATCAAGCATTCCACTGCTTGCGAAGATCATCGAGAAAATAGTCCAGCGTCAGATCCATCAGCACATCGATGAGGAGGCACCCCTCGATCCAGCCCAACATGGCTTCAGGGAATCGCATGGAGTAGATACCATCTTAACTACCCTATTCGACAAGCTAATCACTGGAATAGATAACATACACCAAGGTTTCGTCCTCATCTTTCTTGACATTGCTGCCGCATTTGATTCTGTAAATCACAAGATACTATTACAACGCCTCCAAGAAAAAGGATTACTGGGAACCGCACTACAATGGTGCGAATCATACCTAACTAGCAGATGGCAGCAAGTAAGAGCAGGTAACACGTCTTCTGAACCATTCTTACAGAAGCAGGGAGTCCCACAGGGATCATCCCTGTCTGCTCTACTATTTAACATTTATATGCAGCCCATCTGTTCCCTGATACGCTCATTAAATATAGAATGTCTCGTGTATGCTGATGACATACTACTATACATTCCATTTACCATAGAACAACCTGATTTTTCCCCTATCATCAGATGTTTTGATGCAGTGGCTGAATGGCTTCTCACACAAAACCTGAGGATTAATCATAGCAAAACTGATGTCCTATTTGTCACAAGGAATCAGAAATTCAACCCACCACCCAACCTGCAAGTTAAAAACGCTGAACTCAAGACAAGAGACACAATTCGCTACCTAGGCATCACCCTAGATCAGCGATTGGATATGATAACCCACGTAAAGACCGTCACCAAAGCAATATACCACAAAATACGAACCCTTCGCCACCTCCGCCCACTACTGGACTATTCAGACTATCGAACCATATTTCAAGCCCTAGTGATCCCACACCTGGACTTCGCGAACACCATCCTCCATGGTCTTCCACAAGCGACCCTCAACCCACTTCGGCTGGCCATGAACTCAGCTGCTAGGGTTCTTACAGGGACATCACGATTGGAACACATAACCCCAGTAATGAAAAACCTACACTGGCTGCCACTACAAGCCCGAATTCAATACAAGGTTCTGGTCATGACCTTCAAGGCACTGAAGAATCAATCTCCCACACCAATCAGTAAACTGCTCAACAACACACCCAACATCAGAGCCAGAAGACCTACACTACTGAACATGCTAACTGTACCTAAGCTCACCACAAAATGTACAAAGGCAACTACCAATAGAGCTTTTTCAATTTATGCCCCGACAGCCTGGAACGAACTTCCCGCTAGTATTCGTTCCATAGCCAGCCTCACCTCCTTCAGAAAGGCAATAAAACACCACCTTTTTCTAATTCACTATCCTGAAACCTTGCCCGAAAAACATAATTCATTTGCACTCACACCACACATTTACTGCCCTATCACACAACATGAAAATGGCTAGGTACTCATCTCCCTTAGACCTACACATTCCCCCATCTGACCTATAAATGCCCACGGTTTACTGGAATACTTAACTCTATGTAAATATTTGTACACACCATGTAAATAGTTTCCCTGTTATCCCAGTTTGTTTATGCCTTGTTCTATGTAAGCACATTGTGATATTTAATGCATTGTTGCTCTGTTCAGTTTTACTGTAAACCGCGCTGATTTCAATAGCGCGGTATATAAAAAATAAAAATAAATAAATAACTGAAAGAGCTTAGTTCAAAGGTTTCTCCAAACCAGCGTCACCGTAGAGATTCCTCCATTGAAGACGTTCCCCCAAGTCAGCGTTGCCGTGGAGATTACTTTTGTACTCTTTCAGAACTTAATCTTCTGAGGTAGCAACTCTCAGCTCAAAGCTATCTGTTTCATCAATCCAATTAACGGAAACAATGTTTTTCCAAAAGACTCTGAACCAGCAACACAACGTTGTGTTTCAGGCCTCCGAAACTCCCATCCCTTATTCATGCTCATTGCATAATACACTGCAAAAAAGTCACCAATAAAGTCCCCGAAAAATTCTAAACATTTTTTTGTCGGAGTATACCGAGGTAGGAAAGAACAATTTGTCATCCACACCAGACGGTAAACTTCATTTTAATCATTATAGGTTCATCACTAAATCAGTCATTATAAAACCACACTTATCTTATAAATATATCACAGCTTGATAAATCATCATTTAAGAACACTTCGTGCATGTTTCGGGATGTAAATCCCTGTTTCAAGTGCTTTCAGCATCAGTACTAGTATCAACTGCCATTAAACGCCAACCTTACAATAGCAGCATTCTTCTAGGGACCAAACTTTATGTGATTGGCTGAAACATGCTATCATTCAAAAAGGAACCTCCAATGAAGAAAAGGGAAACCCCATCATCAAGGGAAACCCTACTTCCCATTGGTTAAAAAAGATGAGACTTTCCTCTATTGTGTGATTGGCTGAAACTTGCTAGCATTGCAAGGGACCTCCAATGAGAAGGTCTCTTGCCGCTGTACAGTGTGTACTACCCTATCTTCCAAATTTCATCCTCTTTGAAAGGCCACCATCAAAGGCTTTCGGAAACAAGTATGTAATGATAAGATTGACCAATGTTTTTTTTTTTAATGTCCATTATCGATGTGGAATTAGGCATATAAGGTAAAACCCCTACATAGGGACCCTCTCCCCCCCTAACAGTCCGGGAGCTTTGAGCTGAGAGTTGCCACCTCAGAAGATTAAGTTTTGAAAGAGTACAGATGTAATCTCTGTGGCAACGCTAACTTGGAAGAACTTCTTCAATGAGGGAATCTCTACAGTGACGCTGGTTTGGAGAAACCTTTGAACTAAGCTCTTTCAGTTTAGTAATACTGGGGGAAATTAGTGATAGTATCCCTTGGTGTGTGGTATGAAGGGTTGATTCCCTTTTTGAATAGATAAAAAAGGAGTTTTTGCTATGAGAAAGACTGGCTTCTTTCATGGCAAATGATCCAACAATCATTTTTTTGCTTTATTAGTGATTTAATTAGGCACTGGTTTATCCTTCTTTAGTTTATTTATATTATATAGGTGGGGATAACAAGCAGTCTTTTTGACATTGATAGGACAAGATTATTGGCACCCTTATAGACAGTTCAAATCAGTTTGAACAGAAGAGCCACATTTCCAATGCAGTAAAATTAGACACACTTGTAATCAATTGTCAGTACTCACATGACCTGAATAAAACAATGAATGATGGCTCTAATGTTTAAAATGGCCACATTCACTCCCTGTTTAATTTTCACAATGGTGAACACAAGAGAGCAGCCTGAGACCATCAGAAAAGCCATTATCAAACATCAAACTTCAAAGGGGTACAAGGCCATCTCCAAAGACCTTGGGATTCTTGTCTCTACAGTTTGCAATGTTATTAAGAAGTTTTCTGCTCATGGAAATGTCAAGAACCTCCCAGGACATGGTGGGAAGAGGAAAATTAATCCAAGTCGTCGTCAAAAGGTTAGTTTGAACTGTTGGAAAAAGACGATGTACAACATCCAAAGAGCTTAAGGATGACCTGGTGCAATTTGGAGTCATGGTTTCAACCCGCACCATACACCGTGCAGTAAACAAATAAGGACTTTATGGGAGAAGGCCAAGGAAGACCCCACTGCTCAAAGACAGACATAAAAAGGAACACCTGATCTTTGCCAAAACTCACCTTGAGAAACCATAATCCTTCTGGGAAAATGTTCTGTGGACAGATGAAACCAAACTTGAGCTCTTTGGCAATGCAGACCAGTGATACATTTACAGGCAAACAAATGAAGCTTATAAGGAAAAAAACACCCTTCCTACTGTTAAATATGGTGGAGGTTCCATAATGTTGTGGGGCTGTTTTTTTTCCTCAGGAACTGGAGGCCTGAAACGTGTTAAAGAATCATGAAGACTACCAAGGTATTTTGGAGCGAAATGTGCTACCTAGTATCAGAAAGCTAGATCTGCAAAGGTCATGGGTCCTCCAGCAAGACAATGACCCAAAACATACATCCAAAAGTACAAAAGAATGGATAAAAGGGAACAAATGGACCATTTTAAACTGGCCAGCAATGAGTCCTGATCTCAAGCCAATCAAGAATCTTTGGAAAGAGCTGAAATCTGCAATTGGTCAAAGGAATCCTAGAAATATTTAAGAGCTGGAACAAATTACAGTTGAAGAGCTGGAACAAATTACAGTTGAAGAGCGGGAAAAACTACCAGCAGACAGATGTACAAAACCTATAGATGGCTACATGAAACATTTGGAGACTCATCAGTGCCAAGGGTTGTGCAACCGAATATTAGTGAAGGGTACCATTTTTCCTGTCCAGGACATATTTAGTTTTTTTCTTAGGAAGTACCTCTTCTAAGTTACATGGACATCTTTTTTTTTGTTGCATACCTCTGAACATAATATTAAAATATTATCATGACATAAAGTTGTAATATTTCCTATTATTTCTCAAGATATTGTACACAACATACCTAAAATGCAAGGGTGCCATAATGTTGAGCACAACTGGATTTTACAAATGTTACAGAAAGTCTTGACAACTCATTACCAAATGTGAGGGGAGTTCTACTCAGTGGGGAGAGGGATTGGGGGGCGGGGAAGTACTATTATTGCTGTTGTTAAGTGCCGTCGAGTCGGTGTCGACTCATGGTGACCTTCTGGATAGTTGTCCTAAACTGTGTTCGGTCTTCAGTCAGGCGGCTCATTGTTGACAGATTGGCACCCACAGCTGCTTTTATTGTATCAATCCATATCATTTGTGGCCTCTCTCTTTTGCGTTGACCTTCCAGTTTGCCAAGCATGATGTCTTTCTCTAATGGTCTCTCTCTTCACATGATGTGTCCAAAGTATGAAAGTTAGTCTTGCCATCTGAGCTTCTAAAGAACGCTTAAGTTTGATCTCCTCTAGTACTGACTAGTTTGTTCTTTGGGCAGTGCATGGTATATACAGTATTCGTCACCAGCACCATAATTCAAAAGCATCAATTTTCATCCTCTCTATTTTTTTCACTGTCCAACTTTCGCATCCATATGACGTTACTGAAACTACCATAACTTGAATAAGTCGAATCTTTGTATGGAGAGAGACATCCCTGCTCTTGAAAATCTTGTCTAGGTCTTTCATAGCCATTCTGCCAAGAGCAATACATCATCTGATTTCTTGACTGTCTGTTGTTTCTTTATTGATAGTTAAATCAAAGTAGGTTAAAGTTATCCACTATTTCAATTTCTTCTCTATCAACAATGAACTTATTGATTCTGCCAGATGTCAAGATCTTTGTCTTCTTTAAACTAAGGTGCAGTCCCATTTTAATACTATGTTTTCTTGATCTTGAGAAGCAAACGTTTCAGGTCTTCTTCACTTTCAGCCACTAGCATAGCATCATCAGCACAGTGAAGGTTGTTGATGAGTCTCTCACCAATCTTCACACCTCTGTTGTCTTCATACAGTCCTGCTTCTCTAATGATTTGTTCTGCATATAAATTAAACAGGTAAAGGGAAAGTATGCAGCCTTGTCGTACACCTTTGCTGATTTTAAAACATTCTGTTTCTCCTTAGAACAAAAGATATGCCATAGTGAGTCAGACCAAGGTCCATCAAGCCCAGTATCCTGTTTCCAACAGTGGCCAATCTAGATCACAAGTACTGTCACGTCCACTCCTGGGTATAGGCGGATGCCTAGTAGGAATGGACGGACCACATTTATATATCCTTATAAGTGCTGTGGGTCTTATGTCCTATGTAGTTGTGGTCAAGACGGAAACAGCCAAGGATTTTGGGATAACAATAAGTTTTATTGTTGCACAGGTATTTTTCTACTACCCCTATTGAACAGAAATAAAGGATTCTTCTCCAAACCGAAATAAAGTTAACTGATACAGCAAAGTCCATGTGTTATACATGCAGGCATGTCTGTTTCAAATTACTTTCTCAAACCTTCTTTCAGTTACCAAACATGAACTGCTTTTTCTTCCAGCAACAGTGCCTTCGTATAACCATCAATAAACAGTAGTGTTCTCTTCCTTCACAGTTGCCAAACTGGCTAGGCTTTACACTTCAGCCGCTCACAGCCTTCCCCAGTGTGAATCCCACCAGCACAGTTTCAGGCATTTTCCAGCACTTATCAACAGCATAAACGTTTAACAGCTTTTACTCTCTTTGGCAATAAGCACAGTCTGTCTCCATATCAGAATATTCACTTTCCCCAGGAGCTTCCTCCGTTTGCATGGCTTCTCCCTCCGAATCTGATATAACCTGCCTATTTACAGGGTTCTCCACCGAAGGCTTCCATTGCTCTAATAAGCTTTTAAGCTGTTTCCATCGGGACTCTTCCTTACTCTGAGGTATGGGGGAGGAACCAAGGATACCAGTCTCCTTTAACACTGATTTAAGGGTTTCAAAAGGGCTCACCTTTTTCCTAGCACTTCTTGCCCTCTCTGGTAGTGCTAGAGGCAACCACTTGTCCCCAGACTGCTTCACCTGGTCTCTTGCGGCATCCTTCTCAGCAGGGTCTGGCTCTGACTCCTGTCTCCCAAGCTTCCGGTCAGCTAATTGCTTTCTATCAGCTGTGCTTCTCTCAGAACTGGAGCTACAGACACGCTGCCTGCAAAAAGAGTGTTTATGCAGTTTTTCAAAAGGAGCTTTGTTTCTGCCTATTCTCCCACCTTCCAGAACAGCTTCAACAAAAGACTCCTGAGAAGAACTCCTCTGACTCCTGGACAAACTTTCCAGCCTTTCCTCCCGAGGATTATTTCTTCTTCTCTCTTCCTTCTCTCTGCTGCTTGTCCCGTGGTTTTTCCTCTCTCTCCACACCCCTCTCACTAACTGTTTCTTCCTGCTTAAGTGTTTGGGGCTGTCCTATGGGCTTTGACTCCGCCCACCTGCCTCTCACGTCAGCTCCCTTGGTCACCATGGAGCTGAGGTGTGGCTCCCTCTCTAGCTTTCGGTGCATAGAGTTTTTTTCATTTGTTGGAGGTTTAACCCTTTCCCTTCCTGCACTGCTCTTTGCTTCAGGGGAAAAAGACTGGTTTCTCCTCCTTTCTCTAGGGTTTAACCCAGCTGTGCCATCACAGTACCTAACAGTTTCCCCAAAAGACACAGGTTCCACAATGCTTATATTGGGGCAAGCAGTGGATTGCCTGGGTCCTCTTTAATAATGAGAGAGGAAGGCAGGCATCAATATTTGGAAAAACCTAGAGAAGCTAGCAAAGTAGTCAGGAAAGCAAAGATTCAAAAAGAGGAGGAAATAGACAATGCAAAAAAATGGGGGGATAAGACATTTTTCAGATATGTTAGTGAGAAGAGGAAGGGCAAAAGTGGTATTGTCAGACTCAAGGTAGAAGGGGAGGAATATGTGGAAGCTGATGAGGATAAAGCGGAAGTGCTTATCAAATATTTCTGTTCTATGTTCACAGATGAAGAACCAGATGCAGAACCTCAGAAAACACCCACAAACAGGAACAGAAGCGAGGGACATCTTGAACAATTTTCAGAAGACTGTGTTCGTGAGAAACTAGCTCAACTTAAAGTAGACAAAGCTATGGGATTGGATGGGATACACCCTAGAATACTGAGGGAACTTGGGGACATTCTAGCAGCTCCACTGACTGACCTTTTCAATGCCTCGTTGGAGTCGGGAGTGATACCAAAGGACTGGAGAGAGGCTCATGTGGTGCCTTTACACAAAAGCAGAAGTAAAGATGTGGTTGAAAACTACAAGCCAGTTAGTTTAACTTCGGTGGTGAGTAAATTATTGGAAACACTGCTGAAAGAGAAAATAGTGAGGTTTCTGGAGTCCAGCGGATTACAGGATCCGAAGCAGCATGGATTCACCAGAGGCAAGTCTTGTCAGACAAATCTGATTGATTTCTTTGACTGGATGACCACAGAGTTGGACCGAGGGAGAGCCCTAGATGTGGTGTATTTAGATTTCATTAAAGCCTTTGACACTATTCCTCACAGGAGACTTATAAACAAACTTAGCACCCTAGGGATGGACCCTAAAGTTACTGCTTGGGTTAGAAATTGGTTGGGTGGGAGACGACAGAGTACAGGTAAATGGAGCTCACTCTGAGGAGAAAGATGTTACCAGTGGTGTGCCCCAGGGATCGGTCTGATTCTTTTTAACATCTTTGTTAGTGATATAGTGGAAGGGCTGTCGGGTAATGTTTGCCTTTTTGCGGATGATACCAAAATCTGCAATAGAGTAGACACCCAGGAAGGTGTAGATAACATGAGGAGGGATCTAGCTAATCTTGAAGAATGGTCTAGAATCTGGCAGCTGGGATTTAATGTTAAAAAATGTAAGGTAGGGGGGGCGGAGCCTGATGTCCAGCGGGTTAGACGCTTTGCGCTGAAGCTCCCGAGGGGCCTACTCAGAATCCTGACTTAATATCTGCATAAACCTAATATTTTACACCGAACTTACCGGGGTGCCTTGGGGGGAATGGCGGCCCACAAACCAGTGCGCTTGGACTTCGGGTCTCCCTCTTTTTCACATGGAAAACGCTCCAAAACAGAGTTGTCTTCCCCACCAAAGATGGTTCCACTTCGGGTAAGCCCCGAAATGCAACAGGAGATCTTGGAGGAAATACGTGGTGTGAAGGAACTGGTACAGTCCAACGGAGAAGAGAAGCGCTCCGAGCCATGCGAGAAGATTTCGGTATGCTTCAGGACCGGCTTGAAGGTCTTTCACTACGGCTGGACAACATGGCGGGGGTCCTCGATTCGCACGCGGTGCGCTTGGTGAACCTGGACAAGGCTGAGCGTCAGATACAGAATCTTCAAAAAGAGTTAGAGGATTGCAATAATCGAGCCCGTCGCAACAATGTAAGGCTCATAGGAGTTCCAGAGGGGGTGGAAGCAGGAGATATTAGAGAATTTCTGGTCAAAACTCTCCCCTCCTTGCTGAAGATTACCTTTTGCAGAGATCTGGAAATTGACCGAGCATATCGTGCTCCTACCAACATCGCACTCAATCGGACGACCCCCCGGCCCATTATCTTCCGTTTACTGAGGTATCAGCAAGTTGAGCAAATTTTCAAAGCTGCCCGGGTGATGCAACATCTGCAGTTTGACGATCATAAAGTCTCTTTCTTCCCCGACTTGGCAAAGCCCACAGTTGACCGGCGGAAGGGACTCCTTGCTTTTCGACCTAGACTTCAACAGTTACAGGCTCGCTTTGGCCTCTTATATCCAGCGAAGCTCAGAGTGACTCTCCATAACCAAACTAGAACCTTCGAAGATCCTGCTCTGCTAGCAACATTTTTAGATTCCAAAGAGGCAGACCAGATGCGCTAAGTCAACAACTCGGATGGACTCCGCTGGAACTGCTCGTCATTTTGAATGGCCCGATGCGGTGATCATTGCCTGGAATAGAGACTGCCTGGACCTTTCTTTCTTTTATATCTACCTCTCTTGGTCTCCTTTTCCTCCATGATGTGCACCTCGGTTGGATTCGGAGCACGCACAGCTATACCGGTTATATGTTTCAATTTAGGCCTTCTCTGGGGTTTCACCCCGCAGACATCAGGTCGCCAGTAATTTCTGGGGTTTTGCTTCTTCTCTAAGGCACTTCGGTGCTTCTACTGTTATATAGGGCGCTTTATGATTTTTCATTGGCTCATTTTCTATCATATCGTGTGTACAGTCATTTATGGTTGATATGAGGGACATTGCGCAACTCGGTGCGCCATCATGTTCCTTTCTCAGAATGTTTGACTTTGTTGTATGGCCTTATGTATGCTCTTATTACTGAACGTAAGAGGCCTCAATAGTCCAATCAACAGAATGACCATCCTTAGTCATTTTAATCATGACCATACTGATTTAGTGTTTCTTCAGGAAATCCATTTCACTTCTGTCGAACCACTGAAACTTACTGCCAAACCTTATATGGTGGCTGCCTATTCTCCCGCCGTTTCTAAGCGGGGCGGGGTAGCCATCTTAGTTGAGAAATCTTTGCCAACTATTGTAATGGATACTAGCTCTGATGGGGAGGGTAGCTGGGCCTGTGTATATTTTAAGGTTGGAGATAGTGAATTTACTTGTATTGGTATTTATGCTCCGAATGTGGATGACCCAGTTATTGTTACTCGGCGGTGACTTCCACCAAGTATTTGATCCTTTGATAGATAGATTGCCGCCTAGAACGAGTGGTCCGCCCAAGAGTTTCTACACCCTGCCAGCTCTGATGAAAGATTTTGCGTGAGTAGATATATGGAAGCTGCTTCACCCCTCAGACTTAGAGCTCACCTTTTCTCAGCCCCCCCCCCCATCACTCACAATCTAGATCAGATTTTTCTTATCTCCTCAATACTGCTATCCCAAGTGGACATATACTCCTGATAGGTTAGCCAATTGGAATGCCATCCAGTGCGCTTGATGCTGGACATGCTATGTGGCCTTTGGTTTACTAAACTCCTGTTAAGTATGATTGTCCCGCATTACAGTATTACTGGAGTCGGGTCTGGGGTCGTCTTCATTCTATTTTATATTTTCCGGAACCCCTCTTTTGGAAGATTGTGGGGCTCCGCTTAGCTGCGGGGATCCCCTCTCTTCCTAAATTGGCTTACTTCCTTTTAGCCTTTATGCTGGGCATCGCTCTTTCCTATTTCCTTAATCACGAAATATTGGGAAAATAGCTCTTTTTTGAGTTCTAATGAATGGTGAAACATATCTGTCTTTATTGTAAATATGCGCAAATACCTAGTATGTCTGCCTCTTCCGTTCAAACCATTCACTATTGGTCTAGCTAGAAGACGCTCAACGATTATGTTCAAACTATTCAATGCTCTCAGTTGACTGTTTGATTCTGTATTAATCTTTGTCACATGCTCATCCGGTATCATAGATTCTACTTCCGTTTGTTTGATGTACAATAATTGTTGTATGTAAGCGCTTATATGATGATTCTTATCAGCTTAGAGAAGAAGCATTGGGGTGGGGGGTAATTGGGGTTGTTTTCTTTATTGTATGTGTGTATTTGTTTCTTTTGGTGTGTTGTTACTTTGTTTGTTGTAAAATGAAAATAAAAGTTTAAAAAAAAAAAAAAAAAATGTAAGGTCATGCATTTGGGCTGCAGCAATCCAAGGGAGCAATATAGTATAGGGGGTGAAGTACTTTTGTCCACTAAAGAAGAGCGGGACATAGGCGTGGTTGTATCTGATGATCTTAAAGTAGCTAAACAGGTAGAAAAGGCGACGGCAAAAGCTAGAAGGATGCCTGGGTGCATACGGAGAGGAATGGCTAGCGAAAAAAGGAGGTGATAGGTCCTCTGTAAAAGTCTTTAGTGCGACCTCATTTGGAGTATAGTGTGAAATTTTGGAGACTGCACCTTCAAAAGGATGTGAACAGGATGGAGAGGGTGGCTACTAAAATTGTTAGTGGTCTTCATTATAAAGCATATGAGGACAGACTTAAGGATCTTAATATGTACACCTTAGAGGAAAGGCGGGATAGAGGTGATATGATTGAGATGTTTAAATATCTCCGTGGCATAAATGTTCAGGGGGAGAGCTTCTTTCAATTGAAAGCAAGTTCTGATATGAGGGGACATGGGATGAGGGTGAAGGGGGATAGATTCAGGAGTGATATGCGGAAATATTTCTTTACGAAAGAGTAGTGGATCCGTGGAATAGTCTCCCAGTGGAGGTGGTAGAGATGAGGACAGTATATGAATTCAAAAAAGCATGGAACACAGAGGATCTCTAAAGGAAGAAAGGGGACTGTTGTAGTTGTTGATATGGAAGGACAGACTAGATAGGCCATGTGGTCTTTTTCTGTCGTCATATTTCTATGTTTCTATTTTTCTATGGACCTTTCCTCCAGGAACTTGTCCAAACCTTTTTTAAACCCAGCTACACTAACAGCTTTTACTACATCCTCCGGTAACAAATTCCAGAGTTTGATTACACGTTGAGTGAAAAAATATTACCTCTTATTAGTCTTAAATAGGTTACCTCCTTGTTCTGTTCGAACTGTTGCTTCTTGGTCAATGTAAAGGTTGTGCAAGGGAACTTTCAGGTGTTCTGGTATACACATGCTTCTTAATGTGGCCAGAGTTGCTCATGGTTTACACAGTCAAAAGCCTTGCTGTAGTCAATAAAACAAATATAGATATCCTTTGGCATTCTTTAATCTTTTCAAGGATCCATCTCACATCCGCGATGATCTCTCTCGTTCCTCGCCCTTTCCTGAACCCTGCTTGCACTTCAGCTTTTTGTCATTCCAGGTATAGTTGTCGTCTCTTCTGAATAATCTTGCTGGCATGTGGGATCAGAGTGCTTGTGTGATAATTTCCACAGTCCGTTGGATCACCTTTCTTTAGTATTGGTATAAACACAGATCTTTTCCAGTCAGTTGGCCATGATGCTGTCTTCCAAATTTCCTGGCAGAGCCTTGTAAATATAACAGCAGCTACATCTGACTGCTGTAATAAATAAATGGGAATGCCATCAATGCCCGGTGCTTTGTTCTTTGATAAAGTTTTCAATGTTGCTTTGACTTATTCTTTTATCACCAATGGTTCCTGATCATAAGGTATAGGTTGAAACAGCTATTGGTCCACTTGATCTTTATCATATAATAGCTCTGTATATTCTTTCCACCTTTTCTTGATCTTTTCAGCCTCATTCAACATGGATGCTTGAGCATCTTGTAACATTCCAATTAGAGGCTGGAATTGTTTCTTTACCTCTCGAAGCTTTAGGAAAGCCAAGCTTGTTCTTCATCTAATAGTTTTGGTTTCTATTTCCTTGCATGCTTCATTGTACTACTTCTCCTTGTCTTGTCTTGCTGCACGTTGGAAATCTCTGAGTTCTGCAAGTGCCTCTCTTTCTCCTCTGGCTTTAGCTTCTTTGTGTTTCTGGGCAATTTTCAGAGTTTGTTCAGTCATCTATTTTGGCTTTTTCACCTTTTGTAGAGATTTCTCACTTTCTTCCAACACAACCTTCTTAACTCTTCTGGAGCTCTGTCATTTGTATCTAAAGCAGCAAATCGATTATGCAGGCAGTCTTTAAATTCCGTTGGTATATTCTCAAGGTCATATTTTGCTACATTCATGAGTGGCCTGCTCTTTTTCAACTTTAGCTTGAGTTTGCATACTAGTAGTTGGTGAGCTCCAGGTTTTGTCTTTGTTGATGATATAGAGCTTTTCCATCGTTGACTTCCACAGATGAAATCAATTTGGATTCCTGTACAATCCATTGGGTGAAGTCCATATGCACAGTCACAGATTATGTTACTGGAAGAAGGTGTTTGAGATGAATAAATCATTGGCCTTGCAGAATTCTATCAGTCTTCATCCAGCTTCATTTCTGTTGCCAAGTCCATATTTTCCCACCATTTTGCTGCCTTCTTTGCTGCCAACCTTTGTGTTCCAGTCACCCATGACTATCAGGATATCCTATTTGCATGTTCTGTCAATTTCAGCTTGTACTTGTTCATAGAACTTATCAACTTCATCCTCTTCTGCAGCTGTTATTGGGGCATATACTTGAATTATGGTTGTGTTGATAGGCATTCCTCATAGACGAATAGAAATTAAGCGTTCACCGATTGCCTTGTATTTCATTACAGTTCTTGCAAGTTTCTTCTTAATTATAAATGTGACACCATTTTTTTGTCTTTCATTTCCAGCATAGATGACCATGTGATCCTCAGATGTAAAGTGCCCAATGCCTGTCCATTTCAGTTCGCTGACACCCAACAGATCGAGTTGTACACATTCCATTTCATCCTTGACCACCTCCAAATTTCCTTGGTTCATGCTTGGTACATTCCATGTCCCAATATGTAAGACATCTTTGCAGCTTCTTACTACTTTGACCTAGTGAAAGGCGGTATATAAGAATAGCTAGCTAGCTAGATAACTAACTACAAGGTATATGCACTGCTGTACAGAGACATGTAAGAGATGGTCCCTGCTCCTAAGAGTTTACACTCTAATCAGACTGACAACACAACTGGGGACTAGGATATATCTAGGGGAATAATAAGGAAACAAAAAGGAGGTGACAAGGAGATTTGGGGGGAACAGGAAGTGAGTTTTTAGCCTGAATTTGAAAAGGGCCACAAATGGAGCTTGATGCATCAACTCAGGTAGTTTGCTCCAGGCATAAGGAGCAGAAAGGCAGAAAGATCGAAGTCTGGAGTTGGCAAAGGAAGAGAAGGGCACAGATAGAAGGGATCTGCCAAAAGAGTAGAGTTTCCGAGAAGGGGTATAGGGAGAGATAATAGAGGAAAGGTAGTGAGGAACAACCAAATGAAGGCATTTATAAGTCAGTAGTAGAAGTTTGAACTGGATGTGGAAACAGAAAGTCGATGAAGTAACTTGAGAAAAAGGGTAACATGAACATAGCGACACTGGAAAAAGATTATCCGTACAGCTGAGTTTTGAACAGACTGAAGAGGGGGGTGGTAATTCAGAGAAAGACAATTCAAGAGGAGATTGCAATAGTCTAGATGGGAGGTGACTAGAGAATGTATAAGGGTCTTAGTAGTGTGTTCAGAAAGGAAAGGACAAATTGTGCCAATATTGAAGAGAAAGAAATTATAGGTTTTAGCTATCTGTTGGATGTGTGTCGAGAAGGACAGGAAGGGAGTCAAAGATGACCCCAAGTTTGCGAGTCTAGGAAACAGAGAGTACAGTGTTAACCACAGAAATAGAAAAAGGAGGAAGTGGGGATGTGGGCTTAGGGGGAAGATAAGGAGTTCAGTTTTGGCCATGTTCAATTTCAGATGGTGGTGAGACATCCAGGCACTAACGTCAGATAAGCAAGCAGAGATCCAGGCCTGGATTCTTGGAGAGATGTCAGATGCAAAGAGGTAGATCTGAGAGTCATCAGCATAGAGGTGATACTGTAAACCATGGGAGGAGATAAGCACACCAAAAGCCAGTGTAGAGAAAAAAAGGAGAGGTCCCAAGACAGAGCCTTGGGTTGCATCGACAACGCGGGTTAGCAGTAGAGGAGGATCCACTAGAACATACACTAAAAGCGCATTGAGAGAGGAAGAAAACTAGGACAGGACAGAACCCCAAAATCCAAGTGAGGACAGGGTATTAAGGAGAAAGTGGTGATCAACAGTGTCAAAAGCAGCAGAAAGGTCAGGAAGAATGAGGATCAAGTAAAGACCCTTGGATTTGACGAGGAACAAGTCACTGGAGACTTTGGAAAGAGCCGTCTCAGTAGAATGTAGAGGGTGAAAGCCAGATTGCAGTGGATTCAGAAGGGACTGAAAGGAGAGAAGGTCAAAAGGTAGGATCGAGGGATGGTTTCTTGAGGAGCGGTGTAACCATAGCATGCTTTAAGGTTGCAGGAAAAGTTGCAATAGAAAGCGATAGGTTGTGGATATGATTAGATAGAAGGGAAAACAGTGGAGGAGATTGAATTTACTAAGTGGGTGAGAATGGGATCAGAGGAGCAAGTAGTAAGTTTAGAGGTGGAAAGAAGATGAGTGGGTTTTTTGCCAATGATCTTAGAAAAGGATGAAAGGGCAACAGAGGTTGAGGGAAGGGTTAGGGAATGAAGAGGGGGGAGTGGGAATAGAGATGACCCAGAAGGGAACTCAAGAGTAATCCTGTGGAATTTGTCAGGGAAGTACTCAGCCAAAGTCTGGGCAGAAAAGGAAGGAGGGGTCAGAGGCGGAGGCACTTTGTGGAGAGAGTTCAGAGTAGTAAAGAGACAGTGAGGATCGGAGGCAAGAGAGTTAGGCAAATATACTATTGCTTGGCGAGGGCTATGGAAAACTGGAAAGAGACTAACATGAATTTGAAATGTAGGAAGTCCACAAGGGTGCAGATTTGAGCCATAGGCGCTCAGCTAAGCGAGCAAAGGAACATAGGACGTGGGTTTTAGAGGACAGCCAGAGCTGAGCTACAGTACGTCTCACAGGACGTGAAGTGGGAGGCGCAAGAGCATCCAGAGCAGAGGCGAGTACAGTGTTATTTATTTAATCAGTCTTATATACCACCTTATCCTTCAATCAAAGTGGTCAACAAGACAACAGAGGGACTACATCGAGGGGCGGGGGGGAGACAACAAGATAGTACATTACAGTAAATTACAGTACATTACATTAAATTATACATAAACTACAGCACAGTTATATTTCATAATTCATTACAATTACATTAAACAAATAACTGCAATCTTACAAAATGTTAAAATAATTTAAACATTATAGGAAAATTGAAATTCAAAGGGTTAAAACATTTTGTTCTATTGGAATTAGATTAGTTGCCATATGCTTCAATAAACAGGTACGTTTTAAGGGACTTTCGAAAATCTTTGATATCATACTCATTTCTTAAATCACTAGGAATAGAATTCCATAGTTGTGGTGCCATAAGGAGAAAGCCCTATTAGATGTCATTTGTTTGGATCTATTAAACGTCAAGTGGGAATTAAGTCTGTTAGTAGACTGTGAGCATCTGGGCCTTGAGCCTATGTCCTTAGAAATAATAGTTGTTAGAACGTTTGCTGATGATTCATGTAAAATTTTGAAAATATTCATGAGATTCTTGTATTTCGATCTCATAATGATTTGAAGCCAATGCAATTCTTGAAGCAAGGGAGTTATATGATCAAATTTTGGAGAATTGATTATAGTTCTTGCGGTTGTATTGTGTGCCAATTGGAGGGGATGGGTAGTATGTTTTGGAAGACCTTGATAAGGATATTTCCAAAGTCGAGGAGTGGTGTCATAACTGCTTGACATACCATTCGAAAGTGATGTAGTTGTAAAATTGGCTCGAGGTTCCTAATGATCTTTAAACAATGGTATACTCTAACTGTAATCTTATTTATATGGGATTTTAAGTTAATATGTTTATCTATGATTATACCAAGGTATTTTACTTCCTCGCTGACCTTTCTGGGTTTGTTTAGTATATTGATTTCTTTACGAGTTAATAAGTTCTGATTATTAAAAATGAACAACACTTCTGTTTTATCTGGGTTTATTTTAAAGTTGTTAGCTGTGAGCCAATTGTTCATATCAGTCAAACAGTTATTAATTATTTCTGTGTCAAATGTATTCTGGTTAACTGCAGTGTAGATCATAATATCAGCATATAGATGGTAATTTATTCCATATTATTGAATAATTTTACATATAGGTTGAATATAGATGTTAAAAAGGATTGATAATACTGACCCTTGTGGTACACCTTGTGTAATTGGGATTTGAGATGATTTTTTGTCTCCACATTTTACTATTTGCGTATGATTATTCAGGTAGGATGTAAACCATTTAAGAGTGTTGTCACATAGTCTAATATCTTCTAAACGTTGAAGCATTAAAGGATGAGAGATTGTGTCAAAAGCTGCTGAAATGTCAATAAATATTAAAAGAAAAACACTATTTTTCTTATCTAGACCCGTTAAAAGGTTATTAAATAAAGAAATAAGAAGAGTTTCTACATTATGAAATGGTTTGAAAAAATGTTGGTGTAGATCCAGTGGAGCATATGAGTCTATGTGATCTTGTAATTGCCCCTTACTACTTTCTCTATCCCTCACTTGGTTTGCAGCTTGTCGTGCTGTGAGGGCTTGTGTGCATCAGTGATGCTGAGAACTAAACTATCGGTAGTTTAACTACTGGCAGGGTCTCCCAAGATGGACAGGTCTCAGCTGAGATGCCAGACCAAGACAAACCACCCATCTGGGCAGCAGTAGAATGGGATAGTGTTGACGGCGGAGGATCACATTTCTGTGACAACGGCAACAACACCAAACTTAAACTGCGCGGAAGAAAGGCCCAGCAATCTACTTCTGTATCTTGCCATGAAAACCCAATGGATAGTTACAACAAAACAAATTGTGCTGTAGTGCTGGAAGATGAGACCCCCAGGTTGGAAGGCACTCAACTAGCTACTGGGGAAGAGCTGAAGACCTTTCAGAGTAAAGCCAGCATTTATGATATGGTTGGATCAAAGCCCTCTGGACGTCTGACTGCTGATGTAGCTGCGCATGAAATGAGAGTCAGAAGCTGTAAAGATGTCTTACACATTGAAACATGGAACGTACAAAGCATGAACCAAGGGAAGTTGGAGGTGGTCAAGAATGAAATGGAACATGTACAACTTGATCTGTTGGGTGTCAGCGAACTGAAATGGACTGGCATCGGGCACTTTGCATCACATGATCACATGGTCTACTATGCTGGAAATGAAAGACAAAGAAGAAATAGTGTTGCATTTATAATAAAGAAGAAACTTGCAAGAACTGTAATGAAATACAATGCAGTCAGCGAACGCTTAATCTCTATTCGTCTACGAGGAATGCCTATCAACACAACTACAATTCAAGTATATGCCCCAACAACAGCTGCAGAAGAGAATGAAATTGAAGAGTTCTATGAACAAATACAAGCTGAAATTGACAGAACATGCAAACAGGATATCCTGATAGTCATGGGTGATTGGAACGCAAAGGTTGGCAACAAAGAAGACGACAAAGTAGTTGGAAAATATGGACTTGGCAACAGAAATGAAGCTGGAGAAAGACTGATAGAATTCTGCAAGACCAACGATCTATTCATCTCGAACACCTTCTTCCAGCAACACAAGCGGCGACTGTACACATGGACTTCACCCAATGGATTATATAAAAATAAAATTGACTACATCTGCGGAAGTCAACGATGGAAAAGCTCTATAACATCAACAAAGACAAAACCTGGAGCTGACTGTGGTACAGATCATCAACTACTAGTATGCAAACTCAAGCTAAAGCTGAAAAAGAGCAAACCACTCATGAATGCAGCAAAATATGACCTTGAGAATATACCACTGGAATTTAAAGACTGCCTGCAAAATCGATTTGCTGCTTTAGATACAAATGATAGAGTTCCAGAAGAGTTATGGAATGACATCAAGAAGGTTGTGTTGGAAGAAAGCGAGAAGTTTCTACAAAAGGTAAAAAAGAAAAACGGCCAAAATGGATGACGGAAGAAACTCTGAATATTGCCCAGAAACGCAGAGAAGCTAAAGCCAGAGGAGAAAGAAAGACAATCACAGAACTCAACAGAGATGTCCAACGTGCAGCAAGACAGGACAAGGAAAAGTACTACAATGACGCATGCAAGGAAATAGAAGCAGAAACTATTAGAGGAAGAACAAGATCAGCTTTCCTAAAGCTACGAGAGTTAAAGAAAAAGTTCCAGCCTCAAATTGGAATGTTACAAGATGCTCAAGGTTCTATGTTGAATGATGCTGAGAAGATCAAGAAAAGATGGAAGGAATATACAGAGTTTTTATATGATAAAGATCAAGTGGACCAACAGCCGTTTCAACCTGTACCTTATGATCTGGAACCATTGGTGATGAAAGAAGAAGTTGAAGCAGCATTGAAAGCCTTATCAAAGAACAATGTTTCTGATAAAGGGCACGTTCATACAAAACACAATAGTCAAGTAGAATCGATCATTCATTATTACGGTAACTCTATACTCAGGTCTCAGACTTAAACCGCACTTTGATCAAGACTTACGTCCTTTCATTTAGTGCTGTAGTTTGCATCACCGACCTTATAAATAATTACAATCAAATGTTATGATTAAATGTTATGATCTAATAATACTGTTACTCTATGTAAATTCTTATATCTATAGCGACTCTTATGTAGTCAGCTGGAGCTTAACTTATCCCTATTAACTGGGCAAGACCCGCAGGAGTGATTAAGTTAAGCTCAAGCTCACTACATAAGAGTCGCTATAGATATAAGAATTTACATAGAGTAAGAGTATTATTAGATCATAACATTTGATCATAACATTTGATTGTAATTATTTATAAGGTCGGTGATGCAAACTACAGCACTAAATGAAAGGACGTAAGTCTTGATCAAAGTGCGGTTTAAGTCTGAGACCTGAGTATAGAGTTACCGTAATAATGAATGATTGATTCTACTTGACTATTGTGTTTTGTATGAACATGCCCTTTATCAGAAACATATATTTACACGTTCGAAAAGAGACCACAACGATTTGTGAGTTATCAAAGAACAAAGCACCAGGCATTGATTGCATTCCCATAGAAGTATTACAGCAATCTGATGCAGCTGTTACCATACTTACAAGGCTCTGCCAAGAAATATGGAAGACAGCATCATGGCCAACTGACTGGAAAAGATCTGTGTTTATACCAATACTAAAGAAAGGTGATCCAACTGACTGTGGAAATTATCGCACAATCGCTCTGATCCCACATGCCAGCAAGATTCTACTGAAGATTATTCAAAAGAGACTACAATCATACCTGGAACAAGAACTACCTGAAGTGCAAGCAGGGTTCAGAAAAGGGCGAGGAACGAGAGACATCATTGCGGATGTGAGATGGATCCTTGAAAAGACTAAAGAATACCAAAAGGATATCTATTTGTGCTTTATCGACTATAGCAAAGCTTTTGACTGTGTAAACCATGAGAAACTCTGGGCCACATTAAAAAGCATGGGTATACCAGAACACCTGATCGTTCTCTTGCACAATCTGTACATTGATCAAGAAGCAACAGTTCGAACAGAATAAGGAGAAACAGAATGGTTTAAAATAAGCAAAGCTGTAAGACAAGGCTGCATACTTTCCCCCTACCTGTTTAATTTATATGCAGAACAAATCATCAGAGAAGCAGGATTGTATGAAGACAACAGAGGTGTGAAGATTGGTGGAAGACTCATCAACAACCTTCGCTATGCTGATGATACCACATTACTGGCGGAAAGTGAAGATGATCTGAAACATTTGCTTCTCACAATCAAAGAACATAGTCTCAAAATGGGCCTGCACCTTAATGTAAAGAAGACAAAGATCATGACAACTGGCATAATCAACAGGTTCATCGTCGAAGGAGAAGAAATTGAAATCGTGAATAACTTTAACCTACTTGGATCAACTATCAATAAAGAAGCAACAAGCAGTCAAGAAATCAGACGACGCATTGCTCTTGGCAGAATGGCTATGAAAGACCTAGATAAGATTCTCAAGAGCAGAGATGTCTCTCTCCATACAAAGATTCGACTTGTTCAAGCCATGGTATTTTCAATAACATCATATGGATGTGAAAGCTGGACAGTGAAAAAGATAGACAGGAAGAAAATTGATGCCTTTGAATTATGGTGCTGGCGGCGAATACTGTGTATACCATGGACAGCCCGAAGAACAAACCAGTCTGTACTAGAGGAGATCAAACCTAAGCCTTCTTTAGAAGCTCAGATGACAAGACTTCGACTTTCATACTTTGGACACATCATGCGAAGAGAGAGATCATTAGAGAAAGACATCATGCTTGGCAAGATAGAAGGTCAATGCAAAAGAGGAAGGACAGCAATGAGATGGATCGAAACAATAACAGCAGCTACGGGTACCAGTCTGTCAACAATAAGCCGCCTGACTGAAGACCGAACACAATTTAGGATAGCTATCCAGAGGGTCGCCATGAGTCGACTCCGACTCGACGGCACTTAACAACAACAACAACAACAACTTTCTCTATAACATTGGAGATAAAAGGTAAACTAGAAATTGGACGGTATGATTTAGGTTCAGAGGTACTTAATGAATTTCCTTTATTGACTGGTCTAATTGAGGCTCTTTTGAGGAAAGGAGGTAAATAACCTTGTTTTAGTGAAAGTTCTACAAATTTGACTAGATGGCAACTTAATTGACTCTTTGCACTTTTAATCCATTCTACTGGGCATGGATCAGTTGGGGAGGTGGTTGTATTAATTGTACTTATTATATTTTCAATTTGGTTTTTTGTTGGCATTGAAAAATTAGACCAAAGGTGTCTGGAATCAGAGAGTATCTTTGTCGTTAATTGATTAGGCTGTGAAGATACTATAGAGGTTAATTGATTTCAGTTTTAATTTATTAAGTAGTTTGCATATTCTTTAGGACCTATCTGGTAATTTTGACAAGGAGAGTTGTTTTTGGTAAGCTGTTTCACAATATAATATAATTCCCTTGGTTTATTAGCAGATTTCAAAATTAAGTTTGTATGGTATTGTTGTTTGCGATTATTTATCAAATTTTTATATTCAATTAGCTTCACCTTCTATAAAAGCTCTGAATGCTGAGATTTGTTCTGTCTGCATTTACGATCAAATTTCTTAGTATACGTTTTGCCTCTCTGATATCATTTGAGTACCATGGTGTGTTATTCTTTCTACGTACTTGTGCCTTGCCTCTGTTGAGATTTCCTGAGGCATCAGAAATGACTTTATTCCAGTTGTCTATTGCAGCATCTAAATTACTACAATCCTGGTGCAAGTGAGGAATGACATCTGCTATGAAATTTTCTTTATGAAAGGCTCTAAATTTTCTTGTTTTACAATTAGTTTCTAATTGGTGAGAAGGAGGTTTTAAATGTAAAGTAATAGATATCACATAATGATCTGACCATGGCACAGGAGATATTTTTGGAATTGAGATTTGGTTTAGAGCAGTAAGAAGCTTTGAGTGGAAAATCATATCTGGAATAGTACCATGTTGATGCGTTGGTAGAGTAATTGCCTGTTTGTAATCTAAAGAGTCCAAAGCTTTTAGGAAGGCTTTAGACTCCTTAGGCGGTAAGGAACTTAAATTGAAGTCACCCAAAGCAATTAATGGTTTACGGGGCAAGCTGTGTGAACAAATTAATTCAAGGACTGCTGACAGTTGATCTTTTGTGGCATTGGGTGCTCTGTAAGCAAGACAAATACTGAGATGGTGATTAGATATCACCATTGAATTTGTATCAGATTAATTATTGATTATAACAGTTTTAAATTTGAAAGTTTTACGTGCAAGGATTAGAATTCCACCACCTCTTTAGTGCTCTCTATGACAAGTAAAAGCTTCAAAGTCATGAGGAGTAATTTGATTGATAATAACCTGGTCTGTATCTTTTAACCAAGTCTCCGTTATGCACATAATATCAATTTTTTGGTCTATGATGTAATCATATATAGTGTTTAGCTTGTTTTTTACAGATCTTGCATTAATTAGTACAAAACAAATGGGGGAATTAAGAGTTGGATTATTTTTGGTAGATTTGGATGGGGGAAAGAAATCTTGGTTGGTCTTTTGTTTTTATTTGTATAGAGTTTCTGTCTATTGAGGTTATTATTACGCGCGTGCATAGGCATTAAAGGGTTTGGTATTAAATTGTTGGGTAGAGTCTGTTGGGTGAGGAATATCATACTAAAATATAGAAGAACAAATTGGTAAATTGTATGCATGTTTGCAGCTATTAAAACTATTTATAGGAAGATATGGCCTCATCAACAGACCTAAATGACACAGTGGAGGTAAGAGGTTGTGAGACAGCAGTGGAGAGAGCTGATGGGTCGATAACACAAAAATTCCTAAAGATGCTGGAGGAGATTGGGCGAAATCAAGGTGGGGGGTGAAGAGTGAAAGCAGATGATGGTCAGATAAGGAAAGAAATGAGGTACAGACGTTTGAGGGCAAGCAGTTACAGAAAACAAGGTCAAGACAGTGGCCTAGCTGGGGCGTAGAGCCAGAAGAACATAGCTGGATTGAGGTGGTAAGGGAAAGGGGCTTTAAAGGCACGAGGGTCAGAGGGCTTATCAACATGAATGTTAAAATCCCCAAGAATAAGGGAGGGAGGAAGAAGCATCTAGAAAAAGGGAAACTCATGAGTCAAAGTCAGTGAGAAAGACAGAGGTAGACTTATCAGGGCGCAAATAAATGACAGCTATCTGCAGAGGTACTGGAATAAAGAGTGATCAAGGAGTTGGACCGAGGGAGAGCTCTACATGTGGTGTATTTAGATTTCAGTAAAACCTTTGACACCGTTAAGAACTTAAGATATGCCATATTGGGTCAGACCAAGGTCCATGAAGCCCAGTATCTTGTTTCCAACAGTGGCCAATCTAAGTTATAAGTATCTAGCAGTTTCCCCAAAAGACACAGGTTCCACAATGGGTCAAGCCGTGATATCCCGGTCCCTTTTAATAATGGTTTATGGTCCTTTCCTCCAGGAACTTGTCCAAACATTTTTAAACACAGCTACACTAACAGCTTTTACTACATCCTCTGGTTACAAATTCCAGACTTTGATTAAATTTTGAGTGAAAAAATATTTTCTCTTGTTAATCATTAATAGGTTACCCTGTAGCTTTAATGTATGTCCCCTAGTCTTTCTATATTCTGATGACGTAAACAATCAATCTACGTTTACCCGTTCCACTCCATTCATTAATTTATAGACTTCTAATATATCTCCCCTCAGCTTTCTCTTTTCCAGGTTAAAGAGCCCTAACCTTTTTAGCCTCTCTTCATAGGCGTATCCGTCCATCCCCTTTACCATTTTGGTGGCTCTTCTCTGTACCTTTTCTAATAATGCTATATCCTTTTTAAAAAACAGCGACCAGAAATGCACACAATATTCAAGATGCGGTTGCACCATGGAACGATACAGAGGCATTATAATATCTTATTTTATTTTCCATTACTTTCCTTATGATACCTAGCATTCTATTTGCTCTCTTGGTCGCCGCTGCACACTGGGCGGAGGGTTTAACCTGTTTTCCACCTAAACCTAAATACTTTTCCTGGGTGGTGGTTCCTAATGTGGAACCTTGCATCGTGTAACCATAGTTTGGTTGTTCTTTCCTAGATGCATAACTTTGCACTTGTCCACATTAAATTTCATCTGCCATTTGGATGCCCAGTTTTCCAATTTATCAGGATTTTCCACAATCCTCATGGGTTTTAACAACTTTAAATAGTTTTGCGTCATCTGCAAATTTGATAACCTCTCATTATACCCTTTTCCAGATCATTTATGAATATGTCAAAAAGCAGCGGACCAAGCACAGATCCCTGGGGTACTCCACTAATGACCTTTCTCCATTGGGAAAATTGGCCATTTAACCGTACCCTCTGCTTTCTATCTTTTAACCAGTTCCTGATCCACAATAGTACACTGCCTCCTATCCCATGACCTTTCAGTTTTGCCATAAGTGTCTGATGAGGGACGTTGTCAAAGGCTTTCTGAAAGTACACATACACTATATCAACCGACTCACCTTTGTCTACCTGTCTATTCACATCTTCAAAAAACACATAACAGATTAGTAAGACAAGATCTTCCTTGTCTAGTCATGTTGGCTGTCTCCCATTAAGCCATGACTATCTACATGTTCAGTAATTTTGTTCTTTATTATGGTTTTTACCATTTTTCCCGGTACTGATGTCAGGCTCACTGGTCTGTAGTTTCCCGCTGGAACCCTTTTTAAAAACTGGCGTTACATTCGCCATCCTCCAATCTGCAAGTATTACAGATGATTTTAATGATAGTTCACAGATTACTAAAAACAGGCCTGCAATCTCATATTTCAGTTCTTTCAATACCCTTGGATGTATACCATCCGGACCAGGTGATTTGCTACTCTTCAGTTTATCAAACAGTTGTAATATATCTTCCCGGTGTATTGATATTTCTTTCAAATCTTCAGCAGTACCACCTTTAAATACCACTTCAGTCATGGCTAACATCCCTACATCTTCCACAGTAAAGACCGAAGCAAAGAATTCATTCAGTTCCCCTTTTAACCCTCTATCATCTAATGGTCCAACTGACTCTCTCACAGGTTTTTTTTGCTACAAATGTACTCGAAAAAGTCTTTATTATGCGTTTTTGCTTCCACAGCAAGCTTCTTCTCAAATTCTCTCTTTGCCTGCCTTATCAATGCCTTGCATTTAATTTGCCTCTGTGCTTGTGCTGTTTCCAGTTTTCGTCATTAGGCTGTTTTTTCCATTTCCTGAAAGATGCTTTTTTGGCAACAACAGCCTCTCTGACCTCAGGTTTAAACCATGCTGGCAGTTTTTTGGACTTCCTTCTACTGTTCTTAAAGTGTAGAATACAGCTGGTCTTGGCTTTCAAGACAGTATTTTTAAACAACACTCAAGCTTGATGTAACTCTTTAAACTTTGCAACTGCTCCTTTTAGTTTATTCTTAACTATTTTCCTCATTTTATCATAGTCTCCCTTTCGAAAGTTAAAAGGTAGTACTGTGGATTTCCATACCATCCCACCTCCATTAATTAAATCAAATGCGATCATGCTATGATCACTATTGCCAAGTGACCCCAACACCCTTATCTCTTGCACCAGATCTGGTGTTCCAATAAAGATTAGGTCCAAAATGGCTTCCCCTCAGGTCAGTTCATAAACCAGCTGCTCCAAGAAGCAGTCATTTATTTCATCTAGAAACTTTATCTCCCTAGCATGTCCTGCCATGACAGTGACCCAGTCGATACTGGGGTAATTGAAATCACCCATTATTATTACTGTGCTGTAACGTTTGTTAGCTTCCCTGATTTCTTTGAGCATTTCATCATCCATTTGTTCATTCTTGCCAGGCGGTCAATAGTATACCCCCACAGCCATTGCTTTCCCCCTTTACATGGAATTTCAATCCATAGAGATTCTACAGCAAATTTTGTTTCCTGCAAAATTTGAATCATTTGTGACTCAATGTCCTCTCTATCATAGAGCACAACCCCTCCACCAATTTGAACACCTCTATCATTACGATATAGTTTGTACCCAGGTATCACAGTATCCAACTGGTTGTCCTCCTTCCAACATGTCTCTGAGATTTTATTTATTTAGCAAGCATTTGTAGCCCGCTCCTTCCAGCGATCAGAAGCGGGTAGGATTACTGTGAAACTGCCGAATCAAGGCAGGTACAAATTTTGTTTACATACAGATTGTCAGAAAAGCACATCATACAGAGTTAACACTTCTTAGCTATGGGGGAGTTCATTTACATATATACATAAATACATATATACAGGATAATCTTCTTGGACTGTCGAATCAAGGCAGGTACAAATTTTGCTTACATACAGATTGTCAGAAAAGCACATCATACAGAGTTAACACTTCTTAGCTATGGGGGAGTTCATTTACAGATATACATAAATACATATATACAGGATAATCTTCAATCATATCTAACTTCTCATTTAGTGCTATATATTCTAACTCTCCCATCTTATTTTTTAGACTTCTAGCATTGCATATAAGCATTTTAGAGACTGTATTTTATTTGTATTAATTGGCTATCAGTAGGCCGTGGTAATTTGGAATCTTTAAGCTCTGTCTGCTCCGTACACAAGGGCATTTGGGCTACTTTTGGCTTTATTGGAACCTCTCTGCTGATATGCCCTAACTTCATTCTTTTGGTAGTATCCTTCAAGGATACACTGTTCCAAACCATGCGCTCTTGTGTGACTGTTGGCTCCCCCTATTATCTAGTTTAAAAGCTGCTCTATCTCCTTTTTAAAGGTTAATACCAGCAGCCTGGTACCACCCAGTTAAGGTGAAGCACATCCCTTCAGAAGAGCTCCTCCTTTCCCCAGAATGTTCCCCAGTTCCTAACAAATCCAAAACCCTCATCCTTGCACCATTATCTCATCCACGCCTTGAGACTCCAGAGCTCTGCCCGCCTTTTGGGTCCTGCACGTGAAACGGGAAGCATTTCAGAGAACGCTACACTGGAAGCTCTGGAATTCAAATTCCTACCTAAAAGCCTAAATTTAGCCTCAAGAACCTCCTGACCACATTTTCCTATGTCATTGGTACCGACATGTACCAAGACAGCAGACTCCTCCCCAACACTATCTAAGACCTTATCTAGGTGGCGCGTGAGATCTGCTACCATCGCACCAGGCAGGCATGTTACCAGGCAATCCTCACATCCACCAGCCACCCAGCTATCTACATGCCTAATGATCAAATTACCAACTATAATGGCTGTCCTAACCCTTCCTTCATGGGCACATGGCCTTGGAGAAACTTCCTCGGTGCGAGAGTGTTTTACATCACCTGGAGGACAGGTCCTAGCTACAGGATCACTTCCTGCCACACCAGGGTGATGCTCTCCTGTCACGTGACCTCTCTCCTCCATGGCAACAGGGATGCTACCAGACTGGAGGTGGGATTTCAGGACTATATCCCTATAGGTCTCGTCTATGTACCTCTGTCTTCCTTATGTCCTCTAAGTCTGCTACTCTAGCCTCCAGCGATCGGACTCATTTCCTGAGAGCAAAGAGCTCCTTGCACCTGGTGCACACGTAAGACCCCTCACCTACTGGGAGAAAATCATACATGTGACACTCAATGCAAAAGACTGGAAAACACCCATTTTGCTGCTGGACAGCTGTCAAATATCTAAACACAACCTTAAACTAAGATGCAAAGTTCTTTATTTACTAAGGGTTGCTGGGGATACTTATACTAATAAAACTATACCTAATACATTTAATGTAATTTGTTCACCTGAAGCTTAATTAATCTCAGGTCCTTAATGTATGCCCGATGATAAACAGCTGCACCTGAGAGTGTATATGGCACCTCCTTTCCTTTAAGAGGTTTAAGCATCTATAAAGAGTAGTTACTCACCTGTAACAGGTGTTCTCCAGGAGCAGCAGGAATCAGTCCTCACTTATGGGTGACGTTGGCGCCGACGGAGCCCTCGCGGAGCAATTTTCCCCAGCTTTCGCAGAAAGCCTTTGGGAATTGCAGCGCGCATGCGCGGTCCCCTTCCCGCCCAAGGGTGTCATCTTGCTCAGTCTGATGACATAGCGAAGAGACAGCAAAAAAGCTAGCAAAAGAATGACTGCAACTCCAAGGGGAGGAGGGAGGGTAGTGAGGACTGATTCCTGCTGCTCCTGGAGAACACCTGTTACAAGTGAGTAACTACTCTTTCTCCAGGACCAAGCAGGAAGTCAGTCCTCACTTATGGGACTCCCGAGCTCAAGGCTACCGGAGACCTCAACCGAAAAATGAGCTCCCTCAAGTTCAACAGTACAGAAGGAAGGAATCTTCTCTGAATACGAATCCGGCCGGTAGCCCAACACCAGGGCCGGAGGGTAGGAGTTGCTTAGACCTCAAAGAGATTGTGGAGGACTGCCTGTCCGAAAGCACTGTCCCTGCGGGACTCCCTCTCCAGGCAGTAATGAGCCGCAAACGTCTGGCTTGAAGACCAAGTAGCGGCCCGGCAGATGTCCGCCAACGGAACAGAGCGGAGGTGAGCCACTGACGCAGCCTTCACCCTGACCCGGTGAGCCGTGACTCGACTCTCTAAGGAGAGGCCGGCTGCTCCATAAGCCCAGGCGATACAGTCAGCTACCCAGATGGACAAAGTACACTTAGAGACGGGTACCCCCAACCGATTGGGGTCAAAAGATACGAAAAGCTGGACAGCTTTTCGATGCTCTCGCGTACGGTCAAGGTAGAAGGATAAGGCTCTTCTACAGTCCAGGGTATGCAGAACAGTTTCAGCTCGGCTGGTATGCGGTCTGGGAAAGAAGGTCGGAAGAACCACCTCTTGATTGATGTGAAAAAAGGAGACCACCTTTGGAAGAAACTTAGGGTGAGTCCGTAAGACCACCCTATTCTTGTAGAACCTAGTGTATGGGGGCTCCAACACTAGGGCCTGTAGTTCACTAACGTGCCTAGCGGAGGTAAGGGCTACCAAGAAGAGAGTTTTCCAGGAGAGGAAACGAAGAGGGCAGGTAGCCATGGGTTCAAAAGGCGGACAGGTAAGCTTTTGCAAGACCACATTGAGATCCCAGTCAGGAGCTGGAGGGCGCAGCGGGGGCTTAAGCAGAAGAAGGCCCTTGAGAAAACGCGCCACCAAGGGGTGCGCAGAAAGAGGCTGGCCCTCCACCGGCGAATGATGTGCAGAGAGAGCACTGAGGTGGACCCTGACAGAGTTGGACTTGAGGCCTAAATCGGAGAGGTGAAGCAAATATTGCAGTACCACCGATACTAAGCAGGCAAAGGGGTCCTCAGAGCGCTGAGAACACGAGACCGAGAAGCGACGCCATTTAAGGGCGTAAGATTTCCGGGTGGAAGGTCACCGAGACGCCAGGACGACAGCCTCCACCTCCGGAGGAAGTAAGAGCAGAGCTAGGACTACCCTTTCAGCAGCCAGGCCATCAGATGAAGGGCCCGGAGGTTGGGGTGGAGGAGAGTACCCTGATCCTGGGTCAGGAGATTGGGCTGAAACCCCAGAGGAAGAGGGGTGTCCACCGCTAGTTGTAGGAGTAAAGGGAACCAGGGTTGTCTCGGTCACCTGGGCGCTACCAGGATCACGGAGGCCCTGTCCTGGACAACTTTGAACAGCGTCCGGGACACAAGTGGCGTGGGAGGAAAGGCATACAGTAGGCCCGTGGACCACGAGATGAGGAAAGCATCCGGCGCTACTCTGAGAGGATGCGGGTGCCGGGAGCAGAACCTGGGAAGTTGCCGGTTTAGAGGACTGGCAAAGAGATCCACGGTGGGGAGGCCCCACCGGCGGAAGATCCGCTGGACAACTACGGGGTTCAACCTCCATTCGTGCGGCTGCAGAATCCGGCTTAGTTTGTCGGCTAGGCAATTTTCCTGCCCGGGCAAGTAAACAGCCTTGAGGAGGATGTCGTGGTCGACTGCCCAAGAGCACAGTCTCCGAGCCTCCTGACATAGAAGGAGGGAGCCCGTGCCCCCCTGTTTGTTCACGTAGAACATGGCGACCTGATTGTCCGTCTGCACCAGTACAGACCGACGAGAAGTGAGGTGAGAGAAGGTCCGCAGAGCTAGGCGGATGGCCCGCAGCTCCAGGAAGTTTATCTGCTGAGCAGCCTCCCAAGGCGTCCAAAGGCCTTGAGTGCATGTTCCTTGGCAATGCGCTCCCCATCCCAGGAGAGAGGCATCTGTCGTGAGCACTTGAGAAGGTGGAGGAGACTGAAAAGTCATGCCAAGTACCAGATTGGGCAGGTGAAGCCACCACTGCAGAGAGGAGACCAGGCGGTCGGAGATCTGTATTAAGTCCGTCAGTCTCCCTGTGGACTGAAGCCATTGAGTGCGAAGGCTCCACTGAGCAGGTCGCATATGCAGACGGGCATTCGGAGTGACATGGACCGTGGAGGCCATGTGACCGAGCAGTTGCAGGAATTGTCTGGCAGAGGCCGGTGACGCGCTGTGGAACCTGCCGGCCAGAGCTATGAGCCTGTTGGCCCGTTCCAGAGGCAAGAAGGCCCGAGCCTGCAGAGTGTCCAGCCGTGCTCCTATGAATTCGAGATCCTGAGAGGGGAGCAAAGTGGACTTTTCGAAGTTTATGACGAAGCCCAAGTGCTGAAGCAGAGCCACTGTGCGTTGAGTGGCCTGAGTGACCTCTAGGGAAGACTGTGTCCGGATGAGCCAGTCATCCAGGTAGGGGAAGACGAAGAGGCCTTGAAGCCTCAGGAAGGCTGCCACCACTGCCAGGCATTTCGTGAACACCCTGGGAGCGGAGGAGAGGCCAAAGGGCAGTACGCGGTACTGATAATGATTCCCTGCCACCACAAATCTCAGATATTGCCGGTGGTCCGGATGAATAAGGATGTGAGTATAAGCATCCTTTAGATCCAAGGAGCATAGCCAATCTCCCTGCCGGAGGTAGGGCAGTAGGATTCCAAGGGTAAGCATCTTGAACTTTTCCCGCTGCAGGAACTTGTTGAGGTTGCGCAAGTCCAGGATGGGTCTGAGGCCTCCTGTCCTTTTCGGTACCAGGAAGTACCTCGAATAAAACCCGTGACCCCACAAGTGCTGGGGCACTGGCTCCACAGCCTGTTCCTGGAGCAGACTTTGCAGCTCCTGAAGGAGTAAGTCCCTGTGCAGAGGGGGTCTTGTAGGCTCCCCTGGAAAGTAGGGAGGAGGTACCTGGTGAAAATGTAAGAGGTAGCCCTTTTGAACCACCTGCAGCACCCAGGAATCGGATGTTATGGCTGACCACCTGTGGGCAAAGTGGGTCAGCCGGCCCCCCGTGCTGAGCGAAAGTCTCGGAGGGGGAGAGGCTATGCCGGCATAGTTAAAAACCCCCACCCTGCTGAGCAGGGGCCTGTGTAGTGGGCTTGGGGGCCTTCTGCCTACGGGACCCATTGCCCTGTCCCTTAGCCTGCTGGCCCTGATGGGGAGCTGCTGAGGCTTGATATTGTGGGTGGTGCTGTTTATAGGCAGACACCTTCCTCGGGTAAAAGGGCTTTTTCCCCGAGCCCTTCCTCTTCTGTGAAGGGGCAGAGGTCTTTCTGGATAGGCGAGTTCTGGTGAGAGTCTCGGACTCGAGTTCTGCCGCCTTATCAGCCATGGGTTTGCCAAAGAGGTTTTCACCTCTGCAGGGGACATTGACCAACTTGTCCTGCACCCATGGCTCGAGGTCGGATGACTGAAGCCAAGCCTGACGGCGAGCACCGATGCCGGCTCCGGCTACTTGAGCCGATGCTTCGAAGCTATCGTAGGCTGCTCGAGAAATAAACTTCGAGCACTCTCGAATACCAGTGGACAAGGCCTGGAACCTCTGCAAAGGTTCCTCGGAGAGACCAGCAGAGAACCCGGCAATTTCCTTTGCCAGGTCTCGAAGATACATGCCCATATATAGCTGGTATGTCTGGACTCGGCAAGCAAGCATAGAGCCCTGGAAGCACTTCCTACCGAGGGCATCCAGGTTCCGGGCCTCCTTACCCGGAGGCACCGAGGAGTGCATCTTCTGACTCTTAAGTCGATGCATGGCCGATTCCACCACCATGGAATGGTGCGGTAGTTGTGCCTTCTGGAACCCGGGGCTCTTGCGGACTCGATACATGGAATCGACCCGCTTGCTTAACACCGGCGTCGAGGCAGGGCTCTCCCACATGCGGAAGTGCAGCCGCTCCAGCATTGGAGGAACCGGCACAGTAAAGGCCTCCTTCGGGGGAGAGTCATACTAGAGGGCCTCGAGCTCTTCGGCTCGAGGCTCCTCCTCCGGATCCGCGGGGAAGGCCAAAGCCTTGACCATGTCCCTCACAAAGTCGGAGAACCGGGTATCCTCCGGGGGGGACCGTCTCCGAGGCTCCGACTCGGGCGAGTCGGAGGGGACGCACCGAGTCTGAAAAGAACCAGGTGACTCGTCCTCCTCTGTGTCCCAGCCCGACTCCTCCGTGGAGGAATCGAGTGGCTCCATGCAGGCGAGGGCCGAGGACCTCCGCCCCGACGCCGAGGCCGGCGTCGACGACCTCGGTCCCGAACGGGAAGCCGAGGGAGACCTTGGCCGAGGATTGACTGGAGCTCGTATGGACTCGAGGATCGGCTCGGCCTCCGGGGTCGACTTGGACATCGACGTCCCGGTGGTCGGGGCAGATGCACTGACGATGCCGGCCATCAATGCCCGCTGCTGGTCCATGAAGGCAGCGATACTGCACTCCAAGGCCGTCAATCTGAGACCAAACTCATAAGACCCAGCAGTCCCCGACTCGGGCCCCGATGGCGTCGGGCCCGACGTCGGTTCCCTGGGAGGTGAGTCCACGAGGACTACAGTACTCACGTGTCCAGGAGACCCCACTTCGAGACGAGGATGCTTCGACGACCTCTCCGCCTCCGAGGACCCGGGGCGGCTGGCGAGGCTATGCGACCTGGCCCTCGAGGGACCAGGAGCGTCCTCCGACGCCACCCTCGCGGGTTTCCTCTTCCGACGATGTTCCCGGCCGGGAGACCCCCGCTCAGAGGAACTCCGACGATGCTCGGGGCCGGAGTCACGAGACGTCGAAGCCTCTGACGAGGTCCGGGCCCGACCGGACGCGGAGTCAGAGAAAATACGTTCCTTTTGTGACTGCCGACTCCTCAATGCCTTCGAGGACATTTTGTTGCACGGACCACAACCCACCGAGTCATGATTGGGTCCGAAGCAACGGAGGCAGCAGTCATGTGTGTCGGTAAGAGACATAAGTCTGGTACAGCGATCACACTTTTTAAAACCGCTAGCCATCGGGGGAAAAAGGGCCCCTGTGAGGTCGAAAGACCGTGCTGCCAGGAAAAAAGAAAAAAAGTGGCAGGAACGCCCGTTACAAGGGACAAAAAAACTGAAAAAATGTGAACGGACTCGATATTGGAGTATCGAGGCCGGGCGGGAAAGAGACACAGCGTCGAACCAAGAAAAACAAACTAAAGAAATCAACTTTTTCAGCGGCGATCACAAACTACGTCTGTAGGGCTCCGCGGAAAAAAGAAGACTGAGCAAGATGGCACCCTTGGGCGGGAAGGGGACCGCGCATGCGCGCTGCAATTCCCAAAGGCTTTCTGCGAAAGCTGGGGAAAATTGCTCCGCGAGGGCTCCGTCGGCGCCGACGTCACCCATAAGTGAGGACTGACTTCCTGCTTGGTCCTGGAGAAAGCTATGATTATCCCAGGGGTGGGTGGTTGTCGGAGATGGAGGGAGGGAGGGAAAGAAAGAAGACTTATTAAAAGCTGGCTACTACATAGTACCCTGTCCTGTGCTTCTAAGGTAATCTGTAACAAATTTCCAGGGGGAGTCCAAGAGTCCTTGCTTGGATAGAGGGAGTCTTGGGGTCCAAATTTAACCAGACAGCTCTCTTCTGTGTTTTAAATTTAAACTGAAAGCTCTTTACTGCTACTAGGCCCTGACCGATTTAACAAATACACTGGTTCACAGATTAATCAGCTTTAATCTAAAGAATTCCCCAAGATGTATAAGAATTCCCAGAAGTAAATACTTACAATTGAAGATCTCTCTCCAGAAGTAGCAGTCCCCTTTTGTAGTCCTTCAAGACAGGCAATTTATAAAGAAACTGAGCACCCTTGGGATGCACCCTAAAGTTACTGCTTGGGTTAGAAACTGGTTGAGTGGGAGGCAGCAAAGGGTACAGGTAAATGGAGCTCATTCTGAGGAGGTGGTAGTTACCAGTAGTGTGCCCCAGGGATCTCTCCTTCTTCCGATTTTTTTTTTTTTAGCATCTTTGTTAGTGACATTGCGGAAGGGCTGTCAGGTAAGGTTTGCCTCTTCGCGGATGATACCAAAATCTGCAGTAGAGCAGGCACCCAGGAAGGTGTCAATAACGTGAGGATGGATCTAGCTAAGCTTGAAGAATGGTCTAGAATTTGGCAGCTGAGATTTAATGTTAAAAAATGCAAAGTCATGCATTTGGGCTGCAGCAATCCAAGGGAGCGATATGGTATAGGGGGTGAAGTACTTCTGTCCACAAAAGAAGAGCGGGACCTAGGTGTGATTGTGTCTAATGATCGTAAAGTAGCTGAACAGGTAGGAAAGGCGACTGCGAAAGCTAGAAGGATGCTTGGGTGCATAAGGAGAGGAATGGCCAGCAGAAGAAAGAAGGTGATAGTGCCTCTATACAAGTCTTTTGGTGCGACCTCATTTGGAGTATTGTGTGCAATTCTGGAGAACACGCCTTCAAAATGATATAAATAGGATGGAGTCGGTGCAGAGGGTGGCCACCAAAATAATTAGTGGTCTTCATTATAAAGCATATGAGGAAATACTTAAGGAGCTTAATATGTATATTTTAGAGGAAAGACAGGATAGATGTAATATGATCGAGACATTTAAATACCTTGGTGGCATAAATGCACAGGAGGAGAGCCTCTTTGAATTGAAAGCAAGCTCTGCTATTAGGGGACATAGGATAAGGGTGAAAGGGGGATAGACTAAGGAGTATTATGTGGAAATATTTCTTTACAGAAAGAGTGGTAGATGCGTGGAATAGTCTCCCAGTGTAGGTGGTAGAGATGAGGACAGTATCTGAACTCAAAAAAGCATGGATCTCTAAAGGAAAAAAGGGGACTGTTGTAGTGGTTGATATGGAAGGGCAGACTAGATAGAAACATGATGGCAGAAAAAGACCTCATGGCCTATGTTTCTAAGAGGCGGATGGAGGGTATTTCAAAGCAAGGAAAGGAGTGAGATTGAGATAGAAAGTGAAATTGCCTCAGGTACACTTAGATTGTGAGCCCTTTGGGGACAAGGGAATAAAAAGTACCTGTTAGTATATACATGTAAACCGCTCTGATGCATAAGTAAAGGGTGGTATATCAAATGCCTAAACCATAACATTTAACTTACCAGATAATGTCATTTCCTTGAGCCCTGCTCGACCAGTCAGGCAAAGTGGGCTGTGATCCCCTACCAGCAGTTTGGTGGAGACAAACACCAATGAAAAGCCCAGGTTTCAGTGACATTACTCCCATGCCTCTAACCGGCTCATTCACCAGAAGTCCCTTCAGTATTCATCCCAAAGCATATGGGAGATATAGAGCAAGCCTCACACAACCTCAATGTGGGCAACAACAAGTACTCAACAGTAGCAAACTATGTACAGGAAGGTAGAACAAAAAGCTGTCAGTACAAGATGAGCCTGCAGAATCAAGTATAACATCACAGCAGACACAAGGATTTAGGCATCATTGTGGATAACACGTTGAAACCCTCTGCCCAGGGTGCAGTGATGGCCAAGAAAGCAAATAGAATGCTAGGAATCATAAGGAAAGGAATGGAGAATAAAACAAAGGATATTATAATGCCTCTGTATCATTCCATGGTGTGTCCGCACCTCGAATAGTGTGTGCAATTCTGGTCACCGTATCTTAAAATAGATATAGCGACATTAGAAAAGATACTGAAAAGAGCTACAAAATGGTAAAGGGGATGGAAGGATACCCCTATGAAGAGAGGCTGAAAAGGTTAGGGCTCTTCAACCTGGAAGAGAGACAGCTAAGGGGAGATATGATAGAGGTCTATAAATTAATGAATGGAGTGGAACGGGTAAACGTAGATTGATTGTTTACGCCATCAAAATATAGAAAGACTAGGGGATCATGCAATAAAGCTACAGTGTAACCCCTATAAGACTAATAAGAGAAAATATTTTTTCACGCAACACATAATCAAACTCTGTAACTTGTTACCGGAGGATGTAGTAAAAGCTGTTAGTGTAGCTGGGTTTAAAAATGGTTTGGAAAAGTTCCTGCAGGAAAGGTCCATCAACCATTAAAGGGGACTCGGGATATCACTGCTTGACCCAATACAAGCATTGTGGAATCTGTCTCTTCTGGGGAAGCTGCTAGATACTTGTGACCTAGGATTGGCCACTGTTGGAAACAGGATACTGAGCTTGAAGGACCTTGGTCTGACCCAGTATGGCATATATTATGTGTCAACATGCAGCTTTGGACTCTGGTCTCCAAAGGTAATAGGACATTTACAAGATGAGATTAACTCTGACCCCCTGGTGATTTCAGGCTCTAAGGCCTGTCTGAAGCCCCTCCTTGCTAAATCAAGAATAGCAGACCTTAAAGGGAGTGGCTAGCAGACTTCAAGGGGAAGTGCTGGAAAGGATTCAGTTCACTATAAAAGACAGAAACACTTCCTGTCTCTCTCTCTCTCCCACCATCCAGCGGACATGAAGGACAGGAGGCTCTGATAATCAATTCCCTTCACCCCTCCCCCGCTCTCTCTCTCTCTCCCTTGCCATGAGGCTCTGAGCCACATGTTCGGGCCTATCTCTCTCTCTCACACTTCACACATGCACATGCACACACAGATTCATTGATGCACACTGAAACAGCTCTGTAACAATCACTATATACCTCTGTTCAATACCTATGTAATAAGCCTATTTCTACATAAAAACCCTTTCTCCAAGCCACACCTGTTTGCTTGTTTTGTTGCAAACCCCACTGCCTCTGTGAAGTGAAATGAACCCAGGACCTACAGAAGAATAACTGACCAAATCTGACATCTTTATGGGGACTCGTCTCTCGGATTTCACAGCAGACCTCCAGTTGGGTAAGTAATAATTTTGTATAATACATTAAGTAGATTTCAGACAGAGTGAGACAGAATCGAAAGTCCGTGTGACCATTTACAATTTTGTTTTGTGGGTTAGACAAGGTGAGATTTTTATTGTCAAAAGGCTCTGTAAGAATCTAGAATTTTAAAGACATCACACAGAGGGGCTTGCAATTGTCTTATTTTGATGTATAGGCTTGCTAAAGATTTTTCTATAGTATTTGAGCTGCTAAGAAAAGACAGAGAGATAGTCCAGATTTAGTTTGGAAGTGGTACACAGGTAAACAGTCCCTCATTGAATACAATATACATCTTTCCTGATAAAGCTATTACCTCCTGTCCCTTTTAACTTTTATTTCTCTGTCTCCTGTCAGTAAGTATCTTAGTGAGAGCAGGCTTAAAGCTGGCTGCAATTGATACAACAATTCTGTTAATCTCCTAACACCCTTCTTACTATAACTTCACCCTAAACTTCCACCCTGTTAAAGGTGAGAAGCACTTTTTATTCAGGTATAATTTTAAGGCATGGTCTTTATGCCAGTACTCTTTACTGAACACCCATAAAATTTATACCATTCCAACTATAATTCTAAGTCTCACTTCTTCAGAAAAGTGAGCATTCCTCCTTCTAAGGTTACACATTTGAGATAGTCCAACTACAGCCTTTCTGCAGTATCAAATATGGAAGCCTTTGATTTTAAAGAACTTAAACAAATGGTAATTTCATACTGTAAGAGGAAAGGGGGTCCATTTGAAGGTGAATTCTCTGACTCATCATGGTATAATATTCAAAGACAAATGTTAAACCATGATCAAGAATTCAAAAAGAAAACAAATAAAAGAAAATGCCTTTTTATCCAAGGCATGTGCAGGGGACTCATTAGCATGAGACAAGAAAACTCTGAACTGACTTCTCAGTGTACCCAATTGACCAAAGACCTTGAGGAGGCACAAATTTGCATCTCTATACAAAGAACTCAAGTGGTACAAGCCACAAATTCTTTTATAACTGTTAGTGAGCAATTAGAAGCACTTAAACTTGAATTGAGGCACGTTAAGGATCAATTGGCATCTGTAAGACAAAAGCCAACACCCACTCCCTCAGCCCCCTATGCTTATGACACACCTTATGAGCAATGCATACAAGCTACTGACAAACAAAAGAATACTAAAGTATGCATAGTTCAACTTAGAAATGGGAAGAATACAGATAAATCACATGAAGAAATTCATGATAGTTTATCTCAGCCAGAACAGAGCAATAATCAGGATCTCTGTCTGGAGGATAATTCAGATGACTTAGACATGGCACCCAGTACTGAACTCAAGGCACCAGTTAAAGTAATGTTGCAGGAACATTTAAAAGATAGAGATATAGAAAAAATAGTTGAGAAAATTGGCACTATGCCTCTTAATGTAAATCAGTGGGTTAAATGGGCGATTGATATTCTGATTCACTGGGGTCTAGGGAAATACAGAAGAAAACAATCAGACTTTGATAGACTTATGCATTTGGCTCTGGGGCCACACTATTATAGAGTTGGCTCTCTCACTCACCCATACCAGTTGGTTAAAAGGGGTACTGAGAAACTATTTCACTGTTCCCCAAAGAAGTATTTAAAATTATTTCACCTCTACCAAATGATACACTGGAACAGTTTGCATATAGAGCCTGGATTTTAAAAGCAGTTCTTAATGAGCAGGAGTCCTGGCCCAAGGCAGAAGATTATGGGGAGAGCATGCATAAGGAATTTTTATTAGAATTGCTATCCCCTGAGATTACAAAACACCTTCTGATATTTTCTGAGACCCCGAAGCAACCCCTTTTGATACTTTAATGCTCAGAATTGGGTCTGTTTGGAAGATCCAGCCCTCACAGGTCATTACAGTATCAGAAGCACGGAAGTGGTAAGCCAAGGAATCCTCTCAGTACACAAGAAACACAGAGGACACACACTTAAGTGGCAAGCCGAGGGATCCTCTCAGTACACAAGAAACACAGACAGAGGACACACACCTTGGAGAGCACATGGCAGAGGTACTTTTAGAAACTCCTCAGATTACATTCCTTTTCAGGAGCTCAAAGCACAGAGAGATGGGCTAGAAAAGCAGAAAACTAAATGGGAACAAGACAAACATATACTGCAGATAGAAATAGATAAATTAAAACAGGATTTACGGAGATCACGTGAGCACATGAGCGGGTGAGGAGTGTTCCTCATAGCGCTCCCGGGTCTTCCCCGAAATCTTTGACAAAATCGGCAGAGGAGTTGTACAAAACAGTGCGGGTAGGAAGGTTTGAGAAACCTGAGTGCTGAGACAACCTTTCTACGGCTGGGCTCGAGGGCGGCGGCATGAAATCGGCCGCAAAGAAGGAAAAAGCTGCTGGTGTGCGAGACAGCAAGATGGCGACGACAACGAGAGGCCTGGCGGTGGCGGGATCACCCGGGTGGGAAAGCACTGACTCGGGCCCGGACAAAGTGGCTCAGGAGGTAGTAAAATTGCTTGAACCTAAATTTGACGTCGTCGTAAAGAAACTGGAAGAGCTGAGTGAGGCTTTTAGTGAACACAATAGGAGACTGGAGGAGGTGGAGCACTGCGTGGCAGTTTTGGAAGAAGACAAGCTGGCCCTTGAGAGAGCTAATCAAAAGCACCAGAAACAAATCGCTGAGCTGGTATTGAAAGTGGACGATCTTGAAAATAGATCGCGTCGCAATAACCTCAGGTTGGTGGGGGTGCCAGAATCTTGGACTGGAAGTCAGCTATTTACTCTGTTTGAGGAGTGGTTACCCAAAGAGTTGGGCCTCGATGCATTAGTGGGCAAGATATGTGTGGAAAGAGCTCACCGGCTGGGGCAGCCCGGCGCTAGTAACAACAGGCCGAGGCCAGTGCTGGCACGTTTGCTGAACTTCCAACATAAAGTCTCATTGTTGCAAGCTTATCGGAAGCGGCGGGACCTGAAGATGGACAAAGCACAGATTCTCCTGTTCCCGGACTACTCCGCTGCACTGGCGACTAAGCGCAAAGAGTTTTCGCCAGTATGCAGCGACCTGGTTAAGGCGGGCATCAAGTTTGTGCTCTTCTACCCTGCGGTTCTGAAAATATTTCATAAAAGTGCCGTGCATACATTTGAACGGGTGGACGCGGCGAAGAAATTCCTGATTACGTTGGAGGCCGAAGGATTGCCGAAGCAGACCTGATCTGACTCTCAGTGTGATCGTGGGCCTGAAGTGTAAGCCCGAAGAGGCTGGGAGACTGCATGGCCGTGTCTACGAGCCTGGGATAGGCTGTACTTTAGTAGTTAAATGTGGCACTTTCCGATACGGTGTACCTCCTGAAGTTAAGGGGGAGACCCGGAGGTGCCTGAACTGTGATCTCACTCCCTTTGGGGGGTGTCCCGTTTCGGCGGGATTTGCTGATGTGTATTTACATGGGGTCTTGGGGGGGGGGGGAATAAGCTCCCGTTAATGCCTATGTTGATTTCTATTTTATTGTTCCTTTTACTTATCCTTACATCTTTTCTTTATTGTTGTTTCAGTGGGAAGGCTTGGGGTGTTCGAGGTTGTTTGGTTGCGTGTTTGGATGGGGGTGGCGGGATGTCTGAGTGTTGTGTGCTATGTGAGAAGCTGGTTGGGGGGGGAGGAGAGTGGGGGGGGGGGAAGGGACAGGGGCCATGGGGGGGGGAGGGTTTGGGGAGGACGCCTGGGTGTGACCATTGCAGAGGGGGGGCTATGGCGAAGTGGGCGTGGGCCGTTTCCTTTTGGTAGTGTTGGCAGTGGGATATATGTATGCTCTGGGGGCGAGGCTGGGCGTCTCTTGGAGCTGGAACTGCTATATCTTTGGGTGGAGGAATCTTTGTACACTGGGTATGTCCAATATTAAGCTAATTTCCTGGAATGTTGGAGGCATTGGAACTCCAGTAAAGAGATCTCAAGTCCTGCAACTGTTAAAACGAAAAGGGGCTCATATTGCCCTGCTACAAGAGACACATCTTAGTGATGTGGAGCATGGGAAGTTAGTGCGGGATTGGGTGGCAGCGGCATATGGGGCTTCTTCAGGGACCAAGAAAGCGGGGGTGGTGGTATTAGTCAAACGGGGCCTTCCTTTTGAAGTAACTCATGTGCAAGCAGACCCTGGGGGGCGCTTTGTTCTTCTGTCTGCAAAGCTTTACAATGAGGAAGTGTGGATAGCGAACATTTACGCCCCCAACGTATACGATCATGCGTTTTTTAAGATGCTCCTGGGCTTTGTGGAGAAAGCAGGTAGAAGTAAATTGATCCTGGCGGGGGATCTTAATTGTTTGCACGATCCCTCCCTAGATAAGTCCGCGAAGGGTGGGGAAACCCCGGGGTCGCGAAGAGGAGTAGGATATCTATGCCGCTTGGGCGAAATGGTAGACATCTGGAGGCATCTTCATCCAGGGAGCCGGGAATACACCCACCAATCCCGTGCACACAAAACTTGGTCCCGAATTGACTACATTTTGGTGAGCGTGGGGGGGATATCTAGGGTGATTAAAGCAGAAATAGACCCGGTGGCAGTGTCGGACCATGGGATGGTCTGGATCCTGTGGGAGTGCCAGGGCGGGGCGCAGCGGCGCTGGCGTTTTCCTACTTATCTTAGTAATGATCAGGCCTTCCAAACTTACTTGGAGCAGCAATGGGATGAGTATGTTTTACATAATGACACACCGCAATGCTCTCCCATAATATTTTGGGAAGCGAGTAAGGCAGTATTGCGCGGTGCCATTATATCTTATACGGCGCAGAGGCGCAGACACTTAGACCATAGTATCCTTCTATTAGAGAGAAGCCTTCGGGACCTACAACGGAGGGCCAGTAAGGGTGGGGATGGCGGCGCCCAGCGTGAGTATACGCAAGCGCAACTGGCTTTGAATGAACTCCTGCAGCGGCGAGCTGTTCTGTCCATACAGTACTATAAGCACCAATTGCATAGATATGGCAATAGGACTGGCCGTTTGCTGGCTAGACTGGTGCGGGATCCTGGGGGTGCCCGCTTTATACCGGTGCTAAAAGACACTGAGGGTAGATTGCAGCATCAACCCCAGAGGATCGCGCAAGTGTTTCGCACTTTTTATGAACGCCTATATAGAGAAGAACAGCGGGATTATGCCAGGGGTAAGGCCTTTCTGAGGGGGCTGAAATTACCTCAGATTTCAGCCGCTGACATGCTTAGTCTCAATGCCCCGTTGACGGTGCGGGAGATTTTGCAAAGCATCAAGAAGGGGAAATCTCATAAAGCGCCCGGTCCCGACGGCTTCACTGTTGAGTATTACAAGATGTTGGCACTTAGGGTGGCCCCTTCCATGGTGATAATGTTTGACTGGGTACGGCAACATGGGGAATTTCCTAGAGATATGAGATGCGCTGATATCACGGTGCTCCCTAAACCGGGGAAAGACAAGCTGGAGCCGGCGTCATATAGACCTATATCGTTAATTAATTGTGACATGAAGATTTTAGCCTCAGTGTTGGCCGGGAGGCTGAACCCTGTTCTCCCATCCCTGATAGCGGATCGGCAAGTGGGTTTTGTCAAAGGCAGGGAAGCCACTAAGAATATTGCGCGTTTATTGTTGGCCATGGGATATTGTCAGCGAGTGGAGTGCGATCTGTTGCTGGTGAGTCTAGATGCCGAGAAGGCGTTCGATAGGGTGGCCTGGGAATATTTGTGGGATGCGCTTGAGAGCTTTGGCTTGCAGGGGGATTTCATTCAGTGGCTTCAGGCTCTATATAACCGCCCCCTAGCTCGAGTGGTGATGAGCGGTGCCGCATCTGAGACTTTTGTATTGGAGCGTGGAACTAGGCAAGGATGCCCCTTATCTCCGTTGCTCTTTGTACTTTCCCTAGAACCCTTGCTTTGTGCCATCCAGTGTGATGTGCTGGTCTCTGGCGTACTTCTAGGTGGGGAGGAACTGAAGGTCAGTGCCTTTGCTGATGATATGCTCTTATGTCTCAGGGAGCCGCAATCTTCCTTGGTGCGTGTGTTGCAGTTGATTAGTGACTTTGGTACATTCTCAGGCTTAAAAATTAATACTTCTAAATCGGTGGTCCTAGATGTGGGAGGTCGCGTTCGGGCGCAGTGGCGGGGACCTTTTCCATTGGTTTGGGCGGAGGGGTGGATTAAGTACTTGGGGATACAGCTGCCCGCGCGTCCCGAGGAACTCTACCGAGTCAATGTTCCCGGGATGCTGGCCCGAACTGCGCGGACCTTAGGTGGTTGGAGAGATTTACCATTGTCATTACGCGGGAGAATCGCGTTGTTTACTATGGTTGAATTACCACGTTGGCTGTATGTCTTGCGTTTATTACCACTGTGGATTTCCGATAAAGATTGGCGGAGTCTGGAGAGGTCGCTGCGGGGGTTTCTGTGGAGGGGGAGGAGGGCTAGGATCCCACTGCGGGCGTTGATGAATTCGAGGGAGGACGGGGGATTGGGATTGCCCTCCCTGCGGTATTTCAATCTTCGTTAACTGTTGAGGCATGTGGAGGCGATTGTGCAGGGTGAGGATGGATGCGCCCCGATACCCCAGTTGACTGCGCTTTGTGCACCATACCACTGCCTGTATCTGCTTCACGTGCGTTCCCTCCGTGGGGTCGGTGAAGGGATTGATCAAGGTTACTTAGCGGCTCTCCGGGCAGCCTGGCGCAGTCTGTGTGCCCGGTTTGGGTGGGATTGGCGAAGCTCAGATCTGATGCCTCTGGTGGGGAATCCGGATTTTGTACCTGGCTTCTCAACCCACAATGTGTTTCGGGGGTGGGCCAAAAGAGGGCTTGTGTGCATTGGGGATTTGTATGTCGAGGGGGGCCGGAGTATGGAGAGCTTTCAAGCTCTCCGTGACCGCTATCAACTGGCCAAGGAGGATTTCTATGGTTATTTGCAGGCTCGCCACTACATAAACAGCCTAGGTGAGTTAGCTGGGACGGGAGTGGTGGGGGGGACCCTGAGATGTGCTTTGGGACTCTGGGCTGGGCGAGGTAGAGACGGGAGGGACAGCCGATCGCTCTCTACGCCCTCTGGGGGTCTGGATTATATCCTAGCACTGTCTGCCCGCTGGGGTAAGGACGGGGTGGAGGGAATGGATGTAGAAAAACTGAGAGGGGCTTTTACAGCAATCCCGCGGGGCCCACTGGGGGTGATGCTGCAGGAGATTCAGTATAAGTTTCTTTGGAGAGCGTATACTACTGATGCATGGGCATTTCGGGCGGGGCTTCGGGATTCTCCTATGTGTGCTTGGTGCGGGACCACTATGGGGACCCTGCTGCATAAGCTTTGGAGCTGCCCCTTGGTGCACACTCTGTGGGGTTCTGTTTGCAACAAGTTGGCAGAGTGGGTGGGTTCTCCAGTTGTGTTGAGTCGGGAGGTCTGTCTTTTTTTGTGTTGGGAGCCTGTTGCTAGGGTGGGAGTGAATAAGAGTCGACCCTTCTTGCAACGTGGTTTTCTCTTAGTGAAACGAGTGCTGTTGCAAAACTGGGTTGAGATGTCTCCACCTGGAGTTTGTGTGTGGGAGCGAGCCTTGCTGGATCTGCTGTACTTAGAAAAATTGACTGCGAAGCAGCAAGGGGGCAAACACTGGGTTAAGTTTTTGGAACTGTGGGCTCCCCTTATTGATGCGCTCCCGACTGCAGATCGGAGCAGGGTGTTGAATGTGTAGTGTATGCTGAATGAAGGCTGCTCGCTCCGGGTGGGGCTATTCCCTCGGGTGTGGAGGCTTGGAGGGCCTGATATGGGTGGATGGAGGGATGGGGAGGCCTGGGGGGTGGATGTGAGCTGCAGTAGTAGATTTGGGCTGTTGCTCATGATACGTGGGATCCTTGTTGGCTAGCGCCTACTGGAGGGTGGTGGAGCATAGGGGTTAAATGGTTCTTGGCCAGGCGTCGGGTAGGGGTTGGGGGGAAGGGGGGGGTTATATAGGGGGGAGGAGGGTAGCAATAGGGCGTGTGTTCTTTCTGTTCCTTTGCTCGTAAGACTGTCTTGGCACCTATGGGCGGGGGTTGTTATATGCATCCTTGTTGTGTTGCGATAGGCATCATTGTTATGCTCTTAAATTGCTACTGCTGAATGATGGCTCTTGATGCCACTGCGCATAGAGGGCTTTATAGATCTGTACTGTTGCAGCTAACTGTTTTGTCCGGAAATATGTTTGGTCCATGCCTAATGTGCTGTGCTAGTTCTGGAATGTGTGCATTGTACAATATTTGTTATACTTGCTCTTGTTCTGGGACGGTTGTGATTTATGCCTGGGACTGTCTTGTATTGTTATCTTTTTTAAAAATGAATAAAAATGATTTGAACTAAAACAGGATTTACAAGCAGCTCAGGACAAACACAAGGCTAGTGCATAGGGGTGTCCTGACCTCTTGAGTTCAGATATCAAAATGTCTCAAGCCTTCATAGCTCAGCCTGCCTCCTTTATCTCAGCAGAGGACTCAATTCCAGAGCCTCTGGATGATGAAATGGATACAGGCCCAGGACACAATTTAAGGCTTGTAACACCCTTGATACTGGACTCTTGTGCACGTCCCAATGTTATCAGCAGAATAGGGGGTCAGGATAAATTAGCTTTGATTGACACAGGGGCTGGAATTAGTTTTACTAACAGAGCTTCTCCCACTGCAGATCAGAAAAATATGGAAATTTATGAAATTCAAGGAATTAATGACACAGCTTCCAAATGTGTGGCTATCCCAGTTAAATGGAGTATCCCTGTGCACAGTGAACAAAACAAGGAAATGTTGGAAAACACTGCCTCCACTATAGTGAACACACCAAAAGAAATAATTGGAATTGATGTTCTCAACCAGTTAAATTTGGTGGTGGATATGGCTAATCTTAAATTGTGGCAGTATTCAGGAACTTCAAGTGCTTCTAAAACTTTAGTGCATGAAGTCATTCCCATGCAGTTAGCAACTCAGTGCACCAAGGCAGCTCAGCAGTATGATCTGTGTGTAATTCCCTCAGAAGTGGCTGATATTCCAGTCTGAGCACAAGACAAGTTAGATTGTGGGAAAATGCACACAGAAATACTGTTGGAAGGTGAGGATCCTCCACCACAGAAGCAATACCCAGTACCTCATCAGGCTATAGAACCAGTGACTAAAATTGTGAAGATACTGGAGGAGAGGGGTCTGATCAGACCTATTTCTTCCACATGTAATTCACCAGCCTGGCCGATAGTTAAACCGGGGGGTTCCTTCAGGCTCACTATGGACTTCCGTGCCCTAAATCAAGTTTCAAAATCTGTAGTGCCCGTGGTAGCCTCATACCCTGAAATGATCTCTAAACTGAATCCCAAATGTAAATTTTACTCTGTTTTAGACATATCCAATGGGTTTTGGAGTCTGCCCCTGGCCCTTGAGTGCCAGTACAAAACAGCCTTTCAGTGGCTGAATAAACAATATGCATGGACTGTGCTCCCACAGGGATATAAGGATTCCCCATCAATATTTCATAAATACATGCAGGAAGCCCTATCACTATTGTCTTGCAGAGATAATATAATTCAGTATGTAGATGACATTCTGATTCAGTCTGAGAATGAAGCCGTACACTGGAATCATGTAAGAGAAGTTTTAAAAGCCCTCTTACAAGCTGGTCTTAAAGTTAATCCTGCGAAGGCTCAACTGTGCAAATCACAGGTTTCCTTTTTAGGGGTTACTATTGGCCAGGACGGTAAATCTGTAGATTCTCAGAGGATAGAGCTGATACAGAAACTTCCACTTCCTACAGATCAGAAATCACTCCAGTCATTTCTAGGGCTCACTGGTTTCTGTCGTGACTTCATGCACAATTATGCTGAAGTGGCAGCTCCACTTTCCTCCCTGCTAAAAAGTAAAAGTTATGTTTGGGAGGAAGGACATACAGACGCTGTAACTAAATTAAAACACATTCTGACTTCTGCTCCTGTTCTTGCACACCCAGATCACACACAACATTTTTTCCTGTACCCTGTAGTTGGAGAGAACAGTATAGGTGCAGCTCTAACACAACGCTTAGGAGGAGTAGATCGCCCTATCGCTTTCTGTTCCAGAGTTCTCACTTCTCCTGAACTCAAAATGGGAAACTGTGAAAAACATGTACTGGCTTCCTATGCTGCTATGCAGAAATTTACATACATCATTGGTGCTCAAACCACATACATATGCAGCCATCACACCCCCCTCAAATTCATTGTAGAAGGAAAGTTAGCATGTAGCAAGATTAGGACTGAGAGAATAGTCCAGTGGACTCTCATGTTGCAAGCACAGAATGTAAAGTTTGAATTGTTGAAAGAACCTAACGTGCAAGTGGCTGGAATCTTGCTGGAGGGGCAACCTCATGACTGTCAGTCCTCACCCAGTGCCCCTAACCACATGATCTTTAGGGAACTAGGACTAGACAAAATTTCACCTTTTCTTCCTACAGTATATATTGATGGTAGTAGCCAATGTGAAGGAGGCAGGCGACTAGCAGGTTTTGCAATTGTACAATTGGACCCAAATAACCAAGTGGTACTGCAAAGACAGTATTCCTGTGTGTCAGCGTCAGCACAGTACTGTGAGCTGGCTGCTTTTGTAGCTTGTATGCAACAATATCAGGATTCACACCCAGAGATACAAATCATTTTAGATTCTGATTATGTCTTTAAAAGTGCCATTGCCCTGTTACCCTGGTGGCTGGCAAATAAATTTAAATCTACAGATGGGTCCACAGTGAAAAATTCATCACTGTGGACTATGGCACAAGAACTGAGTGAGAAGTTTCAGAGAGTACATTTAGTTAAAGTAAAGGCACATAGGAAGAAAGGCCCTTTATTGAAAGGAAACACATTAGCAGATTCACTAGCCAAGGAAGCATGCCATGTAGGCCTCATATGGCCCTGGTATGAGCAGACACGCATGGTTGCTATTGCTACACGTTCCACAGATTACGATCAGATAATACCACCAGATTACTTTGTAGCACTGCAGACAAAGGACCCTGAGCTTTCCAATTTAAGGAAGCTTGTGCAGGACACCCCAGATAACCTATATCAGCACACACCCTTTCTCACACTCGCTATAGAGAAAGACATTCTATGTGCAAAAAGAGAGGAAGGCTTGGTTATAGCTATCCCTAGAGCTCGAGGTAAAGAATGGATGCATGGACCTACAGAAGAATAACTGACCAAATCTTACATCTTTATGGGGGCTCGTCTGGGAGAGAGAGAGAGACAGGAAGTGTTTCTGTCTTTTATAGTGAACTGAATCCTTTCCAGCACTTCCCCTTGAGGTCTGCTAGCCACTCCCTTTAAGGTCTGCTATTCTTGATTTAGCAAGGAGGGGCTTCAGACAGGCAGAGCCTGAAATCACCAGGGGGTCAGAGTTAATCTCATCTTGTAAACTGTCCTATTACCTTTGGAGACCAGAGTCCAAAGCTGCATGCTGACATTATGGTCTTAACCGCAGCAGAAGAGCAGAGTAATACTGTTTCAGGGGTGGGCCCTGGACTGGTCTAACAGGACTCAAGGAAAGAACATTATCTGGTAAGTAAAATGTCACCTTCCATATTATCCTATTAGACCAATCCAGGTAAGTAGGATGTACAAAAGCTACACCACCACTGGGCAGGTAGAAGACACAGCAGCTCACAAAACTCTTGGGCCGAAGGCTGTATCGTCCACATGTAGACATCCAAGCAGTAATGCTTGACAAAAGTGGGGAAAAAAAGCCCACCTTGCTGCCTGACAAATGTGTACAGGGATCACCATGAGGATGCTTGTACTCAGGTAGAATGGGCACATAACCCCTCCAGAAATGTCAAGTTCCCTAACAGATATGTCAAGGCAATAGCCTCCTTAATCCAGTGCCCCAAGGTGGACTTGGCTGCTACCTCACCCTTGCACAAACCAGTAAAGAGCACAAAAAGATGGTCAAACTTACGAAAGGAATTCAGAACCTCCATGTACCAGAGCAGCACCCTTCTGGATATCCACAAAGCAAACATTCTTATCCTTTCCCCAACACTGCTCGTTAGAGAAAGAGGGCAGGCAAACTACCTGGTTCACATGAAAGTGAGACAGCACTTTAGGCCAGAAGGAAGGCACAGGTCGAATGGAAACAGCCTCAGTAGAAAAAGGATCTCGGCGAGACAGAGCTTGCAGCTTTGAGATCTGCCTTGCAGAACAAATAGTGACCAAGTCTTGAGCATCAAATCCTTCAAGGTAGCACGCTTCAATGGCTAAAAGGGGGCTGCCATTAGGGCCCTAAACACCACACACAGATCCCAGGGAGGTATCACAGACCGAGCGGGAGGATGCAGACGTCAAACCCCTTGGAGAAAACAGGAGACATTCGGCAGCAAGGCCAAGGACTTACCTGCCACTGGACCAGGGAAATAGGCCAACACTGCCACCTGAACCTTCAGGAAGCTAAGAGAGATTCTGCTCTAGGCCATCCTGCAGAAAGGCCAACAAGGACGACACCGTGGCCATTTCAGGAGCCATGTGCACCTGAGCCATGTGCACCATATCAGCTCTCAAAGAGGCACTATATCCATACATATGCTAGCTTGGTAGACCTCCTCTGGGCACAAAGTATAGTATAGATTATAGCTGGAGAGTAGCCCTTAAGCGCTAGCAGTCTCCTTTCAAGAGCCATGCCATAAGCGAGAAGTGAGTCGTGTCGTCCAGGATGATTGGCCCCTTCCGCAATAGCCCCCAAAATAAGGCAGCCAAAGGGAAGGCACTTGTAGGAGCCGCATCAGGTTTATGAACCACGCTCTCCGTGAGCAATTGGGCGCTACCAGGACAATCTTGCCCAGGTGGCACTCTATAAACCGAATCACATGCCCCACCAGGGGCTACGGAGGAAATACGTACAGCAGTCTGACTGGACCAAGGCTGGGTCGAGCATCGATGCCCTCAGACCCCATCTCTGTGTGGCGATACACACTTTGGCATTGGAGTGGGTCGCCATCAGATCCATTTTGAGGTGACCTTGACTGTGCACAATCAACAATGTCCCTGTTTAATGTACATTACAAAGTTAAAGTTTCATGTAAATCGCTTTGACTATATAATAAAGTGGTATAAAAAAAACCTATTAAATAAAAAAATAAAACAGAAAAGCTTCTTGACTCTACTCCCACTCGCCGGCTGAGGAAGTCCACTTCCACGTTGTCCACTCTGGCAATGTGTTGAGCTGAGAAGGCTAGGAGGTTCTTCTCCACCAAGGCAAACAGGAAATTGATCTCCAGAACCACTCTGATGCTTCTTGTGCTGCCCTCCCTACTGACATAAGCCACCACTGTGGCATTGCTGGAGAACACTCCAACTGCTTGGCCTTCAACCAGGGACCGGAAAAGCAAAAGAGCCAAAATGATGGCTCTCACTGCTTCCCTGTGGTTCCAATGGCCCTGGGTCATACGGTCTCAGCAATGGGCTCTCCAGCCTGAGAGACTGGCATCCGTCATCAGCAGGATCCAGGAGAAATCATCCAGCGGAACACCCTTCCTCAGATGACAGGGCTGCTGCCACCACTGCAGGTTGGATGTCACCATCAACAGGAGCAGGAGCCTGCGCTCGAGTTCCTAAGAACTTGGGGACCACTGAGTAAACAAGGACCATTGGAGTGGCAACATGTGAGTATGCGCCCATGGGACCATCTCTATGGTCACCGCCATCAATCCAAAGAGCTGAAGATAATCCCAGACTCTGGGGGCCTGCTGAGCACAGAACATCCCCAAACAATTCAAGTGTCTTTTGACTTTGTTCTCTGGCAGGAATCTCTGCCCACTTGAGTGCTGAAATGTGCTCCCAGAAACTCCAAGTACTGGGAAGGCAAAAGCTGGCTCTTTTCCTGACTGATCACCCAGCCCTCTGATTCTGTTCATGCCCTCCACACTTGCCAATCCGGGTTTAGGTCAGATCACAGTACTGAAACCATTTTTCTTTCCTTCATAAATGAACTCCATGTTTCTCATGACTATGGTGATATTTCCCTGGCTGTCTCACTAGTCCTTTCCTCAGCCTTCGATTTGGTCGCTCACTTTGCCCTCCTCTCATACCTTCATGATTCTGGGATCCGGGGTACTATCTTACCTTAGTTCTGCTCTTTTCTCACTGCTTGCTCCTTCTCTGTGCACCTTAACTCTGCCACTGCAGCTGCAGTTCCCCTTGTATGTGGTGTCCCTCAAGGTTCTGTTCTCTCCCCTCTCCTCTTCAATGTCTTTCTGAGTCCTCTTTCTCTCATTCTACAGCAATATACCTTTATTCTTCTCTATCATACCAGTCGTGCTGCTCCTGATCTGATGTCGCGCTCCAATGACAGAGTCACCTCTTTAAGGCTTGAGGTGGTTGTTCATGAACATTTAATCAATCTCTTTTCCTCTCATTTTTCAGATTTTATTCATTGAGGAGAAAATCCATCCACATCTGCTGGAGAAAAAGAAATAGTGAAGGGACCTTTGGTGGCTGAGCTGGATAGAGGTATGGGATTGATGTCATTGAAACCTGGCTATTCAATGGTCTTTGTCTCCACCAATCTGCTAGAAAGGGAACACAACCCACTTGTCTGGTCTGGTCTAGCAGCACGATATGGAAGGAGGAGTTGAAATTGGCAGGAAGGGGAGAGCAGAACACGCACAGCTCATTATGATGTAATTTTAGTTGTATGTGTAAAGTTAAGACCTGTTGAAACCTTCTAAGTAGTGGAATTATTAATTTGTGTACTAATGGTTAATAAAAAAAAATAAAAGACCAGTTCTAACAGTGAAGTAGAAAAAATGCTTTGAGGCCAATGCAGAAACATTAGTGCACTGTTTGCACAAAGTGAGCATCATATCTGCGCATACTTACTTCCGCACCACAATGCAGAAAGGAGAATGGCGTGAGCGCTACCTGTGACAGACGAGAGAGGCTGATGGTAAATGGAGCTCACTCAGATGAAAGGAGGGTGATTAGCGGGGTGCCCCAGGGTTTGGTCCTGGGACCGGCACTGTTCAATGTATTTGTGAGTGATATTGCTGAAGGACTGACTGGAAAAGTCTGTCTTTTTGCAGATGACATGAAAATTTGCAACAGAGTGGACTCCTCTGAGGGAGTGGATAACACGAGGAAAGATCTACAAAAGCTGGAAGAATGGTCTAATGCTTGGCAGTTTAAGATTTAATGCGAAGAAGTGCAGTGTCATGCACTTGGGAAGCATAAATCCAAGGGAAATGTGCACGATAGGGGGCAAGAGGTTGGTGTGCACAGACCAGAAGAAGGACCTTGGTGTGATTATTTCTGAGGATCTCAAGATGGCAAAACAGTGTGACAAAACAGTGGCAAAAGCCAGAAGGATGTTGGGTTGCATACAAAGAGAAATTACCAGCAGAAAGGAAGAGGTACTAATGCCACTGTATAAGTCACTGGTGAGGCCTCACTTGGAATACTGTGTTCAATTTTGGAGACCGTATCTTGCAAAGAATGTAAAAAGACTGGAAACTGTTCAGAGGAAGGCGACCAAAATGATTTGGAGCCTGCCTCAGAAGCCTTATGCGAAGAGACTTGAAGACCTAAATATATACACTCTGGAGGAGAGGAGGGAGAGGGGAGATATGATTCAGACCTTTAAATACTTAAAGAAAAATAATGAACAAACAAACCTCTTGCAAAGACAGGGAAGCTGTAAAACTAGAGGGCATAACATGAAGCTGCAAGGGGGTAAATTGAAAGGCAATGTCAGGAAAGCACAGTTACTTACTGTAACAGGTGATCTCTGGGAACAGCAGGAATAAGTCTTCACATATGGGTATCGTCGGTACCGACGGAGCCTGCGCGGGAACGCTCCCCAGCGTCCAAAAGGAAAGCTTTTGGGAGCATCCCACAGCGCCTGCGCGCTGCCTTCCCGCCTTTCCTAACCGCCTCTCTCCAGTTCGAGTTTTAAAGCTGAGACAAAGAGAGAGTGAGGAAAGGAAAGAAAGATAGAGAGATACAACTCCTAGGGGAGGTGGGTGGGTTGTGAAGACTTATTCCTGCTGTACCCAGAGATCACCTGTTACAGGTAAGTAACTGTGCTATCTCCAGGAACAAGCAGGAATGAGTCTTCACATATGGGGACTCCCCAGCTAGAGATGCCTGGGAGATCACCCAGGTTGTGAGTCCCTGGGAAGGGCTCTACCTCCACCCATGAATCTCAGGCATCCAGCCAGGGATGGAGGGTAGGAGTTGGTTAGGTATGGAACAGCTGTTTGAGAACAGCCTGACCAAACAAGGCATCCCGGCGGGAGTCCTTGTCCAAGCAGTAATGGGCTGTGAAGGTATGAACCGAGGCCCAGGTGGCCGCTCGACAGATCTGGTCGATGGACACAGAATTTAGATGAGCCATAGAGGCTGCCATGGCCCTCACATTGTGAGCTGTGACATGGCCCTCCAGAGAAAGGGGAGAAAGAAATACACTGAGCAATCCAATTGGACAGAGTTCTCTTAGAGACTGGAAGTCCTAAATGAGAGGGATCAAAAGCAACAAAGAGTTGAGAGGACTTTCTATGTTGCTGTGTCCTATGTAAGTAAAAAGCAAGAGCTCTTTTACAATCCAGGGTATGAAGATTCCTCTCTGCACTTGAAGCATGAGGTCCTGGAAAAAAGACAGGTAAATAAACCTCCTGGTTCAGATGAAAAGGTGAGACCACTTTAGGCATAAAGTGTGGATTAGTCCTGAGAACTACCTTGTCATGATGGAACCTTGTATAAGGAGGATTAGCCACCAAGGCTTGCAGCTCACTGATGTGGTGAGCTGAAGTGACTGCAATGAGAAAAATAACCTTCCAGGAAAGGAATTTCAATGAGGTAGTGGCTAAGGGTTCAAAGGGTGGCTGCATAAGCTGGCCAAGAACCAGATTCAAGTCCCATGCCACTGGAGGTGGTCTGATGGGAGGTTTAGTCAAAAGAAGGCCTCTCATGAATCTTGCTATAAGAGGATGAGAGGAAATAGTTGTCCATTGAGAGGTTTAAGGGATGCTGCAATAGCACTCTCAAATGGACTCTTACTGAATTCGTTTTAAGGCCTGCATGGGATAAATGCAGCAAATACTCTAGTAAAGAATTCAGAGGTATTGCAAGAGGGTTAAGACCCTTCTCTGCACACCAAATGGTAAACCTTTTCCATTTAAAAGCATAGGAACGTCTAGTGGAGGGCTTTCTGGAAGCATGAAGGATATCCTTCACTTGCTGAGAAAGATGCAAATCTTGAAGGTCTAGGCCTTCAGCAACCAGGCTCTGAGGTGAAGAGACTGGAGATTTGGGTGCCACAACGTTCCCTCCTCCTGGGACAGGAGGTCTGGAGCAGATCCCAAGTCCAGGGAGGGAGCTTGAGAGAGATGCAGAAGTAGAGGGTACCACACTTGGCGTGGCCAATGTGGTGCTATGAGGATCATAGATCCCTTGTCTCTCTGAAGTTTGAAGAGTGTCTTGGGAATTAGGGGAATGGGTGGAAAGGCATAGAGGAAGTCTTGCCCCCAATGGAGGAGGAAGGCATCCCTGGCCTGAACTCCCTGACACAGAATTCTGGAACAGAACCGGGGAAGTTTGGCATTCCACGGACTTGCAAACAAGTCTATGTCTGGGGTTCCCCAAATTCGAAAGATCCTGGCTATCTGGTCCCCATGGAGGGACCATTCATGTGGAAGCAGAACTCGACTGAGTCTGTCTGCCCAAGAGTTTTGAACCCCTGGAAGATACACTGCCATGAGATGAATTTGATGCTCTCTGGCGAAGGCCCACAATCTCAGAGCTTCGTTGCAAAGCGACAGAGAGCCAGTCCCGCCCTGCTTGTTCATGTAGAACATGGCTACCTGGTTGTCCGTGTGGATGAGGACTGTCTTGTAGCTGAGCAGGGTGTGGAAGACTCAGAGCTAGAAAAATTGCTCTGAGCTCTAAGAGGTTGATATGTAGAGATGTCTCCTGTGGAGACCAGATGCCTTGAGTGGAGAGATCTTGTAGATGAGCTCCCCAACCTCTTGGAGAGGCATCTGTTGTAAGGGTTGCTTGGGGTAACACCTGTTGAAAGGGGGACCCCAGCAACAGATTCTGAGTGGACTTCCACCACTGAAGGGACCAAAAGAGGCGACTGGAGGTTGCTATTTTGTCTGACAGGCAACCTGATGTCTGGGTCCACTTGGTGGACAGAGTCCACTGAGCTGCCCTCATGTGAAGGCGAGCGTAAGGAACCACATGCACAGTGGATGCCATGTGGCCTAACAGTTGTAACATCTCTTGAGCAGTTAAATGGGATTTTAACTGAATTTGTGAGGCTAACTGCACCAAGCGTAGGCAACGGCCCTGGGGAAGATAGGCCTTTGCAGTTGTGGTATCCAGTAAGGCCCCTATGAACTCTAGAGACTGAGTAGGGGTGAGCTGGGATTTTGGAATGTTTATGACAAGTCCCAGATACTGAACGATACGCCTTGTGCAGGTTAGAGAAGTCTGGGCCTCTGACTGGGATGGAGCTCGAATGAGCCAGTCGTCCAGATATGGGAATACGAATATCCCTAGAGTGCGTAGAAATGCAGCTACTACTGCCATGCATGTTGTGAACACCCTTGGTGCAGAGGCCAGACCGAAAGGAAGCACTCTGTATTGGTAGTGCTTCCCTTGATAAAGGAACCGAAGGAACCTTCTGTGTGTTGGATGGATGAGGACTTGGGTGTACGCATCCTTGAGGTCTAGAGAGCAAAGCCAATTCGGACTCTGAAGGTATGGAAGGAGAGTACTGAGAGAAATCATCTTGAATTTCTCCTTGCATAGAAACTTGTTCAATTCTCTGAGATCTATTATGGGTCTGTAGCCCCCTGTTTTCTTTGGGATAAGAAAGTAGGGGGAGTAGAACCCTGAGCCCTGTTGAAGAAGGGGTACTTCTTCTATTGCCCCTTGGGCAAGAAGGGAAGCAATCTCCTGACCCAAAAGGTCGAGGAGAGATGTCTGAGAATTGAACTGTCTCACCATGGTGTGAGGAGGAAGGTTTAAGAAATGAAGCTTGTACCCCTCCCTTATGATGGAGAGGGTCCATTGTTCTGCTGTGATTTGTTCCCACCTGGGAGCAAAGTAAGCCAACCTTCCTGGAATGGTGAGAGGCTCTGGATGTTCTAGAGCCAGAAAGGCTAAGCTCTCTAGCTGGAAGTCAAAGGCCCTGAGGAGGCTGAGGCTGTTGGGCCGTAGCAGTCCTAGCAGCCTTAGGCTTGGCCTGTTTCGGTTGTTGCTGTCTCTTTGTAGCAAAACGACCTGCAGAAGATGCCTGCTGACCATTGTGACATAGCGAGTCCTTTTAGTCAGGGAGAAACACCCAAAGATCAGCAAAAAAGTTCAGGGCTGCAACATAAACAACAGCACATGGCTGGTTGTCAGGGAAACCAAGCCCCAGAGAGAGAAACAGGCCCCTGCTATCAGTTCAGCAGAGAGTCACAAGGTAATTCTGAACACCTGATAGGGGGTGGAGCCAGGCTTTACCCGAGGAAGCTGACTCATAAAGAGGGCCCAGTTAATGGAGAAGGGGGCAGAGCTGAGAGCAGAACAGAGAAGGAAGAGAGAGACGGAGACGAGGAAAGGTCAGAGGCTCGGTGTGAGAGATACAGCAGGAGCAGACCTGGTCAGTGGAAGTCCTCTCCTGATTATGAACGAGAGAAAAGGCCAGGAGGGCAATTGAATTATACTCTGCACAAGTCAGGTTGGGAACCTACAACAATTTGCAAACCTCAGAGAAAACCTTATACAGCCAGAGTAAAAGGTAAGCCCAAGGACTTGAAGTACAATAACCACTGTGGGTTTATTGACCAGGAAAGTTGGGGCTACGATACAGGGTACTATAATGAGAATGGTTATTTAGAGCTGTACCAAACCCCAGAGTTTATCCCAAGGCCTAGCGTGGGAACGGGCGTGGCTCCAGGGAGAACGGAGCAAACAATTTCTGCCTCAGAGGAGGAGGGCATGGAAATTGAACCATCTTTTGTAAATAATTCGTTGGAAGCAATGGACTGTACGATTTCTATGGCAGAGGGAATAATATCTCTGTGTTAATGTTTGATGCTGAAGGAAGCTGCTTTATTTTGTCCTTTTGTCTGCCAAGAGTGCAAGAATTTGTTACCTTTTTTATCCTGGTGAAATCCACCCCGGGAGGGGAATAAATCCCTTTTTGCTTTACCAACTTGAGTCACACTACTCTTCATTGAGCTATCAAAGGAAATACATTTCCCTACATGCAGTTCTACAGGAAATAGTAAACCTCAGTTCAAGAAGAAAACGTAACCTCCTTAAGCCCTACCTACCTACGGGTACTGGCAAGGGGGAACATCACACCATAAGCAGAATAATATTTCCCTTTTTTGGGGAAAAATCCCTTCTTGAACAACCTTTTCTTAAAAGGAGCAGAAGTAGACTTTGAAAGTCTATCTAAAGCAGAATTTTCAGCATCCATCTGGGTGGCCTTTGCTTGCCAATCTTTGCCAAAAAGGTTTTCACCTGTACAAGGAAGGTTTCCTAGACCATCTTGAACCCAGGGTTCCAAATCAGAAGCTTGTAACCAAGCAATTCTGCATGCACCTATGGCAATGGCCGAGGCTCTGCTGGCATCTTCAAAAGAGTCAAAGGCTGCACAGTTGGAAAACTTGGAAATATCCTGGGCATGTTTGAGCCAGGTGAGGAACTCTTCCCTTTTATCTTCTGAAATAAAAGGAGATAAAGTTTGCAGGTGATCTGTAACTTTTTAGAAACATCCCCATATAGAGACTATAGGAGTTGATTCTGGCAAAAAGCATACTGGCCTGGAAGATTCTCCTGCCAAAGGCATCTAAGGTTCTGCATTCTCTTCCAGGAGGAGCAGAAGAGTGCTTTTTTGTACTCTTTATCTTCTTCATAGCAGACTCCACCACAATGGAGTGGTGAGGAAGCTGAGTCTTATGGAAGCCAGGACAAGGAGGAACACGATACATTTTATTTTTATTTTATTTACTTTTATTTAGCTGCATTTATATCCCGCTTTTCACCAGGTCAAAGCGGTTGGGAGATACATTTAACACGAGAGGATTTGAGACACATACACTAATACTTACAGGGAACATGGGCAATGGAGGGTTAAGTGGCTTGCCCAAGACCACAAGGAGCTCCTGTGGGACTAGAAACCCCAGTCCTTCCGGCCCAAGGTTGCTGTCCTCTAGTGGGATTTGAACCACCGACCTTCCGGCCTGTGGTACTTTGCCCCAACCACTAGGCCACTCCTCCCTCGGTGTCCAACCTGCGAGAATGAGGGGAAGTGGTGAGAGGAGTCTCCCATATGCCCAACATGTGATCATAAAGAATCTCATGTATTGGTAAAGTGGCTGCCTCTTTAGGAGCCTTAGGATATTGTAAAATATTTAATTTTTTGGCTCTAGGCTCTGTCTTTGGCTCTAGGCTCTGAACCAACCAGAGGGGAAGCCATATTAGACCTAATCCTTAGTAGAACACCAGATCTAGTGCAAGAGATAAGGTTGTTGGGGCCACTTGGCAATAGTGATCATAGCATGATCGCCTTTGATTTAATTAGTGGAGGAGGGATAGTAAGGAAATCCACAGTACTACCTTTTAACTTTCGAAAGGGAGACTATGATAAAATGAGGAAAACAGTCAAGAAAAAACTAAAAGGAGCAGTTGCAAAGGTTAAAGACGTACATCAGGCTTGGCTGTTGTTGAAAAATACTATCTTGGAAGCCCAGACCAGCTGTATTCCACGCTTTAAGAAAAATGGAAAGAAGTCCAAAAAACTGCCAGCATGGTTTAAAGTTGAGGTCAGAGAGGCTGTTGTTGCCAAAAAAGCATCTTTCAGGAAATGGAAAAAAGAGCCAAACGACGAAACCTGGAAACAGCACAAGCACTGGCAAGTCAAATGCAAGGCATTGATAAGGCAGGCAAAGGGAGAATTTGAGAAGAAGCTTGCTGCGGAAGCAAAAACGCGAAGTAAAGACCTTTTCAAGTACATTCGTAGCAAAAAACCTGTGAGAGAGTCAGTTGGTCCATTAGATGATAAAGGGGTTAAAGGAGCACTAAGAGGCGACAAGGCGATAGCGGAGAGACTGAACGAATTCTTTGCTTCAGTCTTTACTGAGGAAGATGTAGGGATGTTACCCATGACTGAAGTGGTATTTAAAGGTGCAGAAGAATTGAAGGAAATATCGATACATCGAGAAGATGTATTACAACTATTAGATAAGCTGAAGAGTAGCAAATCACCTGGGCCGGATGGTATACATCCAAGGGTATTGAAAGAACTGAAATATGAGATTGCAGACCTGCAATTAGTAATCTGTGAACTATCATTAAAATCATCTCTAATACCTGAAGATTGGAGGATCGCCAATGTAACACCAATTTTTAAAAAGGGTTCCAGGGCTGATCCGGGAAAACTACAGACCGGTGAGCCTGACGTCAATACCGGGAAAAATGATAGAAACCATCATAAAGAATAAAATTACTCAGCATGTAGATAGTCATGAACTAATGAGAGACAGCCAACATGGCTTTAGACAAGGAAGATCTTGTCTTACTAATCTGTTATGTTTTTTTTGAAGGAGTGAATAATCAGGTGGACAAAGGTGAGTCGGTTGATATTGTGTATCTGGACTTTCAGAAAGCCTTTGACAAGGTCCCTCATGAGAGACTTTTGGCAAAACTAAAGAGTCATGGGATAGGAGGCAGTGTACTATTGTGGATCAGGAACTGGTTAAAAGATAGAAAGCAGAGGATAGGGCTAAATGGCCAATTTTCCCAATGGAGAAAGGTGAATAGTGGTGTACCCCAGGGATCTGTGCTGGGTCCGCTGCTTTTTGACATATTCATAAATTACCTGGAAAGTGGAATAATGAGTGAGGTTATCAAATTTGCAGATGACACAAAACTATTTAAAGTTGTTAAAACCCAAGAGGATTGTGGAAAATTGCAAGAGGATCTTGATAAATTGGAAGACTGGGCATCAAAATGGCAGATGAAATTTAATGTGGACAAGTGCAAGGTTATGCACCTAGGGAAGAACAACCCAAACTATGGTTACACGATGCAAGGTTCCACATTAGGAACCAGCACCCAGGAAAAAGATTTAGGTGTCATTGTGGATACCATGTTAAAACCCTCGGCCCAGTGTGCAGCGGCGGCCAAGAGAGCAAATAGAATGCTAGGTATGATAAGGAAAGGAATGGAAAATAAAACAAAGGATATTATAATGCCTCTATATCGTTCCATGGTGAGACCGCACCTTGAATATTGTGTGCAATTCTGGACGCCGTATCTTAAAAAGGATATAGAGTTATTAGAAAAGGTTCAGAGAAGAGCCACCAAAATGGTAAAGGGGATGGAAGGATACTCCTATGAAGAAAGGCTAAAAAGGTTAGGGCCCTTTAACCTGGAAAAGAGACGGCTGAGGGGAGATATGATAGAAGTCTATAAATTAATGAGCGGAGTGGAACGGGTAAACGTAGATCGATTGTTTACCTTATCAGAATATAGAAAGACTAGGGGACATGCAATGAAGCTACAGGGTAAACTATTTAAGACTAATAAAATAAAATATTTTTTCACTCAACGTGTAATCAAACTCTGGAATTTGTTACCGGAGGGCTGTTAGTGTAGCTGGGTTTAAAAAAGGTTTGGACAAGTTCCTGGAGGAAAGGTCCATAAGCCATTATTAAGAAGGGACCCAGGATATCAATGCTTGAACCAATACAAGCATTGTGGAACCTGTGTCCCTTGGGGAAACTGCTAGGTACATATGACCTAGATTGGCCACTGTTGGAAACAGAATACTGGGCTTGATGGACCTTGGTCTGACCCAGTATGGCATATCTTATGTTCTTATGTTCTTATGGTCACTTCCCTAATGAAGTCTTGAAAAGACAAGTCTTCTGGAGGAGACATTCTCCTTTTTGGAGAAGAGGGCTCCTGAGGATGGATCACCGATGCTTCGACAGAGACGTCTGATTCATCGGAGTCCTCAGAGGAATCGAAGTATCGCCTGTCTGGATGCTCTTGCAGAGGCCGATACACGTACCGGGTGGTATCGACATCGGGAGTGATCGGTACCGATTCGGTACCGATGGGCATCACAGAACAGTGTACCGCTGCAGTCGACACCGAAGCGGATGTCGATGCAATCGGTACTGGCACCGGAACCGATGTCGGTACCGGTGCCTGAGTTGGTACCGGCAACGGAGTTTGTTGCGGTACCGAAGGCGTCGCAGCTTGTATGAATGCCGTGATGGCACGCTGCATGGTCAGGATATTCTGATCCATCGACGCAACCAATGTTTGGATGTCGGTACCAGTGGGAACCACCGGTACCCCAGAACATGGCAACAGGTGATCGGTCGAGGCCGAGCCATCGATGTCAACCTGTGACCCCATAGAAAAAGCTTTGGAAGCCGGAGCCTCCCGCCGGGGTAATTTTGCCGGTGCGGATTCCTCGAGGGCAAGCTCGGAGGCATCTCGATACTTAGAGGGAGATTTACCCTTCGAGGACCGGCTGGATTTAAGTTTGGTTACCTGAGATCCATGTGAGGAAGAAGAAGCCCTGGAAGACGTCGATGCAACCAAAGCTGCATCCGAGGGAAACAGGGTACTGAGCTTAGCTGCTCGATTCTGTAGACCTCTTTTAGACATCATGGAGCAGGACTCACAACCCGCAATGGAGTGGTCAGGACCTAAACATTTTAGACACCATTCATGGGTGTCGGTGACAGAAATAGTGCCGCACATTCCTCAACAAGCCGCAGTAGAAGTATTAGCTAATACCTTAATCAATAGGCCAAAACCAACACGCACACCTATTTTTTTTTCTCACTCAGATGGCATCTCTAGTGATGATGGAAAATTATTTTTGCTTCCGGGGAGTCTCTTATAAACAGACAAAAGGGGTTGCCATGGGGTCTCCCATGGCACCAGATGTAGCTAACTTATATGTTACTGATTTTGAAAATTTTTTTTTAACTTTCCACCCTTTTAAATCTAATGTTCTCTTATGGAAACGATATATAGATGATGTATTTTTAATTTGGAATGGAACTGCATCTCTATTGAATGCTTTTCATATGTGGCTCAATACATTGGACCCCAATTTAAAATTCGAGGGTAATTATAGTATGGAAGCCATTCCATACTTGGATATCCTCATTAAGAAATCTAATACTCTTTTTTCTACTACTCTATATCGTAAACCCACAGACCAGAATACGTTACTCAAATATGACAGCTATCACAATTCTTCCTTCAAGAAGAATTTGCCAATTAGTCAATTTTTAAGAATTAAGAGACTGTGCACAGATAATACAGATTTTGAGGAACATGCTATTGACATGTCTCACAGGTTTCAACAACGTGGTTATCCCAACGCGTGCATTCAAAAAGCTTATCAAAGAGCTTGCGCCACTGACCGCTCCACACGTTTGGGCACTTCATCTCGGACTTCTACGGATAAGATTGTCTGCGCTCTCACCTTTTCCGGACTTTCTAAAGCTATTGTTGATATTTTGAAACAGGAATGGCATCTTTTGTCCACTACACCTTCCTTTGCTACTAAACAATTGATGATTGCCTATAAACGTGCACCGAATCTGACGAATTCCTTGGTTCCATCCGCTCTTACTGTTCCCAGACCGTCTCCTAAGGTTAAAGGTCACTATAGCTGTGGTAATTGCTCAGTTTGTACACATGCAATTACAATCAAAAATAGTTTCACACATGCACCTACTGGTCATAAAATATTTCTTCAACATTATTCGAATTCTAAGACCATTAATGCTGTGTACTTAATCCAATGTCCATGTAATAAGTTATACATAGGCAAAACTTTGAGACAAGTCCGTTTCCGTATTTCTAGAGCACAGGAGTAACATTCAAAGGAAACAGTCTGATAAGCCATTAGTATCACATTGGTTGGAAAAGAGTCATATTATCAGTGACATCAAATTTGCAGTAATTAAAACTGTTATTCCACACTGGAGAGGTGGTAATATAGATAAAGCCCTATTAAAGCTTGAACAATGCTTTATTTATGAATTTGATACATTAGAACCACATGGTCTAAATCAGGAGGTAGACCTGTCTGTGTTTCTGGGTTAGTCTTTTATAGTCATATTTCTTACACATAACATGTAACTATACTAATACATAAGATGGATATAATGTTTCGCTATTGGCCCTTGCACAATATACTGCATATACTATGTTAGTTATGTGAGGTTTTTTAACTTATTCATAAATATTTTATATAGTGGATTCATATCGTGATGCTCCATATTCATCCTTGTATAATTTCTTTCAGCTCTCTTCCGCATGTGATTTCGTAGTTATTTGTTTGACAAAGATGCTCGTTTACATTATTCAATTTTTAGTGTAACGTAGTCATTGTAATTTTTTCACCATTTACATTTTTCCAGTAGTAATATATTTTTTCTAGCTTTTAAATCCTAGCTTTCAAATCCTGGGGTTAGTATGTCTACATAGTTTCAAATTCCTTGTCTATGCTTTTTCTTGGCGATCCTTTGGACCCCATGAGTGACAGCTTGCCTGCACAAACATTGTCTTTACCAACTCCTCCCCTCAGATCGGGTTACCTTCTATTTGGCGCGAAAGTCGGCGTTTTTAAGCAGTCGGTCTGATCTCAGTTTCCCTTTTACTGCACACAGTGCTCCTTGGACATGTGTCACGAAGTGGATCTAGCAGAGCCCATGGAAATAAGTAGAAATACAGATAGTGGATCTGACACTGACACTTCAGACAAGCACATGACCGGGAGTTGCTATAGGCAACATAAACAAACCAGGTCTTGAGCTCTGAGAACACGCCCAAGCTGCAGGAAGGCTCAGGAATCATTAGGGAATGAGGAGCAGCTGAAAGGAGGCGGGGTTGAGACACACGTGGATAAACCTCACTCACCTGGAGTTAGAGGAAAGGGCGAGTGCAAGTTCAGGTTCGGGTTAGACGGAGCTGAGAGAGCAGAAGCAACAGAAATCCTGGAAGCCAGAGAAGACCCAGGAGTTACAGGAGTTAGCAGAGAGGCAGAGAGAGCAGCAACTGCAGAAACTCCTGAGAAGGCAAGAAACTCTGAAAGGGCAGAGAACCCCAGGAGCCCAGGACATTCTGCTGGAAGTCTGGGTTGGAGCGGAGCCACTGAGAGGGCTGGGAGAACTGAAAGGTTTAGCTCCAAGGCTGAGAGAGAAAACCCAGGAGTCTGCCATAGAAGGCAGTGCACAGACACCTTTGAACACAGTAACGCTTATACAAAAGGTAACAGAGAAGGCAGTTTTAAAGCCAGGCTGAGACAGGCTGGAAAAGCCAATTACCCAGGCTACAGGGACAGAAAGGATAAAGTCTTTTGTCCTGAAGACAGTTTTGTACCTGGGGAAAAGCCAAAAGGGAAAACCTGTAAGGAATTGCCGTCCTGTTCCACTCCGGTAGCTTCAACTGTGCCGAGGAACTCTAAGCTGAGAGAGCCAGAAGGTAAGCTTATTACCTCTAATAGAAAGAGAATTGAATGCAGGAACTTCCCATATGACTGGCAGCATTTGAAGGGCTCTCAAGAAAGGAACTCTAGTGAATACGGTAATTGTTTTTCACAGACGTTAACAGAGGAAGAAAAGAAGTCTCTTTGTGATAGGGAGAGACTGCCAAATAACACGTCTAGCTATTTGAAAGAGAGACTGTTTGCAACAGAGAGTGAGGACATGCAGTGTGAAGTGCAGGGGGACCAACCCACTGTTGAATACATGGATTGTACGCTCACAATTGCAGACAAGATCTCCTCTCTATGTTAAAGGAACTGTGAAACTTTCTAACTGTGGAAGTAACAGAGAAAGGGTTTGTTTGTTGGAAAAAGGACTGTTTAAAATACCTTTTCATTTGGTGTAAAGAAGCTGAAAAAGAAGCAGTTTTTGTTCACATTTTGTCTCTTTATTTTTGTACCCGAAGTTGGTTTATCTGTCTTGTTTTTCATTACAAAAAGAATCCTCCCGGAAGGGGAATAAATCCTGTCTTTGAGCCTTACCACGCGTCCGCAACTCATTTCTTGGCTGGTCTATAAGAACTACAACTCCCAGAGAGCACAGCAAGGCTTTCTATATCATTTTTCTGGCCAGTTCAAGATAAGGCCTCAGTGTAGTACCCTGCCTTAACCTGTGGGGTCCCACGCTGGGTGACAGGTTGGCGTAGTCTTGAGGATTTTTTTTTTCTCGTGGTTTACCTAAGAAGAAGAAGAAGAAGAAGACACGAATAAAGAGACGACATCTCACTGGAGAAACTGCTGCCATATTGAGCGTTGTCTAACAGAACCTTTCGCTGGCAGGTCGGCCAGGTGGAGGAGAGACGGAGACCTTTTCTCACAGGCCTGACTCTACCTGAAGCCTAAGGTAAAGGTAACTTGGGCATAAGGGTAGAAGGATACAAAGTGAGAAAGGGGGTGCTTTGGTCCACAGACAGGGGTTAAAAGAAAAAAAAACGCCGCACTTGGTGGGTTTTCTTTTCTTTTTCTACAGGTGACGCAGACTTCAGAAGGAAGATGGAACCCAGGGATGTTATGCAATGGATGCAAGCCCAATGGAACAAACAAGCGGAGCTCGTCCGACACCTCCAGGAGCGGAACGCAGAAGTGATGAGGGAACAGCAACGACCTCTACTAGAGACAATGGAAGCATTTTTGAAAAAGCCACAGGAAACAGGAGCGGCTAATCCTTCCATGTTTCCAGGAGTAGGAATGAATAATTGTCATGCTTTTTCCTTGGGACAATTAACTCAGCAAGATAATCTGGATGATTATATAGACGCGTTTGAAAGAATAGCAGAAACACTTAAATGGCCTATGGAGCAGTGGGTGATTCGCTTTGCGATGACACTCACCGGTGAGGCTCTATCTGCCTTTAAAGCAATGCCTGCTAGTCTTGCCTCTGATTATACGGAGATAAAAAAGGCAGTAAAAGACAGACTAGGTCTAACTCCTAGACACTATAAGCGGATGTTTAGAGAGGCTAAGATAAAGTTTAAGGAAACTCCTAGAGCTCTGTACCAGAGATTAAAGAGTCTAGCTTGGAAGTGGCTAACTCCGGAAAGGAGGTCACTTGACTCTATTCTAAATGAGATTATACTAGAACAGTTTATGCAGGCTGTATCTCCTGAGTTAAAAACTTTTCTCACTCTACAGGATTGCCACAGCACAGAAGAAGCAGTCAATATAGCGGATAGATATTATGAGGCTAAGATGGCTGATACCTCAGGAATTGGAGTTTTAAAAGTGGCTGGGATGGCAAGTTCTGGTAAAGTGAGAAAGTTTGAAAAAGTCAGAGCACCTAAGGTAGATAATAATAATGATGATACTGATGATGATGTTTTATCTGTTTATAAAGGCAAGTGTTACGCGTGCGGAAAGGCAGGACACATCCGAAGAAACTGTAAAACACGAATGGTCCTCATATCTGGAGCGGGAAAGCCAGTCCCGAGCGGATTCTTTCTATAGGTCCAGGTAGAGGGAGTAGATGCATTGGCACTACTCGACTCGGGGGCGGAACAAAGTATGATTTCTTGCGAGTTTTGGGAAACCATTGAACAGCATTATCCGTCAGCTCCGAGTCAGTAGGGGGCCAAGTGCAAATAAAATGCGTACATGGCACACACTTCCATTATCCCCTGTATAAGTTACATGTTAAGGGGATGGGCATAGAAGGGGAAATACAGGTGGCGGTAGTCCCAAAGCTGCCACAGGACCTTATCCTAGGGCGAGACTGGCCTCCGTTTTGTGGAGGACTGATGGAGGGTCTGTGTACCAGGACAAGCCTGGTTTCAACCCGGTCGCAAGCCGGAACCTCAGGGGCCGGAGAATCATCTGTAGAAAGAACAGAGGGGCCTGAGGAGGAGGAGGATGAGGGATTTCCCGAGGAAGGAATAGAGGAGGGAGAAGCAAACATACTTCCTAGCCATGAAGAATTAATCAATGTTCCATCTAAAGAGGGGAAAAAAGTAAAGGCTAAAAAAAGTCACGAAAGATATAGTAGAACCCGAGGGAGGGCTGAACTAGAGGCCGGGGAAGGGCTACCGTGGGTACCTGCAGCCTTGCTTCAGAAATTTCCTTCTTTCCCCATGGAACAAAGGGCTGACCCGTCGCTTAAGAGAGCGTTTGAATGGGCCCAAGAGAGCCGACTCATGCTTCCCCGATTCTTTTTAGAAAAAAATATCTTGTATAGGGAAAGTGTAGATCCATATACAGATGCTGTACGGAAGCAACTAGTAGTGCCAGTGACTTTTAAAGCCATTGTTTTACGCCTGGCACATGACCACCCGATAGGTAGCCATAAGGGTGTTCAAGGAACACTGGATCAGATACTAGCGCGGTTTTATTGGCCGGGGGTCTACAAAGAAACCAAACAATATTGCGAATCCTGTCCCACCTGCCAGAGGGTCTCTGTCGCGAGACCAAAGGCTGTACCCCTAGTGCCCTTGCCCACCATATCGGTACCGATCCAACGTATGGGAATGGACATTGTGGGTCCTCTAATTAAAACACCCAGGGGCTTTCAATATATCCTGGTAGTTGTAGACCACGCTACACTGTTCCCGTGGGCTATTCCCCTTAGGAATACCTCGGCCAAAATAATAGCACAGGAGCTAGTAAAACTGTTCTGCGAGGTGGGGTTTCCCCAGGAAATACTTTCTGATCAAGGAAGCAACTTTGTATCTAAATACTTGGCTAGAGTATGGGAGGCATTCGGCATATGCCACATTAAGACCGCGGCGTACCACCCCCCAGTCAAATGGACTGGTGGAACGAATGAATCAGTCTATAAAACACCTATTAAGGAGGGGTTTAGGAAAGGGTGAAATGGCAGAATGGGATACTCTACTCCCATTTGTCCTATACGCATGCAGAGAGCGTATACAGGCATCCTTAGGGGCGTCCCCATTTGAACTCCTGTTTGGTAGGGCCCCAAGAGGTATTCTGGATATTACTACAGGAAGAATGGGTAGAGCCCGAAATACAAGAGGTGGGGATACCACAGTTTTTGAAAGATTTAAGGACGCACCTAGAGAAAACATCCAAGGCCGCAATAGAAAATTTGAGAAATAGCCAACAGCATCAGAAACACTACTACGATAGGGGCATGAAACCTAGGCAATTGGCAGAAGGGGATAAGGTCATAATCCAGGTTGCAGACCCAGGTCCCAAATTCGAGTCCCACTGGAAAGGGCCTTTACTGAGGAAGATGTAGGGATGTTACCCATGACTGAAGTGGTATTTAAAGGTGCAGAAGAATTGAAGGAAATATCGATACATCGAGAAGATGTATTACAACTATTAGATAAGCTGAAGAGTAGCAAATCACCTGGGCCGGATGGTATACATCCAAGGGTATTGAAAGAACAGAAATATGAGATTGCAGACCTGCTATTAGTAATCTGTGAACTATCATTAAAATCATCTCTAATACCTGAAGATTGGAGGATCGCCAATGTAACACCAATTTTTAAAAATGGTTCCAGGGGTGATCCGGGAAACTACAGACCGGTGAGCCTGACGTCAATACCGGGAAAAATGATAGAAACCATCATAAAGAATAAAATTACTCAGCATGTAGATAGTCATGAACTAATGAGAGACAGCCAACATGGCTTTAGACAAGGAAGATCTTGTCTTACTAATCTGTTATGTTTTTTTGAAGGAGTGAATAATCAGGTGGACAAAGGTGAGTCGGTTGATATTGTGTATCTGGACTTTCAGAAAGCCTTTGACAAGGTCCCTCATGAGAGACTTTTGGCAAAACTAAAGAGTCATGGGATAGGAGGCAGTGTACTATTGTGGATCAGGAACTGGTTAAAAGATAGAACAGTGTTTTTCAACCTTTTTTGTGCAAAGGCACACTTTTTTCATGAAAGAAATCACGAGGAACACCACCATTAGAAAATGTTTAAAAAATTTACCTCTGTGCCTATATTGACTATATATAAAGTAATTCTCTTGAATAGAAATCAAACACTCACACCAACCCCCCTCCCCTGCTGGTTCACACCACCCCCCCTCCACTGCTGGTTCACTCACCCACCCCCCTGTCACTTACTCACCCCTCCTGCTGGGTCACTCACTCACTTACCCCCCTCCCCTGCTGGTTCACTCACACCATCGCCCCCCCCCCCTTGCTGGTTCACTCACACCACCCCCCCTCCACTGCTGGTTCACTCACACTCCCCCCCCCTTGCTGGTTCACTCACACACACACACACACCCCCCCCCCCTCTACCCAAGCCGCTGCTTCTGCTTTGTACAGAGCAGCGGCTGCACTACACTTACCTTGAAAAGTAAAGAGAAACTGTGTCAGGAGCCCTCCAGTCATCGCAGAGCCCGAGGAAGTGATGTCATGGGGGCGGGCTCCTCACAGGCTGTCTTTCCTTTTCAAATTAACTTTATTGCAGCTAAAGTTAATTTGAAAAGGAAAGACAGCCTGTGAGGAGCCCGCCCCCATGACATCACTTCCTCGGGCTCTGCATGATCGGAGGGCTCCTGACACAGTTTCTCTTTACTTTTCAATGTAAGTGTAGAGCAGCCGCTGCTCTGTACAAAGCAGAACCAGCGGCTGCACTGCTATAGGGAATCGCGATCGCGTTCGCGCCGCGGACTTCGGCACAAAAGCCGTTTTTTTGCTCTGGCCGCTCCCGATCTTGCGGCCAGAGCAAAAAACCGGCTTTTCAATGGCCGGTTTTACAACTGTGCCGGCAGCCAGCCTGGCCATGGAAAAACCGGCCAGGCCAGCTGAAAACCAGCCGGTTGGCAACCCTAATTTGTGAGCCGAGGCCACATGTTACGGATGAAATTGGAATTTTTCCCACGGCACACCAGACAATATCTCACGGCACACTAGTGTGCCGCGGCACAGTGGTTGAAAAACGCTGAGATAGAAAGCAGAGGGTAGGGCTAAATGGCCAATTTTCCCAATGGAGAAAGGTGAATAGTGGTGTACCCCAGGGATCTGTGCTGGGTCCGCTGCTTTTTGACATATTCATAAATGACCTTGAAAGTGGAATAACGAGTGAGGTTATCAAATTTGCAGATGACACAAAACTATTTAAAGTTGTTAAAACCCAAGAGGATTGTGGAAAATTGCAAGAGGATCTTGATAAATTGGAAGACTGGGCATCAAAATGGCAGATGACATTTAATGTGGACAAGTGCAAGGTTATGCACCTAGGGAAGAACAACCCAAACTATGGTTACACGATGCAAGGTTCCACATTAGGAACCACCAGCCAGGAAAAAGATTTAGGCGTCATTGTGGATACCATGTTAAAACCCTCGGCCCAGTGTGCAGCGGCGGCCAAGAGAGCAAATAGAATGCTAGGTATGATAAGGAAAGGAATGGAAAATAAAACAAAGGATATTATAATGCCTCTATATCGTTCCATGGTGAGACCCCACCTTGAATATTGTGTGCAATTCTGGTCGCTGTATCTTAAAAAGGATATAGAGTTATTAGAAAAGGTTCAGAGAAGAGCCACCAAAATGGTAAAGGGGATGGAAGGATACTCCTATGAAGAAAGGCTAAAAAGGTTAGGGCTCTTTAACCTGGAAAAGAGACGGCTGAGGGGAGATATGATAGAAGTCTATAAATTAATGAGCGGAGTGGAACGGGTAAACGTAGATCGATTGTTTACCTTATCAGAATATAGAAAGACTAGGGGACATGCAATGAAGCTACAGGGTAAACTATTTAAGACTAATAAAAAAAATATTTTTTCACTCAATGTGTAATCAAACTCTGGAATTTGTTACCGGAAGATGTAGTAAAGGCTGTTAGTGTAGCTGGGTTTAAAAAAGGTTTGGACAAGTTCCTGGAGGAAAGGTCCATAAGCCATTATTACCTGTGTCCCTTGGGGAAACTGCTAGGTACGTATGACCTAGATTGGCCACTGTTGGAAACAGAATACTGGGCTTGATGGACCTTGGTCTGACCCAGTATGGCATATCTTATGTTCTTATGTTCTTATAAGGGCCGGTTACGGTGGTGAAAAAGGTTGGGCCCGTTTCATACCTTATAGAAAATGACAAGGGACGCCGGCAGGTTTATCACCTCAATGTACTAAAACCGTGGAAAGAAAGGTCAGCCACTGCCAATTTGGTCAGTAAAGAGCAGCACAGTAGTACCCGGAAGAAGATTACGTGCTGTCCGCCTGAAATTGCGGCAGCCCGTAATATTTTAAGGGGGGGAATCTGTCACGAAGTGGATCTAGCAGAGCCCATGGAAATAAGTAGAAATACAGATAGTGGATCTGACACTGACACTTCAGACAAGCACATGACAGGGAGTTGCTATAGGCAACATAAATTGTAAGATCATTAATGCTGTGTACTTAATCCAATGTCCATGTAATAAGTTATACATAGGCAAAACTTTGAGACAAGTCCGTTCCCGTATTATAGAGCACAGGAGTAACATTCAAAGGAAACAGTCTGATAAGCCATTAGTATCACATTGGTTGGAAAAGAGTCATTATCAGTGACATCAAATTTGCAGTAATTAAAACTGTTATTCCACACTGGAGAGGTGGTAATATAGATAAAGCCCTATTGAAGCTTGAACAACGCTTTATTTATGAATTTGATACATTAGAACCACATGGTCTAAATCAGGAGGTAGACCTGTCTGTGTTTCTGGGTTAGTCTTTTATAGTCATATTTCTTACACATAACATTTAACTATACTAATACATAAGATGGATATAATGTTTCGCTATTGGCCCTTGCACAATATACTGCATATACTATGTTAGTTATGTGAGGTTTCTTAACTTATTCATAAATATTTTATATAGTGGTTTCATATTGTGATGCGCCATATTCATCCTTGTATAATTTCTTTCAGCTCTCTTCCGCATGTGATTTCGTAGTTATTTGTTTTACAAAGATGCTCGTTTACATTATTCAATTTTTAGTGTAACGTAGTCATTGTAATTTTTTCACCATTTACATTTTTCCAGTAGTAATATATTTTTTCTAGCTTTTAAATCCTAGCTTTCAAATCCTGGGGTTAGTATGTCTACATAGTTTCAATTCCTTGCCTATGCTTTTTCTTGGCGATCCTTTGGACCCCATGAGTGACAGCTTGCCTGCACAAACGTTGTCTTTACCAACTCCTCCCCTCAGATCGGGTTACCTTCTATTTGGCGCGAAAGTCGGCGTTTTTAAGCAGTCGGTCTGATCTCAGTTTCCCTTTTACTGCACACAGTGCTCCTTGGACATGAGACTTGTCGATGTAGCTGAATTCACATGGTATGATTTTACAATTTCTTATCTATTTCTCTTTGTTTCAGCAAGTTTTGATTTGCATCTCCTTTCTTTATCACAGATCTTATGTTTTATTATTTACCGCACAAGCCGTCTTCTGACCGCTTTCAGTCCTTTAACATCATACGGTTATAGTTGACACTTACGTTGTTTTTATGCTTTGACAACAAGGTTTCATTTTTTCATATACTTCTCTATTGCTGTTTCAGTGTTTATACTTCTACAATTCCTGTAGATTTATGTCGCTAAAGCATATACCATTCATGCGCTTGTATTAGGTGAGTGCCCTAGGCTTCAAGCTACATTATACAGCTCATTAATTGTTATCTTACAGTGATACCACATGCTGTTTTTCAATATCCACCGGTTATCCATATTGCTCCTCAAAATTACACAATCATGATTCATATCCACGTTGGTGTTTTTATGCATGGACACTATTTTTTACTCCTGTCTCAGTGTTTTATCTTTACCGTTTCTGCAGAGTTATGTCGCTAAAGTACATGCCATTTACGCCCTTGAATTAGGTGAGTGCCCTAGGCTTCAAGCTACATTGTACACCTCATGACTTGATATTTTATGGTTATGCAACATTGCTGTTTTTTAACATCTACCAGTTACCCATACTGTTTTTTAACTAGGTTGCACTCCATACAGCATTTTTTAGTGTTGTTTTATAATTTTGCTTTTATGTATTTCATTTGTAGCGTTCAGTATATGTACCATTTAACAGTATGTTATAATTACTTCTGTTGTTTAACATTAAGTCCAGTTTTAGTATTGCTTGTCATTGCTTCACATGGCTCTCTTTGCTTTAGTGTTTCACTTATACTAAATTTTAATCATTTAGTCTTATTTATTGGTTTGTCCCCTTTTAACTATTGAGTATTCTCATTTTACTTATTTAATTATTTATATTTCTACAATCAGTTACCTCTTCTTTTAGTACAATTTGTATAACATTATGTATAGCTATTATGTGGTACAATACAGTTTCTACTGTTAGTTACTCCTTTTTGAGCACGTTGGTTTTTAAGTTTTATTTTTGTGGTTTCTCAGCCCTGTGTTTTTATTTTTACTTTGTTTGACCATTACTTTGACTGATGCACTGATCTATTTATATTTATGTGGTTGCACAGAGATTTTTTTGTATTAGCCCATAAGTCCTTTTTGCATTATTGTTTTCTTAATATGCCATCTGTTTTTATTGCTTTGACTGTTTTAAATGCTTTTTTATTGTTTTTATTTATATTTATGTGTTTAGTTTATTTGTTATTTAAGTGATATCCCCCCCTGAGGAAGGCGTTGCCGAAACGCGTTGGGGTTTTGTCTTCAATAAACAAGTTGTCTATCCACTCCACGTCTCCTGCTTTTTGTGTTTGCTTGGACAGTCTGCAGGAGCCTCTGCTCCTCTTGTGAGTGCAATGGTGGTGTGCCAGTCTGTGTGTGGGATGTGGTGGTAAGTGCTTTTGTGTGGGAGAGGTGTAAGGCTGCGGTGCAGAGCGACGGCTACAGCTGGCTGGGGAGTTTCTGTGTGTGCAGTGAGGAGGTGATGTTCCTGTCTGTGTGTACGTGTATATGTAGTGTGAAGCTGGGGAACATGTCTGTCCTATGGAGGTGGGGTGTCATGGGACAGTTTATCCAAATGGGTTAGTTTTGTGCATCTTAAATAAACACTATCTACAAAAACAATTACTCTACCAATAATTCATCCACACATATCCCTCCAGGCAAAATGACCTCAGATTAGCTCATGCCCTACATTTAGTGAGAATTCACTATAGTGAGCAGCAGACGCTTGCATCACCTGTCAAAAAGCCTCAACCACTACCATTACCCACTCAAAACATTAAACACCACAACATTACCATTGGGAAAAAAACAGTCAAACACTTATCACCAAAAAATCACAACACATACATACTACAAATTACTCACAAACACATACAAACAAGCGTCCTTCCAACATCACAGAACTACACAGAGTCCTGTCAGACCATCAGGTTATCACCTACAAAAAGAGATAGAGAAGATAAAGTAACCAATAGGATTAACAGCACAGTATAGTACACGTTTTACTTATCTTCAAACCAGATCTTACAACCAGCCAGTCTCCAGACGCTCCACTGTGAGTCGAAATGTAACAGGATCAGAAGACCTCAAAGTTATACAGCAGGGAACAACATTAACTGCAAAAAGTTCCACTAGTCAATCTCAATTGGCTCCGCAACCCGACAAAAGCTTTTGTTTCGCCAAAAAATAGCTTCTTCAGGGGCGCAATAGCATTCAATTTCCTCCCTCGCAGATAGTGTTTATTTAAGAGCTGCTATTGTTTAGTTTTGGTTTAGCTCTTACACGGCTGTTTTGATTAGTTTTGTGCATGCCATGACAGTCATGAACCTCACTTCTAAGCCAGGCTATGTGGGGGTGTGATCTCAGTCTCTCAAATGTACTGCTAATGCTTGCCTTAGAACTTGCATCGTGCCAAAGAGAGCTTCCTTCTGGCGTTCGTAAGATGTAACAGGTATGGGTAATTTGTCAACATGTGTTTGGAAATTCTTTATCAAGCCTGTGGCTCCAATACAATGGGAAATATTTCTGTATCTTTCTGCCACATGTTCTTGGTCTCTGATTGCATTTCTTGGAACTTCAGGATCTTCTGCCTCTCCCCGCGATTCACAGAATAATCACTCAGAACTGACACCTCTACTATCAATGCCATTCTGGTGTTTTTCTCTTTTACCACTATGTCCGGTTTCCTCGCATCAAGTTTCTTATCCGTCAGAATGGGAATGTCCAAGGTGATCATAACCTCTTCACTCTTTATAATTTTCTTAAGGTCGTGATCCCAGTGCTTTTCAGGGACAGTGATGCTGTAGTGTTTATAGAGTTTCCAATGGATGAGGCATGCTAGTTTGTTATGCCTTTCTGTATAGACATTTTCTGCCAACAGAACTTCACAGCCGGCTATGAGGTGAGTCACTGTTTCCAGCTCTTTCTTACAGAATCAACATATTTCTGTTTTGCCAGGATTTTTCAATGCTCACCATAAACCATCTTGTTTGCAATCCTCTGTCCTGGGCTGCAACTATCATTCTCTCATCTTTCGGTTTCAGTTCACCTCTCCTTAACCATTCATGGGTCTGTTCTTGATCGACAAAGGTTTCCTGGAGTAATACTTTGTATTTCCCATTGTATTTGTGCATGTGACACTTGTTTTTTGATCTAATTCCTGTACCTGTGTGTGGTGTGAGGTGTTCCTGGGGAAGGGGAGTGCACCTTTTGGCTAACAGGCATTATGCCCTTTTGTCCCCATGAACTCATAACTTTAACCTTGCACTCTTCCTTCCCCCATCCAACCCTTCCCCACTCTCGGTTCCCCTCCCAGACTCTCTTCCTCATCCCCCTAGCACTTCCAGCCCCCTGCCCTCAATCCTCTTCTTTTTTTTTTAAGTTACTTGTCCTTTATGATTTCATAGTTCCCTCCTCCACCACCCTCCCGTCTATCCTTTTTTTTTTATTTTTTTTTAAATTGCAGACTACAACTGGCTCTCTCTTCCTCCCACAGGAGATGGGATCCCTGCGGGTAGGCTGTTGCCTTCCAGGAAGTGATTGCTACCCTCTCCTCGTGTTCTAATCGTGGGAGATGGGATCCCCGCAGGCATCCAGAGCCAGTCCCTGCTACGAGGGATCTTCATTCTGCTGCAGGTGTTCCAAGATCAAGGCACCAGGTCAGATTTTTTTAGTCGCCATGGCAACCTGGAATCTGTGGTTTGTTGAGCTCTGCCTTACTGTGCTTACAAAACAGATAGGTGCCCTCCACACACCACTCTTTCAGGCACTGAAGTTAAGCATGCAACTTTCCCCACCACCATGCCAGTAAACAATTATTACTCAGCACTGAAAATTATTTAAAATTTCGCTACAGATATGTTGCCAAAAGCGTATAAGCTTTCTGCACATGTGTCTGGCGCCCACTGCGCATTTAGCACAGAAATTTTGTGGATCTCTCATTTGCATACGTTTTGCTTATAGCAAACCGGCACACATTCGCGGTGGTCTTGCAGTAGCAAACTGTGGAAATGTTTTTTTAGTGCACGGCTCTAACGCCGGCTTTCTGCATTGGCCTCTAAGTTTAGCATACTTTCTTGCCTTGAAAGTAATTTTATTTTAATAATTTATATTCCACTAATTTGGCAAATTGTATGAAAACACATATATGCAAAGCAAAGGTCAGCACATGACAAACATAACAGTAATTCCATATGCATATCTTTTCCATGCATTTGCATATTTTCCATGCTAAAACGCATATTCAATATGGGAATAAAAATTTGCATTAAAAAAGTTGCTAAGGTTGGCGCCCTTTATTACACTGAGACCACGGTATATAACAGGCTATGAAATGATATTAAACATATGCAGGGTACTTACTGACAAAACAAACTTCTGATCAATGTACTTCTTGGCAACATTTGGTTGGAAGTCTGGTGACTCCAGAAATCTCAGAAAAAACTCATAAACCAGCTGAAAAAGGGGAGAAAAATAAAAATTAATAGAACAGCAAAAAAGATGGTTAGAGAGACAGAGAAAGATATGAGAAAAATTAAGAAAATTAAGGACAGCATGTAAGGTGCAATTAGGAGGCTGACTCGGTGGCTCAAAGGGTGAGCATTTTGCAATTTCAGGTGAAGAGTTCCTAGTTCTGGGACTTCCATTCCCTGGGTCAACCTGCGTTAGAGATCCCACAGAGGCAGTAGTCATGTTATGGAGAGAGTTGATCATTGTGTGGACTGAATTCCTAGACGTGGTTTTCGGGGTCTGAAGAGGGCCGGGCTACATGTCCTCCAGCCCAAGACTGTCACTATAAATCCCCAAGTAGTGTGAATGAAGGTTCATGGGGCCAGATCTCAGCTTCGTTCAGGTTGAGTTTGAAGAAAAAGCAGCAAGAGAAAACTTCAGCATCAAAATAAAAACAATGTGTGAAAAGCAAAACGAGAAAAGATCAAACTGAGAAAGGAAAATAAAAGCAAAGACACACATTACCAGAGATAAATCATTTCACTAGATACAGTACAAGCTTTATCTGTAATGATCTAACAGCAACTCAATGAAGTCATACAGCTGGGTCACTGACCTTTTTAGCATGCGTCAGAGAAACATCTAGAAAAGCTTCACCACGTGCAAAAGAAGCCAGAATGTTCCACTCCCATGTATGTTACCACGCCAGGTGTAATGCTCTATGGGAGGGATCATTAATAAACGGCTTGTGGAAAGGGTTAAAGAAACAATCAAACTATTATTTGCTGCTGTTTATAGATCTTACAGCACAATGGATTATTTAAACAGCCAAACTTTATTGACTCAACTTTCCCAATTTGGGATAAGGAGGTGATACATAGTTGGTTTAAGTCTTATTTTGAAGGCCAAGAATGCAGAAAGCACAGTTACTTACCTGTAACAGGTGATCTCTGGGAACAGCAGGAATAAGTCTTCACATATGGGTACGTCGGTACCGATGGAGCCTGGGCGAGAACGCTCCCCAGCTTCCCAAAAAAGGAAAGCTTTTGGGAGCATCCCACAGCGCCTGCGCGCTGCCTTCCCGCCTTTCCTAACCATCTCTCCTCAGTTCGAGTTTAAAGCTGAGACAATAGAGAGAGAGAGGAAAGGAAAGATAGAAAAAGAGATACAACTCCTAGGGGAGGTGGGAGGGTTGTGAAGACATATTCCTGCTGTTCCCAGAGATCACATGTTACAGGTAAGTAACTGTGCTATCTCCAGGAACAAGCAGGAATGAGTCTTCACATATGGGGACTCCCTAGCTAAGATGCCTGGGAGATCCCCAAGGATATAAGACCCTGGAGAGGGGTCTACTTCCTCCTATGGATCTCAGGCATCCATCCAGGGAAGGAGGGTAGGAGTTGTTTAAGAATGGAACAGGTGTTTGAGGACAGTCTGACCAAACAAGGCATCCCGGCGGGAGTCCTTGTCCAAGCAGTAATGGGCTATGAAGGTATGAACCGAGGCCCAGGTGGCTGCTCGACAGATCTGGTCGATGGACACAGAATTTAGATGAGCCATAGAGGTGGCCATGGCCCTCACATTATGAGCTGTGACATGGCTCTCCAGAGAAAGGTTCTTACTCTGGTAGGCGAAAGAAATACACTGAGCAATCCAATTGGACAGTGTTCTCTTAGAGACTGGAAGTCCCAAATGAGAAGGATCAAAAGCAACAAAAAGCTGGGAAGACTTTCTATGTTGCTGTGTCCTATGTAAGTAAAAAGCAAGAGCTCTTTTACAATCCAGAGTATGAAGATTCCTCTCTGCACTGGATGCATGAGGAGCTGGAAAAAAGACAGGAAAATATACCTCTTGATTAAGATGAAAAGGTGAGACCACTTTAGGCATAAAGTGTGGATTTGTCCTAAGGACTACCTTATCATGATGGAACCTTGTATAAGGTGGATTAGCCACTAATGCCTGCAGTTTACTGATGCGGCGAGCTGAAGTAACTGCAATGAGGAAAATAACCTTCCATGAAAGAAACGTCAAGGAGGTAGTGGCTAAGGGTTCAAAAGGTGGCTTCATGAGCTGACCAAGAACCAAATTTAAGTCCCATGCCACCGGAGGAGGCCTAATGGGAGGTTTAGTTAAAGTAAGGCCTCTCATGAATCTTGCAATGAGAGGATGAGAGGAAATAGTTTGTCCATTGATGGGCTTAAGGGATGCTGCAATAGCACTCAAATGGACTCTTACTGAATTTGTTTTAAGGCCTGCATTGGAAAGATGCAGGAGATAGTCTAACAGAGAATTTAAAGGTAGTGCTAGACGGTCAAGACCCTTTTCAGCACACCAAATGGAAAATCGTTTCCATTTAAAAGCATAAGAACGCCTGGTGGAAGGTTTTCTGGAAGCATGGAGGATATCCTTCACTTGTTGAGAAAGATTCCAGTCTTGAAGGTCTAGGCCTTCAGTAACCAAGCTCTGAGGTGTAGGGACTTGGGATTTGGATGCCACAAAGTCCCTTCCTCCTGGGACAGAAGGTCTGGAGCAGTTCCCAAGTCCAGAGAGGGGGCTTGCGAGAGATGTAGAAGTAGAGGGTACCACACTTGGCGTGGCCAGCGTGGAGCTATGAGGATCATAGATCCTTGATCCCTCTGGAGTTTGAACAGAGTCTTGGGAATCAAGGGAATGGGTGGAAATGCATACAGGAAGCCCTGACCCCAATGGAGGAGGAAGGCATCCTTGGCCTGAACTCCCTGACACGGAATTCTGGAACAGAACCGGGGAAGTTTGGCATTCCACGGACTTGCAAAGAGGTCTATGTCCGGGGTTCCCCATTCTTGGAAGATTCTGAGTACCTGATCCATGTCCAGGGACCATTCGTGTGGAAGCAGAACTCGACTGAGTCTGTCTGCCCAAGAGTTTTGGACTCCTGGGAGGTATACTGCCAAGAGATGGATTTGATGCTCTCTGGCGAAGGCCCACAATCTTAAAGCTTCGTTGCAAAGCGACAGAGAGCCAGTTCCTCCTTGCTTGTTTATGTAAAACATGGCTACCTGATTGTCCGTATGAATGAGGACTGTCTTGTAGCTGAGGAGGGTATGAAAGACCTTGAGAGCTAGAAAAACTGCTCGAAGCTCCAAGTGGTTGATATGAAGAGAGGTCTCCTGTGGGGACCAAGTGCCTTGAGTGGAGAGGTCCTGTAGATGGGCTCCCCAACCTGTTTGGGAGGCATCTGTTGTGAGGGTTGCTTGGGGCAACAACTGTTGGAAGGGGGACCCCAGCAACAAATTTTGAGTGGACATCCACCATTGGAGAGACCAAAAGAGACGTTTGGTGGTTGCTATTTGGTCTGAGAGAGCTCCTGAAGCTTGAGTCCACTGGGTGGACAAAGTCCATTGAGCTGCTCTCATGTGTAGGCGGGCATAGGGTACCACATGCACTGTGGAAGCCATGTGGCCTAGCAGTTGTAGCATCTCCCGGGCAGTTAAGTGGCTCTTTGACTGAATCTGGGAGGCTAACTGCACTAGACGTTGGCAACGGGCCTGAGGAAGGTAGGCCCTTGCAGTAGTGGTATCCAACCAGGCCCCTATGAATTCTAGGGACTGAGTAGGGGTGAGCTGAGACTTTGGGAGGTTTACCACAAGTCCCAGATACTGCAGAATGCGCCTTGTGCGGTCCAGGGAAGTCTGGGCTTCTGACTGAGATGGAGCTCGGATGAGCCAGTCGTCCAGGTATGGGAAGACAAATATTCCCAGAGTGCGTAGAAATGCAGCAACTATTGTCATGCATTTGGTGAACACTCTTGGAGCAGAGGCCAGACCGAAAGGAAGGACTCTGTACTGGTAATGTTTTCCTTGGAAAAGAAACCGTAGGAATCTTCTGTGAGAGGGATGGATGAGGACATGTGTGTACGCATCCTTGAGATCTAGAGAACAAAGCCAATCCTGACTTTGAAGGTATGGAAGGAGAGTGCCCAGAGAAAGCATCTTGAACTTCTCCTTGCATAGAAATTTGTTCAATTCTCTGAGATCTAAGATGGGCCTGTATCCCCCTGTCTTCTTTGGAATGAGAAAATAGGGGGAGTAGAACCCTGACTCTTGATGAAGAAGAGGAACTTCTTCTATTGCCCCTTGGGCAAGAAGGGTAGCTACCTCTTGACCGAGAAGGTCGAGAAGAGATGTGGGAGAATTGAAGTGTCTCACCATGGTGTGGGGAGGAAGGTCTGAGAAATGAAGCTTGTAGCCCTCTCTTATGATGGAGAGGGTCCACTGCTCTGATGTTATTTGCTCCCATCTGGGAGCAAAATGAGCCAACCTTCCTGGAATGGTGAGAGGCTCTGGCTGCTTTAGAGCCAGAAAGGCTAAGTTCTCTAGCATCAAGTCAAAAACCCTGAGGAGGTTGGGCCTGCTGAGTTGCAGCAGCCCCTGTAGGCTTAGGCCTGGCCTGTTTAGGTTGCTGACGCTTAGTGGCAAAGCGACCTTTAGAAGATTGTTGGCCAGAAGTAGAAGGAAATCTGCCCTTTTTAAAGAAAGACTTTTTAAAAGGCTTTTTCTTGGCAGGAATGGAGGTTGACTTTGAAAGTCTATCCAGAGCAGAGTTTTCTGCATCCATTTGAGTGGCTTTTATTTGCCATTCTTTGCCAAATAGGTTTTCACCTGTACAGGGAAGATTTCCTAAGCCATCTTGAACCCAGGGCTCTAAATCAGAAGCCTGGAGCCAAGCAATTCTGCGAGCAGCTATGGCAATGCCTGAGGCTCTGCTGGCACCTTCAAAGGAGTCAAAGGCTGCCCTGTTGGAAAACTTTGAAATGTCTTGGGTATGCTTAAGCCAAATGAGGAATTCCTCCCTTTTATCCTCTGGAAGAAAAGGGAGGAAAGTGTGCAGTTTTTGTGCAACTTCCTTTAGAAACATACCCATGTAAAGGCTATATGAGTTGATTCTGGCAATAAGCATACTGGCTTGGAAGATTTTCCTACCAAAAGCATCCAAGGTCCTGCATTCTCTTCCTGGAGGAGCAGAAGAGTGTCTCTTTGTACTCTTTATCCTCTTCATAGCTGACTGCACCACAATGGAATGGTGAGGAAGTTGAGTTTTCTGAAATCCAGGACAAGGAGGGACACAATACATAGTGTCTAATCTACGAGAATGAGGAGAGAGAGTGAGAGGAGTCTCCCATAGATCAATCATGTGTTCATAAAGAATCTCATGAATTGGTAAGGTGACCGCCTCTTTAGGAGCTCTAGAATAGCCTAAAATATCCAATTTTTTAGCTCTAGGCTCTGATTCAGAAGTTACTGAAATAGAAAGTCCTTTAGCTACTTCTCTTATGAAGTCTTGAAAGGACAAGTCTTCTGGAGGAGACATTCTTCTTTTTGGAGAAGAAGGCTCTTCAGGAAGGGCTATGGATACTTCAGGAGACTCGTCTGATGTATCAGAATCATCAGAGGAATTGAAGTATCGCCTGTCAGGGTGCTCTTCCAACGCTCGATACGCGTATCGAGCAGTATCGACATCGGGCGTCCCCGGTACCGGATCGGTACCGGTAAGCAGCCCTGGACAAGGAACCACTGCAGCCGGTATCCTGGTCGATGTCGATGCAGTCGGTACCGGTATCGGTGCTGGTGCCGGTACTGGAGCCGATACCGAGAACGGCGTTTGTTTCGGTACCAGCAGCGTCGCAGCTTGAATGAAGGCCGTAATAGCCTGCTGCATGGACAGAACATTGTGATCCATCGACGCCATGAATGCCTGGAAGTCGGTACCGGGAGATTGTGCCGGTACCCCAGAGCAGTCTAACAGGTGATCAGTCGAGGCCGTGCCATCAATGTCAACCTGTAACCCCATAGGAGGAGCTTTGGAAGCCGGAGCTTCCCGCCGGGGTTGTTTTGCTGGCACAGGATCCTCGAGGGCAAGCCCGGAGGCATCTTGATTCGAGGACCTGCTAGGTTTATGTTTGGTTACCTGAGATCCATCAGGAGAAGAAGACCTGGAAGATGTCGATGCTACCGACGGTGCATCAGCGGGAAACAGCACATGGAGCTTGGCTGCTCGGTTCTGTAACCCCCGCTTAGACATTAGAGAGCAGGACGGACAATCCGAGATGGAGTGTTCAGGACCCAAACATTTAAGACACCATTCATGGGTATCTGTAACAGAAATAGTACCGCTACACTTAGTACATTTTTTAAACCCGGAGGCTGGTTTTTCCATGAGGGAAATTTTCTTGTAGGCCCGGAGGCCCAAGAAGAGAATACACTAAGTGAAGAGAAAATAGATTTTTATTTTTTTTTTTAAAGAAAGAAAGAGAAAAAGACCGACGGTACCGGTCCGGAGTCGGGGAAGGCAGACACGCGACCAAAGAAATAAAATAAAATAAAGAACTTCTTCAGCGGTGACAGGGCTCGACCTGCTGGCTCCGCGGCAAAGAAGAACTGAGGAGAGATGGTTAGGAAAGGCGGGAAGGCAGCGCGCAGGCGCTGTGGGATGCTCCCAAAAGCTTCCCTTTTTTGGGAAGCTGGGGAGCGTTCCCGCGCAGGCTCCGTCGGTACCGACGTACCCATATGTGAAGACTCATTCATGCTTGTTCCTGGAGATTAATATATACAAAGTCAAGTGGATTCTACTGCCATCAGGAGTACCACAGGAATAGCATAGTTACTTACCTGTAACAGGGGTTCTCTGTAAAAGCAGGGAAATTCAGTCACATTCACCTGCTGATCCATTTGTGGGGAACTCTCTCCAAATTTTAGTAGGCTTTACTGTGGGTGGTCTTGTGTCTGACATTCTGCCTTCCTTCAGTTCATTCAAAGTTTTAAAAGGAAAACCAGAAAAAATGAAGGGGGGCTGGAGGGTGGGAAAAGCGTGATTGCATTCCCTTGCTGTCTAAGGAGAAGCCCTGTTACAGGTACGCATCTATGTAGACAAGCCAGGGAAATGCAGCACACCTGATGGTGATAAGAAAAATGAAGCTGCTAGAATGTGGGCTCCCAGGAGGTGAAACCATATGCTTAAAGAACAAAAAGGCTGCACAGAACTGATTGTCTAAGAGCAGTATCTGAAGCGAATGAAGCAGCACAGAAGTAGTGCTCTGTGAAAGTATGGATTATTGCCTATTTGGCAGCATTACATGTGTCCTGTGTGGAGACAAAGCGCAGATTAGCTGTTGTAGATGCCTTAGCTCTAAGATGATGGGGCATGACCTTACCAGGTATGGAGCGATCTTCTGCCTAATATGTGGATATGATACAGTCAGAGATCCAGGTGGACAGTGTTTGCTTGGAAGCTGCAAGGCCAGGATTATTTGGATTAAAAGTCACAAAAGTGCAAAGGTCTTACAAGCGTTTTAAGTGGCTTGAAGACAGTACAATAATGCACTTCAATGGTCCAGGGAGTGTAGAGTCATTTCTGCCTCAAATGTATGAAGCTTGGGAAGAAAAACAAGGTAAAATACTGACTGATTTAAGTGTAAAGCAGAGACCACCTTGGGAAGAAACTTGGGATGAGTGGGAACAACAACTTTTGTTGGGAGAACTGCATATATGGTGGGTAGTATACTAATACCTGGAGTTCACTAATGCATCATGCTGATGTAATAGTCAGAAGAAAAATAATTTTCCATGAGAGGTGTTTTAGTGATGCTTGGACAGCAGCTCGAAAAGTGGCTTGATCACATTGTCCCAACACAGGCATTGGTTTTCAAAGTGGTGGTCTGAGGTTTGTTAGACTACCCAGAGATAATGACAGAGGGGTTTGCCATCAAACATGTCATGATAGGCTGAAACTGCAACCAGGTACATGTCCACAGAAAAGGTCTTTAAATCACTAACTGATGACGACATGAGGTAAGAGGACATCAACAAGATTGCAGGAAAAAGGTTGAAGATTATGATCCAAATACCAGTGAAAAACTGTAACCATTTAAAAATTACAGACTTTCGTAGAATCTTTCTTGGAGGCCAAAATAACCAAGCATACACTTTCAGAAACTGGACGTTGCATAGTTGGGTGGTTTTCAACATCTAAGCTGTTGGAGAAAGACTTTGAAGATTGGGACGCAGCAGATGATTGCTCTGCTGAGACAGTAGAGAAGGACAAGAACTCAGCGGTAGCTGTGTGTCTACTAGCAAGGAAAGAAGTAGTGGAAACATGATTGGAAACAAAGGCATCCTGACGGAATTGGAGCGGTGTTGGCCTGAGGGAGGAAAAACAGGGATATGTGGCACTGTCTGCAGAGGCAAAGAGATCTATTACTGGAATACCCTATTTGTGGAAAATGTGCTAAACAATGAGAGGGTTGGAGAATCATATGTGAGGATTTAACTTTCTCTTAAGGAGTCTGTCAGCTGCATGTAGTTGCCTGGGAGATAAGTCGACTGGATTATGCAGTTGACAGTTACTGCAAAAGACCAAATGTACACAGCCTCCTTGCAGAGATGAAGGAAGCCTGAACATCCCTGTTTGTTTTTATAAAACATAGTGAACCGATTGTCTGTATGAATTTGAAGCACCAGGTTCTTTAATACAGTATCAAAAAGTTCCAATATGGTAGACAATTGCTCAGAACTCAAATTGGTTGATAACTGACACTCTTCCGGGAACAAGAGACTTTGGGTATGGAGAGAAAGGTTGCATTTTACTTAGCAGTTAATGTCTTTTCCTTGACTCCTGCTAGACCAGTCCAGACAAGTGGGTTGTGTTCCTCTACCATCAGACTGGTGGAGTTAAAGAACCAAGGAAAAGCCCAGGTTTCAATGACATCACTCCCATGCCAATATTTGCTTCAGTCAACAGAGGTCCCTTCAGTATTCGTTCCAAAGTATATGGGACAAATATGGCATGCCTCAACAACCTCAATTGTGGGCAACAAGGAGTAAGCAATAGTAGAGAAGTATATACAGGAAAACAAACAGAAAGCTGTCCGTAGAAGATGAACCTGCAGAGTCAAGTACAACAAGGCAAATACAATTTCAGAGGTACACCCTGGACTGGTCTAGCAGGCCTTAAGGAAAGGAAATTAACTGGTAACTAAAATGTCACCTTCCCTATTGTTCTGCTAGAACAGCCCAGACAAGTGGGATGTACCAAAGCTACAATTCCACTGGTGGGGAAGAAGACCCAGCAGCTCACATAACCCCAGAGCCAAAGGCCATGTCCACCTGCATGTGGACATCCAAACAATAATGCTTGACAAAAGTGGAAAGTAAAGCACAGTTACTTACCTGTAACAGGTGATCTCTGGGAACAGCAGGAATTAGTCCTCACATATGGGTACGTCGGTACCGACGGAGCCTGCGCAGGAAAGCTCCCCAGCTTTCCAGAAGGAAAGCTTTTGGGGCCTCCCACTGCGCATGCGCGCTGCCTTCCTGCCTTCCTGACCAACTCTCCTCAGTTCGAGTTTAAAGCTGAGACAATAGAGAGAGGAAAGGAAAGAGAGAGATAGATACAACTCCTAGGGGAGGCGGGTGGGTTGTGAGGACTAATTCCTGTTGTTCCCAGAGATCACCTGTTACAGGTAAGTAACTGTGCTATCTCCAGGAACAAGCAGGAATAAGTCCTCACATATGGGGACTCCCTAGCTAAGATGCCTGGGAGATCCCCTGAAGGGTATGAGACCCTGAAAGGTTCCTCATCTTCCTATGGATCTCAGGCATCCATTCAGGGAAGGTGGGCTGGAGGAGTTCAAGAATGGAACAGGTGTCTGAGGACAGCCTGACCAAACAAGGCATCCCGGCGGGAGTCCTTGTCCAAACAGTAATGGGCTGTAAAGGTATGAACCGAGGCCCAGGTGGCTGCTCGACAGATCTGGTCAATGGACACAGAGTTTAAATGAGCCATAGAGGTGGCCATGGCCCTCACGTTGTGAGCGGTGACATGGCCCTCCAGAGAAAGGTTCTTACTCTGGTAAGCAAAAGAGATACACTGAGCAATCCAATTGGAGAGTGTTCTTTTGGAGACTGGAAGTCCGAAATGAGAAGGATCAAAAGCAACAAAAAGCTGAGAAGACTTTCGATGTTACTGTGTCCTGTGGAGGTAAAAGGCAAGAGCTCTTTTACAGTCTAGAGTATGAAGGTTCCTCTCTGCACTGGATGCATGAGGAGCTGGAAAAAAGACAGGTAAATATACCTCTTGATTAAGATGAAAAGGGGAGACCACTTTAGGCATAAAGTGGGGATTGGTCCTAAGGACCACCTTATCATGATGGAACCTTGTATAAGGTGGATTAGCCACTAGAGCTTGCAGTTCACTGATACGGCGAGCTGAGGTGACTGCAATAAGAAAAATAACCTTCCAGGAAAGAAATTTCAAGGAGGTAGTGGCTAAGGGTTCAAAAGGTGGCTTCATAAGCTGACCAAGAACCAAGTTTAAGTCCCATGCCACCGGAGGAGGTCGAATGGGAGGTTTAGTTAAGGTTAGGCCTCTCATGAATCTTGCAATAAGAGGATGAGAGGAAACAGGTTGTCCACTGAAGGGCTTAAGTGATGCCGCAATAGCACTCAAATGGACTCTTATTGAATTTGTTTTGAGTCCTGCATTGGAGAGATGCAGGAGATATTCCAAAAGAGAATTCAATGGGAGTGCTAGAGGGTTAAGACCCTTTTGAGCACACCAAATGGAAAATCTTCTCCATTTAAAAGCGTAAGAACGCCTAGTGGAAGGTTTCCTAGAGGCATGTAGGATATCCTTCACTTGCTGCGAAAGATTGAAGTGGTGAAGGGCTAGGCCTTCAGTAACCAAGCTCTGAGGTGAAGGGATTTGGGGTTTGGGTGCCACAAAGTCCCCTCCTCCTGAGACAGAAGGTCTGGAGCCACTCCCAAGTCCAGGGAGGGGGCTTGGGAGAGATGCAGAAGTAGAGGGTACCACACTTGGCGTGGCCAGCGTGGAGCTATGAGGATCATGGACCCTTGATCCCTTTGAAGTTTGAACAGAGTCTTGGGAATCAAAGGAATGGGAGGAAAGGCATACAGGAAGCCCTGACCCCAATGCAGGAGGAAGGCATCCTTGGCCTGAACTCCCTGACACGGAATTCTGGAACAGAACCGGGGAAGTTTGGCATTCCACGGACTTGCAAAGAGGTCTATGTCCGGGGTTCCCCATTTCTGGAAGATTCTGAGTACCTGATCCATGTGCAGGGACCATTCGTGTGGAAGCAGAACTCGACTGAGTCTGTCTGCCCAAGAGTTTTGGATTCCTGGAAGATATACTGCCAGGAGATGAATTTGATGCTCTCTGGCGAAGGCCCATAATTTAGAGCTTCGTTGCAAAGCGACAGAGAGCCAGTCCCTCCTTGTTTGTTTATGTAAAACATGGCTACTTGATTGTCCGTGTGAATAAGGACTGTCATGTTGCTGAGGAGGGTATGAAAAACTTTGAGAGCCAGAAAGATTGCTCAAAGTTCCAAGTGGTTGATATGAAGGGTAGTCTCCTGTGGAGACCAAGTGCCCTGAGTGGAGAGATCTTGGAGATGAGCCCCCCAACCCGTTTGGGAGGCATCTGTTGTGAGGGTTGCTTGGGGCAACAATGGTTGAAAGGGGGCCCCCAACAACAGATTTTGAGTGGATATCCACCATTGGAGAGACCAAAAGAGACGATTGGAGTTTGCTATTTGGTCTGAGAGAGCTCCTGATGCTTGAGTCCACTAGGTGGATAAAGTCCATTGAGCTGCTCTCATATGTAGGCGAGCATAAGGCACCACATGCACTGTGGAGGCCATGTGGCCTAATAGTTGTAGCATCTCTCTGGCAGTCAAGTGGCTTCTGGACTGAGTCTGAGAGGCTAAGTGCACTAGACGCTGGCAACGGGCCTGAGGTAGATAGGCCTTTGCAGTGGTGGTATCCAACCAGGCCCCTATGAACTCCAGGGATTGCGTAGGGGTGAGTTGAGACTTTGGCAGATTGATCACAAGTCCCAGATACTGCAGGATGCGTCTGGTGCGATACAGGGAAGTCTGAGCCTCGGACTGAGATGGAGCTCGGATGAGCCAGTCGTCCAGGTATGGGAAGACAAAAATTCCCAGGGCGCGTAGAAATGCAGCTACTATTGCCATGCATTTGGTAAATACCCTTGGAGCAGAGGCTAGACCGAAGGGAAGTACTCTGTACTGGAAATGTTTTCCCTGGAACAGAAACCGTAGGAATTTTCTGTGGGATGGATGGATGAGTATATGTGTGTACGCATCCTTGAGATCTAGAGAACAAAGCCAATCCTGACTCTGTAGGTATGGAAGGAGAGTACCTAGAGAAAGCATCTTGAATTTCTCCTTGTATATAAATTTGTTCAATTCTCTGAGATCCAGAATGGGTCTGTACCCCCCTGTTTTCTTGGGAATGAGAAAATAAGGGGAGTAAAAACCTGATCCCTGTTAAGGAAGAGGAACCTCTTCTATTGCCTTTTGGGCGAGAAGAGTGGTCACCTCCTGACTCAGCAGGTCTAGGAGAGATGGGGGAGAATTGAAACTTCTCACCATGGTATGGGGAGGAAGGTTGGAGAAATGTAGTTTGTAGCCCTCTCTGATGATAGAGAGGGTCCATTGTTCTGATGTGATTTGCTCCCCTCTGGGAGCAAAATGAGTTAACCTTCCTGGAATGGTGAGAGGTTCTGGTTTTAGAGCCAGAAAGGTTAAGTTCTCTAGATTTAAGTCAAAAACCCTGAGGGGGTTGTGACTGTTGGGCTGTAGCAGCCCCTGCAGGTTTTGCCCTGGCCTGTTTAGGCTGCTGACGCTTAGGAGCAAAGTGAGCTGCAGAAGATTGTTGGCCAGTATTTGTGGCAAATCTGGCCTTCTTGTAGAAAGGCTTTTTGAAAGATTTTTTCTTGACAGGGGTAGAGGTAGACTTAGAAAGTCGATCTAATGCAGCATTTTCTGCATCCATTTGAGTGGCTTTGATTTGCCACTCCTTACCAAACAGATTCTCACCTGTACAGGGCAAATTTCCCAACCCATCTTGGACCCAGGGTTCTAGGTCAGAGGCCTGGAGCCAAGCAATCCTGCGAGCCGCAATGGCAATACCTGAGGCTCTGCTAGCACCCTCAAAGGAGTCAAAGGCTGCTCTGTTGGAGAACTTTGAAATATCTTGGGTATGCTTTAGCAAAAGAAGGAACTCCTCCTTTCTATCCTCTGGGATAAAGGGGAGAAAATGGCGTATCTTTAATGCAATCTCCTTCAGAAACATGCCCATATAGAGGCTGTATGAGTTGATTCTGCCAATAAGCATACTTGCTTGGAAGATTTTTCTTCCAAAAGCATCCAGAGTCCTACATTCTCTTCCTGGGGGAGTAGAAGAGTGTCTTTTAGTACTCTTTATCCTTTTCATAGCTGACTGCACCAGGATGGAGTGGTGAGGGAGCTGAGTTTTTTGAAACCCAGGAGAAGGGGGGACGCGATACATGGTGTCCAGACGACGAGAATGTGGAGATAGGGTGAGAGGAGTCTCCCATAAGTCCATCATGTGTTCTTGAAGAATTTCATGGATGGGCAAGGTGACTGCCTCTTTGGGAACCTTAGAGTATCCTAAAATGTCTAACTTTTTTGCTCTAGGTTCTTTTTCAGAGGATACAGAAATAGAAAGACCTTTAGCTACTTCAATGATGAAGTCTTGAAAGGATAAATCCTCTGGAGGAGACATTCTCCTCTTTGGAGAAGAGGGCTCCTCAGGTAGAGTAAGGGATACTTCAGCAGAGTCATCTGATGAATCAGAATCATCAGAAGACTCAAAGTATCGTCTGTTTGCTTCCAGGGATCGATAAGCGTATCGACCGGTATCGACATCGGGGGTACCCGGAACCGGATCGGTATCGGGAAAAACCCCGGAACCGGGAACCGGAATCGGTATCCTGGTCGATGTGGATGGCCTGGGTACCGGTATCGGTTGTGGTACCGGAGTCGGTACCGCAGGGTGCGGTACCGAGGGTGTCGCAGCCTTAATGAAAGCAAAAATGGCCTGCTGCATGGATTGAACTGTTTGATCCATGGACGCCACGACTGTCTGGATGTCGGTACCGGATGAATGAGCCGGTACCCCAGAACAGTCTAACAGGTGATCGGTCGAGGCCGTGCCATCGATGTCAACCTGTAACCCCATAGGAGGAGCTTTGGAAGCCGGAGCTTCCCGCCGGGGTTGTTTGGCTGGGGCAGGGTCCTCAGGGTCAAGCCCAGGGGTATCTCGATACTTAGAGGGAGATTTGCCCTTTGAGGACCTGCCAGAGGAATGTTTGGTTACCTGAGATCTATCAGGAGAGGAAGACCTGGAAGATGTCGATGCTGGAGTATCTGTAGAAAACAGCATGTGAAACTTGGCTGCCCGGTTCTGTAAGCCACGTTTAGACATCAAAGAACAGGATGGGCAATCCAGAATGGAATGGTCAGGCCCCAAACATTTAAGACACCATTCATGGGTGTCTGTGACTGAAATAGTACCGCTGCACTTGGTGCATTTTTTAAACCCAGAGGCTTGTTTCTCCATGAGGGAGAATTTGTGAAGGCCTAAAGGCCTCACAGAACAAACACACCAAGTGAGGAAAAAAGATTTTTTTTTTTTTTTTTTTAAGAAATAAAGGAAAAAAGACCGGCGGTACCGGTCTGGAATCGGGGAAGGCAGACACGCGGCCAAAGAAATAAAATAAAATAACTTCTTCAGCGGTGACAGGAACACGACCTGCTGGCTCCGCGGAAAAAGAAGAACTGAGGAGAGTTGGTCAGGAAGGCGGGAAGGCAGCGCGCATGCGCAGTGGGAGGCCCCAAAAGCTTTTCTTCTGGGAAGCTGGGGAGCTTTCCCGCGCAGGCTCCGTCGGTACCGACGTACCCATATGTGAGGACTTATTCCTGCTTGTTCCTGGAGATTGCCCATTTTACTGCCCGACAAAAGTCTTCAGGGGCTACCGATCTCTGCTCCATCCACAACAACGCATGTGTAGGGGTAGAATGGGCATGCAAACCCTCCGGAACTAGCCAGTTCCGCATAATAAGAACATAAGAAAATGCCATACTGGGTCAGACCAAGGTCCATCAAGCCCAAAATCCTGTTTCCACCAGTGGCCAATCCCAGATCACAAGTACCTGACAGGTTTCCAAAAAGGCACACATGTTCCACAATGCTTGTCCTAGGGAAAGCAGTGGATTTCCTGGGTCCTCTTTAATAATGGTTTATGGACCTTTCCTCCAGGAACTTGTCCAAACCTTTTTTAAATCCAGCTACACTAACAGCCTTCATTAGATCCTCCGGAAATGAATTCCAGAGTTTGATTACGCATTGAGTGAAAAAGTATTTTCTCTTATTAGTCTTAAATGGGTTACACTGTAACTTCAATGAGTGTTCCCTAGTCTTTCTACCTTTTGATGGTGTAAACAACCAATCTACATTTACCTGTTCCGTTCCATTCATTCATTTATAGACCTCTATCATATCTCCCCTCAGTCGTCTCTTTTCCAACTTGAAAAGCCCTAACCTTTTAAGCCTTTCCTCACAGGGGTATCCTTCCATCCCCTTTACCATTTTCATGGCTCTTCTCTGTACCTTTTCTAATAGACCTATATCTTTTTTAAGATATGGCAACCAGAATTGCACACAATATTCAAGGTGCGGTCGCACCATGGAACGATACAGAGGCATTATAATATCCTTTGTTTTATTCCCTATTCCTTTCCTTATGAATTCTAGTATTCTATTTGCTCTCACACTGGGCGGAGGGTTTCAACGTATTATCCACAATGATGCCTAAATCGTTTTCCTGGGTGGTGGTTCCTAACGTGGAACCTTGCAATGTGTAACCATAGTTTGGGTTGTTCTTTCCTAGATGCATAACTTTGCACTTGTCCACATTAAATTTCATCTACCTATTGGACGTCCAGTCTTCCAATTTATCAAGGTCCTCTTGCATTTTTTCACAATCCTCTTGTGCTTTAACAACTATGAATAGTTTTGTGTCACCTGCAAAATTTGATCACCACACTCATTATTCCCATTTCCAGATCATTTCTGAATATGTTAAAAAATAGAGGACCCAGCAAAGATCCCTTGGGCACTCCACTATTCACCTTTCTCCATTGATGTAATTTTCAGTCTGTGTTGGTGCTTTAGACGTCTGGGCGTCTACCGACAGACTTGATTCCTGTTATTTGTTTATGCAGGGAGATACTGAGGTCTTTTTTCCTCCGTTACTGGCTGACAGGCAGTTTTTTCATTTTTAATTTTTTGATTGGGGTGTACCTATATATTTTTTTCCCTTAGAGAAAGAAGGCAGGTAGACCACTTTGTTCACATGAAGGGGAGAAACACCATAGGAAAGGACAGCACACGCCAAATGGAAATGGCCTCCTTAGAAAAATAGATAAGGATCTCGGCAAGACAGAGCCTGCAACTTGGAAACCTACCTTGTGCAACAAATCTCAACCAAGAAGACCATTTCAGGGTCAAATCCTTTAAGGTAGAATTCTTCAATGTCTCAAAAGGTGCTGCCAGCAGGGCCCTGAACACCAGACACAGATCCCAGGAAGGGAGAAAGCACAAGATGTCCAGGTGTAAGGCCAGAGACTTATCAACCATTAGACTTCGTCAATAGGCCAAAGCTGCCATCCGAACTTTCAGGGAACTAACAGAAAGGCCCTTCTTCAGGCTATCCTGTAAAAAGGCGAACAGAGGAGGGCATTTTGGCAGCCTCAGGAGTCAAGTGCCAAGCTCCACACCATTGCTCAAACAGGCACCAGATCTGCACATATGCTGGCTTGGAGCCCGGAGGTGGTCTACCAAGCTGAGTAGAGACCACCACTGGAGAGTAGCCCATATGAGCTAGCTGTCTCCTTCCAAGAGCCAAGCCATAAGCTAGAAGTGGGTCCTGCAGGACAAATCCATCCCTGCCCCAACAGGCCCCAAGATGGAGGCAACCGAATAGGAGGTGCCTGCAGGAGCCATATCAGGTCTCCAAAGCACCCTCTCCTCAGCCAATCTGGCATCAGCAGAACAATCCTGCCCTGGTGGTTTTATACACCGAAAAACGCCCCACAAGATGTCACAGAGGAAACACATACAAGCAGGTGCTGACCTCAGCCGAGGCTGGGTCAGGGCATCAATGTCCTCAGACCCTGTCGCCGTGTGGTGATTGAAGAAGCAGCAAATTTTGGCATTAGAGAGTCACCATTAGATCCATTTCTGGTTGACCCAGCAATACAGATTCAACTGAAATGCCCAGCAGCGCAGATTCAACTGAAATGCCTCCTGACAACTCCAACTCTCCAGGATCCAGACAGTGCCAGCTGGGTAAGTCCGCCCTACATTGTCCACCCTGGCAATGTATTGAGAGGACAAGGCTAGGAAGTCTATAAATTATCTGTTCCACTCCATTCATTAAAAGTAGATCGACTGTTTACGCCATCAAAAAGTACAAAGACTAGGGGACATGCAATGAAGCTACAGTGTAACCAGTTTAACGCTAATAAGAGAAAATATTTGTTCACTCAATTTTTAATCAAACTCTGGAATTTGTTACCAAAGGTTATAAGCTGTTAGTGTAGCTGGGTTTAAAAAAGATTTGGACAAATTCCTGGAGGAAAGGCCCTTAAACCATTATTAAAGAGGACCTGGGAAATGCACTACTTGCCCCAATACAAGCACTGTGAAACCTGTGTGTCTTTTTGGGAAACTGCCAGGTACCTGTGACCTGGATTGGCCACTGCTGGAAACAGGATACTAGGCTTGTTAGACCTTGGTCTGGGGTGCAGTCCAGCTAGAGAGGCTCCCGCTGTGTGAGTCGAAGCAGTAGGGGAAACCACGGTTGCCTGGATCAATACAGGGCAATTTGTATCATGGTGCCCCTGTCAGCCTGGAGCTTGAGGAGGGTCTTCGCAAGCAACGGAATTGGGGAGTGCACAGAGAGCAACCACACGCTCCAGTCCAGGAGGAATGTATCGGAGGCCAGCCTGTCGCTGGATGTTATTCTGGAGCAGAAGTGGGTCACTTGAGCATTGTGTGGAGAGGCTAACTGGTCAATTTCTGGCCTACCTCATATCCGAAAGATGCAGCTCATCACCCTCCTGCTGAGGGTCCACTTGTGTAGCTGAAGGACTCTGCTGAAAAGGTATGTGAGAGCACTGAGCTCTCCCAGCAGGTATGTCACCCCAAGGTCCATGCCCATAGGAGACTGTGAACCTCCATAGTCACACTGCCCCCCAACACAGGAGGTACAACCCCCCCATGCCACCCTGTAGTGTAGCTGGGTTAAAAAAGCTTTAGACAAGTTCCTGGAGGAAAGGTCCATAAACCATTATTAAAGTGGACCCAGAATATCCACTGCTTGCCCCAATACAAGCACTGTGGAAGTTGTGTCTTTTGGGAAAACTGCTATGTACTTGTGACCTAGATTGGCCACTGTTGGAAACAGGATACTGGGCTTGATGGACCTTGGTCTGATCCAGTATGATATATCTTATGTTCTTATGATTGTCCGTCGGAATGAGGACTACCTGATTGATCAAGTGCGATTGAAACTCACAAAAGGCATTTGCAATGGCTCAGAGTTCCAGGAAGTTGATCTGCTGCCAGCGCTCCTGCTCAGACCACAACCTCTGCGTACACAGGCATCGAGATGCACCCCCCCCCCCCCTCCCAGACTGGACGCATCTGTGGTTATCATCCGGTGAGGCGGAGGGCACTGAAAGGGAAGCCCCTTGAGAAGGTTCTGTGGCTGCAGCCATCAGTGCAGAGACACAACGAGGTGCATGGTGACTGCCACTCTGTTCTTGAGGTGGCCTGTGACTTGGCGCCATTCAGTTCACAAGGTCCATTGTGCATGATGCATCTGTAGGTGGGCCAATGGCATGATGAATACTGTAGAGGTCATGTGGCCTAGCAATCATAGCATTCAGCGAGCTGTGATGAAACGGCTGCAGTGGATGGTGTCGACCAATAGGAGTGACCTACACAGAGCAGTGGGTACACCCCTAAAAAAGAGGCATGGGGAGGGGTGTCCTGCACGGAGCGGCAAGTACACCTACTCGTGCCACCTTGCTGTGTAGACTAGATGGACCATACTGGTCTTTATCTGCCATCATATACTATTTTACTATGACCACTGTCATGAGCCATTGTGAGCGGTCTGCCATTAAGAAGGCTCGAGCTTGAATGGTGTCGAGAGAAGCCCAATGAACTCCAGCCTTTGTGAGGGTTACAGATGAGAATCTGGGTAGTTGATGACGAAGCCCAGGTGCTTAAGCACCTGGATGGTCAGGCGGGCTGACTGTCAGACCTCGTCTGGTGTAGTGCCCTTTATGAGTCAATTGTCTAAATAAGGGAAGGCAAAGACCCCCAGGGTCTGAAGGAAGGCAGCAATAACCACCAGGCACTTTGTGAAAACCCTCAGGGCTAACGCCAACCTAAAGAGCAGTACCCAGTACTGGAAGATCTGTCTGTTTAACATGAAGTGGAGGTACTACCTGTGGAGAGGATGGGTCGGAATGTGTGTGTAGGCATCCTTCAGATACAGGGAGTACAGCCAATCATCCTTCTGGAGGTATGGAAGCAATGTCCCCAGGGAAACCATTTTGAACTTCTCTTATACTAAGAAGTGGTTGAGGTTTCGTAGGTCCACAATGTGCCAAAAACCCTATGTCTTCTTGGGGACCAGGAAATATCGAGAGTAGAACCTTCTCCCCTCTTGCTCTGGTGGTGTACCAGCTCTATGGCCAGGTCTGCCAGCTGGGTGCTGATCTCCTGCTGAAGGAGGCCGCGGTGACGCAGATTGAGGGTGTACTCCCCAGGAAAAAATGGGGGAGGTAGCTGGGTATCCATTCCAGATGATTCTCAGAGCCCAGCTGTTGTCACTATGGGCCACCTGTTGTCACTATGGGCCACCTGTGAGCAAAGTGGACCAGCCGCCTCTCTCCCCCCCCCACCTGCTGTGGCACCTCGCTGGACAATGGAAGTTTGGTCATGCTCCTTACAAAGGAATCAAGAACCTGCTAACAGCTGCAGGGTAGGCTGAGCCTTCTGATGCTTTGAGCAGCGCTGCTGGCAGGGGCCTTGAATCTTTTGTGGGGCTGGCTGAGGACTCTGGAAGGCCTGGAAGAGTAATACCTTGAGTAGTCCCTGCACTTACATGGGTAAAAAGCTTTCTTACTCACAGACTTCTTTTTAAAAGGATCTGCGGTCATCCTTGAAAGGTGGTTCATGAGCTACTCCTTTTCAATTTCCCTGGCTTTGTCCTCCATGGGCTTGCCAAACAAATTTTCCCCCCTGCAGAGGACACTGGCTAGTTTATCTTGGACCCACTGTTCAAGGTATGAGGACTGCAGCCAGGCCACGCCAGGCGGTGGACACCAATGCTCCCTGCAACCACCCGGCTGATGGACTTGAATACATTGTAAACAGCCCTGCTCAAATACTTAGAGCAGTCCTTGCCCCGCCCACCAGGCTGCAGAAGTCCTAAGGCGCTCTGGGGGGATCAGGACTGCAAACTCACTGATGTCCCCCATTACGTCCTTGAGGAACATGCTCATGTAGAGTTGGTACAATAGAATCGAGGCCACCAGCATGGATCCTTGGTAGCCCAGTCTCCCAAACTCATCGAGGGTGTGGGCCTTCTTGCCTGGCGGGATTGAAGAGTAAGTTTTAGAACTCTTGATAAGACACATGGCCAGCTCCACTACCATGAAGTTATGTGGTAGTTGTGGTTTTCAAAGCAGAGACTCTTTTGTATCTTGTACATTGAGTCCAACCTCCTGCTAATAGCTGGCACAGTCGGTGGGTTCTCCCACATCCAGAAGAGGATGTGGGAGAACCCACCGAGGGAGGAGTGGAGGAGTGGTCTAGTGGTTAGGACAAGGTACTTCGGGCCGGGGGTTCAAGTCCCACCTGGGGACAGCAATCTTAGGCTGGAGGGACTGGGATTTCTAGTCCTATAGGCACTCCTTGTGGTCTTGGGCAAGCCACTTAACCCTCCATTGCCCATGTTCCCTGTAAGTATTAGCGTATGTGTGTCATATCCCCTCGTGTTAAATGTATCCCCCAATTGACCGCTTTGACCCGGTGAAAAGCGGTATATAAATACAGCTAAATAAATAAATAAGAGGAGGCGCTGGATGATTCGGTGCACTGGCACTGTGATGATCTCTTTAGGCGGTGCGGGATACTGCAAGATCTCAAGTTCTTCGGCCCTAGATTCCTCCTCGGCTTCCAAGATGAAAGGAAGAGCCTTGGTTATATCCTGGACAAACTCATGGAAAGAGATGTCCTCAGGTAGGGACTTGCATCTTTCATAGGGCAACAAGGGATGATCTGATACCAGTCTTAGGTCGGGATGACTCCTCTATCTCCCAGCCATCCGAATCTGAGTCTGACAGAAAGTCAATGTAGCGCCTGGTCTCCTCTGCCGTTCGGGCAGGGAAAGTAGAGTTCGAGGCGCTTGATGACAATGTGGGGCAGCCTCAGAACCAGAGGCGCTAGTGGGAGAGTTGGCAATTGGCACCAAGATGGAGTCCTATCAACGACCCAATTGCCCTTCCAGGTGGGCCCTTCCTGGTGGGTCTCCAAAAATGACTGAATCACAGTTGGTGATGCCAATGCAGGAGGTGGGGCCGCCAACAAGGCATCCAAAGGCATTGGGGCCACCAGGAATGCCACCATGCTCCACTTGAGCAGGTGCTCGGACAGCACTGCTGTCTCTGAGATAGCAGGGGCTGGGGCAGCAGCCGCAGCCTCCGATTCCAGTACCCACATCAGGGACTCCTTGAAGGTGAGGGCATTGGGAGACTGACAGACCTCTGGGGCCTTAAGAGACGACTCCTCCCACTGGGGCAGCTTCACAGGTCGCTCCCAGCCATTGCCCTCAAAGTCGTGTCAAGATGGACCGATGGACCGATTTTTCTTAAAACCCCTGGGATTTCCCCTGGCCCTCGACGTCAATGGGACAGAAGACCATTCCTTCCAAGGGTCCTCCCTGTGGTCGAAGGATAACTTCCGGTCCATGACACCACAAACTCTCATATTGGAGTTAGCTTGGGTGCCACGCAACATTGAAGCCTCAGCAGAGCCCCTCGAGGGCATAGATGCTGATGCCAATGCCAAAGACACCAATTGATGATCCGAACAGAGACTCACGCAGTTTCTCGCGGTTCTTCAAGCCTTTCCTTGTCATCTGTAAGCACAGAGTACAAGAAGAAAGCTCATGATCATACCTGAGGCACTGGATGTACCAGTTATGGTGGTCTGTCACTGAGATGGTGCAGGCACACCGGTTGCATTTCTTAAATCCACTGGCCAGTTTGGAAATGTCAGAAAAAACAGCCACTGACAAATCAAACAGCTCCAACTTCCCAAATGGCCAGAGAACATGTGGGAAACAAAGGCTCGATACAGAGAGGAAAACACCGAAGCAGGGCAAAAATGAACTATGCTTTTCCGAGGCAACAGGACAGAAATCCACTGGGCTCCACAGAAAAGAAAAGACAGGTAAGATGGCTCCAGCGAGCAGGAAGGCAGGTGCACATGTGCGATGGAGCTCCCAAAAGCTTCCTATGGAAGCTGGGGAGCGTTCCCACATGGGCTCAGTCAGTGAAGCAATCCATATGTGAGGACTTACTTCCTGGTTGTCCCAGGAGAACAGAATGGGCCTAAGGGGGATGTATTTGGATTCTAATCCCCAAACAGATTCCGGAGTACATATCGGCCAAAGTTGTTGTCACATCGGGAATCCCAGTCCAGACAGTAGTGAGATGTCAATGTGTGGACTGAAGACCATGTTGTAGCCCTGCAGATGTCTTCTATGGAGACTGAGCATAAGCTGGCTACCAACACAGCCATAGCTCTAACATTGTAAGCTGCAACATGACCATCAAGGTTCAGGCCTGCCTGGGCATACGTGAAAGAGATGCAATCTGCCACTCAAATTTAAAGAGTGTTTAGAAACTGCTTCCCCTAGCTTATTGGGGGTCAAAAGAAAAAAAAAAGCTGGATGGACTTTCTATGGGCTTTTGTCTGCTCCAAATAGAAGGTTAAGGCTTGCTTGCAGTCCAACATGTGCAATGCAGCTTTCTCCTTGTGAACTGGAGGTTTCGGGAAAAATGTTGGATGAACAACTGACTGACTAAGATGGAAATCTGATACCACTTTTGAAGGAATTTAGGATGAGTACAGAGAACCACTCTATTATAGTGAAATTTGGTGTAAGGCAGATGGAACCACTGGGGCCTGAAGCTCGTTCACCCTACATGCTGAAGTGACCGCCACCAGAAACAATATCTTCCAGGTTAAGAACTTCAGAGGATAGGAATTAAGCGGCTCAAAGGGAGCTTTCATGAGCTGCGCAAGAACCACATTCAGGTCCCAAGACACTGTGGGAGGTTTGTAGGGAGGCTTCAAAAGAAAGTTTTGTACCCCCATTTCTAATGCTTTGGCTAGATTTTCTTCCATTTGTATCTTTGCTTTCCTGATTACTTTCCAAGCTTCTATTAACTTTTCCAAATATTGTTGCTTGTCTTCCTCTTTCTGTGATCTCTTGTTTTTTCATGATGACCATCCTCTCTTTCTTTACTTTTTTAGCTACTTCTTTTAGAACCATAGCGTTCTCTTATTTACTTTCCTAACAGAAAGGTTTGTTTCCTTAAAATATCCACTTTCAGTTTTATCCACTGCTTTTCTACATCCTCCAGCTGTTCCCATCGGCTAATGACTTCTCAAGGTATTCCCCCGTCTTGACAATGTTATTTTTCTTAAAATCTATGGAGGAGGGAGATATTCAAAGGCATTTACATGGTTTGTAGACCTAAGTGCTTAGCATCGGGGCTTTCTGAGGACTGCACCGTGGGTTAACCAGGTAGCGGTGATATTAAGCCGCTTCCTTGTTAACCCTAAGCAGCTAAAGTTAGGACAGCAGTTAACCCACAGTGCCTCTCTCCTTATCTTGTAAGCCCTGCAATTCTGTTTTAATATTTTTTTACATATAGTGCCACTCCTCCTCCTTTCCTACCTTTTCCTTCTTGAATAAATTATAGCCCAGTATCCCAGTTATGGTTCTCTGTGAACCATATCTTGGTGACCACTACTAAATCCAAGTCAGCATCTTCCATTATAGCCTCTAGATCCATAATCGCTGACGACATTATGATCTATACTACGATCGACCAAAATTCTTTAGACACAGTAATAATTGAAAAATGTTTGATTGACATGAACTGGCTTGCAAATAATAATTTTAAAATAAATTCAGACAAAACCGAAGCACTATTAATCTCTAAATGTCAAAACCTAAAGGCTCCTAAAGAAATTAATATCCTAAACAAATCCATAAAACTTAGTGAAGAAGTAAAGTACCTTGGCGTAACCCTAGATAAACATCTAAATTTAAAATCACATGTAAATAAAATTACAAATAAAGCTTACCATCGTTTAAAATTCATTAGAAGACTTAAATCAATTTTGCATACAAATCATTTCCAAGCCAAATCATGCCAAGCAGTTATTATACCTTTACTTGACTTTGGAAACATCCTTTATCAAGGTCTTCCCAAAAATACCATCCACCCCTTCAAATGGTTCAAAATACCACTGCAAGAATTATAATGGGATCCACAAAATATGAACATGTAACTCCCTTGCTTGAAGAACTTCATTGACTTCCAATCACTGCAAGATCAAAATACAAAAATCTGATGATCATTTTTAAAATTCTTCACGGACCATCAGCAGATATTCTAAAATCTATTATTTCTAAAGACACAAGCTCAAGACCCAAAGGTTCCCAAACTACCAACAGACTTAATAACCATCTTAATTTTAATAAATCTAAACAAGTGACTTCTAAAAGGACTTTTTCATTTATGGCACCAAAACTATGGAACACTATTTCTGAGGAATTAAGATATCAGTCCAACATGAAAGACTTCCGCAAGTCCCTTAAGACATATCTATTCATTGAGGCTTATGGAAAACAACCTATCACATAAAAGTTCAAGATACCTTACTAACTGTTTCTACTCAATTTTGTTATATTATAGTATAATATGATAGTTTTTTATATACTACAGTGGTGTGCAAAAGTCTGGAATCACTTGTGAGTTTTGCGTTTTTCGTACTTTCTAACGGGTTATTTAAAATTTTGCATTAGCCCAGCATATTTTTTTTTTATTTAGCTGTTTTTATATCCCGCTTTTCACCGGGTCAAAGCGGCGTTACATAAAAAGGGGGGGGGGAATTTAAGTATGAGGGCGGGGCCATCACCGGGGAGGCAACATTGATGATTTCAACATAGGATAGACTTTGGACATGAGACAGACTTTGGACATGGTCAGGTTAGTACAGGTTTGAGTTGGGGGGTCATGGTGGGCGAGATCAAAGGTTAGTGCGCTTTTTTGGTGGGGGTCGTGTTAAGGTATTCCTGGAACAGGATGGTTTTCAGTTGTTTTCTGAAAGATAGTAGATCGGCATTATTTCGGAGACAACTCGGTAGAGAGTTCCATAAGGATGGAGCATAAAGTTCAAAGGCTTGATTGCAGGTCAGTTGCGAGCATTTGGTTCTTTTGTGAGGGATGGTGAGGGAATTGCTGGAGGCTTGTCTGGTAGTTCTGCCGTGGGCTGGTCGAGACAGTAGGGTGTGAAGTTGGGAGTTCTGTGTTTGATGGATGGCTTTGTGGGTGAGTAGGATGGCTTTGTATTTAGTCCTTGCTTCGAGGGGGAGTATGTGTAGGTCTTTCAGAATTGGGGTGATGTGGTCGGTTTTCTTTGCTCTCTGAATGATTCTTGCTGTGGTGTTCAGTGCTGTTCGGAGGGGGTTGGTCTGCGTGGCTGGAAGGCCATGGTATATTATGTTACAGTAGTCCAGATGTGGGAGCGTCATGGCTTGCATCACAGTTTGGAAGTCTTGATGTTCAAGAAGGGGTCTGAGACGTTGCACTGTTCTTGCCTTGTGGAATATAGTTCCGGAGGTTTTGGTGATTTGCTGCTTTAAGGTGAGGGCTTGGTCAATAATAATGCCCAGGTATCTTATTTGTGGTTGTATTTGAATGCTTGTGGTACCTATGTTGAGGTGTGTAGGTGGTGTGAAGTCCGGGTCTTTTGTGACTATGAGGGCTTCTGTTTTCTTTATGTTGATGGATAAGTTGTTTGCTTGTAGCCAGTTGGATACCTCGGTGAAGCATGTTGATAGATGGGTGTTTGTTGGGTTCGTGGTTGTAATGGGGGCATAGAGCATGATATCGTCAGCGTATATGTGGAAGCTGATGTTGTGAGTGCGTATGACTGAGCAGAGTGGTTGAAGGTAAATGTTGAAGAGCATGGCTGACAGTGTGGATGCTTGGGGAACTCCTTGGTGTTGCTGGAATGGGGGGGATGTCGAGGTGCTGATACGGATTAATTGCTCTCTGTTAGTTAGGTATGATTGGAACCACTTTAGTACGGTGTCTTTGATCCCAATTGTCCATAGTCTGTGTATGAGGATGTTGTGGGAGATGGTGTCGAAAGCTGCGGATATGTCAAGGAAGATCATGGCATATCCAGAGTGTTTTTCTTGCGTTCCTATTCATCTTTCTACCATATTAAAAGGGATACATTTGGCTATTAGAGTTGACTTTTGTGCATTCCTTGCTTCCAATTTAAATACTTTAGACACTGGGAGATAGCTACTTCGATTTTTGTGGATACTGCATCAAAACTGGATCGAGATTATCCAATATGCACACGTTATTTCAGACCAATCAGGAGGCTGGTTTCACTAACCAATCACAACGCAGATATCTAGCCAACAGTGCAGCTATAAAAACACGCGGAATTTTTGAATTTCATACGCTTTCTGGATCGACCATGAAGATGACTCGGACCCTGACGTTGGAGGAGCGTGTTCGTGTGTCCTTTATGAGCGAGGAAGGATTTTCAAGCCGTCAGATAGCCAGGAAAGTTGGCTGCAGTCAAAGCGCTGTTGTTAAGATTGTACAGAAGAAGAAAGAAACGGGTTCAGTGGTGGACAAGCCTCGTTCAGGTCGTCCACGTGCATCAACATCACGCCAGAACCGCGCACTACGATGCATTTCACTGACTAATCGCAAGTTGACCTCTCCTCAGCTACTTCGAGAGTGGTCAGACAAGTGAGGTCAGTGTCAGCTCATCAACAGTTCATCGCTGGTGCCTGCAGTTTGGTCTCCGGGGCTGCAAAGCACGGAATAAGCCACTGATGACTGACTTACAAAGGTGCAACCGGGTCGTGTGAGCGAGAAAGCACTCAACCTGGTCGACTGAAATGTGGGAGAAGGTGCTATTCAGCAATGAAAGCACCTTCTGCCTGTTTGGTAACCAGGCCCACACCTATGTGAGGAGATTTCCTGGAGAGGAATTCAAGCCTGAGTGTTTCAACATCACTGTGAAGCATCATGGTCTGGGGCTACATGGCTGCTAATGGCATTGGACGTCTTCACATTGTTGATGGAATGGTCAACGGGGCCAAGTACATCACCAATACTGCAAAGGTGCATGGTACCATCAGCATACCAGCTGTTTCCTGGCCAGTTCCTGTTCCAAGATGACAATGTACCCTGCCATCGCTCCAGACAGATGATCAGCTGGAAGCAGCGGACCAACATCAAATCAATGGACTGGCCTGCCCAGTCTCCAGATCTGAATCCAGTCGAGAACCTGTGGCACAAGGTGGCCTTAGAAATATCCAAGAGGCATCCGACATCAAAGCATGAGCTGATTGAGTCACTCATTGCAGCTTGGAATCGCGTTGTCAGCAACGATCACCTTGTCAGACCGGTTCATTCAATGCTGACAAGGTGCAGTAAGGTGATCAAGAACAAAGAGTGGCCCATCAAATACTGAGCCATCACTGACACACAAAAATGGCCTTTTTCAAGGCCACATACATCAATTTGAAGGAAACCTGGCATGTGTCCATAATATTTTAAAGCATACTTACAATAATATATCATTGGCCAACAATGTACATTACGCGATTTTCACAGAAAATCTATCAACAGGACAACTTGTGATAAGGAAGCTTATCATAGCTCAGGAAGGAGCTATAGAAAAGGTGAAGTGACTCTGAACAAGCAACCTGTCAGTTCTGGTAGAAATAAGAAAACAGAATTTTCCCATAAAAGACTACCAGTCCCAGAATGCACCAGGTTTCCAACAGCCATTAGAGGAGCTGAAGTGGAGAAACGTGTGTTCAATCAGGAGGGCTATGAGGTAATCCCTAAGCACTCATCTCAAAGGGCAGGGCCTGATTCAGCACAGCTGCGCTGTATTAGGGGGGAGCACTCATCTAGGCAGAATAAGAGTAGAGTTTATTCTACAGATGACCATCTTCATGATCACCTTGGATACCCAGAGAAGGATCATCAGTTTCATCTGAAGGATCATCAGAAGCAGAAGCCAAACCGGACGGACAGAGAGGGAAAGAGACCCTCTGGAAGAAGGAAGAGAAAAGCCTTTGAGAGGTCTAGAAGAGTCCAAAGCAGTACATATACTGGGAGGCATTTCAAGGGCCAGCATACACCATTGGACTGGGGAAAGCCAGAGGAATGGTGCTGCAGAGCTAGGAATCTCCAGACGCTACCTGTGAGGGAGACGGCTGCACGTGGAAGGGACCCTAAGACCTATGCCAGAAGATATGTGAAGAGAGATCCAGTGTCCAGGGATCTGGATTGGAAGGCTGGACATAAGAACTGGACTACATACTGGCCAGGCTATACAGAGAGGAACTCTAGCAGCAATGGAAGCTCAGGTATGAACACTGATCTATGCCCTAGCTATAACCTTGAAAGACAGCAGGGAAACAAGTATTCTCCTGAAAATGCTCCATTGAGAGATTCATCTGTGCCAATCCATGATATTGAACCCATGCTTGTTGAACAAGGGGGAATAATAGCAGATGAGGATCCTGTTTATATGGACTGCTCTCTATCTAAACTCCGTTGGTAACTTTCTGTTATAAAGTACAGCAACCATCACAAAGAAATACAAATTTGTTCTTTAATCTACTCAGAAAAGCTCCTGAAGCAGGATTTGACCCACACAGTAGAAAGCAAGCCAGCTAAGGGGTTTCAGCTGGATAACTGCTAGCAATTAAGCCTTACCTAATTGCTTGTGAGCTAGGAGAGAATCACTTCTGCATCTATGTGGGAAGTAATCAGAAGTTAACCTGAAAAGAACAGTTTGTTTCTTGCTTTGTGGCTTTTCATTTGTTGTTTTCCTGATTTTGACTTTGTTTTTCCAAGTTAACACTGAAAGCAAGTAACCTAATTCATGTGCTACCAAGCATATCTGTGTTGGGAGAAATAACCCCATAAATAAAATCTTATTGGCTTTACCCAAGAGCACAACTAAATTATTGTCAGCAGCTGTGTCTGGTGTGAATGAACTACATTGCCCACAATACCTTGCAAATCATATAGATATATGCACTTGCCAAGACTGTGAAGATTTTCACCCAGGCAGCCGTCTGACAAACTATATGGAACAAACTCAGAAAATAAGGGCCAAACCAATAGTAAAAGTTGGCCCTAATAGCCAAATCTATCACTTATCATGAGATACACAGAAAAGCCACTGGAAGGAAAAAGAAATTAAGATATAAGGTCACGAAGTTGAAAAAACGTCAAATTTACAAGTGATTCCAGACTTTTGCACACCATTGTATTACAATGAACTGTAATTTATAGTAAATTAATATGATGTACTGTAATTTATTACAATGTCTTATCTCTCTGTCCTCCATGCCCCAATGTAAACCCTTTTGTTGTCCTGTTAACCATTTTGATTGAAAGAGAAGGTGGTATACAAAACTGATTAAATAAATAAATCATCTTATTGGTACACACCACTCTCCAGATGTTGCCCCTTTTCCCCATTAAATGCAATACTTACTCAAGGGCTTTCTTCACTCATCCCCAATGAACCTAGTTTAGATTAAAATCCTCTTCCATAGGTTAGCCAGTCTGCTGCAGAAGACCCTTTGACCCTTTTTGGATAGATGCATGCTATCTCTGCTCAACAGCCCTTGGAAAATCATCACATGGCACAGAAAATAAAAATGCTCTTGAAAACCCAGTATGCTCTGACCCAGTATGGCATATCTTATGTTCTTATCCATTATTAAGAAGGGACCCAGGATATCAGTGCTTGACCTAGTACAAGCATTGCGGAACCTGTGTCTTTTGGGGAAACTGCTAGGTACGTATGACCTAGATTGGCCACTGTTGGAAACAGGATACTGGGCTCACTGTTCCCTCTAAGCTGTGCGCGCGCACACATCTTGCCGAGCGAGCGCACATACTTTACAACAGAGCGCACAAAATTTACAGCTCTGATTCGGATAGAAAACAACACAGACAACTTAAAATTTAAAAGTTATGATTGTAATTACTAGAAATTTCCCACTTCATTTAGTAATCGTCTATTTTCATTTAATTTGATTAAAATCAATGTGGTGTACATATTGTATTCTGACGTGTAGTCAAATTTTTAAGTATATAACTCCGAGTGTCATTATGTGGCGCACAAAAATTTAACCTTCCTTCAAAAGCTACACACAGCTGATATTTTATGCGCACACAGCCTACAGAAAATTAGAGGGAACATTGACTGGGCTTGATAGACCTTGGTCTGACCCAGTATGGCATATCTTATGTTCTTATGTAACACCATCCATGAAGCCATACATTTGTCTGCGGTATGTGAGCTTCTCTGCCTGGGCCTTTATACTCAGGGAAGATTGAAAAGACTACCACCTGTGCATCCATCTGCTTTACCCTCTCTCCCAGAGTCATAAAGTCACTCGACACACTTGGAGGGAGATCTAGAAATACCATTTATGCCAACACAGACAAGAAGTATGGGATAACAGTCAGTAGGCTTGATGAAACTTGGCAAACTATGTAGTGTCTCAGATTTTGGCACCTGGCAGACACACCACACCACCCTGGGACATCATTTGAGTCAGCAGATGGACACCTTTGTACTCCTCAGAAAAGTCACCAAAGAGAAATTAGACTTGTCTGCTAATTGTGGTTCCTTGAGGAATTCCAGTCCAGTCCCGCACCTCTGGGTAGTGTACCTCTTCCAGCAGCATGGAGACTGAGCATGTCATCTTTTTGATGACACCAGTATACTTATACAGCTGGCACCGCCTACCAGCCCCAGTAATCTATTGACAAAGCAGACTCACAGGAGCAACAAATAAGTAGTCAAACATGCAAAAACACCTCTACACCTAAATGAACTGCCCCACCCCCACCACCACCAAATGGGAAGGATACCCTATCCCCCCCCCACCTCCTCCAGGATGAGGAGGCTTACCCGTTGAGCACCCAAACAACTCCAACCAGCGGGGAGCAAGAGACCGACAACTCTTCTGATCTGCCCCCCCTTCCCACAATGCCAATCGCACCCAACTCCCCGGCCCCCTCCGGCCACTTCTTCCACCAAGGAAACCAGCTTCAGGACCAGGGTGCTCACAGATCATCAGAAAAATGCATTCAGGGAGCGATCCGGGACTGGACTGGAGTTCCTCAAGAAACCACAATTAGCAGGTAAGTCTAATTTATCTTTTCTTATCGTCCCTCCAGTCCAGTCCCGCACCTCTGGGATGTATTAGAGCAGTTAAACTAACGGGAGGGAGCCACACAACCAGCCTGAAGTACTGCCGATCCAAAGCGAGCATCCCCCACTGCCTGGACATCCAGGTGATAATGCTTAGCAATTTATTTATTTTATTTGTAAATTTTTCTATACCGCCCCTTCCAGAGATCAGGGGCGGTTTACAGAGAACAGAAGATAATAATATTGACATTGAACATTTTTGAACATACAGTAATAACTATTTACAGTTAGCAGGAAAGAGAAAACATATCAACTATTTACAGGCTTGTATATTAGACTTATGTTTCAAGTTGCTCTTATGTGACTTACATGGTATGGATCAAGGAATGACTAAGCGGAAGACCAAGGATATTGAACTTGTGTCTGCAGTGACTAAGTAGGGTCAGTTTGGGCCTGATGATCAGCATGCTCCTGTGAGGTCTGGTCAGGGGTGTGCTGTGGATTGTAGAAGTGTTGGATAAAAAGGTACGTTTTTAGCTCCTTTCTAAAGGTTTGGAGGTCTTTAATCTCTCTTAGGTTCACTGGAAGAATGTTCCACAGAGTGGGTGCAAAGTATGAAAAAGCAGAGTTGCTTGTTTTCTGCTTTGTTTTCCGCATAGATTCAGGAACTAACAACATGCTGAGGTTCATTCTTCTTGATCCGCTTTCAGTGGGGGGGGGGGGGGTTGAATTAATGTAGAGAGATGAGATGGGGCTATTTTATTGACGAGCTTGAAAGTGGTCACTATGGATTTATATTAAATTCTACTGGCAACAGGGAGCCAATGCAGGGTGTATGGAATACGGGAAATATGGTCAAATAGTTTGGCTTTAGAGATAATCCGTGCAGTGACATTTTGAGTCATTTGTAGCATGTGAAGATTTTTCTTGGTGGTGCTCTGTAGTATACCGTTGCAGTAGTCTAAGTGCAGTGTTATTAGTGCTTGGACAACGGTCTTGAAATGATTTATGTCTGTCTATGAGCGGTCTGAGCTGCTGAATTGTCCTAAGCTTGAAGAAGATAGTTTTGACAGTTTGTTTTATATGGGGAGTTAAGCTAAGTGTACTGTCAAGAGTAACGCCTAGATACTTTCCCTCAGATTTAACTGGCAAGGAGATGTTCATAAGCTTGATAACTGAGGGGGGGAGTGAAATTGGGGTTTCTAGATACAAAAAGCACTTCAGTCTTTTTGACGTCAATGTTCATATTCATTGAACGGAGCCACATTTCATTTTCAGCGAGACAGGTTGCTATGTTGTCATAATTAAGGTTAGATATGTCGAACTGCAAGAACAACATGATGTCGTCTGCATAGATTGATAGTTTATATTATGGCGTTTGAATATAGAGCAGATAGGTTGAAGTATGAAGTGATGACCACGTTGCCGCCCTACAGATCTCCACTGGTGGAATTAAACTATACTCCGCCAATGAGGCCACCTGAGCCCTCATGGAATGCGCCCGCAACCCCGCCGGAACCGCTTTACCTTTCAAAATGTATGCCAATGCGATTGCCTCCCTGATCCATCTGGAGGACTTAGCTGCCGCCTCCCCTCTGCACAGTCCCCCCAAACAGAACAAATAGGCATTCTGATTTCCGAAAGGACGCCATCCTCTTCAAATATCGCCACAGGGTTCTTTTAACATCCAGGCTGCACAGATGCAGAGTGGCTGAGCTCCCCTCTGCGCTCACCAGAGCCAGTAAGGAAACCACCTGATTCACATGAAACTCTGAAACCATCTTGGGCAAAAAAGAAGGTACCGGTCGAAGGATCACCTTCTCCCTAGAAAATGAAAGGAATGGCTCCTAACACGATAAGACCTGAAGCTCCAAAATCCTGCATGCAGAGCAAATTGCCACAAGGAAAACAGTCTTCAAAGTCAAATCCTTCAAGGAAGCCCAACTCAACAGCTCAGAGGGCTCCCTTGCAAGCACCATCAACACCAGATTGAGATCCCAAGGCGGTACCACTGCCCTTCTTGCGGTACCACTTCCCTTCTTGGCGGACAGAAGTGGTTCACTGTCCTCAGAAATCTCATTACATCTGCACCTAACAGCACCCCATGGACCTCTCTCCGCATAACAGGAAATTGCCATCAGCTGCACCTTCAGGGAACTGGCGGCTAGGCCCTTATCAAAACCAAACTGCAAAAACACCAAGATGTCCAGGATGGAGGCAGCGGAGGGACGCGCCTACCTCTCTCCACACCACGACTCAAAGATACGCCACACGTGGATGCACGCCAGGCACATAGATCTCCTCCGGGCCTGTAGCAAGGTCGCTATCACCAAGCCCGAATATCCTCTTTTCTTCAACCTTGCCCTTTCAAGAGCCATGCCGTAAGCAAGAATCGATCCACCTGGGGCATGCAAAGTGGCCCCTGCATCAAGAGGTCCTTTCAAACTGGAAGCTGCCATGGATGGCCAGCTAGTAACCGAACCAGGCTGGCATACCAAGGGCGCCGTGGCCAGTCTGGTGCTACCAGAATTACCACCCCTGGTGCGCCTCTATCCATTGCATGACTCGGCCTATGAGCGCCCACGGGGGAAAAAACAGAGAAGACCCTCCTTGGGCCATTGCTGAAATAGAACATCCAGGCCCTCGGACATCCTTTCTCTTCTGCTGAAAAACTGACTGGTCTTGGACAACTCAAACATTGCCATTAGGTCCATGACTGGTGTGCCCTATCAGCACACCAACTGCTCAAACACCCCTTGGTTGAGCTAACACTCTTCAGGGTCCATGTGCACTCAGCTGAAGTAGTCTGCCGTCACATTATCGACTCCCAATACATGCGCCGCCAATAATGCCTGGAGATGAAGCTCTACCCATTTGAACAGCCTTTCAGTCTCTTCCTCCAGGGCTGCGCTGCCCGTGCCTCCTTGCCAATTGATGTAAGCCACCGTGGTCACATTGTCCAAGAAGACGTGGACTGCCTTCCCGTGCAACCATGGCTCGAAACTTCACAGTGCCAGAGCCACCGTCCGTATCTCGATCCTGTTGGTCGGCTAATGGGCCTCCTGCTGGCTCCACTGACCCTGCACAAAGCGCCCCTTGCAATGGGCTCCCCAACTGGGCAAACCGTCATCGGAAATCAGAAGGACCCACATCGGGGACTCAGGCATGCCCCCCTCCAGACTCTCCGGACTCAGCCACCACCTGCGAGCCCTCTTGGTGCTCCACGGGCAGGGGAGTACTTGGGACAGGGGTTGACTCTGGTAGGACCACTGATGTAGCAGTGCCCTCTGCAGTGGTCGCATGTGCACTCTTGCCCATGGTATGAGTTTGAGAGTGGCCACCATAGTCCCTAGAACCTGCAGATAATGCCACGCTGATGGCCTTGCCATCTTTAGGAACTGCCGAACCAACTTTTGTAGCTGCTGTGCTCATCATTCTGGCATGAAGACCCTGCCCACGCGGGTGTCAAAGCACACTCCTAAGTACTCTAGCTCCTGGGGCTCTTGGCCACCCAACCAAGACTTCTAAGGAACTCCATCACCCGTGCTGCTGCCTTTTCGCTGTCGTCCCTGGACTTGGCCTGAACCAGCCAATCGTTTAGATACGGGTGCACAAGAATTCCTTCCTTGCGGAGCACTGCTGCCACCACCACCATGACCTTGGTGAAGGTACAAGGAGCCAGACCAAAGGGCAATGCCCAAAACTGGAAATGGCCCCTTGGCACCGTAAAGTGGAAAAACTGCTGATGTCCTGGATGGATGGGGATGTGCAAATACGCCTCCATGAGATCGAGAGACGTCAAGAACTCCCTGCTCCTTACTGCTACGATGACTGATTTTAGCGTTTCCATGTGGAAATGCGGCACCAGCAGGCAGCGGCTCACGCCCTTGAGGTTGAGAATTGAGAGAAAGGAGCCTTCCTTTTTGGGCACCACAAAATAAATGGAGTATCGACCGCAGCCGTACTGGTCGCAGGGAACCGGCTCCACAGCTCTGAACTGTAGGAGACAAGTCAAGGTCTCTTCTACTGCCGCTGCCTTTCCCCATGCTTTGCAGGAGGACTGAATGAAGAATTGGCTCACTGGACGAGCCCATTCGAGGGCATAGTCCTTCCGGAGAACGTCCAGGACCCACTGGTTGGATGTGATCTGGGTTCAAGCAGGATAAAAATCCTGCAGCCGACCTCCCAAGCGTTGCACCCCCCCCCCCCCCCGGTCACCCTTCGCTTCATTGCGCTTTCTTGTGTCCCGAGGTTGAGGGAGCTCCAAAACCCCTTCCTGCGCTTCAGAAACCTCGAAACCCTGCCCCCTTCAGGTGAACCGGCCCCTCTGGGCCAGGCTAAAGTGGGAGGTACGAAAGCGCTTGAAGTCCCTCAACCTCGAGATGAGGGAGGGGTTCTGGGCTTGCTTTTGCTTATCCTCGGGCAGCCGACCACCCTTGGACTCCCCAACTTGTCCAGCTCTTCCCCAAAGAGAAGCTTTCCCTTAAAGGGGAGCTTACAAAGGCGGGACTTAAAGGAGCTTTCCGCAGCCCAATTCCAGAGTCACAGGTAGCGGCGGGCCACCACCACCAAGGCCATGCTTTTAGAGAGACCCCTGATGAGATCATAATGGATGTCCGTTAAAAACGCCGCCTCTGACTCCAATTTGGCTGCCTCCCCGGAAAGGTCCATGTCCGTCCCCTCCAGATGTTGGATCTTTTGCGACCAGCAGAGGCAGGCTCTAGCCACCCAGGCCCCGCAGATGGAGGCCTAAGAACATAAGATATGCCATACTGGGTCAGACCAAGGTCCATCAAACCCAGTATCCTGTTTCCAACAGTGGCCAATCTAGGTCATAAGTACCTAGCAGTTTCCTCAAAAGACACAGGTTCCACCAGGAACTTGTCCAAACCTTTTTTAAACCCAGCTACATTAACAGCTTTTACTACATCCTCCGGTAACAAATTCCAGAGTTTGATTACACGTTGAGTGAAAAAAAAATTTCTTGTTAGTCTTAAACAAGTTACCCTGTAGTTTCATTGCATGTCCCCTAGTCTCTATATTCTGATGACGTAAACAATCGATCTGCATTTACCTGTTCCACTCCATTCATTAATTTATAGACTTCTATCATATCTCCCCTCAGCCGTCTCTTTTCCAGGTTGAAGAGCCCTAACCTTTTTAGCCTCTCTTCATAGGGGGTATCCTTCCATCCCCTTTACCATTTTGGTGGCTCTTCTCTGAAAGGTGTCCAACTTCCTATCCTGGACATCCTTGAGAGCCGCACTGCCTTCTATCGAGATTGTAGTCTTTTCGGTAACCACCGACACCACAGCGTCCACTCTAAGCGATCGTAGGAGTTTGCGTTCCTGTTGAGGGAACGGGTACAGACGTGACATGGCTCGCACCACCCTAAGACCGGCCTCCGGCAGATACCATTCATCCTGGATCGTCTGCCAGACTATTCTATGCACCTGGAAGACTTTCTGCGATTTCCGCACCACCTGGAGCAGTGGGTACTCCAGTAACTCATCCTCGGCAGGGAGGTTAGCGGGCATATTCAGGGCCTTCAAAGACTCCAAGAGGAGCACCAGTAGCTCCTCCCGGCAGAACACCCAAACAACCCAGGCCTGAGCCTCCTGCTCTGGGATCTCTACTTCCAAATCCTCCTGCAGATCTAGTTTTGTGTCCAGATCTTCTCCATCCAGCCCCTCCAATAATGGTGATTGCTGCCACTCTTCCAAGCCTCTAGGCCTCTTAGTCGCCACCGCCAATGGCTCTTACCCCTTTGCATAAGACGCCCTCTTATCCCCACGTTCCAGCGCTAAGGTTGTTGACATAAACAAAATGCCTTGTGCAAAAGCAAGACAAACTCTGGCAAAAAATCCCCCAGCCCTACTGTTCCCTGGGTCTGAGAGGTAGATGGTCAGGGCATCGCGGAGGGACCAGGGGCCGGATCTGATGAAGGCAACACGGAGCCCCCATCCACAATGGGGAGAAACTCTCCTGCCTCATTTTGTCCTGCAGGTCCTGTTCCAAAATATTAGCCTCTTGCGAGCAGCCTAGGCAAACACCTGCCTCCGAGAAAACTCCTCCACAGGTCCCGCACACCAAGCATTGCGGTCTGACCAGAATGGTGGGAAGTGGTGCGGGCTCTCCTCTGGAAAGGCCCCACACACACACACACACACAATTTGCACCCAGGAGGGCAGAATGATTCTTCTCCCAGTGCACCCCCACGGACCCAAGGCACGGCCGGCCAAGACCTGAAACTAGCCGGGCTCTCTCTCTGTTCAAGAACTAATCCAAATAAATTTATTCAAACTGGATTAAATTGAAGTAAAGTAAGTTAAAGTAAATTAAATAAACCTGCCATCAAGAAACCCAAAAGAAATGAAAAAATATCCCAAAGAGAGGGAAACTGCACTGTCCTGGTTCTAAGCCCTGGATGCAACAAGGGGGAGGTCAGCAGCACTTTCCTGAGCGCTAAAATACCCCATGGGAGGTAAAAGAGAAGACAGCACGGGTCTGGTACAGAGAAAAAAGGATGGTTGGGTGCATACGGAGAGGAATGGATAGCAGAAAAAAGGAGGTGATAATGCCTCTGTATAAAAGTCTTTGGTGCGACCTCATTTGGAGTATAGTGTACAATTCTGGAGACCGCACCTTCAAAAGGATGTGAACAGGATGGAGTCGGTGCAGAGGGTGGCTACTAAAATGATTAGTAGTCTTCATTATAAAGCATATGAGGACAGACTGAAGGATCTTAATATGTACACCTTAGAGGAAAGGCGGGATAGAGGTGATATGATTGAGATGTTTAAATACCTCCGTGGCATAAATGTTCAGGGAGAGAGCCTCTTTCAATTGAAAGCAAGTTCTGCTACGAGGGGACATGGGATGAGGGTGAAGGGAGATAGATTTAGGAGTGATATACGGAAATATTTTTTTACGGAAAGAGTAGTGGATCCATGGAATAGTCTCCCAGTGGAGGTGGTAGAGATGAAGACAGTAACTGAATTCAAAAAAATATGGGACAAACACAGAGGATCTCTAAAGGTAAAAAGGGGACTGTTGTAGTTGTTGTTATGGAAGGACAGACTAGATAGGCCATGTGGTCTTTTTCTGTCATATTTCTATGTTTCTATGTTAAAAGCATGCCTGAGTTTCCCATACCGCTGCAGGTCCCCACATGCGGCTGTAGGCCGCTCTCTGCCTCCGTGTGCCCCAGCGGAACTAGGAACTCCTGCTGCCCCCTCCCCTTGCCAATCTTACCTCGGGGCCTGTGCACTGCATGGCTCTCCTTCCCCTCGCACTCAGCCTTCAATTCCCAGCTTTGGCGCTGAGAGGGGGGGGGTGGAGCGACCTGCGGCTGCCAAAAAGTAGCTCTTGCCCACGTGGTGTTCCTCACCTGATGACAGGTTCGTGAGCCGCCAGAAGTCACAAGCTGCAGGAGGCCTCTTCAGAACCCTCCCAGAATCCTGGGGGAGGGAAGGGAAGGGAAGGAATATCTACCTCCTTGCTGCCCTGTTGTCTTTACAGGTCTTACCTTTGGATCCTTTTGAACTAATTTATTTTTTTTTACTAACTTTAAAAAAACAAATAACCTGCACCTTACAGGAGAAAGAAAAGGCAAAATCCTATGCTCCTTAGTTGTCCCTTCAGTGAGTCCAGCAGCCTGACTCACTACCTCCTCCAGATGCTTGGAGACTGAGCATACTGGGGCTGTAGACGGTGCCAGCTGTATGAGTACACTAGTGTCATCAAAAAGATGAAACATGCTCAGTCTCCAAGATGCTAGAAGAGGTACACTCCCCAGAGGTGCGGGACTGGACTGGAGGGACAATAAGGAACTACCATTATTTATTTGAGAGACTTACGTAACGCTATCGGCACATGCATTGTAGCAGTTTACAGGATAACTAGTAGCTGTATACGGAACAAACAGGATTCACCAATTTGAAACAAACGTAGGTACACTAAATAAAACATAGGAGTTTCTGAGTCCTGGTTCCTCTGGGATCTTCTTGCCTCCTGCACTAGACAGGCAAAATAGCAACAGTGGGACTAGCTTCAAGGAGGAGGTGATGTCACCCAGCATGATGGCTGCCTGAGAACTCAGCTCTGGAGTCATCCCTGATCAATAGAGCAGAATACCCTCCAGAAAGAACTAATACGAGGAAACCACACAGTCCCAGTAAGAGCAGAAGGTAGGAGAAAAAGGACTACCTGGTGGAAAGCAGCAAATTTGCAGGAGTACACATATGCGGGAGCAAATGGAGGCAGTGACGAAAATAAAATTGCGGCAAACGGCCCACAACAAAAAGAGAGAAGAAAACCAACGGGCAGTGGAGACAACAGAGAAAGCAGTATCTGACATAACACCAGAACCGAGCTGTGGGAATGGTTTAATAAACTCAAATCCGAAGTACAGGCGATTAAAACAGAATTCGGAGAGCTTATGGGGAACATAAAGGAGGAGACTGACGAACTGACGCACTGGGCGGGGGAGCAAGAAAATAGATTAGAGGCCCTGGTGCTGCAACAAGAGGCACTGGAAGCAAGAGTAGTAAAGAAGGAGGAATGGAAAGATCAATTACAATATAAGCTGGAGGAGCTCAAAAAAAGGTCCAGAACAACCAACCTCCGCATCCGGAGCATATTAGAGAATTCAGAATTTAAAATGCAAAATAGCAGAAGCTGTGTGCCTGGAAGCTCTGCGTCAGGGTGGGGATGAAGCAATCCCTGAACAAATATTTATGGACAGAGAATACCAGGCATAGTCCGCAGAGAGCCAACAGACCCAGAGATATAATTATTTGCCTGCAAGATTATAGACTCAAGGAGCACACAGCAGCAACAATGAGGAGCTGAGGCACCTTTACATGGCAAGGATACCCAGTCACAATTTATGCAGACATATCAATGGGGACTCTGAAGAGACACAGAGCACTGATCCAGTTACTAAAGCTCTCAGCAATGCTGAGCTAAGATACTGCTGGCTACACCCTTTTGGACTCTCGTTTACTAAAGAGGAAAAACATGGAAGGTGCAAACAGTGGTGGTGACACTGGCAGCGCTGAAAGAAGTTGACTTACACCAATAAAAAAGCATAGAAGCATAGAAAAATAATGACAGAAAAAGACCACATGGCCTATCTAGTCTGTCCTTCCATATCAACAACTACAACAGTCCCGTTTTTTACTTTAGAGATCCTTTGTGTTTGTCCCATGCTTTTTTGAATTCAGATACTGTCCTCATCTCTACCACCTCCACTGGGAGACTATTCCATGCATCCACTACTCTTTCTGTAAAGAAATATTTCCGTGTATCACTCCTGAATCTATCTCCCTTCACCCTCATCCCATGCCCCCTCGTAGCAGTACTTGTTTTCAATTGAAAGAGGCTCTCCTCCTGTGCATATTTGCCACGGAGGTATTTAAACGTCTCAATCATATCACCTCTATCCCGCCTTTCCTCTAATGTGTACGTAATAAGATCCTTAAGTCTGTCCACATATGCTTTATAATGAAGACCACTAACCAATTTAGTAGCCACCCTCTGTACTGACTACATCCTGTTTGGCCAGGTTAAGGGCCCGTGACATGTCCCAAATTAACATCAGGCAGGAGGTGTCCTCAGGAGGCGAGCCCCGCTAGAATGCGGGGGGGGGGGGGGGGAGGGGTCCAACGGAAGATCCCGGTGGGTATGGATTTTCGGGGCGGTGTCCCCATCGGACTCCCATTCCAAGTAATTGGTCGAGAGTCCGAGCGAGGCAGATCACCCTGTCCAATGGCTGGTGCCCACTTGGAGCCGAAGGCCCTGGACAACCTCGCCTCCAAGGAACGGGAGGGCAAGCGAGACCGAGGTCGAGGACCCTCATGAGGCCCGCGGCTCTCAGAGGTTTCCTGGATGAATTTCGGTATCCCACGCGAGGGACCCACAGTCTCTGGGTGCAAGTCAGCAAAGCTGGCCGTGAGTGCCTGCTAGGAAGCAATGAACGCAGAAATGCTGCATTACAGCGCCAGCATGCGGGACTCCAACGCAGGCATGGGGCCCTGCGACGCTGACCATGGGGTCACCGGATCGGGCATCGAGGAGGAGAGGAGGTTCTCACCGGGACAGCCCTCAGGAGACTGGGCACCGCTGCCGGAGGCCTCCGCTTCTGTGTGGAGTACCTTGCGGGGCCGCTCACTGTCCGACTGTTGGGAACGCCGAAGGAGGCTAAGTGATCGAGCATGGGAGCGCTCGCGCTTGTCGGGAGCCCCCGACAGCGACTTTGAGGCCTTCTTTTTGCACCGCTCCACATCAGGAGACCCCTGATCGGAGTGCCGCAGAGAGCGCGGGGCCGCAGGGGGGGACCCCACTAGGGGAGAGACGACCAAGGGTGCCACCGGGCATTCCAAGGCAGCCTTTTGGAAAATGCCTTCGGACTTCTGCTTACGGCTGAGCAGGGCCTTAGAGGACATTTTCTTGCAGAGGGAACAGAGCTCCGGATCATGGTCGGCTCTGAGGCACTGCAGACAACAGTCGTTAGTGTCCATAAGCGACATGTTCCTAGAGCATCTATCGCATTTTTTAAGACAGTGGCCATGGGGGCACAAATGGCCCCTGTGAGGTAAAAGACCCACGAGGCCAACGGTTAGAGGAAGAAGGGGGGCATGAAACCCGTAAAGCAAAAATGAGAAGAAAAAACGTTTCCCCGATAGCTCTAGAAAAGTAGAGCAGAGGAAGGTATGGGTAGAAGACTGGTGCAACTGGAAAATAGAGAGGCCTGTTAAGGCAAAAAAACCCCGAAACTTATTCCGAGGGACAAGGACGTGCGTCCGATGGGCTCCACGGAAAAAGGGAAACTGAGCAAGATGGCACCCTTGGGCGGGAAGAGGACCACACATGCGTGGTAGCAATTCCAAAGGCTTTAATTGAAAGCTAGGGAATTGCTCCGCACGAGCTCCATCGGTGCCGACTTCACCCATAAGTGAGGACTGACTTCCTGCTTGTTTCTGGAGAAAAGTAATTCTTCTCACTTTTGCATGGTTGACTCGACAACCATGGAGTTATGTGGGAGTCGAGGCTTGTGGAACCCTGGCCCCTACCTGACACGGTATACGGCCCTGTAACTTTACAATTATATATTTATTTTTTTACAAAGGTATAATTTTAAAGTTACAGGGACCTTTCACAGTAGGCAGATACATAGAAGTAATAGTTCAGTTTGACTATTTCTCTTTCCATTGTTTGAATAGTGTAGTTACTCACCTGTAACAGGTGTTCTCCAGGGACAGTAGGAATCAGTCCTCACTTATGAATGACGTCGGCACTGACGGAGCCGGCACAGAGCAATTCCCCAGCTTTCAAAGAAAGCCTTTGGGATTGTTGCCATGCATGCGTGGTCCTCTTCGCGCCTAAGGGTGCCATCATGCTCAGTCGGGTCCCTTAGCTCGAACCCTACCAAACAGATGGCAAGGGAAGGACAAAATCCAGCAACTTATCAGGGGAGGTGGGAGGGCAGTGCGAACTGATTCCTGCTATTACAGGAGAGTAACTATGCTTCTAACCAAAAACGCCTCTGCGGAGTCATGAGCAGAAGCCGATGCCCGAAGGAGCCCAAGTCCTCGGGTCCCCGGGGCGAAACCCACGGTAGCCATCGAGAAGGATTGGAGGGCTGGAGTTGCTTATACCCTGAAAAGATTACGGAGTATAGCCTGGCCAAAGGCGCTGTCCCGATGGGACTCCTTCTCCAGGCAGTAGTGCATAGCGAAAGTGTTCACTGAAGACCAGGTCGCAGCCCGGCAGATGTCCGTCAGAGGCACTGAGCGCAGCAAAGCTACCGAAGCTGCCTTGGCTCAGACGCCATGTGCGGTGACCTGCCAATCCAGCGGGGCGCCTGCCTTTGCGTGAGCGAAGGCAATGCAGTCCACCACCCAGACGGAGAGTGTGTGTTTTGTGACTGCCTGCCCCAGGCGATTGGGATCGTAGGACACGAAGAGCCGGCCAGATTTGTGATAAGGCCGGGTGCGCTGCAAATAGAAGGCAAGAGCTCTCTTGCAGTCGAGTGTATGCAAAACCACCGATGCCTGGTCGGCATGGGGGTCTCGGGAAGAAGGTCGGTAAGACTATCTCCTGATTGAGGTGGAAATTAGAGACAACCTTTGGCAGGAACTTGGGGTGGGTACAGAGGACCACTCTGTTTCTATAGAACCTGGTTTAAGGGGCATCAGCCATGAGAGCCTGGAGTTCACTGACTCAGCGGGCCGATGTCAGAGCCACCAGGAAGACCACCTTCCAGGATAGGTGCCGAAGCAAGCATGTCACCATCGGCTTGAAGGGTGAATGCGTAAGCTGCATGAGCACTACATTCAGGTCCCACTCCTCCGGGGGGGAGGCCAAATGCACGGTTTGAAAAGCAAAGAGACCCCGCATGAAGTGGGAGACTAAGGGCTGCTCCGAGAGGGGTTTACCCTCGACGGGGAGTTGATTCTCCGAGATGGTGCTCAGGTGCACCCTGACTGAGTTTGACTTAAGCCTTTGAGAGGTAAAGGAGGTACTGGAGGATCCATTGGGTAGGACAACAGAATGGGTCGATCTGAAGCCCGGCGCACCAGACCGAGAAACGCCACCACTTGAAAGCGTAGGCTCATCTGGTCGAGTCTTTCCTTGATGCAAGGAGGACCTCCTCAACCTCCTCCGGGAGGTCCAGCAGGGCTAGGGATACCCGTTCAACCGCCAGGCTGTGAAGGACAACGAGGCCAGGTTTGGGTGGAACACCCGCCCCTCCTCCTGCACTAGCAGGCCCAGGGCACAGCCCAGGGGAACTGGGGGCTCGGATGAGAGCCGGAGTAGGAGTGGAAACCATGGCTGTCGAGACCACAAGGAAGCGGATGAGGATAACTGACGCTTCCTCCCGCTGAACCTTGTGGAGGGTCCTCGCAATGAGAGGAGTGGAAGGGAATACGTAAAGAAGCCCGGAGGTCCAACTCATCCGGGGCCTCCCTGCTCGGGTGCAGAACCAATCCGCAGAAGCAGGGGAGCTGTGTGTTCGTCGGGCTGGCAAACAGGTCCATGGTCGGGGTCCCCCACAGATAGAACAAAAGGCCGGCCACCTCCAGGTCCAGCTGCCACTTGTGAGGGCAGAGGATTCTGCTGAGTTTGTCTGCGAGGACATTCTCGTGGCCCAGAAGGTAGACCGCTCATAGGGTCACCCCCCAATGGAAGGCAAAGGAGCAGAGGATGACTGCCTCCTGGCAGAGGAGGCAGGAGCCTGTGCCCCCCTCCTTGTTGATGTAAAACACTGCTACTCGGTTGTCGGTCTGCACGAGTATCGACTTCCCTTTCAGATGATCCTCAAAGGCCTCAGGGCCCATCGGACCACCCGAAGTTCGAGTAAGTTTATTTGCTGTTGGGATTCTCCAGGTGACCATCGGCCTTGAGTGCACAGGGCACCGCAGTGGGATCCCCACCCCAGCAGGGAAGCATCCGTCATCAGGACGAGCTCGTGCTGTGGGGTTTGGAAGGGCAGCCCTTGGAGAAGGTTGCGTGGGTCCAGCCACCAGTCCAGGGACCTGCGAAGGCTGTGGGAGAGCCGAATAGGGTCTCTGAGGTGACCTGAGGCTGAGCTCCACTGGGCCATCCGCATGTGCATGCGGGCGTGGGGGATCACATGGACAGTGGAGGCCATGTGCCCCGGGAGGTGCAGCATACTCCGCGCCGTGACCCGAGCGTTGCTCTGGACTTGAGCCACTAGGGCTCAGAGGCAGGCTGCACGGTCTGCCGGCAGGAAAGCGGTCGCCCGCTGAGTGTCGAGATGTGCGCTGATAAACTCCAAGGTCTGCACCGGTTCGAGGTAGGACTTGGGGTACTTGACCAGGAACTCCAGGCAGATCATGCGCGATGCCGCCGATCGGCTGAGGGCCCCATGACAAGCCAGTCATCAAGGTAAGGGAAGACTGGTATGCCCTGCTGACTGAGGGAGGTGGCAGCCATGGAGAGGCACTTCGTGAAGACCTGCGGGGAAGATGCGAGCCTGAAGGGGAGCACCCTGTATTGGTAGTGCTCCCCTTGCACCCTGAAGCACAGATATTGCCTGTGCTGGGGGTGAATCAAGATATGGGCGTAAGCGTCCCTGAGATCCAAGGAGCATAGACAATTGCCCTGCTGGAGGAAGGGCAGCAGGACGCTAAGTGATAGCATTTTGAACTTCTCCCGCACCAAGAACTTGTTTAACTTTCTGAGGTCGAGGATAGGCCGCAGATTTCCCATCTTTTTCAGGACAAGGAAGTATCGGGAATAGAAATCCCGACCTCTGAGGTGCATTGGTACCATCTCGACCGCCCGCTGGGCAAGGAGGTTGTCCAGCTCCTGCTGTAGATATGTCTGGTGCGCAGGGAGTCGAAGACTCCACTGGGGAGAAGGGAGGGGGAAGCCTGTCCAGGTGGAGACGATACCCATCTTGGATAACTCGGAGGACCCAGGTGTCCGACGTGACGGACGCCCACCGAGGGGTGAAGAGGGATAGGCGTCCCCCCCACAGGCTGCAAAGCTGCTGGGGGCAAAAAGCTATGCTGCTGGCATCAAAAGCTCTGAGCGGGCTGAGGTGGCGCCAAAGTTTGGGCCTTGGGCCCTTTAGGCTTATGTTGGCCGTGGGGTGCCTTTCCCTGTGTCGCTGTGGCCGGAGTGGGAGTGGGTGGGTAACCCCAGTAAGGTAGGCCCTTCCTTGGGAAGAACAGCTTCTTAGCTGGTTGTTTCTTCCGAGGGAGGGAGGAGGTCTTGCACGAGAGGCAGGTTTGGGTTACGAACTCCGTTTCTATCTCAGCAGCCTTATCCTCCATAGGCTTACCGAAAAGGAGTGGAGGAATGGCCTAGTGGTTGGGGCAAGGTACTTCAGGCCGGAGGGTCAGGGGTTCAAATCCCACTAGAGGACAGCAACCTTGGGCCGGAAGGACTGGGGTTTCTAGTCCCACAGGTGCTACTTGTGGTCTTGGGCAAGCCACTTAACCCTCCATAGCCCATGTTCCCTGTAAAATAGTTATCTCCAAGTTATAATGCCCTGTTCAATGTAATTTCAGTTTGTTCAATGTAAACCGTCTTGATATCATGAAAGGCGGTATATAAGAAATGTTAAATAAATAAAATAAATAAATAAAATCTGCTCGCCAAGGCAGGGGATTGTCCAGGAGCTTCTCCTGGACCCACTGCTCCTAGTCTGAGGACTGGAGCCATGCTTGGCTTCGGGCCCCAATGCCGGCAGCCGCCACATGGGCCGAGGATTCAAATCCGTCTTAAGCGGCATGGGAGAGATATTTCGAGCACTCCACGATGGACCTCAGGAGGATTTGCAACCTAAGGAGGGGTTCGCCCGCAAGGCCCGTGGAGAAACCAACGAGCTCCTTGGTAAGGTCGCATAAGAACATGCCCATGTATAATTGGTAAGCCTGAATACAGCATGTGAGCATAGACCCCTGGTAAGCCTTGTGCCCCAAGGCGTCGAGGGCTCTCAACTCTCTACCCGGCGGAACCAAAGAGTACGACTTCGGGATCTTTTGCTTCCGCATCGCCGATTCCACCATCAGGGAGGTGTGGGGAAGCTGGGTATTCCTAAACCTGGGGCTGCGCTGGACCCTGTACATCGCATCGAGGCGCTTACTCACAATGGGAACCGAGGCAGGTGTCTCCCACATGCGAAGTTAGTAGCCAGGACAGAATGGGAGGAACTGGGACAGTGAGAGACTCCTGAGGTGGGGACTCGTATTGTAAGATATCGAGCTCTTCGGCTCGAGGATCCTCCTCGTCCTGGGTAGCCAGGTTGAGGGCCCGTGCCATATCCCGCATGAACACTAAGAAGGAGGTGTATTCAGGTGACGAATGCCTCTGAAAGGAGGGTGGGGACGGGTCCGAAGGGAGGTCCCTGTGGGCGCTGGTCTCCGGGGAAGTATCCCCATCTGACTCCCAACCCGAGAGATCTGAGGAGGAATCTGACCCGGGTTGGTCGCCCCGTCCGGAGGCCGATTTGGAGCCGGAGGTCCTGGAGGATCTCGCCGCCGAGGAAGGGAAGGAGAGTGAGGCCGGCGCCAAGGACCCTCACGAGGCCCACGGCTCTTGGGGATTTCCAGGGTGGGTTTTGGAGTCCCTCTCGAGCGAACCTCGGTCTCTAGGCGCAAGCCAGCCGTGCTGGGTGTAAGCGCCTGCTGGGCAGCTAAGAAGGCAGAAATGCTGCACTCTAGTGCCAGCATATGGGACTCACACGTGGGTGTGGGGCCCTGTGATGGCGACACCGGGGTCATCGGGTTGGGCGTCGAGGAGGAGGGGGTCCTCACCGGGACGACCCTCAGGAGACTGGGGCGCTATCGCCGGAGGCCTCTGTGTCTGTATGAGGTACCTTAAAAGGCCGCTCTTTGTCCAACTCTCAGGAACGCCGAGGGGGGCTGAGCAACCGAGCGTGGGAGCGCTTGAACTTGTCCAGAGCTCCCGTCAGCGACTTCGAGGTCTTCTCCATCTTACACCGCTCCACTTCAGGGGACCCCTGGTCAGAGTGCCGCCTTGAGTGCAGGGCCGAGGTGGGGGATCCCACCTGCGGAGAGACGACTGAGGGAGCCACGGGGATTACGAAGCGGCCTTTTGGAAAATGTCATCGGACTTCTGCTTATGACTTAGGAGGACCTTGGAGGACATATTCTTACAAAGCAAGCAGAGCTCCGGATCATGTCGGTCCCAAGGCATGGCAGACAGCAGTTATGAGTGTCTGTAAACAACATGTTGTTGGAGCACCCATCGCATTTTTTTAAAAACGGTGGCCGGGGCGGAGCCTGATGTCCAGCGGGTAAGACGCTTCGCGCTGAAGCTCCCGAGAGGCCTACTTAGAATCCTGACTTAATACCTATACAAACTTACTATTTCGCTCCGGGCTGACCGGGGTACCTCGGGGGGGATGGCAGCCCATAAACCAGCGCGCTTGGACTTCGGGTCTCCTTCTTCTTCTCACGGAAAACGCTCCAAAACAGAGGTGTCCTCCCCACAGAAGATGGTTCCATTTCGGGAAAACCCCGAAATGCACCTGGAGATTTTAGAAGAAATACGCGGCGTGAAGGAATTGGTGCAGTCCAATGGAGAAGCGCTTCGAGCCATGCGAGAAGACTTTGGAGTGCTCCAGGACCGACTTGAAAGTCTCTCATTACGGCAGGACAATATGGCGGGGGTCCTCGACTCGCACGCGGTGCGCTTGGGCAAACTGGACATGGCTGAGCGCCAGATACAGAATCTTCAAAAGGAGTTAGAAGATAGCAATAATCGAGCCCGTCGCAACAATGTGAGGCTCATTGGAATACCGGAGGGGGTGGAAGCAGGAGATATAAGAGAATTTCTGCTCAAAACTCTTCCCTCCTTGCTGAAGATCACTTTTCATAGAGAACTGGAAATCGATCGTGCACACCGTGTTCCTACCCACATGGCGCTCAACCGAACGACCCCCCGGCCTATTATCTTTCGCTTGCTACGATATCAACAAGTGGAACAAATTTTAACTGCTGCCCGGGCGAATCATCATTTGGAATTCGAAGGTCACAAAGTCTCCTTCTTCCCTGATTTGGCAAAGCCTACCGTTGACCGTCGGAAGAAACTCCTTGCTTTTCGCCCTCGACTTCAACAGCTACAGGCTCGCTTTGGCCTGTTGTATCCAGCGAAGCTCCGAGTGACTCTCCACAACCAAACCAGGACATTCGAAGATCCTGATCTACTATCAACATTTTTGGACTCCAAAGAAGCAGAGCAGATGCGCTAATCCAAAGTCTTGGACTTTTATTTGCCGTCTCTGTCCGCCATTTTGAAGGGCCCGATGCGGTGGTCATAGTTAAGCACAGAGACTACCTGGACTGTCTTTCTTTCTCTATATGACCTTTTTGTTTTTTGGTCTCCTATCCCTCCATGATGTGTGCCTCGGTTGGATTCGGAGCACGCACAGTCCTACAGGTTATGTGTTTTTTCAATTTCGGCCTTCTCTGGGGTTTCTCCCCGCAGACACATGGTCGCCAGTAATTTCTGGGGTTCTGCTTCTTCTCTACCGCACTGCGGTTTTTCTTTTTTAATGTGGGGCGCTTCATTGTATTATATTAGCTTATTTTCTTTTATGCCATGTGTACAGCCAGATACAGTCAATATGAGGGACATTGTGAAATTATGTGCGCTATCATGCTCAGAATTTTTAACTTTTCTGAATGGCCTTATGTAAAATCTTATCACTCAACGTCAAAGGCATTAATAGTCCAATCAAAAGAAAGAAAATCCTTAGCTATCTTAGCCATGAGCATGCTGATTTAGTGTTTCTTCAGGAAACGCACCTAAACTCTGCTGAAACACTGAAACTCAATGCTAAGCCTTACATGGTGGCTGCCTATTCTCCCGCCGTTTCCAAACGGTGCGGGGTAGCCATTCTGGTTAAGAAATCTTTGCAAGCTACTGTAATTGATACTAGCGCTGACAAGGAGGGTAGATGGGCCCGTGTACACCTTAAGGTTGGAGATAGTGAATTCACGTGTATTTGCATTTATGCCCCGAATGTAGACAACCCTGCTTACTATGCAAGTATTGCGCAGTTGGCACAGGCCTCTGCCAATGCTCCATTAATACTTGGTGGTGATTTTAATCAAGTGTTAGACCCTTTGATAGATAGACAGCCGCCTAGAACGAGTAGTCCACCCAAGAGTCTTGCTACCCTTACAGCTCTGATGCAAGATCTTGCGCTGGTAGATATATGGAGGCTGCTTCACCCCTCCGACTTAGAGTTTACTTTCTTTTCTGCCCCCCATCACTCCCAATCTAGAATAGATTTCTTTCTCATTTCCAAAGCACTGATTTCTCAAGTGGACACGGCTAGGACTCATCCTCTCCATATTTCAGATCATGCTGCCATATCTTTATCATTACATGTCACTGCGCGGGACGATTCTCCCCGAGCTTGGTTTTTTGATAGATCCCTACTAGGTCAAAAAGATTTTCAGGTTGATATAAAGGCCGCTATCCAAGATTATTTTCATTTTAACTCACCCCATGACACAGCGAGCTGGGCTTGGTGGGAGGGTTTTAAAGCATCTATCCGCGCAACTATAACTAGCTATCAAATTCGGCAGGGGAAACAAAGAAAGCAGCACTTACTGATTCTAGAGCAGCAGATACAAGCTGGGGAGCGTCTCCTCACGTCCCGTACTGACCCATGTATTTTACTCCGTTTACAACGCTTGCGTTTTCAATACAATCAGCTTTTGTACACTGCTGCTGTTAAAAATATTGAATCACAACAAGGGCTATATTATCGGGAAAATAACCGTGCTGGCAAATTATTAGCAAATGCCCTAAAAGGTCAAAAAGAAGCCAAGCGTGTTACCGCCCTCCGTAATCCGTCGGGGGGGGGCTTGGTCACTAAAGATACAGAAATCTTAGAACTCTTTCGTGATTTTTATACTCGGCTTTATCAATCTGAATGTGATTTTGAGCCAGAAGTATTTGAACGCTTACTTTCAGGGGTACAAAGACCGACCCTATCTGACGAAGATAGAGTGGCCATGGACACACCATTTACTGTATCAGAAATTCATTCTGCTATCAAGAAATGTGCCTCAGGTCGAGCCGCAGGCCCAGACGGTCTCCCTGCTGAATTCTACAAAAACTTTCACGCTGACTTAGCTCCAGTTTTGAAACTTTATTTTTCTGCTCTGGCCGAGGAGGGTTCTCCTTCTGGGTCCTTTTCAATGGCAAATGTAGTAGTCTTTGAGAAAGAGGGGAGAGACCCGCAACTAACAGCTAATTATCGTCCAATTTCCCTCCTAAACGCGGACTATAAAATATTTGCCACCATTCTCTCCACCCGGCTCTCTGATAGGATGTCTACCTTAATACACCCAGATCAATGCGGTTTCATTCCTGGTAGATCAACTGCTGACAATGCTCGGACTCTATGCCATGTACTGACTACCGCAGTTAATCTTGATCGCCCATTTGTCGGCCTCTCACTTGATGCTGAGAAGGCCTTTGATCGTTTAGAGTGGCCCTTCCTGTTCGCAGTCCTCCGCTGGTACGGATTCGGGGAAGGTTTTCTCCGTTGTCTCCGCACCATGTACGCACAGCCTACAGCCAGTATATGTGCCAATGCTTTAAAGTCTCAGCCTTTTCCCCTTCAACGCGGTACTCGCCAGGGATGCCCACTGTCTCCACTTCTTTTCGATCTTGCACTCGAACCCTTGGCTTTACTAATCCGGCAATCGGAGGAGATTCATGGAGTCCCCTTCTCCCATAGGGAAATCAAAATTTCAGCGTATGCTGATGACCTTATGCTTTTTGTCTCTATAGACTCAGTACCGGCTGTCCTAGAGCAAATTGGTAAATACTCACAACTGTCCGGTTATAAGATAAATTGGACCAAGTCGGTAGCCTTTCCATTAAATCCTTTGCTTCATCAGGCAGATATGCAACCCTTCTCCTTTTTATGGCAACCTCGCATGGTCAAATACCTTGGGGTTCACTATTGTTCTCCTTTGGAAGACACTATCTCCTTCAATGCCAAAGACTTAACCTCTAAGGTCCGGGCGCTTACTCACCGTTGGACTCCTTTAACACTTACCTGGTGGGGTCGCTTAGAAACCATAAAAATGATGATTGTTCCGAAAGTGAATTATATTTTAGAAATGTTGCCCTGTCTCTTACCTCGACGTACATATAAAGATATTGAGGGCCTTCTGACTAGATACTTATGGCAAAACAAGACACCTAGGATAGCGAAACATAAGCTGCAAGCAGCTAAGGAAAATGGGGGTGTCAGATTCCCTGATTTCCTGAAGTACCATCAATCTTTTCTTCTCAAACAAGGCGCTCGTTGGCTGGAAGATCCAGTACTGAGTAGACCTGTGTGGCTAGACATAGAAGAGGACCTTTGCAAACCGATTCCTCTTACTTTTCTTCCTGGTATGACTCTCCCATCAGACTCCCACTATCCACCAATGCTTTTAGACACTTTAGGTGCCTTTAATACTCTTATGCAATCTTTAGACTCCCGACTCTGTCCGTTAGACAGGCTCCCGCTTTGGTACAATACTCGATTTCGAATACAAAATAAGCCGATGGCGTGGAGCCCCTGGTACACTAGGGGCATTTGGATTCCTAGCCAGTTGTTCCATGAAGGTCGCTGGAAAACTTTTAGTGAATTGCAAATTGAATTTGGCCTCCCAGCGAAACACTACTTTCAGTTGGTGCAACTTCAGCATTGCCTTCGGAGTGCTAAGGTGCTCCCGCCATCGGCATCCCCTACACAAGGTTGGTCGGAGACTATCCGATCTATCGGTAGTTCACCGGGTGTAGCATCCAATTTTTACAAAACCTTATGTAATGCTATAACTAGAGATACCCCTATAGCGCAGAAAGCATGGGAGAGAGAATTGCATGTGACTTTGACCCCGGAGCAATGGAGCCTTGTCTGGAGTAGAGTGACACGGGTTTCCCGATCCGCCTCACTCACTCAGACACTCTTCTTTCTAGCCCACCGGTGTTTTTACACTCCTGACAGATTAGCCAAATGGAACACTACTCAGGGCAATAGTTGTTGGACATGCCATGCGGCCATTGGTTCACTACCTCATGTTATGTATGAATGTCCCGCACTACAGTATTACTGGCGTCGGGTCTGGGGTCGTATTCAGTCTATTTTGCACTTTCAAGAGCCCCTTTCTTGGAGGATAGTGGGACTTCGCTCAGCTGCGGGGATCCCCTCTCTTCCAAAAACGGCTTACTTCCTTTTGGACTTTATGCTTGGCATTGCTATTTCCCTAATTACAAAATACTGGAAAAATAGCTCCCATCTGAGCCCCAATGAATGGTGGAATCATGTCTGTCTCTACAGTAAATATGAACAAATACCTCGTATGTTTGCTTCCCCCATTCAGACTCCTCATCATCGGTCTAAATGGAAGATGCTCAATGACTATGTACATTCTGCTAAATGTTCTCATCTGACTGTCTAAATTTGTATCGATCTCTGTCCCATGATCATTCTGTATCGTAGATACTCTTATGATCGTTTTGATGTATAATTACTGTTGTTTGGAAGCGCTCACATGCTGACATAATCGGCTAGAGAAGAAGCATGGGGGTGGGGGGTAATTGGGTTTACTTTTCCTTATTGTATACTTGTTTTGTCTCCTTTGGTGTGTTGTTTCTTTTGTTTGTTGCAAAATGAAAATAAAAGTTTAAAAAAAAAAAAAAACGGTGGCCATCGGGGCAAAGAGGGCCCCCACAAGGTCGAAGACACGCGCAGCCAGTGGTTGGGGGGAAAAAAGGGTGCGAAGACTGCAAAAGGAAAAAATGCTACGAAAAGACGTCCCCTTTGCTCAAAAAGAAAAAGGAGCAGGAGAAGGACGGGTAGAGGACCGGTGCAACCGGAAAAAATAGCAGGCCAGAGGACAAAAAAGGAACAATTTTTCCGAGGGACAAGGATGTGCGTCCAAAAGGCTTTGTGGAAAAAGGGAGACTGAGCAAGATGGCACCCTTGGGCGGGAAGAGGACCACGTATGCGTGGTAGCAATTCCAAAGGTTTTCTTTGAAAGCTGGTGAATTGCTCCATGCGGGCTCCATCGGTGCCGACATCACCCATAAGTGAGGACTGACTTTCTGCTTGTTCCTGGAGAATGTCTGTTACAAGCCTGCTCACAGGGTAGAGCTAATTGAATTACCTTACAGCCTGTCCTCAAGTACCTGATCAACTCTAGTCTTCACAGCTTCCAGAGACTCCATACAGCTAAGCTTTCAGCCTTTCTATTGCCTGTTTTTTTCTTTTCCCTAATATAGATTTTAACTGTTGGATATATGTTCATTTTTAGGAATATTCTGACTGCCTACATTCCTTGCATAGCCTTTAAATCTGTTAACACTGTAGCATTCTCAGACGTTCTACCTGTTCTTGGTAAGGGGGCAGAAAGGCTGCATCGCATTAACAACTTTAATACATGGCTCCAGAACTGGTGCAAACAAGAAGGATTCAGCTTTATAAGCATCTGGGGAAACAGATGGATCAACAAGAGGCTATACTGTGCTGATGGACCAAATCTCTCTGTCGCAGGGAAAAGGATCCTGAGTGAAAAAATCAGGCAATGTGTGTACAGGCATTTAAACTAGAGAAAGGGGGTAACGGATGCGGGAAGGACAATTTCAGGACATCACTCCTGGCAAAAGCAGAATAACACTAAATATAAATAACATTATAAAATACAAATATCTACTGATAACTTTCAAACTATATAATAGGATCACCCCCTCATGCCTTTCCTCTCTTATTACCCCCAGTGACCCCATTAGATCCAGAAGAACGTGCACCCAGAATATCCTCTCAATTCCAACCCGTTTTCATAACACAATCAAAACTATGCTCTTGTTTGTATATACTGGAGAAATACAAATACAATAAATACATACCCTCCTGAACCTCTTTCTCATTTGATATAGCTTAATTAGGTAATTACTCTTCTCTCCCCCCTAAACCTTTATCTTTATGAAACTCTATTTAATATATTTCTCCGTTATCCTGTCCCCTTCCCCACCCTACAGTGTAAATAGCTCTGCCTCAGCATCTGCTATTCTACTGTATATGTGAACAGCTGATTTGTAAATAGTACCTTGTAATATAGTTTGATATATTCTATGTTCTTTGTAAACTAGTTCTGTTCATTGTAAACCGCCCCTGATTACTGGAAGGGGTGGTATATAAAAACATTTAATTAAATATCCTTAAACCCCCCACCCCACTAAAGTTTATCCTCAGCAATGTGAGATCAGTACGAAATAAAATACCGCTAATCAATTAATCTAATTGACCTAACTAAAGATACCAATCCAGACATCCTGTGCATCACCGAGACATGGCTGTCACCAGCTGACAGTATATTAATAAACCAATTACAATGCTAGGGATACAACCTATTCAACTGCTACCGTGACTCCAAAAGAGGTGGGGGAAAGCGTAGTTACTCACCTGTAACAGGTGTTCTCCAGGGACAGCAGGAATCAGTCCTCACATATGGACGACGTTGGCACCGACAGAGCCCTCGTGCGGAGCAACTGCCCAGCTTTCAAAGAAAGCCTTTGGGATTGCATCGCGCATGCGCGGTCCCCTTCCTGCCCAAGGGTGCCATCTTGCTCAGTCAGACGACATACCTAAAAAGATGGCAAAATGAGAAAAAATTATTCAAAGGACTGCAACTCCAGGGGAGGAGGGAGGGTCGTGAGGACCGATTCCTGTTGTCCCTGGTGAACACCTGTTACAGGTGAGTAACTACGCTTTCTCCAGGAACAAGCAGGAAGTCAGTCCTCACATATGGGACTCCCTAGCTATAGGCTACCGAGAACCCATAGCTGAAAATGGCTCCCTCTAGAAGAGCCGCAGCAGCAGTGATAGGATTTTTCTCTGAGAACACAACCCCCACGGTAGTCTGACACCAAAGGGTCGGAGGGTAGGAGTTACCTAAACCTCGAATAGGTTACGGAGTACCGCCTGACCGAAAACACTGTCCCGCCGGGACTCTCTCCAGGCAGTAGTAGGCTGCAAAAGTCTGGCTTAAAGACCAAGATGCGGCCGGCAGATGTCTGCCAACGGAACAGAGCGGTGATTAGCCACTGATGCGGCTTTAGCCCTGACAGAGTGGGCCGTGATTCGGCCCTGCAGCTGGAGGTCAGTTGCCCTGTACGCCCAGGCAGTCTGCCACCCAGGTGGATATCGTGCACTTGGAGACAGGTAGACACAGTTTACTAGGGTCATAAGAGACGAAGAGCTGGGAAGCTCTCCGATGTCCCTACATATGCTCCAGGTAGAAGGTGAGCACCCTTACAGTCCAGGGTATGCAGAACCGCTTCTGCCCTGCTGGTATGTGGTCTGGGGAAGAAGGTTGGAAGAACCACCTCTTGGTTGAGGTGAAACGAGGAAACCACTTTTGGAAGGAACTTCGGGTGAGTACGTAGGACCGCCCTGTTTTTATAAAACCGTGTGTACGGCCTATCCGATACTAAAGCCTGCAGCTCGCTCGCTTGTCGAGTGCTACCAGAAAGAGTGCTTTCCAGGAAAGGAACTGTAGGTGACAGGTGGCCATTGGTTCAAAAGGTGGGCAAGTAAGCCGCTGCAAGACCACATTTAAGTCCCACTCTGTAGCCGATGGGCAGATTGGAGGCTTCAAGAGGAGGCGGCCTCTGAGGAATCGGGATACCAAAGGGTGAGCTGAAAGAGGTTGCCCGTCCACTGGAGAGTGGTGAGCTGATAGCACACTCAGGTGGACCCTGACAGAGTTAGACTTGAGGCCTAACTCCGAGAGGTGGAGCAAGTAATGCAATACCTGAGGTACTTGACAAGTGAACGGGTCCTCTTTATTCTGGGTACACCACCCTTCAAATCTACGCCACTTGAACGCATAGGATTTTCTAGTGGATTGACTCCTAGAGGCCAGTAACACCTCCTCAACCTCTTTGGGAAGAAGCAGAGGAGCAAGTACTACCCTCTCAGCAGCCAGGCCATTAAGTTGAGGGATCTGAGATTGGGGTGTAGCAAGGAACTCTGTTCCTGGGTCAAGAAGTAGGGCTGCACCCCCAGAGGGAGTGGAGTTTCGACCGTCAATTGAAGGAGAAGAGGGAACCAAGGTTGTCTGGGCTACCCTAGGTGCTACCAGGATGACCGAGGCCTTGTCCCGAAGAATCTTGAACAAAATGCATGCCACCAGGGGCGTGGATGGGAACGCATAGAGAAGGCCCTGTGCCCACGAGATCAGGAAAGCATCCGCTGCCACGCTCAGCAGATGCAGCTGCCTCGAGCAGAACCGGGGCAACTGATGGCTTTGCGGGATGGCAAAGAGATCTATGGATGGGAGACCCCAACAGTTGAAGATCAGCTGGGCTACATCCCGGTTCAGTTGCCACTTGTGAGGCTAAAGAATCCTGCTCAACTTGTCGGCCAGGAGGTTCTCCTGAACGGGCAGATAACCTGCCCTTAGGGACATGTGATGTGCCACTGCAAAAGAGCAGAGGATCCATGGTTTCCTGGCATAGGATGCGAAATCCTGTGCCCCCCTGTTTGTTGATGTAGAACATCGCTACCTGATTGTCTGTCTGTATCAGCACCGACTGATGTGCCAGATGACAGAAGGCTTGAAGAGCTAGGCGGATGGCTCGAAGCTCTAGAAGATTGACCTGAAGTGCAGCCTCTCGCGAGGACCACAGACCCTGAGTGCATGAACCCTGGCAATGGGCACCCCAGCCCAGCAAGGAGGCATCTGTAGTCAGCACTCTGGTGTGAGAGGGAGGTTGGGAGGGTGAAGCCACCATTGCAAGGCTGTCACCAGTAGCTAGGAAATCACTACTCTGTCTCTGAGGCGGCCAGTGGCTTGCATCCACTGGTCTCTGAGGCTCCACTGAGCTGTGCGCATGTGGAATCGAGCATATGGAGTCACAAGCACCATGGAGGCCATGTGGCCCAGGAGGCGGAGGAAGACCCTTGCGGAGACTTGAGGTTTGTGCTGGACCTGCTGCATCAAGTCCAGCAACCGCCTCGCCCTGTCCAGCGGTAGGTACGCCCATGCCTGAAGTGTATCCAGTCTTGCCCCTATGAACTCCAAGTTCTGAGTGGGGAGTAAAGTGGACTTTTCGTGATTTATAACAAACCCTAAGTGCTGGAGCAGGGTGACTGTGCAAGTAGTGGCCTGCTGTGCCGATTGGCCCCTGATGAGCCAGTCGTCCAGGTATGGAAAGACGAAGATTCCCTGGCTTCTGAGGAAGGCCGCCACCATTGCTAGGCATTTGGTAAATACTCTGGGAGCGGAAGCTAGGCCAAAGGGAAGCACTTTGTACTGGAAGTGGTTTCCTCCGACCACAAACCTGAGGTATTGTCTGTGGTCTGGGTGTATGAGGATGTGAGTATAAGCATCCTTTAAATCTAAGGAGCATAGCCAGTCTCCCTGGTGGTGGTAAGGCAGTAGGATCCCAAGGGAAAGCATCTTGAACTTTTCCCTCACCAGGAACTTGTTTAGATTTCGCAAGTCCAGGATGGGGCGAAGGCCTCCTTTTCTTTTTGGTATGAAGAAATACCTGGAGTAGAAGCCTTGCCCCTGCAGGTGGTGGGGCACCGGTTTCCACCGCCTGATCCTTTAGCAGATCTGCCAACTCCTGCAGGAGGAGGTTCCTGTGGAGAGGGGGCCTGAGAGGCTCTCCTGGGAAGAAGGAGGTGGGCACCTGGGGGAAGTGAAGTAAGTAGCCCTGCTGGACTACTTGCCGAACCCAGGCGTCGGTAGTAATGGCTGGCCACCTGTGAGCGTACAGGGCCAGCCTTCCTCCTGTGCAGGGCCAAACCACTGGTGGGAGAGGAGCTATGCACTGGGAGTCAAAAACCCCCTCCCGGCTGGGTAGGAGCCGGAGCTGGAGGTCTTCGGCTTACGTGGGCCATGCCCCTGTCCCCTGGCCTGCTGCCCCTGCTGGGGAGCTGGGGCGACCTGGTAAGTGGGGTAGCTTCTGTAAGCCGCACCCTTACTCGGGGAAAAAGGGCTTTTTCCCAGAGGCCTTCTTGTGAGAAGGTGCAGATGTCTTCTTCGACAACCTTGTCTGGGTCAAGTACTCGGACTCGAGTTCTGCAGCTTTCTCAGTCATGGGTTTGCCGAAGAGGTTGTCTTCTCAGCACAGGACATCGACCAACTTGTCCTGAACCCATGGCTCTAGGTCCAACGACATGAGCCAGGCCTGACGGCGTGCACCAATGCCAGCTGCAGCTACTCGGGCTGAAGCCTCGAAGCCGTTGTAAGCTGTTCGAGACATGAACTTCAAGCACTCTCTGATCCACGTGGACAAGGCCTTGAAGCGCTGCAAGGGCTCCTCGGACAGGCCAGCCAAGAACACGGCAATCTCCTTTGCCAGGTCTCGGAAGTACATGCCCATGTACAGCTGGTAAGTTTGGACACGGCATGACAGCATCGAGCCCTGGTAGCACTTTGTGCCGAGGGCATCCAGGTTCCGGGCCTCCCGGCCGAGAGGCACCGAGGAGTGCGTTTTTTGGCTTTTCAGCCGATGCATGGCTGATTCCACAACCATGGAGTAGTGCGGCAACTGCGCTTTCTGGAACCCAGGACTCTTGCAGACTCAAGAGATGGAATCGACCCGCTTGCTGAGTACCGGCATCGAGGCCGGGGACTCCCACATGCAGAGCAGCCGCCGTTCCAACATCGGAGGCACTGGTACAGTAAGGGCCTCCTTCAGGGGAGAGTCATACTGGAGGGCATTGAGCTCTTTGGCTCGAGGCTCCTCCTCGGCATCTGCAGGGAATGCCAAAGCCTTGGCCATGTCCCTGATGAAGTCCAAGAACTGAGTGTCCTCCGGGGGGGACCTAGTCCAAGGCTCCAAACCCAGCGAGTCCGATGCTATACACCGGGTCCGGAAGGTGTCTGGGGAGTCTTCCTCCTCAGTCTCCCACACCGAGTCCTCCGAGGAGGACGCGATGGGCTCCGGCCTCGAGGGCTTCGGGCCCGACCACCCTGACACCAAGGGCACCGGCGTCGACGACCTCGGTCCCGAACGGGAGGTCGAGGGGGACCTGGGCCGATGATCAACTCGAGACCTGATCGACTCGAGGATCGGCTCGGCCTCCGGCGTCGACTTAGACGTCGACATCCCGGTGGTCAGGGCGGATGGACCGACGAGACCGGCCATCAGTGCCCACTGCTGCTCCATGAAGGCAGCCATGCTACTCTCCAGGGCTGCCAACCTGAGACCGAGCACAGCTCCCGGCTCAGGCCCCGACGTTGTCGGCCCCGACGCCAGCTCTTCCGGAGGAGAGTCCATGAAGACAACAGAAGTTACCTTGTCCAACGCCTCTGGCTCCCTGCGAGGTTGTTTAGCCGGCTGCTCTGACTCCGAGGACCCGGGGCGGTGATCCGGGCTCCACGGCCTGGAACCCGAGGGCCCAAGCCGATCAGAGGCGTCCAGTGACACCGCCCTCATGAGTTTCTTTTTCCTCCGGTGTTCTCTGGAGGGAGACCCCTGCTCAGAGGACCCACGACGGTGTTCAGGCTCCGATTCCCAAGATGTGGAGGCCTCTGACGAGGTCCGGGCCCGGCTGGAGACGGACTCGGAAAAAATCCTGTCTCACTGCTGCTGCCTGCTCCTCAAAGACTTCGAAGACATCTTACCACACGGCCCACAGACCACCGGGTCATGGTTGGGACCGAGGCAACGGAGGCAGAAGTCGTGTGGGTCGGTGAGAGATATCAACGTCTTACACTGATCACATTTCTTAAACCCGCTGGCAGCCATCGCGGGAAAAAGGGCCCCTGCGAGGTCAAACAACCGGGCTGCCAGTGAAAACTAAAAAGAGCTCAACGCTAGTCACAAAGGACAAAAACGAAAAATAGGACCGGACTCGATACCGGTGTAGCGAGCCGAGGGCAGGAAGGGGAACCAGTGTCGAACCGGGAAGCTGTAAAATCTAATCAACTTTTCTACTTTTTCCACGGTGGAAACAGGACCATGTCCGTTGGGCTCCGCGGAAAAAAGAAGACTGAGCAAGATGGCACCCTTGGGCGGGAAGGGGATCACGCATGCGTGATGCAATCCTAAAGGCTTTCTTTGAAAGCTGGGGAATTGTTCCACACGAGGGCTCCGTCGGCGCCGACGTCACCCATATGTAAGGACTGACTTCCTGCTAGTTCCTGAAGAATTCTTATTATGAGTAAAATAGAACTTAAACTTACCCCCTCCATCTCCACCAACCTAGATGGAATGGATGTTCTTACAGCAGAAAACAGATACATAGCCATTTGTCTCATTTACAGACCCTCCTCACATGATAACAATCTGACTCAGCAAACCGCTCGTACTACGTGGAGACCTAAATCTTCCATCCCTCAATCCCTCCCACGCTTCTAACTTCCTAGATTCAAAGTCAGAAATGGGATTCCAACAAATCGTACACTCCCCAACGCACACAAGGGGAAACCTACTCGACCTAATCTTCCTACCAGCCCCCATTACAAATAACTGCATGTCTATACCCCCATAATAACTGACGTACCCTGGTCTGATCACCACCTGGTAATATTCTACTTACCCATACACATGACCTTCACATCTACATCAACCACAGAACCACAACAAAGGAAATTTGCCCACTTCAATAAAGAAGCGTTCTTAAGTAATGTTCTTCCACAACTTACAACCGATTCCAATGACACTAACAACTCCAAACAAACTGCTTCCACTCACCCCATCAGACCCACCAGGCAAACAACAAAAAGATCAGAAAAATGGTTCACCCACGAGCTTACTAAACTAAAAAGACAACTAAGAAAGCAAGAAAAAAGTGTAGTCTCACAAAACTCAAGAAAACAAAACACTCTACCACAACCTACTTACAACTTACAAAAATGCCATTAATAATGTGAAAAGCGAATACCACACTAAGATAATAAACTCTTCCTTAAACCATCCCAGAGAACTATTCGCAATTGTCAGATCACTTACAAGAACCGGTCAGGCTGAATCAGAAACGGGTAATATTCACCTGCAAACCCTTGCCATCCATTTTGCAGAACAACTAAGAAATAAAAACCCCAACAGTATCCTCCCCCAAACTGAACAACCAACAAATATCAACAATTAGCAGAAGTTTTACCTAACTGACCCTAATGGACAATCTTATCAGAGGCACAGACAACCTTAATCAAGCATTTATCCTCCTTTTCATTGATATTGAATCAGCGTTTGAAAGAATCAGCGTTTGACAACCTTAACCACACCACCCTAATTACAAGACTGTCACAAATAGGATTAGGAGGCACAGTTCTCCAATGGTTCATATCATACCTCTCAAACTGTAACTACATGTCCAAGTAGGCCAGAAAACATCAGATACATTCCCCCAAGACCAAGGGATACCACAAGGATCAGCACTTTCAGCATTACTTTGCAATCTATACCTACAGCCAATTACTAACATTTTAAAAAAATACAGCATCAAATATTACATTTACGCAGATGACATATTGTCCCTCCCAATAGACAAACAACATTAACTACAACATACTCTCAGAATGCATCAAAGGAATGCAATCCTGGTTGATCACCAACCATCTGAATATAAACCTAAAAAAAATAGAAACCCTATTTGTTTCAAGAAATCAAAATTTCACACCCCCCCCCCCAACAATCACAATTAACGACGTGACTCTCTCAGTTAAGCAGGAGGTAAAATACCTCGGAATAATATTAGATCAATCTCTCAGCATGATACTCCATCTAAAACAAACCGTTAGAACCATCTACTTCAAGCTAAAAACTATTCAACACTTAAGACCCCTACTTCATACTCAAGATTTCAGGTCAGTAGTCCACGCTCTCATTACACCCCACATAGATTACTGTAATAGTCAGTTACAGGGCCTACCAGTCAAAACCTTAACAATCCTCCAAAGAGCGCAAAACTTAACAGCAAGAATAGTATACAAGGCCCAATTGACTGAACACATAACCCCGATTTTATACGACCTTCACTGGCTCCCCGTAGGGAGCCGAATAAAATACAAACTGCTGATAACATTCAAAATGATCAACAACATAGCCCCTTCATACCTATGTACTCTACAACAAACCCAACCAGACTCCAGATCCCGTAGGCAAAATGCAAAACACTGACTGGTAACACCAACCTCCATACGCAAGACAAAACAGTCCACGAGCTTCAGAGCCTTCTCCTACACTGCTCCTAGTCTCTGGAACTCACCGCCATTGTCAATCCGTAAGACCAAAGACCTACAGTTATTCAGAAAAGAAATCAAAACATACCTCTTTACTGAACACTACGGTAACATCAATGATAACCGAACCTCACAAACACCTACCTCACCTCACCTTATGATCACCACCCAACCCTCTGTACCCCCCCCCAATCAATAATCCTTATTCAAATCTAAACTCACAGAAATACACACAAACAGTAAACTGTAAATAACTAGTTGTCAGTTCAGACAACTACTTATATAAAGCATTCGCTTCATGTTAAATGTACCTACTACTACTACTGAGCATTTCTATATTGTACAGACAAATAAGAGACAGTTCCTGCTCATCAGAGCTTACAATCTAGTCAAGACAAACACAGAAGGAGCTTACAATCTAGTTAGGACAAACACAAAGGTGTAGGTAGGGGTAGATGTGGGGGGGGGGGGGGAAGGAGATTAAATGAGTCAAGAATCGAAGGCAGCAGCGAAGAGGTGAGTTTTCAGCCTGGACTTGAAGAGGGTTAAAGAGGGTGCCTGGCGTACAGATAGAGGTAGTTTGTTCCAGGCGTAAGGTGCAGCAAGGTGAAAGGAGCGTAGGCAGTACGAGAGGGGGGCCTAAATAGAAGTAGTTGGCTAGAAGAGCGTAGTTCCCGAGAGGGGTTGTAAGGACAGATAAGGGAAGAAAGGTACTGGGGAGCCGCAGAGTGAATGCATTTATAGGTCAGCAGGAGAAGTTTGAACTGGATGCGGAAAGGGATAGGGAGCCAGTGGAGTGACTTGAGAAGGGGAGTAACGTGGGCATGACGAGGCTGGCGGAAGATTAGACGTGCAGCGGAGTATTGAACAGATTAAAGGGGAGAGAGATGATTCAATGGAAGGCCAGCAAGGAGTAGGTTGCAGTAGTCGAGACGGGAGGTGACTAGGGAGTGGACAAGTGTTTTAGTGGTGTGTTCAGAAAGGAAAGGGCGAGAGAGGAGTCAAAGACAACCCCCAGATTGCGGGCAGAGGAGACAGGAGTGAGAACAGCATTGTCCACCGAGACTGAGAAAGGAGGAGGAGGGGAGGTTTTAGGGGGAAAGATATGAAGTTCAGTCTTGGCCAGTTTCAAGCGGCAGTAGGACATCAGGGCAGCAATGACAGAAAGGCAGGCAGAGATCCGGGTCTGGATTGCTGGAGAGAGTTCGGGCGTAGAGAGGTAGATTTGGGAGTCATCCGCATACAGATGGTACTGAAAGTCATGGGAAGAGATAAGAGTGCCAAGGGACTAGGTACAGAGAGAGAAGAAGAGCGGCCCAAAGACAGAACCTTGGGGTACCCCAACTGGGAGTGGGGTGGGGGAGAAGGAGGAACCACCAGAACACACACTGAAGGAGCAATGGGAGAGATAGAAGGAGAACCAAGATAGTACAGAGCCCTTAAAGCCACCTGAGGACAGGGTGTCAAGGAGAAGGTTGTGGTCAATGGTGTCGAAAGCAGCTGAGAGGTCAAGGAGTATGAGGATGGCGTACAGGCCCTTGGATTTCGCCAGGAACAGGTCACTGGAGACTTTGACAAGGGCCGTTTCCATAGAGTGTAAAGGACGAAAGCCAGACTGTAAGGGATCCAGGAGGGCATGAGAGGAAATCGAGGCAGCGGCGGTGAACCACACGTTCGAGTAGTTTGGAAATGAAGGGGAGGAGAGAGATGGGTCGATAATTGGAAGGGTCAGTGGGATCAAGTGAGGGTTTCTTAAGGAGAGGTGTGACCACAGCATGCTTGAAGTCTGCAAGGACAGTTGCAGTGGAGTGTGAAAGGTTGAGAATATGAGCGATGGGAGGGACAACGGTAGAGGAGATGGGGCTTAGGAGGCGGGTGGTGATGGGATCAGAGGAGCAGATGGTGAGTTTGGAGGAGGACAGAAGGTGTGCAGTTTCTTCTTCAGTGATGACAGGAAAGGAAGAGAGGGTGGCGAGGGAAGGGGGAGAGTTGGGAGTGGAGAGGGGGAGGAGGGGAAGTAGCTGAGTTAGTGGGGAATTGGAGGGTGATAGAGTAGTTACTCACCTGTAACAGGTGTTCTCCAGGAGCAGCAGGAATCAGTCCTCATATATGGGTGACGTCGGTGCCGACAGAGCCCCTGTGCAGAGCATTTCCCCAGCTTTCAAAGAAAGCCTTTGGGAATGCAGCGCACATGCACGGTCCCCTTCCCGCCCAAGGGTGCCATCTTGCTCAGTCTGATGACATAGCTAAAAGACAGCAAAAAAACCAAAATGAAGTATATGACTGCAACTCCAGGGGAGGAGGGAGGGTCGTGAGGACTGATTCCTGCTGCTCCTGGAGAACACCTGTTACAGGTGAGTAACTACGCTTTCTCCAGGACCAAGCAGGAAGTCAGTCCTCACATATGGGACTCCCCAGCTCTAGGCTACTGGGAACCCAAAGCTGAAAAAATGGCTCCCTCTCAAGAGTCTCAGCATCCGTGATAAGAATATCCTCTGAGAAGGCCCCCATACGGTAGCCCAACACAAGGGCCGGAGGGTAGGAGTTGCCTAAACATCAAAGAGATTACGGAGTACCGCCTGTCCGAAAGCACTGTCCCTTCGGGACTCTCTCTCGAGGCAGTAGTGGGCTGCAAAAGTCTGGCTTGAAGACTAAGTAGCGGCCCGGCAGATGTCTGCCAACGGAACAGAGCAGAGATGAGCTACTGACGCGGCTTTCGCCCTGACACGGTGGGCTGTAACTCGACCCTGCAGGGAGAGGCCGGCTGCCTTGTATGCCCAGGCAATACAATCTGCTACCCAAGTGGACAACGTATGCTTGGAGACAGGTAACCCAAGTTTATTAGGGTCAAAAGAGACGAAAAGCTGAGTAGCCCTTCGATGCCCCTGCGTACGTTCTATGTAAAAGGACAACACCCTCTTACAGTCCAGGGTATGCAAGACTGTTTCAGCCTGGCTGGTATGCGGCCTGGGAAAAAATGTCGGAAGAACCACCTCCTGGTTGAGGAGGAAAGAGGAGACAACTTTTGGAAGGAACTTCAGATGGGTCCGTAGGACCACCCTGTTCCTATAGAACCGTGTGTACGGTCTATCAGAAACCAGAGCTTGAAGTTCACTCACACGTCTGGCCGAGGTAAGAGCTACCAGGAAGAGTGCCTTCCAAGAAAGGAAGCGTAAATGGCAAGTAGCCATCGGCTCAAACGGTGGGAGAGTAAGTTGCTGCAAGACCACGTTCAAATCCCACTCAGTGGCTGGTGGACGAATCAGAGGCTTGAGCAGAAGCAGGCCTCTGAGGAAGCGGGACACCAAGGGGTGAACCGACAGAGACTGTCCCTCCACTGGTGAGTGGAGTGTTGATAGAGCACTGAAGTGGACCTGAACAGAGTTGAACTTAAGGCCTAGGTCTGACGGGTGAAGCAGGTATTGTAGTACTACCAGCACAAGGCAGGAGAAAGGATCTTCATTGCGCTGAGCACACCATATTGTGAACCTATGCCACTTGAGAGCATAGGACTTTCTGGTGGACTGCCTCCTAGAGGCCAAGACCACCTCCTCAACTTCCTTAGGTAGAAGTAAGGGAGCTAACACTATCCTTTCAGCAGCCAGGCCATCAGATTGAGGGATCTGAGATTGGGGTGCAGAAGGGAACCCTGATCCTGATACAGGAGGTCGAGTTGCAACCCCAGAGGGAATGGAGTTTCCACCGCCAACTGCAGAAGTGGAAACCACGGTTGCCTCGGCCATCTGGGGGCTACCAGAATCACCGAGGCCTTGTCCCAAAGAATTTTGAACAGAGTTCGGGCCACCAGGGGGCGTGGGAGGAGACGCATACAGGAGGCCCGTAGACCAAGAGATCAGAAACGCATCTGCTGCCATTCTCAGGGGATGCGGCTGCCTGGAGCAAAACCTGAGCAGCTGACGGTTCGGTGGACTTGCAAAGAGATCAATGGATGGAAGTCCCCATTGTAGAAAGATCTGCTGGACCACCAGTGGATTCAACTGCCACTCGTAAGGCTGGAGAATCCTGCTTAGTTTGTCTGCCAAGAAGTTCTCCTGACCAGGTAGATAAACTGCTTTGAGAAACATGCCTTTTTCGACTGCAAAGGAGCAAAGGGCCTGCGCCTCCTGACTTAGGTCTGGACCCCGTGCCTCCTTGCTTGTTCACATAGAACATTGCTACCTGATTGACTGTCTGAATTAAGACAGACTGGTGAGAGAGGGCATGAGAAAAAGTCTGTAGAGCTAAGCGGATTGCTGGCAGCTCCAAAAGATTGATCTGCTGTGTGGCCTCCCAAGGAGACCAGAGGCCTTGAGTGCACATGCCCTGGCAATGTGCACCCCATCCCTTTAATGAAGCATCAGTCATCAGCACCCTTGTGTGTGCCGGGGCCTGAAAAAGCACCCCCCTGAGAAGGTTTGGGAGATGTAGCCACCACTGCACGGAGTCTAAGAGTGGTTTGGACACCTTTACTCTATCTCGGAGGTCGCCTGTGGCTTGTGCCCACTGAGCTCTGAGGCACCACTGAGCAGCCCGCATGTGCAGACGGGCATTCGGGGTCACATGTACCGTGGATGCCATGTGGCCCAAGAGCCGCAAGACGTGTCTGGCGGAGACCTGAGAACTGCTTTGGAACTGGTTGGCCAAGTCCATCAGTTTGTGGGCCCTTTCCTTGGGCAAGTAAGCTCTTGCCTGAAGGGTGTCTAGTCTTGCCCCTATAAACTCTAGGTTCTATGAGGGGAGCAAAGTGGACTTTGCGAAGTTTATGACAAAGCCCAGATGCTGAAGAAGAGAGACAGTGCGAAGAGTGGCTTGTCTGATCTCCTGGAGAGACTGACCCCTGATGAGCCAATCGTCCAGGTATGGGAAGACAAAAATTCCCTGATTTCTGAGATAGGCCGCCACCACCGCCAAGCATTTGGTGAAAACCCTGGGGGCGGAAGTAAGGCCAAAGGGAAGTACTCTGTACTGGAAATTGTTTCTTCCCACCACAAATCTGAGATATTGTCTGTGGTCTGAATGGATGAGAATGGGAATATAAGCATCCTTTAGGTCTAAGGAGCATAGCCAATCTCCCTGCTGGAGGTAGGGCAGCAGTATCCCAAGGGTAAGCATCTTGAACTTTTCCCTCTCCAGAAACTAGTTTAGGTTTCGCAAGTATAGGATAGGCCTGAGGCCTCCTGTCCTTTTTGGTACCAGGAAGTACCTGGAGTAGAAGCCTTGGCCTTCCAGGTGGTGAGGCACCGGTTCCACCACCTGTTCCTTTAGAAGACTTGCCAACTCCTGAAGGAGGAGGTTTCTGTGCAGAGGGGAGTCTTGGAGACTCCCCTGGAAAGTAGGAGGGGAGTATCTGGTGGAAGTGGAGCAAGTAGCCCTTCTGGACTATGCTCAGTACCCAGGTATACCCTGTGATGGCTGGCCACCTGTAGGCATACAGGGTCAGCTGACCTCCTGTGCTGAGTGGAGTCAGCTGTTGAGAAGAGGCTATGCTGTGGGACTCAAAACCCTGCTCCCTGCTGTGCAGGAGCCGGAGCTGGCGGCTTGGGGGTCTTCTGCCTACGGGGCCCATGCCCCTGCCACTTGGCCTGCTGGCCCTGTTGGGTAGCTGGAGAGACCTGGTATTAAGGGTAGGATTTGTAGGCAGCACCCTTCCTTGGGAAAAAGGGCTCCTTTCCCAAGCCCTTCTGTTTCTGAGAAGGGGCAGAAGTCTTCCTGGACAGGCTTGTCCTGGTGAGAGTCTCAGTCTCGATTTCCGCAGCCTTTTCAGTCATGGGCTTACTGAAAAGCTTCTCACCTCGGCAAGGGACATCGACCAACTTGTCCTGCACCCATGGCTCCAGGTCTGATGACTGTAGCCAGGCCTGACAGCGTGCACCGATGCTGGCAGCGGCTACCCGGGCCGAAGCCTCGAAGCCATCATAGACTGCTCAAGAGATAAACTTCGAGCACTCTCGAATCCCTGTTGACAAAGCCTTGAACCTCTGCAAAGGTTCCTCGGAGAGGCCAGCTGAGAACCTGACAATCTCCTTTGCCAGGTCTCGTAGGTACATGCCCATGTACAGCTGGTAGGCCGGACACAGCAAGATAGCATAGAGCCTTGGAAGCACTTTCTACTGAGGGCATCCAGGTTCCGGGCCTCCCTGCTGGGGGGCATCAAGGAGAGCATCTTCTGACTCTTCAGACGGTGCATGGCCAATTCCACAACCATGGAGTGGTGTGGTAGCTGCGCCTTCTGGAACCCAGGGCTCTTACGGACTCAATAAATGGAATCGACCCGTTTGCTAAGAACCGGCGTCGAGGCCGGTGCCTCCCACATACGGAAAAGCAGCCGTTCCAGCATCGGAGGAACTGGTACAGTAAAGGCTTCCTTCGGAGGAAAATCATACTGGAACGCATCGAGCTCAAGGCACGAGGCTCCTCCTCAGCGTCCGCAGGGAAGGCTAAGGCCTTGGCCATGTCCCTCACGAAGTCCAAGAACCAGGTATCCTCCGGGGGGGGGACCATCTCCGAGGCTCGGACACTGGTGAGTCCAAAGGGATACACCACATCCGTCTCCCACTCCAACTCCTCTGAAGAGGGATCGAGCAGCCCAGGCCGTGTGGGCCTCGGTGCCACCCGCCCCGACGCCAAGGGTATTGGCGTTGACGACCTCGGCCTTGAACAGGAGGTTAAGGGGGACCTTGACCGAGGATCAACTCGAGACTTCATTGACTCGAGGATTGGCTTGGTCTCCGGGGTCGACTTAGACGTCGAGGTCCTGGTGGTCAGGGCAGATGCAACGGTCAGAATGGCGATCAGCACCTGCTGCTGTTCCATGAAGGCAGCCAAGCTGCTCTCCAAGGCTGTCAACATCAGTCCAAGCTCAGGAGACTCAGCAGCTCCCGACTCATGCCCCGACGGCGTCGGGCCTGACATCGGCTCCCCCGGAGGAGAGTCCACGAGGACAACTGAACTTACGTGACTCGGGGACTCCGGCTCCACACGAGGTAGCTTGGAAGGTCTCTCCGACTCCGACAGCCCGGGGCTATGTGACCTGGCCCTCGAGGAACCAGGAGCCGCCACCGACGCCGCCCTCGCAAGCTTTTTCTTCGTTCTGTGCTCCCGGGAGGGAGACCCCCTTTCAGAGAAACCCCGACGGCGCTCGGGGTCGGACTCCCGAGATGTCGAGGCCTCTGATGAAGTCCGGGCCCGGCCGGACGCGAAGTCAGAGAAATTTCGATCACGTTGATGCTGACGGCTCCAAAGTGCCTTCAACGACATTTTGCCACATGGGCCACAGGCCAGCGGGTCATGGTCAGGCCCAAGGCATCGGAGGCAGCAGTCATGTCTGTCGGTGAAAGACATAAGTTTCTTGCACCAATCACACTTTTTGAACCCACTGGCAGCCATCGGGGGAAAAAGGGCCCCTGCAAGGTCAAAAGACTGGGCTGCCAGTGAAAACACAAAAACAGCGTGAACGCTAGTCACGAAGGACAAAAACCGAAAATCAAAACTTCGAACTCGATACCGGTATACTGAGCCCAGGCGGGAAAGGGAACCAGCGTCGAACCGGATAAGACAACGTGAAAATCGCAGAAAAAAAAAACTTTTCCCAGGTGACACGAACTCACGTCCGTTGGGCTCCGCGGAAAAAGACTGAGCAAGATGGCACCCTTGGGCGGGAAGGGGACCGCGCATGCACGCTGCATTCCCAAAGGCTTTCTTTGAAAGCTGGGGAAATGCTCCGCACGGGGGCTCCGTCGGCATCAACGTCACCCATATGTGAGGACTGACTTCCTGCTTGGTCCTGGAGAACTTGTGGATTTTGTCATGGAAGTAGTCAGCCAGGGTTTGGGCTGAAAGGGAGGGAGGGATAAGAGTGGTTGGTACTTTGAGGAGGGAACAGAGTGGAGAAAAGACAGCGAGGATCAGAGGCAAGGGAGTTAGCCAGATGGAACATAGTAGTCTTGTTTAGCAAAAGCTATGGCTGACTGGAAGGGACAAGCATGAATTTGAAGTGTAGAAAGTCAGGATGGGAGCGCTGTTTGAGCCAAGCACGCTCAGCAGAATGGGCACAGCAGCGAAGATAGCGGGTAGTGGGTGAAAGCCAGGGCTGGGGTGCAGAGCATCTAACAGGGCGTGGGGTAGGTGGAGCGAGAGTGTCCAGAGCCGAGGAGAGTGCAACATTATAGGAAGTTACTGCCTCGTCGACAGACTTGGATGATATGGTGGAAGAAAGACGGAAAGATGGTGGAAGAGAGTCAAGGGATCAATAGCATGAAGGTTTCTAAAAAGGTTGGAGGAGACAGGACGAGGCTGAGGCAGTGGGAGATGAAGATTAAAGCTTAAAAGGTGAATGTCAGATAGGGGAAGAGGTGAGTTACGGAGATTTAAGGGTGAGTAATTAGAGCTATGGCTGACTGGAAGAAGAATATCAGGTCAAGGCAGTGGCCTTGCTGGTGGATGGGGGCAGTGGAGCAGAGTTGGTCAAAGGAGGAGGTAAGAGAGAGGAGCTTAAGGATCAGAGGGGTTATCAAAGTGAATTTAAAAGTCACCAAGAATAAGAGGGGGGGAAGAGGAATCCAAAAAGAAGGAGAGCCATGAGTCAAAGTCAGTGAGGAAGGTAGAAGCAGACTTGTCTGGAGGTCGATAAAGACTGTACTCTTCACTGAGCACTACGGCCCAAGCGCATAGCCAGAATCTACAGACTTGGGACCTACTTTGGACTCAATTAAAGTTCAAGCACAACCAGCGACGGACACAGCAAACCAATGTACATAGCTGTAAAAAAACGCACACTGTAAATAGCTCACTCTAATCAGCACACCCGCACCCATGCACCCCCACTGTACATAATCTCACCTGACATACACAACATTGCTAATGATCGTTTGATGTGTTTACCGCCTTGATTGAAGGATAAGGCGGGATAGAAATATCCTTAAATAAATAAATAAATAAATAAATAGTTACTCACCTGTAACAGGTGATCTCCGGGAACAGCAGGAATTTAGTCTTCACATATGGGTATCGTCGGTACCGACGGAGCCTGCATGGGAACACTCCCCAGCATCCAATAGGAAAGCTTTTGGGAGCATCCCACAGCGCCTGCGTGCTGCCTTCTCGCCTTTCCCAACTGTCCCTCTCCAGTTGAGTTTATAGCTGAGACAAAAGAAAGAGAGGGAAAGAAAGAAAGAGAGAGAGATAGAGAGATACAACTCCTAGGGGAGGTGGGCGGGTTGTGAAGACTAAATTCCTGCTGTTCCTGGAGATCACCTGTTACAGGTGAGTGATTGTGACCTGTGACATGGCCTTCAAGAGGAAGGTTCTTACTCTCATAGGCAAAATATATACACTGTGCAATCCAGCTGGACAGTGTCCTTTTGGAGACTGGAAGTCCCAAATGACTAGGATCAAAAGCAACAAAGACTTGAGAGGATTTTCTATGTTGCTGTGTCCTTTGCAAGTAAAAGGCCAAAGCTCTTTTACAGTCCAAAGTATGAAGGTTCCTTTCTGCATTTGAGGCGTGACACCTTGGAAAGAATACAGGAAGGTAAACCACTTGATTTAAATGAAAAGGCGAAACCACCTTTGGCATAAAGTGTGGATGAGTCCTAAGAACTGCCTTATCATGGTAGAACCTTGTATAAGGAGGATCAGCCACCAACGCTTGCAATTCACTGACGCGACGTGCTGATGTGATTGCAATAAGGAAGATAATCTTCCAGGAAAGGAATTTCAAAGAGGCAGTGGCTAATGGTTCAAAGGGCGGTTTCATGAGCTGCCCAAGTACCAGATTCAAGTCCCATGCCACCGGTAGTGGTTTAATGGGAGGCTTCGTTAAAAGAAGGCCTCTCATAAATCTCGCTGTGAGAGGGTGAGAGGAAATAGGTTATCCATTTAGAGGCTTGAAAGAAGCTGCAATAGCACTCAAATGGACTCTCACTGAATTGGTCTTAAGCCCTGCATTTGATAAATGAAGGAGATACCTCCAGTAATGATTCCAGAGGTATCGCAAGAAGGTTAAGACCCTTCTGCGAGCACCATATGGTAAACCTCTTCTACTCAAATGCATAAGAGCATCTTGTGGAGGGTTTCCTGGAAGCATGAAGGATATCCTTTACCTGCTGGGAAAGGTTAAGACCCTGAAGTTCTAGGCTTTCAGCAACCAGGCCCTGAGATGCACAGACTGGGGATTGGGATGCCACAGCATCCCGTCCTCTTGTGAGAGAAGATCTGGAGCAGATCCTAACTACAGAGGCGGAGCTTGAGAGATATGTAGGAGCAGAGGGTACCACACTTGCCGTAGCCAACGTGGAGCTATGAGAATCATACGACCTCTGTCTCTCTGAAGCTTGAACAGGGTTTTGGAAATTAGGTGAATGGATGGAAAGGCATACAGGAAGTGCTGACCCCAATGAAGGAGGAAAGCATCCCTGGCCCGACAACCTCGAGCCGGAATTCTGGAACAGAACCTGGGAAGTTTGGCATTCAGCAGTCTTGCAAAGAGGTCTATGTCAGGGGTTCCCCAAATCTGAAAAATCTGGGGCACCTGGTCTGCATGTAGAGACCATTCGTGTGGAAGCAGAACTCGACTGAGTTCGTCTGCCCAAGAGTTTTGAATGCCTGGAAGATACACCGCAAGGAGATGAATCTGATGCTCTCTGGCGAGGGCCCATAGTCGCAAAGCTTCATTGCATAGCGACAGAGAGCCTGTTCCACCCTGCTTGTCCGTTTGAACTAGGACTGTCTTGTAGCTGAGCTGGATGTGAAATACTCGAAGAGCAAGGAAGATTGCTCTGAGCTCCAGGAGGTTGATATGAAGACAGGCATCCTGTGGAGTCCAGGTACCCTGGGTAGAGAGGTCGTGCAGGTGGGCTCCCCAACCCACCTGTGAAGCATCTGTTGTTAGAATGGCTTGGGGTGGGGGTTGCTGGAAAGGAGACCCCACCAGAAGGTTTTTGGAAAGGAGACCCCACCATTGGAGGGACAAAATAAGGCGATCTGAGTTTGCTATTTTGTCTGACAGGCAACCTGACGCCTGAGTCCACTGAGTGGATAAGGTCCACTGGGCTGCCCTCATATGGAGGCGAGCATAAGGAACCACATGCACGGTGGATGCCATGTGGCCTAGAAACTGTAACATTTCCCGAGCAGTGAGGTGAGGTTTTAGCACTGCTTGGGAAGCTAACTGTACGATGCGAAGGCAGCAGGGCTGTGGAAGGAAGGCCCTTGTCTGTCTGGTATCCAGAAGAGCTCCTATAAACTCTAGGGATTGAGTGGGAGCAAGGTTGGATTTTGGGAAGTTTATGACAAGTCCCAAATACTGAAGGATGCACATTGTGCGAGACAGAGCAACCCTGGCTTCTGGCTCTGAAGAGGCTCGAATGAGCCAGTCGTCTAAATAAGGGAAGACGAATAGTCCCAGAGGGCGGAGAAATGCTGCTACCACAGCCATGCATTTTGTGAACACCCTTGGTGCAGAAGCCAGGCCAAAAGGAAGAACCCTGTATTGGTATTCGTAGTGCTTTCCTTGAAAGAGGAATCGAAGGAACTTTCGGTGAGCTGGATGGATGAGAACATGAGTGTACGCATCCTTGAGATCTACAGAACAAAGCCAATCCTGACTCCGAAGGTATGGCAGCAGAGTTCCTAGAGAAATCATTTTGAACAGGAATTTGTTCAATTCTCTGAGGTCTAGAATGGGTCTGTGTCCTCCTGTTTTCTTTGGAATAAGAAAACAGGGGGAGTAAAACCCTGTACCTCGTTGGGGAATGGGCACCTCTTCTATTGCTCCTTGAGCAAGGAGCATAGAGACTTCTCGACCTAACCGGTCGTTGAGAGAGGCCTGAGAATTGAACTGTCTTACTATTGTAGGAGGGGGCATGCTGAAGAAATGAAGCTTGCACCCCTCTCATACAATAGACAGAGCCCAATTTTCTGCTGTTATCTGACACTATCTGGGGGCAAAATGACATAACCTTCCTGGGATGGTGGAGGGTTCTGGGCCGTTCAGGGCCAGGAAGGCAAAGTTCTCTAGACAGGAGTCAAAGCCCCTGTGGAGGCTGTCTGCTGAGCCGGTTGAGGCTTAGCTGCTTTTGGCTTCCTTTGTTGCCTAGGTTGTTGCTACTGTCCCTTTAGGGCAGACTGACCTGAACGATGTCCTTGCTGGGTATAGGAGGGATTAAACTTTTTTTTCTTGCTGAAGAATGGTTTCTTAGAGGATCTTTTCCTCGCAGGATCAGCTGTAGATTTGGACAATCTATCCAAAGTGATATTGTCAGCATCAATCTCATTAGCTTTTTCCTGCCAATTCTTGCCAAAGAGATTCTCTCCTGTGCAAGGTATATTCCCCAGTTTGTCCCGTACCCAGATTTCCAAGTCAGATGCCTGGAGCCAGGCAATTCTACATGCACCTATGGCAATAGCAGAGGTTCTGCTTATGCATTCAAAGCAAAGGCTGCACGATTCACAAACTTGGAAACATGTTTAACAAGAACAAGATAATCTTACCTTTTATCATCAGGGAGGAGAGGGCTCATAAGCTCTAAGTCTCCTGTGACTTTCTTAAGGAACATCCGCATGTACAAAATATAGGAACTGAACCTAGCAGACAGCATGGAAGCCTGGAAAGATCGACGTCCAAAGGCGTCAAGAGTCCTACACTCCCGTCCTGGAGGATTAGATGCATGCCTTTTTGCACTCTTCATCCGTCTCATTGCTGATTCCACCACCATGGAATGGTGTGGCAATTGAGTCTTCTGAAACCCAGGACAAAGAGGAACTCAATACATGGTGTCAAGTCTACGAGAATGAGGAGATGTGGTTAGAGGTGTTTCCCACATCCTTAACATAAGATCATGCAAGATCTCATGAATAGGTAAGCCAGCTGCCTCCTTGGGAGCTTTAGGGTATTGTAAGATTTCTAATTCCTTTGCCCCAGGCTCCTTTTCAGGAGCCATTGTGATGGAAAGACCTCGGGCCACATCTCGGATAAAATCCTGAAAGGACATATCTTCTGGTGGAGACATCCTACGCTGAGGAGAAGAGGAATCCTTGGGAAGAAGTACTCTGGTATCGGCAGAGCCTTCGGAGTCTTCAGACTCATCCGAGGATTCAAAGTATCTCTGATCCGGGTGATCATGCAAGGCACAGTACCGGTACCAATCAAAGTCAGCACCGGAGTGGTCCGGTACCGACTTGTCGATGCCGGATAGAGACGCATGGCTCGGTCCCGGTAGAATACCTGCCAATGTCGATGCAGTTGGTACCGGTTGAATTGTCTGAAGCGGTTTCAGGGGCATCGAGGCCGTGAGAAGAGCCGCCAGACTGCATTCAATAGCCAAGAATCTCTGGTCTATCGATGTTGCCAATGCTTGGGTATCAGTACCAGTTAAAGCGGCCGGAACCCCAGAGCATGGCACCAGTAGTTCTGTTGAGGTTGAAGCCTCGAGAACATCCTGGAGCCCCATTAGTGCTTTGAAAGCCGAAGTCTCCCGCCGGGGCAATTTTGCCGGTGAAAGTCTCTCAAGGGCAACGCTGGAGGCATCTCGAAGTTTAGAAGGAGATCTACCCTTTGAGGACTGGCTAGATTTATGTTTAGTTACCTGAGATCCATGGGAGGAAGATGAAGCCCTGGACGACATTGATGCCACAGACACTGCATCGGAAGGAAAAAGGGTGCTAAGCTTAGCAGCTCGGTTTTGCCGGCCCCTTTTTGACATCATTCCACAGGCAACACACTCTGAAATAGAGTGGTCAGGACCTAAACATTTGAGGCAGCACTCATGGCTGTCGGTGACGGAGATGGTACCGCCACACTTTTTAAAACCCAAAGTGAGTTTTTCCATTTTGAGGAAAAAATTGGGCCTAGTGCCCAAAATGGCGCGTGGCACCCGAGAAGAAAGTTACTGGAGAAAGACTCCAGAAACAAAGTTTTGTTTTGTTTTTTTAGAAAAAAAGAAAAGAAGAACCAGCGGTACTGGTATAGCGTCGAGGGAAGGCAGACGCGACCACAAAAAAAGAGTAGTTACTCACCTGTAACAGGTGTTCTCCAGGAACAGCAGGAATCAGTCCTCACATATGGGTGTCATCGGCGCCGATGAAGCCCCAGTGGAGCATTTCCCCAGCTTTCTATGAAAGCCTTTGGGAATGCAGGCACGCATGAGTGGTTCCCTTCCCGCCTAAAGGTGCCATCTTACCTCAGTCAAATGACATAGCTAAGAACAGCACACAAAAATGAAAAAATGAACTATGTACAACTGCAACTCCAAGGGGAGGAGGGAGGGTTGTGAGGACTGATTCCTGCTGTTCCTGGAGAACACCTGTTACAGGTGAGTAACTACTCTTTCTCCAGGACCAAGCAGGAAGTCAGTCCTCACATATGGGTGACTCCCCAGCTCTAGGCTACAGAGGAACCCAGGCTGAACAAGAGAACTCCCTCTAGTCTCAGCAGCAAAGAAAGGCTTTTCAAGGACACAACCTCCACCGGTAGTCCAACAGAGGGCAGGAGTTGCCTAAACCTCAAAGAGATTCCGGAGTACTGCTTGGCCAAAAGCACTGTCCCTACGGGACTCCCTCTCCAGGCAGTAATGGGCCGCAAAAGTCTGGCTTGAAGACCAAGTTGCAGCCCTGCAGATGTCTACCAAGGGCACAGAGCGGAGATGAGCCACTGAGGCAGCCATTGCCCTGACACGATGGGCCGTGACCCTACCCTGCAAAGGAAGGTCAGCCGCCTTGTAAGCCCAGGTAATACAGTCAGCCACCCAGATGGACAAGGTACGCTTGGACACAGCCAACCCCAACTTATTGGGGTCAAAGGATACGAAGAGCTGAGTAGCCCTTCTATGCCCCTGTGTACGGTCAAGGTAGAAGGATAAGGCCCTCCTACAGTCCAGGGTATGCAGAACTGCTTCAGCCTGGCTTGCATGAGGCCTAGGGAAGAATGTTGGAAGGACCACCTCCTGATTGAGGTGGAAAGAGGAGACAACCTTTGGGAGGAACTTTGGGTGAGTCCTGAGGACTACCCTGTTCCTATAAATTCTGGTGTAAGGCCTGTCACAGACCAGGGCCTGAAGCTCACTCACGCGCCTAGCCGAGGTAAGGGCTATCAGGAAGAGTGTCTTCCAGGAGAGGAAGCGTAGTGGACAAGTAGCCATCGGCTCAAAAGGAGGGCGAGTCAGTTGCTGCAAGACCACATTCAGCTCCCACTCAGGGGCAGGACGACGGATGGGGAGGCTTGAGCAAAAGCAAGCCCCTGAGAAAGCGGGACACCAAGGGGTGACCAGATAGAGATTGTCCCTCTACCAATGAGTGGTGAGCTGCTAGAGCTGAGAGGTGGACCCGAACAGAACTGGACTTAAGTCCCTGATTGGATAAGTGCAGTAAGTACTGAAGAACTACTGGCACAGTACAGGAGAAAGGATCCTCTGTACGTAGGTGACACCACACAGAAAACCTCTTCCATTTGAGAGCATAGGTTTTCCTAGTGGACTGTTTTCCTAGAGGCTAGGACAACCTCCTCAACTTCCTGAGGTAGGCCCCAGGGAGCCAAAACTACCCTTGCAGCCTCCAGGCCATCAAATTGAGAGATTTGAGATTGGGGTGCAGAAGGGAACCCTGGTCCTGTGTGAGAAGCTTGGGTTGCAACCCCAGAGGCAGTGGAGGATCCACCGCCAGTTGAAGCAGAAGAGGAAACCAAGGCTGTCTCGGCCACCTGGGAGCTACCAGCAGGACCGAGGCCTTGTCCTGGAGAATCTTGAATAGGGTTCGGGCCACCACGGGCGTGGGAGGAAACGCATAGAGGAGGCCCTAAGACCAAGATATCAGAAAAGCATCCGCTGCTATCCGCAGAGGATGTGGTTGCCTGGAGCAGAACTTTGGCAGTTGCTTGTTGATGGGGCTGGCAAAGAGATACATCAAAGGGAGACCCCATCTCAGGAAGATCTTCTGAACTACTGAAGGATGCAGCTGCCTCTCGTGGGGCTGCAGTATCCTGCTCAATCTGTCTGCCAGGTAGTTGTCCTGGCCAGAAAGGTACACAGCCCTGAGGAGCATGTTGTGCTTGAGGGCAAAAGAACAAAGGTCCTGAGCCTCCCGACAAAGGATCCTGGACCCAGTTCCGCCCTGTTTGTTCACATAAAACATGGCAACTTGGTTGTCTGTCTGAATCAGGACAGACTGTTGAGCCAGGGTAGGAGTGAAAGCTTTGAGTGCTAATCGAATAGCTCCGAGTTTGAGGAGATTGATCTGCTGTGCAGCTTCCCAGGGAGACCAGAGGCCCTGGGTGCACTTGCCCAGACAAGGCGCTCCCCAGCCTTGCAGGGAGGCATCTGTTGTTAGCATCACTGTGTAACCTGGAATCTGAAAGGGCACCCCTTTCAGCAGATTGGGTGGGTGTAGCCGCCAGTTGAGGGAGTGCAGAAATGGTCTGGACACCCTTATCCTGTCTCTGAGGCTGCCTGTGGCCTGTGACCACTGAGACCGAAGGCACCACTGTGCAGGCCTCATATGGAGCCTGGCATTGGGGGTCACATGTACTGTTGAAGCCATGTGGCCTAGAAGCCGCAGGCAGTCTGGCGGAGACCAGGGACCTGCTGAGAAACTGACTTGCCAAGGCCATTAACCTTCGGGCTCTGTTTTCTGGCAAGAATGCCTTTGCCAGGAGAGAGTTCAACCTTGCCCCTATGAACTCCAAGTTCTGGGAAGGGAGCAAAGTGGACTTTGCGAAGTTGATGACAAACCCCAGGCGTTGTAGAAGAGCAATGGTCCTGAGGGTGGCTTGATTGGCCTTCTGACCTGTCTGACCCCTGATGAGCCAGTCGTCCAGATAGGGGAAGACAAAGATGCCCTGATTTCTCAGGTAGGCCGCCACCACTGCTAAGCACTTTGTAAAGACTCTGGGGGCGGAGGTGAGGCCGAAAGGCAGCACTCTGTACTGATAATGGTTTCCTCCCACGATGAACCTTAGGTACTTTCTGTGGTCTGGATGAATGAGGATGTGAGTGTACGCATCCTTTAGATCTAAGGAGCATAGCCAATCTCCCTGCTGGAGGTAGGGCAGAAGGGTTCCAAGAGTAAGCATCTTGAACTTTTCTTTCACTAGGAACTTGTTGAGGTTCCTGAGGTCCAGAATGGGACGAAGGCCACCGGTCCTTTTGGGCACCAGGAAATACCTGGAGTAGAATCCGTGACCTTGCAAGTGGGGAGGCACAGGCTCCACCGCCCTGTCCACCAACAGACCCTGAAGCTCCTCACGGAGAAGGTCTGTGTGCAGAGGAGGCCTTGGAGGCTCCCCTGGAAAATATGGGGGTGGCAGTTGGTGGAAATGGAGGGCATATCCCCTGTGGATGATGTCTAGCACCCAACTGTCCCCGGTGATAAGGGGCCACTGGTGGGCAAAGAGGGCGAGACGACCTCCTGTACAGGGTTGGGAGAGCAGTGGAGGAGAGGCTATGCTCAAGGAGTCAAAAGCCCCCACCCTGCTGAGTGGTAGCAGGGGCCTGAGGCTTGGGGGTCCTCTGCCTACGGGGCCCATTACCCTGGCCCTTGGCTTGCTGACCCTGGGGGGCAGCTTGGGCAGCCTGATATTGTGGGTACTGTTTGTAGGCAGTGCCCTTCCTCGGGTAAAAGGGCTTTTTACCCGAGCCCTTCTTTTTATGAGAAGGGGCAGAGGTCTTCCTCGACAGCCTTGTCCGGGTGAGGTGCTCAGTCTCGAACTGAGCAGCCTTCTCGGTCATGGGCTTGCCAAAAAGGTTTTCACCTCGGCAAGGGACATCGACCAACTTGTCCTGAACCCATGGCTCGAGGTCCAATGACTGCAGCTATGCCTGACGTTGAGCTGCGATGCCGGCTGCCGCAACTCAGGCCGAAGCCTCAAAGCCATCGTAGGCGGCGCGGGACATGAACTTCGAGCAGTCCCGAATCCCCGAGGACAAGGACTTAAATCTCTGCAAGGGTTCCCCGGAGAGACCAGCAGAGAATCCGGCCAACTCCTTGGTCAGATCCCGCAAGTACATGCCCATATACAGCTGGTAAGACTGGACATGGCAAGCAAGCATCGAGCCCTGAAAACACTTTCTACCAACGCCATCTAGGTTTCGGGCCTCCCTGCCAGGAGGCACCGTGGAGTGCATCTTCTGACTCTTCAGACGATGCATGGCCGATTCCACAACCATAGAATAGTGTGGTAGCTGTGCCTTCTGAAAACTAGGGCTCTTACGGAGCCGATAGATCGAATTGACTCGCTTGCTAAGAACCGGCGCCGAGGCCGGTGCCTCCCACATACGGAAGAGGAGCCGTTCCAGCATCGGAGGAACCGGGACAGTAAAGGCCTCCTTCGGAGGAGAGTCATACTGCAGCGCCTCGAGCTCTTCAGCTCGAGGCTCTTCCTCGGGATCCGCCAGAATAGCCAAGGCACTGGCCATATCCCGGACGAACTCCGAGAACCGGGTGTCCTCCGGAGGGGACCTACTCCGGGGCTCAGACTGCGGTGAGTCCGAAGGTACGCACCGAGTCTTAAAGGTGTCAAGAGACTCCTCGTCCTCCGTCTCCCAAGCCGACTCATCCGAGGAAGAGTCGGGGTCCGACCCCGCGGGACCCTGGAGCACCCTCCCCGACGCCGGAAGCACCGGCGTCGACGCCCTCGGTCCCGAACGGGAGGTCGAAGGAGATCGCAACCGAGGTCGACTCCGAGCCACGATGGACTCAAGTATCGGCTTGGTCTCCGGGGTCGACTTGGACGTCGATGTCCCGGTGGTCGGGGCAGATGCGCCAGACAGGCTGGCCATCAGTGCCCGCTGCTGCTCCATGAAGGCAGATATTCTGCTCTCCAAGGCTGTCATCCTGAGACTCAGCTCGGGAGACACAGCAGCCACCGACGTCGGCTCCCTGGGAGGAGAGTCCACGAGGACTACGGGGCTTACATGTCCAGCAGACTCCGGCTCCACACGAGGAACTTTGGCAGGCTTCTCCGGTTCCACAGGCCCGGGGCGACGGTCGGGGGTCTTAGACCTGGCCCTCGAGGAGCCAGGGACCTCTTCCGACGACGCCCTCGCGAGCCGTTTCTTCCTCTTGCGTTCCCGGTCGGGGGACCCCTGTCCGAGGAGCTTTGACGGCGCTCGGGATCAGAATCCCGAGATGTCGAGGCCTCAGACGACGTCCGGGCCCGGCCAGAGGCCGAGTCCGAGAAAAGTCTTTGCTTTTGCTGCTGGCGACTTCGTAGTGCCTTGGAAGACATTTTTCCACAGGCCCCGCACGACTTAGGATCGTGGTCGGGGCCCAGGCACCGAAGGCAGCAGTCTTGTGTGTCGGTGAGAGACATTAGTTTCTTACACCGATCACACTTCTTAAAACCACTGAAAGCCATCGAGGAAAAAAAAGAGTCCCCACGAGGTCAAAAGACTGGCCTTCCAGGGAAAAAGAGAAAAAAGGGCGCGAACGCCAGCCACGAAGGGCAAAAACCGAAAAAGAGGAATCGGGCTCGATACCGGTGTACCGAACCCGGCGGGAGGGGAACCGGCGTCAAACCTGTAGAAAGAGAGCAAAAGAATCGCTGAAAACTCTAATTTTTACCGGGAAAACTGGACACACGTCCGGTGGGCTTCACGGAAAAAAAGAGGGCTGAGGTAAGATGGCACCTTTAGGTGGGAAGGGAACCGCGCATGCGTGCCTGCATTCCCAAAGGCTTTCATAGAAAGCTGGGGAAATGCTCCGCTGGGGCTTCATCGGTGCCGATGACACCCATATGTGAGGACTGACTTCCTGCTTGGCCCCGGAGAAAGAAGTAGAAGGAGGGAATTTTCTGCGGTGACAGGATGTGCGACCTGTCGGCTCCATGGAAAACGAAGAACTGGAGAGGGACATAAGAACATAAGATATGCCATACTGGGTCAGACCAAGGTCCATCAAGCCCAGTATTCTGTTTCCAACAGTGGCCAATCTAGGTCATATGTACCTAGCAGTTTCCCCAAGAGACACAAGTTCCACAATGCTTGTACTGGGTCAAGCATCGATATCTTCGGTCACTTCTTAATAATGGTTTATGGACCTTTCCTCTAGGAACTTGTCCAAACCTTTTTTAAACCCAGCTACACTAACAGCCTTTACTACATCCTCCGGTAACAAATTCCAGAGTTTGATTATATGTTGAGTGAAAAAATATTTTCTTTTATTAGTCTTAAATAGTTTACCCTGTAGCTTCATTGCATGTCCCCTAGTCTTTCTATATTCTGATAATGTAAACAATCGATCTACGTTTACCCGTTCCACTCCGTTCATTAATTTATAGACTTCTATCATATCTCCCCTCAGCCGTCTCATTCCGTTAAAGGATGTTTTTAACAGACCCTTGAAGGCAGAAGTTCCTCAGGTCTGGAGAAGGGCTGATGTGGTACCTCTTCACAAAAGTATTAACAGGGAAGGAGTGTCAAACTGCAGGCCAGTAAGCTTTACCTCGGTGGTGGGAAAAGTAATGGAGGTGCTCCTGAAAGAACGGATAATGGACTTCATCGAAACAAACAGGTTGCAAGATCCGAGGCAACATGGTTTTACCAAAGAACGATCTTGCCAAACAAATCTGACCGAGTTCTTTGACTGGGTGACCAGAGAACTAGATCAGGGGCAAGCGATGCATGTCATCTACCTAGATTTCAGCAAATCCTTTGATACTGATCCTCATAGGATGCTTATAAATAAACTCAATAGCTTGGGGATGGGTCCGAAGGTGGTGAACTGGATCAGAAATTGGTTGACTGACAGACAACAGAAGGTGATGGTAAATGGAACTCACGCAGATGAAAGGAGAGTGATTAGCGGTGTCCCCCAGGGTTCGGTTCTGGGACCGGTACTGTTCAATGTATTTCTGACTGATATTGCTTAAGGACTGAATGGAAAAGTCTGTCTTTTTGCAGATGACATGAAAATTTGCAACAGAGTCGACTCCTCTGAAGGAGTGGGGAACATGAAGAAAGATCTACAAAAGCTGGAAAAATGGTCTAATGCTTGGCAGTTAAGATATAATGCAAAGAAGTGCAGTGTAATGCACTTGGGAAGCAGAAATCCAAGGGAAATGTATACAATAGGGGGCAAGAGATTGGTGTGCATGGACCAGGAGAAGGACCTTGGGGTGATTATTTCTGAGGATCTCTAGGTAGCGAAACAGTGTGACAAGGTGGTGGCAAAAGCCAGGAGGATGCTGGGTTGCATACAAAGAGGAATTACCAGCAGAAAGGAAGAGGTACTAATGCCACTGTACAAGTCACTGGTGAGGCCTCACTTGGAATACTGTGTTCAGTTTTGGAGACCATATCTCACAATGGATATAAAAAGACTGGAAACGGTTCATAGGAAGGCGACCAAAATGATTTGGAGGCTGTGTCAGAAGACTTATGAGAAGATACTTGAAGACCTAAATATGTACACTCTGGAGGAGAGGAGGGACAGGGGAGATATGATTCAGACCTTTAAATACTTAAAGAGTATTAACAACAAACATCTTTCTAAGACAGGGAAGATGTAAAACTAGAGACCATAACATGAAGCTGCAAGGCGGTAAACTGAAAGGCAATGTCAGGAAATACTTTTTCACTGAAAGGGTTGTGGATGCTTGGAATGCTCTCCCAAGAGAAGTGGTAGGGGCAAATACAGAA